>JAFJYJ010000055.1:2400000-3600000 GCA_019022615.1 Acacia melanoxylon
CTCAGCGTCAAAAGGACGAACTCAAAGAATAGAAAAGCATGAAACAATAGTATGCCGAGGTCAACCGCCTGATCTCAGGAAGATGGGGGCGGGGCTGGTCCCTCCTCTTCTTCATCTTCATCCGCATCCGGGGGAACCAATTGCCCTTTCTGGTTGACATAAGCCAAGAGATCCAAGCCAGACACGTTAAGTTCAACGTCGGGATTGAGAGTGCGAATCTGCGCCACATCATTATTAAAGGAGCCCACGGCTACGTCCGCGCATTCAGTCAATTCTGACTTCGCCTCAGCAAGCTCTCCTTCTTTAGCTTCGAGCAGGGATTTATAATGCTCAGCATCAGCTTGCGCCTTATCCATAGCTATGACATCACTGTCGTGAAGATCCTCCAGACGGTTGATCTCTAGCTGGGCCTGAACTAATTGTGCTTCGACCTTGGATAAGCCGGTCAGAGAGGCCGCCAGTTCGTCTTTCTGGGTTTCCTCCTTAGCTTTGAGAGACCGGATTTCCTCGATCTGTTCATCCGACTTAGTTTGCAGGGACTGGAAATCTTTCTGCAATTGGGAGTATACCGCGCTAAGGGCATCCAGCTCGGCGGAGGCGCGGGCTCTATCCTCAAGAATTTTGCTTGCCTCGGCGTCTTGTTTCAAGGAAGCCATCTCTTTCTTCAATGAGCATATCTGGGCGTAAGCAAGCCCAAATTTCACCTTAAGGAGAGCATAGGGTCGTACTAAGGAAACAGCCCTATGCCCCTCCAATTCCAGCATAGTCAGCCTTTTCTTCATAGGCTCGGACAACCCTGTGGCATCATGCAAAAATGCGGGAGCACGGGTAACATCCAAAACTTCTTGAGTTAATCCTTTCTCCCATAGGACGCCCTCAGGAAGGTCGGCTACCATGAGTTGGTCCAAGGATCTGGCCAGGTCTGAGGTTGTCCGCGTAGGAGATCTCCCAGTTGGGTTTGGTGAGCCCTCTGCGGTCGACATCTCTTGAGGCTCTATGTTTGGAGCAGCCTGCCCCACCACGATTTGTTTGCCTTTGGCCTTTTTACGGGCGGCATCTTCGGCGGCATCCGAGGGGCCAAGACGTTTTTTGGCTGCAATCCCTATGGAGGAAGTGGGAGGATTGCTGACTGGGTTAACAGGAGCCTACTCGGCATTTACGGACCGGTTCTTCAGCACCTTCATGAACCCCGGTTTTCCCATACCTCGACCTGCAAAAAAAAAACAAGAAAGTCATTACCAAAAAAAACGCCGAGGAAGAAAACAGCGCTCACAATCAAGATCATACTCGTGGTAGGTTTCCGCCTAACTAAGGGCGTGGTAATGAACTCGGCCGGATCCAGGGGATCCTCCAGAGAGCTCACATACTCCGTCAATCTCACAAGGGTCCTCTCCTCCTCATCCGTGAAGCTTGTAGCTTGCGGAATGTAATCCTCGGGCTTCAATGTGTGGTGATGGTAGGTTTCCGTAACTAAGGGCGTGGTAATGAACTCGGCCGGATCCGGGGAAAGCCATACTCTCAATCTCGTCCTCTCCTCCTTTCCCATGTAATCCTCCAAGAAAGCGGAAACCCCTCCTCGGTTTCCCCAGAGTCGGCCCTCCACACAAACCAGGGAGCTCATCCAGGAAGGGCCTCAACCTTGAAGAAGGCAGATTTAAAATTTTTCCATGACTCACGGAAAGGCCGGAAGAGTCTCTGATCGCGGATACTTTGAGCGTTGTCCAACCAAACCATTTCGTTAAATCCGTGGTGGAAATGTTTGTCTCCAACGGGGTGAAGAACGACATAAAGGTCGGCACGCTACAAACAAAATCCTTATGGCGACACAAGCCCTCGAAGGCGACGGCGAATGCCCAGCCATTGGGATGAAGTTTAGTGGGGGCAAGGTGAAGATGATTTAGCAACTCGACTTGAAAGTTGGTAAAGGGAAATCTCACCCCCAAGAGTGAGATGATATCCCGGTAAATAAAGAAGAAGTGAGAACCCTTCTCTTGCGCGCGTCCGGAGTCCACAGATTCATGTCTTGCTGGCAACCGGAGAGTGTACCCTATCCCGTCCCCGATCCCTAGTTGGGCAAATTCAGTCAGAGTTAGGGAATTCTTTATTTGAGTAACATTGCTACTCACAGCAGGGGTTAGCTCGAGAGAAATTTGAGGAGGAGTAGAAGTGCTGGATTCTTCGTTTGAAGATTGACTGGGTTGATGTGGTAAAGCCATGAACACCTATATATAAGAAAGGAAATATGATCAAATAGACATATACCTAGGATAGAAATACCAACCAGAAGGAAGGATAAAAGACGGCTGATCAACGCGATCAGCGCTTCGAAAACCAGGGTATTTTGGGAACGAGGGAAGCCGGCATTTGCCCAGCGAATTTTGGCACCTCGATCACGCCCTACCCAGGATAGTTCGATACTCCTGCGACAACACTCGTCGCGGGATGAGGGGCCCAAAATCAACGGTCCAGTGATGGGAAGCATTTTCCCGACCAAGGTTTTGGAACCACGATGGAGATGAATGGAAAAACAGCCGATAATTTATGATAGGACAAAGTTTCGGCTCCACCAGATGATATTTCCCAAAACGATACCTTCTCAGATCTGGGAAGGTTCCTGGAATTTATGGAAAGTTCTGGTGGAGGGGGATCACTGTCAGAACCTAGAGGAGGGTTTATGGACAAAGAGCTTTGGGTTTTACTGACAAACGGAAAGGCTCGGGCCATTCTGAATACCTAGAAGAGAGAAAAGAGACTGAGAACCCACCCGTCGAAACCCAGAAACTCCCACTGAACCCAGAAAAGCAACAAACTCCCGAAAATACATTCGGAGAAGAACAAAAGCATACCAAAAGTTGCAAGCAAGTACGAGATATAAAACTACAGATAAACGCCAACGGCAAGACACTGTCGTGGGACGAAAAGGTAGATGACGATCGGAGGCAAAGGCGAAAACTTGGATGTGAGGCAAGTGGACGCGAAACAAGTCCTCTGGAGCACTGGGGGATAGGGGCGAGAATGAAGCAACGCTAAATTGTCATTGCGATGAAATGGATATATACGTTAGGAATTTGAAAAGCCAAGAGTCGCAACGCCGTTAAATCCCACTAACGGCGGGGGAAACCCTATGGGAAGCGACGTTTCAGGCGGAAAGGCAGAACATTAAATGCGCACGGAGATCAGGGTCAAGGGATGGTCACTCCACGTAGGTGGCGGCAGGGTGTCATTATACACCGAGGCACGAAACTGACACGTGGCTGACACCTCAGACTTTATCAAGAGCACTTCAAATGAACCATGCTGAGGGCGGTTAGTTTTAACTTAGCCCGAACTGGAGGGCATTTTACTCGAAAAAATGAACCGTGCTGGAGGGCGGTTAATTTTAACTTAGCCCGGATTGGGGGGGCATTTTGTTTGAAAAATGAACCCGTGCTGGAGGGCGGTTAATTTTAACTAAGCCCGGATTGGGGGGCATTTTGTTTGAAAAAAATGAACCCATGCTGGAGGGCGGTTAATTTTAACTAAGCCCGGATTGGGGGGGCATTTTGTTTGAAAAAATGAACCCGTGCTGGAGGTCGGTTAATTTTAACTTAGCCCGGATTGGGGGGCATTTTGTTTGAACAAATGAACCCGTGCTGGAGGGCGGTTAATTTTAACTAAGCCCGGATTGGGGGGCATTTTGTTTGAAAAAATGAACCCGTCTTTGGAGGGCGGTTGATTTTAACTTAGCCCGGATTGGGGGCATTTTGTTTGAACAAATGAACCCGTGCTGGAGGGCGGTTAATTTTAACTTAGCCCGGATTGGGGGCATTTTGTTTGAAAAAATGAACCCGTGCTGGAGGGCGGTTAATTTTAACTTAGCCCGGATTGGGGGCATTTTGTTTGAAAAAATGAACCCGTGCTGGAGGGCGGTTAATTTTAACTTAGCCCGGATTGGGGGGCATTTTGTTTGAACAAATGAACCCGTGCTGGAGGGCGGTTAATTTTAACTAAGCCTGGATTGGGAGGGCATTTTGTTTGAAAAAATGAACCCGTGCGGGGGGGCGGTTGATTTTAACTTAGCCCGGATTGGGGGGCATTTTGTTTGAACAAATGAACCCGTGCTGGATGGCGGTTAATTTTAACTTAGCCCGGATTGGGGGGCATTTTGTTTGAAAAAATGAACCCGTGCTGGAGGGCGGTTGATTTTAACTTAGCCCGGATTAACTGGCTTTACGAAAGTGAAAGACGGTTACTCTGGTTTCAGCACTTTCACAGTCTTGCATCAAAAATCGACAGACAAAGAACGAAAGATGCAAAAGACAAAAGAAAAGATCCACAGTATACAAAAATATTTTCCATTGAGAAATGAATTGTTTACATCACATTCATACAGGAAAATAAACCAAGTCCTAGATCTTAATAGGCCAAATACAATATCCTGGAGCAAGAGGCTCATAGCCATGCGGAGAAATGGAGGAGAAAAACTCTCTGCGACAGAGAGAACTCCCAGAAACGCATAGGCAGAGACCTTTGTGGGATGTTTGGATACGGTGGATCTACTAATCCATCTGTGGCTTATAAACCCCTAACCGTGGCATACCAAAGACATGCCGGTTACGAGTCCAGGCCCACCCGCACAAACATCTCCGCCGGTAACCAACGGAGCTTAGCTGGGATCCAAGTGGAAACATTTTACCAGGGACGTGAAGATTGATAAACGTCCCTGGAATCTCGGATGCCCATTGAGTGATGTGGATGAAGATTGACAAACGTTCCCAAAATCTTCTGCTGACAACGCAGATGGTAAAAGGGCTGCTACTCGTCTTTTCTTCTTCACTTTTCGTCTTCTACTGCAAAAGGGAAAGAATGAAGGGCAAGAGCCTGATCTCCCTGTCAACAGTGATTTTGCTTGTCTAGAATGAGTTGTCATGGCCAACACTTCAGGCAACACAAAACATTCAAAAATAAAGTAAGAACGTGGAATGAAGCAAAAAGGGTGAATACGCAAGGGGTTATATAGGCGAGTTTCATTAGAAACGTCAATGCTACTTAATGCCCTATTCGTCCTTATCCTGATAAAAAGAAACCGTCAGGGGCCATCAATGCCCCCTTTATTGGGAGAGCCCAAGCACCGCCAGTAATTAATGTTTCAAAACGCGCAGCGCAATAATTACAATATTGGGAAATGACGAGTAATTTAAAGCTGCACAGTATTCAAAAAGGATTACGATCAAAAGGCAGTGAGTCCGTATCCCTAGGAGGATCAAATCACGCCTGAGTAACGCCACAGAATATTTACAAGTCCTTTATGTCAACCGACATTGGGGGCGACACGTGGGAGAAGCTCGTGTGCGGCTAAAGCCGCGATCCGACTAAAACCAAATAGTAAAGACAACACGGTCAATCTCGGTTACCATAAGACCGCGAAGGCGGCCACAAATGCAAACCCATCAATAAAAGGCAACCCGCCCTCAAGGGATGGAGGACGAGTTGATGGGACACGCAAGACCTTGATGGCCGTGGTACCACAGACCATTTGTTGGCAACTAATCCGATGGCGGTAAAATCGAACCTATATTGAAACCGGACGAGCGGGAAGGAAATAGGAGAGGATCCATATGAAGCTCGATCTCGGATAGCTGGCAACCGGATTAAGAGGCATCCTAATCTCGGCACGTCAGATACATGCCATACCGAGCTTGGGGGCAACTGTTATGGACTCATATATTGGGCCAGTTGACTATCCGGCCCTATAAGGAGCCCACAGTAAAACCACCCGCCTAGTCAGGTAAGGGGCTCACCACTACTCCACCTTTCTGTTATACGGAACCATACAAGTAGTGGAGCAGGAGATGGCAGAACGTGGGAGGCGCATAATGACTGGTGGAAGGGTGCATTTGCATGGGAGTGAAACCCTAGGTAATCCCTATAAATAGGAGATTACCCCTCAGGTGCACTCTGATCTCTCTCGATTCGATAATTTACCATTCAGTCACACTGTGCACACACACCACCCCTTTGGCAAAATGCCTCCCTTGTGTAGCACCGTGGTATGAACTCTCTCGTCAGTATCTCCATCGTAGATACCGTCGAGCTGAAACTTCTCCTGGATCATTCATCTCCAGAATATCCACGAGAGGACTAATGACCCTAAATCAACTATACCTAGCCCATCGAGGCTAGACATCTGTGTTCTACTACAGAACAAAACCAAATCATAAAATTAGAGTATAGTTATTATGTATTTGTAGTTAAATGGATAAATAACTCTATAACAAATATAATATATATAAATTAATAAATTTAAAAAGAAAAAAAAAACTACAGTGAAAAAGGCCTGCCCGAGGCCCTCCAAGGCTAGCCCGTTTAAGGCCGAGGCCCTTCAGGGCTGGCCCTCCAGGACTAATTTCAAATATCCCGTCCATTTTTCAAGCCCGGCCCTTGACGGACCAGGGCTTAAACGGGCCGGCCCGATTTCCCAGCTCTAATTACAGTTCACTTTAATTATTTCTCACAGTTTTAAAAGGCATTAAGAGGAGAGGTATTTAAACAACCTATAACCTGAATTTATCAGTTTAGGCCCAATTACCTTTTACGGTCTTAAAACTCATCAAAATGATACGTATTCAGACCTTTATAATGTGTCGATGATATTAATATCAGTTTATGTAATTTATTTGTACTTATAATTTTGATAATGCTAGAAATGAGATGAAAGAAGATTAATTAATTAGAAAATCTTTTTTGAGAATGGATGTTTTTAAAAACTTTTCTGGATTGTTACCATTATTCCCTTGGTATGGTTGACTTAGTAGTAAGCACTTCAAAGATTCAACTCAACATCATCTTGCTTTGCTAGTATTGTATTTCAAATCTCTAATATAAAATTGCTTTTACTAGTTAAAATTTTTGTTAAAATAAATCTATAAAGTCCCACTTCGGTTACGTTGGAGAGGAAAACAAAAGATACCTTAGAAAAGTTTGAATACATTTCCTATTAATGCGTTACTAAATATTGCATTACTTTTCATGGTATTGGATAATGCCATATAGCAACCAATCCCCTAAATAAAATTTAAAAAAAAAATGGTTTTTCAATCTTAATCTTACTAATTACCTCTCAATGGGAATGAAGGATGTCTCATAAATGTTTGAATATCTTCCCTAAATAAACACATTTTAAAACTGTGAGAGTCTCGTTACCCTGGCGGGGAGATCGCCAATTATGCAAATTCACAATTTTTAATATTAATGATAAATATTATGTGCAAAAAAAATAACATACGCATGGTTGGGTTTAAATTTATATGTTTCTATTCTTCTTGTATCGTAGCAATATGTGTATATGAAAGATATGCTAATATATTATAATTAATTTAAATTTTAGGACCCATTTGACTATTATACCATATGGGAAAGAAAATTAGTCTTAGTCGGTTAAAAAGTCGGTTTTGAATTATGTGATGTAGCAATAAGTCGGTTCCCTCTGCTTTAAAGATTCCAAGCCTTCCATTACTGGCTTCGTCTTGTATCAAATGGATATTCATTTTGTGCAAATTAGGATCATTCTTATTAAGAAGGAGGTTAAATGTCTCAAAAAGGAAGAGAAATTATTGTCTTGTGTATTCCAACATTTCAAGTACTTTCTCAAATTCTTATTACAAAGCATTTTCTTGAAGGTGATCTTGGTATTTTTAATAAATCTTCGGTTTAAGTAAATTAAATGTTTATTCTTACTTGAGTAATATTTTAAAAAATAAAATAAAAATAAAGACCTGCAACGGAAAACAAGCCAAATGAAATAATTAAAATACACTAAAGCCTTAAAAGGATATTTTTAGAATCCATTTTCTTCTTTGATTCTTAGAATCTATATAATATTTTGAGAGGAAAAAAAAAAGAGAAAAATAAGAGAGGCCAAACTCCAGAAACTCCTTATATATATTAATCTACTCTCTTATCATCCTCCTCTCTATTTTTCTATTGTCATCAAGAGTTTCCAAGTATTGTTGCCATCAAGACTTCCATGGTACGTATACCTATTCTGTGCTTCTCCTTCTTAAACCTACTTCTCCCCCTCTTTCTAGCGCCATCTTCTACTTCTCTTTTTCTTTTTGTTTTTCTTTCTTTCTTTAACCTACTCTGTTGTCATCTTTTACTTCTCTTTGTCTTTTATTTGTTCTTTAACTACCTGAGTAGCTAATTCTCCTTCTTCTTGAGGATGGACTCTTGTGGATGGACTCTATGTGGATAAATGATTCTTCTTCTTGAGGATGAGAAGAGGAGAACTCTTGTGGATAAACGATTCTTCTTCTTGAGGATGAGAAGAGGAGTAGCTAATTCTCCTTCTCTTGTGGATATTTGTTCTTACTGTGCTTCTCCTTCTGAAACCTACTTCTCCCCTTCTTTCTTTCTCTTTCTTTCTTTCTTTAATTTACTCTAGCGCCATCTTCTACTTCTCTTTTTCTTCATGTTTTTCATCCTTTCTTTAACCTACTGTGGTGTCATCTTTTTTTTTTCTTTAACTACATAAGTAGCTAATTCTCCTTCTTCTTAAGGATACATAATGTGGATTGATTCTTGTTTGTTTTGGGACCTAATTAATTCTTTATGTACTTTAGGACACATTTGAATATTAAACCAGAATGGATGAAAGTGCCTCACTATTAGACCCTACAACAAATCTTCTACCAAATTCAGCCATCCAGCAGGTACTAGTCTTTAAAATCTTTTTAGGAAAATACAATGGTTTGATTGTTTAAGTTTAATTTTTTTTTATATATATTCTTTTCTTCATTTCTGGCATGTTTTTTATTAGATGTAACATTTTTTCATGAAATTGAATTTTGATTATTTATCTTGTCCATGAACCACCTGGGAAAGAAAATTTTCCGGTAAAACATACTTTTAGTCCGTTTGAGTCAACTTTTGTCTTAATCCCTATATTTGTTTAAATATTATTCTTATAATTTTACTAGGTCAAAACGTTAGTCCTTCATTGGAGAGTATTTAAATGATGTGGTGAATCAATGCACCTAAGAATTTCTCTTTTTTATTAAAGAGTGCTTATAGTTATATGATGTGCTGCAACCAGCCCATCTAAGAATTTCTCCATGTTAGGAGAAATTTTATACTAATTTAAAATTTTAATTCAGATCTAAAGTCATTAAGGTGGAAATTGCTATTCTTGAACCTTTGAATCCACGATCTAAAAAATTTGTCTGGCTTCTTGTTTTTGTTTTGGGTTGGGCAAAGGAAAGAGGGTACTGTACAGAGAAAAGGGACACCACTCTTCATTCCATGAGTATTATATATGAATTGTTGAAATGTTGAAATTTATTTTAATTTCAGGACCCATTTGAAGATCACAATTTAATGGGTGATGAACATGCCTCACCATCATCAACCGACTTATATAATATGATTGACTTTGGACCGGAATGTCCTGAAAATCAAAATGTGAATTGGGAAGATCTCCTCAATGACTCTACTTCTCAGACTTTAGAATCAGAAGTCACCCCAAGTGAGATGCACAATGACCCTACTTCTCAGTCTTTAAATGAATCATTGGAATCAAAAGTTCATCCCAGCCATCCTAATTATCAATCTTCGGCTCAATTTCTAAAATTGGAACCTCATCCAAGCCATCCTCGTTCTCAATCTTTGGAATCAGAAGTTCTTCCAAATAACAATACATCTCAATCTTTGGAATTGCAAGTTCTTCAGGATGTCTCTACTTCACAATCTTTCCCAAATGTTTCATATCAGCAGCATCTTTGTTCCCAACAATGTCAAATTGCACCAACTTCTCCTCACTGTCACCAATTCATCCAAGTACCACCTCCCTCCAATAAAAGGTATGTTTCTTCAATCCATTCACTTGACAAAAAATTAATGCTTTATCTCTATTAAGCTTGAGAGAAATTTATGTGATTCCAAAATAAATAAACTCAAGGAAAGGGTTGAACCATTAGTTTTACCCCGTTTTGTATTATTTATTTTCCTAGCAAGGGCGATTAAATTCTTAGTTGTTTTATAAATTACTTTTATACCTCTTTTATAGGCAAAAGACATCAAGCAAGCAATGCAAATTGGAATATGAAAGTGCAATGGAGAAAAGGAACAATGATAGGATAATATCAGCAAAACCAGAACGTCCTTCGCTAGTTTATTCAAGAAGGAAGAGGCAGTTGGATGAGAATAAGTCTGTTTAATTAGGAAGTTATATGTTTGGATAAGACTTATTAGGAAATTATGCTTAGGTGTATCTTATCCTTAGTTTTCATTTGGTTATGACAGTTAGGTTTTCTTATATATCTTCTTATTGTGTAAACATATCTTTATATATGCAGAAATATATATACACAATTACTTTGTGTAATTGGTCAAGAACTCAAATTCTAGTTCTTGAATTGTTCCATTAAGGATCTATCAGACAACATCATATCTCATAATCCCTCCGCATTTATAAGTTTTCAACTTGAATTAGATATGACAAATTATTACACATTACATAGTTTCTTTGAACTTGTCATCTTTAATGATTTCATTAATGTGCTCTCTACATATAGGACAAAATTATCAATCAAGGAAATGATGAGGGCCTTTTTGTCTTTAGCCTTGGGGTCCACAATCAAATATAAACCAAGGATTGCGTATAGTCAAACCGAGGATCGTTCTCTCTCTCGAGGATCTTTTTATTGAATCTTAAGTAATCTAAATGTCATGCAAATGTAATTTAAACAAGGGGAAAAATATGTTTTGGATTTTCGAATTAATAAACTAAAATAAGAACGCAATTATATTAAATGCTAAACTATTTTTTTTTTGGTATTTTTAATAAAATGGAATGGAGTATGAAAATGAGTATGGATGCTCTTGGAAATGGAATAGTGACTATCCTAGTTCAATTAAATGTAGGAGTAAATTTTCACTAAGTCTAGATGAAAAACCCCAAGATACCACTTGAGTCCAATATTCTCAATTAATAGTAGCTCCTACTACCGTAGCTAACTACTATTTCTTGAGATATTGTTTAAAACCACTTAGTGTGTTATTAGGATTAAATTAATGCAACTTGCTTCCTCTTGACAAGAATGCGATACCACGCCACTCAATTAATTCAATTCAATCATACTATCTAACAATACCACGTAGAAAGCACAATTTCATTGAATCAATAAGGAAATACAAATTTATAAATCAAACAAACCACAAAATTCAATCAAATCACAAGGTTCAATCCACAAAGTTATCCAACCGGGTAAACTAAGTCTCAAAGATACACAACAATATTCCTAAAACTAGAAAATTTAAATGTAGTTAGAAAAAATAAATTGAACAAATAAAATCCCCTAATTTTGAGCTCTGAAACTCAAGCCACATAATCCATCTCCAACAAGCAAGGGTTCAGCCAAGCATGATTTCAGATTCTGCTCCAAGAAGCTTAAATCCTACGGCCATGCAAAAGAGGTGAAGATGACGATGGTGAAATTGAGAACAGTGGAGGAATGGTAGTGGTGGTTATTTAATGAGGAGGAAGAGGCTATGGTGAAGATGTAGGATGAAGGATCGAAGTCGATGTGAGAGTCCCCAAAATCCCAATCTCTAGTTCGCGTCTCTGTTTCTTACTCTCAGCTCACGGGTCTGTGCTGTCTCTCTGCAACAATGGAGGTCGCCGGTGGTGATGGCAGTGAGGGTGAAGCCGCCGGCGACTATCAAGAAAAAGGAGAAGGTTGAAGGTGGAGTCGTGTGTTGAAGGATTCACCGATGAAGGAAGGGTCTGTGCTCTCTCGTTTCAGCTCTGTCGGGTCTGTCTCCCTCAGCTCACGACGCAAGTGGGTCGCCAGAAGTGGTGGAGATGGTAGGTCGCTCGCCGGCAACCATGGTGGAGGTGGTAGCCGCCGGCGACGGTGAAAGTCGAAGGTGTTGTGATGATGAAGTTAGCTGAAAAGTCCCAATCCCTCTGTGCGTTAGTGGTGCTCATTATTATTCATTCCCCTCAGCTCCAGCTGTGAAAGCTGATTCTTTTGTTTATCCTGAAGATATCCTCTGTAAGGTCCGCCGTTCTCATCGCCTTGCAACTCTGAATTCCAAAATTTTTGCTTTTGGCTTTGTCATAGAGAGCTTGATTTTGTGTTTGCATTTTTTGGTTTTGAATTAAAGTAAATTATAGTTGCTGTATTTACAGCTGCCAACAATGTTCTTCTTTTATGCGACGAAGCTTAAGTTGGAATTTGTGTGTTCTGCTTTTGGTGTTAGAAATTTTTGTCTCTCCTGTTTATTTCCTCACAAAATAAGTTATTCCCCTTGTCATTAAATTTTCCCCCCCAAACTGTCTTTAAAATTCTGGGTCCACCACTGGTGTTGGTTTGACAGAGGTGGTAGCTGAAACTGATGGTTGGTGGTTGTGTTCTCTTCCCTCTTGTCTTTGAAGCTCACGGTCATGCAGTCCGAGATTCTGGTTCTTAGTCTCCTTTGTCGAGGCTCAGTGATGAAAGAGTAGGAGAGCATTTCCGGCGATGTGGAGGGAAGCAAAGGACTCACATTCTTATCCTTCAATCCTCTCACCAGACACGTATTGGACACATCTTCAATATAATTGACACCCAATGCCGTTAGTTTAGTTGTAACGAAATTGTGATAATTGACAATTTTTAATTGTTTTTTGGTACTTATGATCTTTTTAATTGTTTTTTGTGCTGGGTGCTCCTGATCTAATAGTTTATTGGCCAATTTGAACCTTAACCCTTGTAAATAATATGATTTTTTTGTGATATCTTGCCTTTTCATTGGAGCTTAGATTTAGAACTGCTGAGTGCACTGTGAACAGTGGAACTGAATAAGATAATTTTTATTAAGCTAATTTGTCTTGGTGGGCAATTCGAACACTGCCCATATTGGGCAAATAAGAGTTTTTTAGTGATTACTGATTTCAATTTGCTCTATCTATTTCATTTTACGCTTTTTTCCTTCTAATAGAAGAGATTAACACATACCAGTTCAAATATCTATCTGGAAAACAATCATTCTCATCAACAAACTGTTTTTGCTTTGCCCATTGAAAACATATGGGGTTGTATTACTAACAGTGAGTGTTGGTAAATAATTTTATATAAGGAAATATACTATCTTGGCCATTTGTTATCAGTTGGCGCCGCTTTCTTCAAGTTACCCATATATTACGTTTTTAAAAAGGTAAGAGATGAATAAGTAGGTGATTTAATCCCTCTCTGCCTTTCCGCTTCCCCTCTTGGAAAAAAGGGCAGAGATTAAGGGGGAAATTGAGCAAGAAATGAATTGTGTAAGGAAAGAAACAAAAGGATTTTTAGATTCACTTGACTCACTATGCATGCAGATGGCCTCACAATTTTAGATTACATGAACAATAAACTTGTAATACCCTAAAAATCGTATTTATGATAAGTATCATAAATTAGTAAATAATACCTATTGGATATAGGTAAATATGTGGTTTCAAATAATAAGTCTTAATTATCTTATTTTCTAAGGTAATTACTATGAAAATTAGAAAAGAAAAAGAGCTAAAATCCATGAAAAATGTATTTTTAGGGCATTAAATGGCCTAAAAATATTATGATAAATCCTAGGAGGCAGTAAAATATTTATTAAAAATTAGAAAGTATGTTGTCTCTAATTTTAGGAATTTTTGGGATAATTTCCCTTGAAAAATATTGAGGCAAAATTAAATATTATTTTGGGGATCATAAGTGACCCCATGATTTTTAATATTTTACATGGGATATAAAATACCAATGTAAGTAAAATAGTTGTGAGATAATAATTTATCCTAATTATGAAAATTGTCAACAATTAGTAAATGACTAATTAGGTAATTATTGGCTAATTATTTAGATTAAGGAATAAGGTGGATTAATTGTGAAATTAAATAAAATAAAATAAATTTTAATTTTAAAAATAAAATAAAATAATATTTTATGCTTAGAAAAATAAACAAAAAAATAAAGAAAAAAAATATCTAGATATTTTGAATAAAATAATAATATATTTGGTAAAGAGCCAACATGACATTTGAGAATGGATAAAAATTAAATCCTACACCAAAATATAGGGATTTAGTCTAAGTCATCGGACTTTTTATTAACCAAGTGAAATTTACCTCGGAATGGACTATCTCGAAGTCATTTCGAAACCAGGATGAGTCTTTAAGATACAGGATAAATCAGAAATAGGCTAGATAGTGAAAATGGGAATCCATAGAAAACAAATTATTTTTGACAAACCAGGGATTAGGTTTCTTCAATGTCGGAACATATTTAACCGGCGAATTTTTGTGTCCGAAACGGAACTTCCGGAATTTATTTCCGTAACCGATGGCGTCTCGTCCGAATATCTTCAGCAGGCAAGGAAATACCCTTAATGGGATCAAAAATTTAGTTAACCCAAGTAGTTTTAAAGAGAAAGAATTGAACTTCAGCACGTTGCCCCCGGATTTTTGAGATTCTGCAAGATTACGCGATTCGGGTACCGATCAGGGAACTTTATCGGTACAGTCACATAAAGCAAGCTTGTGACATCATCTTCTTCTAGAAGGATGATGTCATCCAACACATGGATGGAAAGGATGAAGCCACGTGTCAAAGTGCGATCCGACGACCAAAAGTCAGTCTGATAAAGTTATGAATAGTGTCACATCTTTTGCTATAAATAGGAGCTCTCCCCTTCCCATTTCTTCACCCCAAAAATGCAGCCTAGAGAGAGGTTAGAGAGAAGGAAGAGCCCGGAGAAATTCTAGCCGGGCCCTGGGTAAGTTCTTCGGTCCTTAGTCTTTAGTTTCGGTAGTTTCTTCGGTAGATATAGTAGAAGTGCTAGATTTATCTTTAAATTTTCAAGATAGTCTAGATATCATATATAGGGGTAAATAAGG
The DNA here is from genome assembly GCA_019022615.1 of Acacia melanoxylon. Lineage (NCBI taxonomy): Eukaryota > Viridiplantae > Streptophyta > Magnoliopsida > Fabales > Fabaceae > Acacia > Acacia melanoxylon. Next base: position 2,414,888 of record JAFJYJ010000055.1, read on the forward strand.
TATTATTTTCGAAAATATTATTGGGGGAGAAGATCTGTCAAAATTTTGGAGAGATAGAGTGAAAATAGCGAAGCTCTGGCGAAATTCCGCTGATTAGTCCAACTAGGGGCAAAATGGTAATTTGTACCTAAAATGCCTGTTATAGTGCTAAAATTTGATAAATGTGATATTATCCTTATAGGATATCCGTAATCACGAACCGTTGTCGTACCGCTGTCAAACCGTTGTTTTCTGTCAGAAATATCGTTTTCTGTCAAACGTGTCGTTTTCCGTCAACGAAGGTACGTTCACGTACTGTAACACTAACTCTGATATTTATGGTATGCATATATGTGATATGTGTGTTGTATGCGTATTGGTGGTATGTTATTTGAGTGAATAGTGGTGTTAGAGGATAACGAACATATGCATGCTACTGGGAGAGCCAGACATCGTGTTATTTGGGAGCGGTATATTCCCGATTCGTCGGGGAGCGGTATATCTGCATTCGCTGGGAGCGGTACATTTAGGAATGATTCATTTGTTGTGCTTATATACTGTATATGTAAATATGAGGTTAACCGTTACCTAGGGTCCGTATGCATTGGACCTCAGCTCTGCATATAGCGTCAGGTTCAGGAGCACCGAGGACCAAGGAGAAAGGCAAGCAGGCCGAATAGAGACCCAACTGAAGACTTTTCTTTTGTTGTTATTTACTTCAAAAACTCCCGGTATAATGTACCGTTATTGTAAACAGCCAGACTTACGGCATTTTGAATACAAGTATCAGTTACTCAATCGCTTCGATGCTCTACTCTGATGGAAAAAAAATTATACTGCTTTTGAAAATCGGATGTTACAAAACTTGTGTCTAAGTGAGCAAATCTCAACAAGTCACCCTTTATCTAGAATGTTCTGCCTTGTAAGGATGCCTCTTGTTTTACAAAATTGTGAATGATCTTCAGTCATGATTCCTGTAATACCCGGATTTTAGTAAATCTAGAAGTTTTGAGATAAAGGAAATTAACGAATATTTTGATAAAGCAAAATCATGAGTTTAAAACTGTTATAGAAAATTGTTATAATTATAGAGTAAATTGTCAAAAAAAGTTACGGTGAAAAAAATCGATGAACGAGAATGACTAAAAATAATATAATGGTGATAAAAACAGTCTAAAAATATTATGATAAATACCGAAAGATCATGAAAAATTATGAGAAAAATATGGAAGTGTTATCCCTAATTATGAGAATTTAATAAATTATTTCGAGGGAATAACATGAAGAAAAGTTTAAAAAGCATTTCGGAACCATAAAGTAACTCGACGATGGGGTAAACATTTTTAACATTTTACATAGGATATAAAATGACAATATCAAGTATAGAAGGTTGTAAGATAACAATATACTTGTAAAATTAGTAAAGATAAATATATGAAGAAACCTGATCCTAAAAGGATCACTAAACGAAGAAATTAGGTCTGATTAAGCCCTAACGAAGGGGTAGGTAAAACGGAAATTTTTGGTAAAAAATATTATATTTTTAAAAAATGGAAAAAATTATAGAAAAATAAATAAATCTGAATTTTTAAAAAGGGGGCCAAAATTCTAAGTATTTTTAATTAAAAAGAATTGTTTAAATAATTAAAATGATAATTAGAATAAAATAATAATATAATGCGGTGAGTCAAAGATATAGGCAGTAGAGGGGAAAAGTTAGAAATAAATTCTACGGGTAAACCGAAGTAAAAGTCTTTTCAGATGATCAAATTAAGAACAAGTGAATTTTTACACGAAGAAAGAATTTACTGGCGTTGTTTTCGCAACCGAAAACCCTAATTCCTAATAAGATGGAAAGCTGATCGGATAGATTAGAGTCGGATAGGCAAAGTGAGAACCTATAGAAACAATTGCGTGTTTTCAAACACGGATTAAGTTAGGCAACAACCGGACGTTTTACGACTCGTCAATTGTTGTCCGGAAGTTGGTTCTATCGGAAGCGGTTTTCAGAATCGGACGCGTTTGTCCGAATATCTTCCGACGCACCGGAGAATACTGGATATGATCAAAAAGAGGATCCAAATTGATAATATGAAAGAGGATGAAAAGACCTTCAAAGTTACACGCTCGCATTTTTGAGTTTCGCAAAATCGCGCGAAACGGACACCGATCGGTAACTTTATCGGCCGGAGGCCATAAAGCAAGATGACAACTCATCCTTTGACTTTTGGGGACCAAGAGGTCGGTTTTGACCATGGATGGCCAAGATTTCTTTGTCCTCAAAAATGCGATCCAACGGCCGAAATCCGATCTGAAGACTTTTGTGGAAATTCCCACCTTGTCCCTATTTTTCTCTATAAATAGCAAGCTCTCTTGCTCTTCATTTCCACCCCAAAATCTGAAATCTAGAGAGAGGTTCTAGAGAGAGAAGCTCTGGAAAAATTCTGCCTTGCTCCGAGTAAGTTCTTATGTCCTTAGTTTTTAGTTTCCGTAGTTCTTTCGGTAGTTATAGTAGAACTGTTGTTTTGATCTAGGAAGTTTCGTAATTTATTCCTATACTTATTTTTAAGCCTCATTGCATTGAAAGATGCCTGACGAGGTAAAAACATAGTGGGGATAATTTTGAAATGGAATAAGGTCAAAGTAACGAAGTTCTGGCGAAATTTCGCCAAATAGGGGTACTAGGGGCAAAATAGTAATTTTCGCCCAAATGGCCTGTTATGATGCCAAATGTTGATAAACGTTGTCCTTATAGGATATCTGAGCTAATCGAGCCGCTGTTTTTCCCGCTGTCGAATTTCACGTTTTTCCGTAAAAGTTCTGTTGTACCGCCAAAAAGGTACGTTCGCGTACTGTAACACTAGCTCTAATGTTTATTATATGATTGTATGTGATTGTTGTGTAGTAGTGTACGAGGTTATGCTATATACACGGTATGTTACATACGAGGTTATGTCACATACGAGGTTATTATTGTTGTATCATACGAGGTTATGTTACATACGTGGTTATTATCTTGTATACGTGGTTACGTGTTTTTAATCATACATCCGTTATGGACCGTTGTATTGATTGCCTTTGTCGTGAATATGTAGTCGTATTTAAGCATGAGGTTAACCGTTACCGAGATCCAAATTGTAATTGGATCTCGCTCTTATCATAGCGTCAGTTCGGAAGAACCGAGAACCGAGGAGAAGCGCGAGCGCACGAGAGACCCTAGGACCGAAGACTTTCTTCGGGTGTTATTCATTTTGAAAACTCTCGGTCAATGTACCGTTTCTGTAAATCAGCCAGACTTACGGCATTTATAAATATATGTATCAGTTACTCAATCGCTCCAATGCTCTACTCTGATGAAAAAAAAAATTATACTGCTTTTGAAAATGGGATGTTACAATTCCTAAGATTCTGTTTTAGTGATTCTCATTTCATTTTGTTCTGATTGTTGTAGTGCTGACTAAGAGGAAAGGTTGATTCCAATGGCTGTGTCTCTGCATTTTTGGAGGAGCGTTTAAATATGGGTCTTAATCTTATTCTTTATGCAGTGGTGAGGATACATTGTTTTCTTCCACCTGTTTGCATGTAATTCTAATTATTTGTTCTTCAAACATATCCTCAAGGATCCTCTGTTGGGAATCTGCCTACTGGTTTTTGCTTTCTTTTTTCTTAACATGGTTTCTGTTTTCTTTGCAGCTTCATTACAAGAAAAAAGACTACAAATTTGGAATTGGTTTGACAGTTGGAGAATAGATATTTGAATATCTGTTTTGTCTTCAATGGTGCACCCACCTTAGTGCGCTTTATTACTTCATTGTCCTTGTAGATTTTCTTTTCTTGTCAAAATAAGGCAACATGAGGAAAAGTACATTTTAATGTCACGAGACATTTACTCGCGATGAGCAAGTTGCCGCAGTAATTTAGAAGCATTATTTTTATGTGGACCTAGGGCCAGAAAGAAATATGTCCATTTTAGGATTATGGCCTTTTCTTCCGTTGAAGGGGTTGTAGAGATATCAGAATAATTCATATTGAGATTCATTTCAAATTCTATAGAAGTGAGGAACCACTGCGTCATGAATGCCGTTTGTAGATCGGGTTCATAGACAGAGATTTGGAATTATATTCTTAATCTCCTAAGGTGGATATTGGCAGGAATTGATTGAGTAATTCTTATATAGTATCTAAAAAGGGGTATGAACCCTTATTAAAAATAACAAATTCAATATAAGCTATTTATTGAATAGTTTCATTCATTTCATATAAACATAATTCAATTTGGATTCATAATATATAAAAACAACTAATGTTAGACTATGGCCACAATTTATCAAATTATTCCCTTGAATGATACTTCTGAATTATGTCGTTGACTTCTCGACGAAATCTGCACAAACAAATATATGTCATATATAAAAGCAAAGAAAAATAAAACGTGACATCAAATTAAAATAGGTTTTTCATAAAATATTTATTGAGTTAGGTTTTGGGTATTACAAACCTCGAGGTAGTCGCATTATTGATGATCCACCCGCAACTGCAAAGGAATTGGTTGGACTCATCAACATATGTTGCTGCTGAAACTGTAACACCCCATTTTTAAAAGCAGTATATTTTTTTTTCATCAGAGTAGAGCATCGGAGCGATTGAGTAACTGATACATATATTTAAAATGCCGTAAGTCTGGCTGTTTACAGAAGCGGTACATTATACCGAGTGTTTTCAGAAGTAAATGACAACAGAAGAAAGTCTTCAGCCGAGTCTCTGTATCTTCAGCCGGGTCTCTATGCGGCCTGCTTGCCTTTCTCCTCGGTCCTCGGTCCTCTTGAACCTGACGCTATGTTAAGAGCTGAGGTCCAATGCATACGGACCCCAGGTAACGGTTAACATCATATTTACATACACAACATATGGACTACGGACGTTCACAACATTAACAGCACATGAGCCACACAACCAATGCAGATATATCGCTCCCAGCATACAGACATATCACTCCCAGCATACAGACATATTGCTCCCAGCATTACAGACGCATCGCTCCCAGCTTACATACAGTTATACTCTAACAACTATATGCACTCAAACAACATAACAACTATACGCACACAATACACACAGCACATATACGCATACCATAAATATCAGTGTTAGTGTTACAGTACGCGAACATACCTTCGTTGACGGAAAACGGCACCTTTGATAGAAAACAGTATTTCTGACAGAAAACAGCGGTACGACAGCGGTTCGTGATTACAGATATCCTATAAGGATAATATCACATGTATCAACTTTTAGCATTATAACAGGCATTTTAGGTACAAATTACCATTTTGCCCCTGAACCCCTAATCGGTGGAATTTCGCCAGAGCTTCGCTATTTTAACGCTATCTCCCCAAAATTTTGACATATCACTTCCCCCAATAATATTTTCAAAAATAATACCATATTTACCCCTAAATATGATATCTAGACTATCTTGAAAATTTAAAGATAAATCTAGCATTTCTACTGAAAGAACTACCGAAACTAAAGACTAGGGACCGAAGAACTTACCCAGGGCTCGGCTAGAATTTCTCCGGGCACTTCCTTCTCTCTACTTTCTCTCTCTAGGCACGGTTTTGGAGTGGAAAGAATGAGGAGAAGGGGTGACTATTTATAGGAAAACTTAGGTTACTATTCATGCCTTTTTCATACTGCTTTTCGACCGTCAGATCGCATTTCGCCACGTGGCTTCATCCTTGCCCTTCATGCCTTGGCCGACATCATCCTTCTAGAAGAAGATGATGTCACAAGCTCCTACTTTATGGCCGGTACCGATAAAGTTCCCAGTTCGGTGTTCGAATCGCGTAATCTTGACGAATCTCAAGAATCCGGCAACAAGGCACTGAAGTTCTATTCTTCCTCTTTAGGAATATCTGGGTTAACTAAATTTTTGATCCCATTAAGGGTATTTCCTTGTCTGCTGAAGATTTTCGGACAAACGTCATCGGTTACGGAAATGAATTTCGGAAGTTCCAGCTTCTGGACAAAAATTTGCTGGTTCGTAATATGTTCTGACTGAAGAAACCTAATCCCTGGTTTGTCACAAATAATTTGTTTTCTATGGATTCCCATTTTGACTATCTGACCTATTTATGATTTATCATGTATCTTAAAGACTCATTTGGTTTCAGAAATGACTTCTGAGATAGTCCATTCCGAGGTAGAATTTCACTGATTAATAAAAAGTCCAGATGACATAAACTAAATCCCTATGTTTTGGTGTAGGATTTAATTTCTATCCATTCTCAAATGTCCTGTTGGCTCTTTACCAAATATATTATTATTTTATTCAAAATATCTAGATATTTTTTTCTTTTTTTTTTATTTATTTTTCTAAGCATAAAATATTATTTTATTATTTTTATTTTTATTTATTTTTAATTAAAATTTCGGCCCCCCTTATTTTATTTCTTTTTTATTTAATTTCACAACTAATCCACCTTATTCCTTAATCTAAATAATTACCTAATAATTACCTAATTAGTCATTTACTAATTGTTGACAATTTTCATAATTAGGATATATTATTATCTCACAACTATTTGACTGACATTGGTATTTTATATCCCATGTAAAATATTAAAAATCATGGGGTCACTTATGATCCCCAAAATAATATCTAATTTTGCCTCATTATTTTTCAAAGAAAATTATCCCAAAAATTCCTAAAATTAGAGACAACATACTTTCTAATTTTTAATAAATATTTTACTACCTCTTAGGATTTATCATAATATTTTCAGGCCCTTTAATGCCTCATAAAATCATTTTTGCTCTTTATCTCTTCTAATTTCCTTAGAAAATAAGACAATTATAACTTATTTATTTGAGACTACATATTCTCCTATTTTCAATAGGTATTATTTACTAAAATATGATACTTATCATAAATACGATTTTTAGGGCATTACAGAAGCTGATCAGCTGTGTATAGATTCACTTGTCGCTGAGTTGTGGCGGCCATTTGGACACCTTGCGGTTGCGATATATTTCTCGATGGAGCTAATGGATTCACACCTGGTTGAGCCACAACGGTAATTTGGATGATTGGTGGTGGATCAAATGGATTCGTGGCAGGTGTACCATACACTGGTTGCTGATTTGTATCAGATCCATATAAATTGTTATGAGTGAGTGTGTTGAATCCAACACCCTATCATAACATTCATGAACACCAAAAAGAATCAATAAGAATATAAAAATGGCATAAAATTGCATTGTGACATTAAGAGTCATAACAAAAATCAATTTCATGAAATAGCAGACACTTACCAATTGCCTCTCATTGATTAAAGAAATATTGTTGTTAAAGTGGTGATCAGGGCACGTTTTCTTTGAGAGAAACTTGATTTTGAAGTCGATGAAGTTCCTATATCAGAGCAAAAACCACATCCATTAGTAAACGTAGCTAATACTATATTTATGAAACAAAATTTTGAGGAGAAACCAAAAGGACTGCACACACATATATTAGCAATAAAATTTCTAACAAGATGCTCAAAAGATTCTTACCACCATTTTTAGTGCCATAATTATTACTACATCCTTTACATTGGCAGAGATCAGAACATCCAACTCCAGCCTTCATTAAGAAAATAAAAATATTATAAAAATAATAATTTTAAATTTTTCAATAGATTTTTTAAAAAAAAAAAAAAAAGATTCAATCATGTCAATTAAAACAACATCTTAATAAAGAATTACCTTACAGCATGAGCAATATCTATTTGAATATTTTGCCTTTGGACAACGACAACTTATTCTGTGTTTTCCTGATCAAACCATATTTTTATATGATTTTTCATAATTAAATTGAGATTTTTAATGTATTTTCTTGGACATTATTGCATGATTAAGCACTAATTTGAAGTTAGGGACATTTGTTTTGAATTAAGTGAAATTAGGGGCAAAATGGTCATAATTTATTAATTATTCATGCAAATGATTTCTTAGACTTTTGATGCTATATTGTGTTTAATCTTGCATTGTAGGTGTTTTGGAAGAAAATTGAAGAATTTGGAAAAATGTCATTTGGGTCAAACTTAATGTTTTGAGGACTAGGAAAAATTACAAGAAAGGCCCCACCAATTTCTGAAAATTGGAAATCAAGGAAGAAAAGGGCCAGAGACAAATTACATAAAAATCCTCGAGTTATTATGATTTACATTCTGACCCAGAAACATTTCAAAATATTTCAGTTTAGTCCCTCCCTAAAGAACTTTCACAGTTTTCACTTAGGTCCCTGGTCAAAACTTGTGTTTTGACCAGAGACACTATCTGACCTAGCTGGAGATCTGAAAATGCAAACAGGACCCGAGACGAAGCTGGAGCTGAGGGGAATGAATAATAATGAGCGCCGCTAACGCACAGAGGGATTGGGACTTTTCAGCGAACTTCATCATCACAACACCTTCGACTTTCACCCTCGCCGGCGGCTACCACCTCCACCCACGGTTGCCAGCGAGCGACCTACCATCTCCACCACTTCCGACGACCCACTTGTGATGATGGTAGAAAGGTGATGTTGAATGGAATATGAAACCTTCTCAAAGGTTTGAACTAGAACCTATAATTTTAGCACTCACAATGGAAAATCACAGTTCCGGCGACTTCTCCATCAACCACGCCGACAGACGATCACTCTCTCCATCACTAGCTTCATTCGTTCTTTCTCTTTCATAATCACAATATTTTCCCTCTCTCCCGTTTCCAAATCACTTTTGCCTTTACCTCCTCGATCGCGTATTCCACTATTGCAGCGGAGCTCTCTGGCGACGCTGAGAAGGTGAAGGAATGGAAGTGGTGATAGTGTGGTGATGGGAGAATCTCACTGGCGGTGATGAAGGTAAGGAGTCATTGGCAAGGAAGGAGAGAGGCGAAGGGAGAGGTATGGAGGATCGCTTTGACCCAGCTCAGAGCCAGCTTGCTTCTCTTTCCTTTTTTCCCGCTGACAAGTGTGTACCTGACCTTTCTTCCCAACGCCGTTAGTTTAGATGTAACGGAATTGTGATAATTGGCACTTTTTAATTGTTTTTTGGTACTTATGGTCCTTTCAATTGTTTTTTGTGTTGGGTGCTCCTGGTCTAATAGTTTATTGGTCAATCTGTTGGGATCCATACACGCAGCGAAATTATAAAACTTTTACAAATCCCAAAGAGGATCGCTCAACCGCGTTTAAATCAAGGTTAAAGAGTCTGAATCATACCTATGCGAAATTCTGAGCGTTTCTTACGTTCGATTTGATCATGTGGGCTACCTTCTCGATCATCCAGGAGCAGACTCTACGAATCTCCTCCCTCTACCGGTATCCACACGAATAGTCTCCGAACATGACTGCGGCAGTGTGCTAGCGCCTTCAAAGTTCTCGCGTCTCTAAATTTTCTCTAGGGTTTCTCGCGGCTTTCTAATACGTCTGACTTAATGTCCCGTTAGTCTTTCAAAACTCATTAGACGTATTATATATTCAAAATTAATCTAATTAATTTCAAAATTCAAGTTTGAATTAAAATAATATATTAATTAAATCTATCAAATAGATCTAATCTAATATATTTATTTAATCCAAATTATAAGCCTATAGATTTAATTCATCTTTATAAATTAAATCTAAGATATGATATCTTTTATTTAATTAAATCGACATACTATACCTTAATTTAATTAAATCTAAGATACTATATATTTATTTGAAAATTAAATCGAGATACAATATCTCAATTTATTATAGTTATTCAATTTATCAAATAAATTAAATACTATATATAATATTATTATTATCTATAAATAATATTATTATCATTTCGAATATAATAATAAATATATACACACACATATATATATCCACCCTAGATTAAATACAATATTCATCAAATCTTATACATATATTAGATTCAATGAATCTGGACACTTTTGCTCGTGTTGGACTATTCTTGTGTGCGACCCTGCAGGCCCACATGAGATTGGCAGTGGGCCAATACCGTACCAGCCCACAAGTCGCAAGCGGCCTCTAGCAAGACATTGCGACTACCCAATTCATATGGGGATCGATAATACGATACAACCTATCGTACAACCATGTCACGTCCCTTTTGTCACGCGATAATTTGGTCAAGGATGAGGCATGAATAATGTCAACTTCCTGTTCTTGACCATTACTTTCTCGATTCTCGAGTAGTCTAGATGAAATGGAAACTCCTTTCCATTGTAGTATGGCCATACGTTTCTTAGACTCACTCATCGAGAGGCCCAGTATTATATCTCTACTAATGTGAGAGACAAATTTCATCTTGACCATTCACATTCCTCCGCATGAAAACCACTGATCCCGATCCAAGTCTATATCATCACCCGGTCAAAGGTGACTTTTGACGAGGTCAAAGAGTAGCGACTCATCATGTAGGAATCCATGATGATCTCAGGTCATAGGGCGTCGTGACGCGGTTATACATGAGAAAAGCTTATGACTTAATTCATGCAACTTTCTCATAGTGGGTCGGTCCAGCACCTTGTACCCCTACAAGTGTCCATGACTTTGATTCGTATCTCCATACCTCATCAAAGTCATACTGGTCTTATTTCATCTTCGCTCCCGCGTAGATGACCGACCAGGGACATTTAGGATAATCTATAAGATATATCCAAGGACCAGTTATCACTATAAACATACAAATGAAGTGATAACTTAATGGAGATGAATTGCCCTTAGGGCATAATTTCCAACACAATCTGCACCTTAATCCTATTTATAATGAAATTGATTGAATCATATTACAAACGTCTAAAAAAATTAAGCTTCAAGTTAAAATTAACCTCACGTCTCTTTGTTTTCTTCTCCTAAATTTCTGATGTCACTTACTATATATTTAAAAGAACCTCAGTCACACACACATTTCCCTCAAAAGTTAACTATATAAATACCTCTCACTGAGTTTTACAGACACCGTCAAAAGTGTATGAACAGCAGCTGAGCACCTCAAAAGTAAACCTTAGTATAAATTTTGATGAGCATAATTTAGTCCTTGAAATAATTTTTTTAACACCCCTGGAAGTTTTAAAGCAAGAAATAGAGAAGCTTCAGAAATCCAATGAAGAGAGTAATCTCTATCCCAGAGAAAATAGGCTCGAGCAAAATAATTAATGACATTAATAATAATCACGCACACCTAGGGTTTACAGATCAAGGAAAATATAGTTTGTTGCATACCTTCAACTTCTTCAAATATGATTTCCTTTGGCAGGTTAGATGCGGCTTGGTATTCAAAACTACAAATCAATTCAAAACATGCTTTTAGTGATGGATAAGAATCTCAAGAAAGCTTAAAGAAATAATGAAACAACAGGTGACATAGAAGTAACAGGTCATAGTTTCATTACCAATTGGAGAAACCCAATTTGAGTTCATGATTAGAAGCATTCTTGGTGGCTTTAACCAACACAGCCGTAATTTCTGTCTTTAGTGTACTAACCATGAGTAAATCATACTCTCTTGGGATTATTATTGCAAAAAATTTATCGCTTAGGACACTGAGATAAATCTTCTCAACAGCTGCAAGGGTAATCCTTCTTTTAAGTGCATCAGAGTCCGGGTCAACAATGTAAATGGCAAACTCTGTAATTAACAGGATACGGCGTTTCATCTTCCCTGAACTTGTTAACCTAAAAACTATATCTGCAAAAGAACTCGCATGTCTCCTTTTAAAAGGACATGGAAAATAATTCATGATTTCATGGATTGCTACCTTAGACTTTTATCTCTCCAAGTCCAATCCCTCATTTGATCCATTTCATGCATACAAATCTTTTCAAATTGCTCTATGTATGTCGTGCATCACCCCTCTAGAGTCTCTGTATCATTCCCTCATGGACAAAAACTGAATAAAAAGCTTATTTCTCATTGTGGTTTAATTGTTATTTCATATGATTTAGTAATTTAAATTGTTATGGACTCGTATATTGGGCTCAGATATGATGCAGCCCAACAAAGACACTTTATGACAGAATCTTACCATAATCAGGTAAAACGATAATCACCCTATAATGTCGGCACTAATCACGGACAGTGCAAGTAGTGGAGTAAGCATGAACGGTGAGTGGAGAGACACTCGGACGCGCACAGCACAAGGGCCAAAACCCTAGAGGTAATCCCTATAAATAGGAGATTAACCTTACAGGTGCACAAATTCTATTCATATCCTTTTACTGTTTAGTCTCACTGTACACACACCCCACCCCTTTTGGTTAATTGTCATTCTCGTGTAGTACAGTGATCATCTGTTATTCTTCGGTGTCTTCCTCATAGACATCATAGAACTATCAACTTCTCTTCGGTATATTAACTCACACATATCCCAGAGAGCTATAATCGATCCTATATAAATCATCCACTAACCTACTGAGGTTAGACATCTGTGTTTTTATAACAGAACATAAATAATTTTAAATGCACCTTAGCTTCCAGAAAGATGGTAGATGATAACCGCATGAGATTCAAAGCCTTTATAAGTTTAAGTTTTGCCATAGTATAAAAATAGTTTTAGTTGGATGTTCATATGATTAAAAATTAGCATCACCATCCCAAAAGCTTAATCATAAACTTCTCATCATGATTGAAAACTTTTAACGTGGTCCTTTTGCAATCAGTTGCATCCAAAAAAACTCTCGGGTTGATGATATTTGTTCAGAAAATGGTGAGATTAAAAAGAAGCACTACAAATATCTCAAGCATTAAACTATAGCATGAAAAGATATTCACAATGGGGAATATATTTGGGAGAATGACATTTCAATCACCTGTAACGGAATTGTTGATATTTTCACTCTTTGATACTCTCTCGGGTTCTTATTATAAGACATCAACTATCAAGTTTATTTGGTCCTTTTTATAAGGCACTTGTTTGTTTCCAATGAGCATTGATTATTTTTTTCATATCTGCCCTTAATTAATAAAAGTAGTGGATGAGAGTAATAATTAATATAATATTAAATTTTAGTGCACTTAGTAGGGGTAGTATTGAGAATTACTTAGATTCTAGGACAACTTTATTGAATTTAACTGTTTTTATTGGTTTGTGAGAAAAGTTAGTCGGTACTTTATAATAAAGACTAGAGGGAGTACAAGTACTCTGTTGAAACTTACAACTACTACATACTGACTTTTTTTTTTTTTGGTGGGGGGGGAGTAGAATCACTCATCAGAAACATTTCTCATCAACTCTATGTTACAAGCAATAATTTAAAACAAAATGGGCAGACATCAGAGATCCATAATCCCTTTTTAGGGACTTGAGATCATGTGTTATGAACCATTTGCAGTAATAACCTGAGCATAATGACCTTATATGCGTGTAGTATGCTTCTTAAGCAACTCAAACCTTGAAAAGCTCACAAGTCCCATGGATGCAACTTTTTCCATTATATAAGGACTCAAACTACTAACAGGAACCTATAAAAAAATCTGGGAAAAAAAAAAGTTAAGGTCCTCGCTACAGCATTCTAGCAAGCTAGATTCCAATCAGCCTTATTCTAAATTACTATCCCTGCTTCCAAATATAAGACATAGTTAACTTTCTTGAGAGATTAATTAAAAAAGATAAATAAGTTACTTAATCATATCATATGTTGTGTATGATTAAATTATATATCAGTTTAATTAGTTTGAAAAAAAAAATATAGACATTTTAAAGAAATTTAATTAACTTCCTTGATCTCCTCAAAAAAGTAACGAGGTCTTAATAAGCTCATAGATATTCCCACTACTCTGCCAGTCATCCTTCATCAGATGGCCCAAAGAAAAACAAAGTTGCAAGTTGGCGAACATAAGCCATATATATATTGAGAGTGAAATCGAAAGAATATGATGTTGGGAGCTCTTCCCTTCCCCACGACCGTGGGTCATTCGAGGCGAATTTGGATTAGTCAGAATCAAAAGTTTCGATGAACAAGGTGGGCAACCAAGAAAAATTTATATATATATATTGATTGTGCATTGCATCTGAAAAAAATTTAATGCCATTTATTTTTCAAGAAAAATAAAAGGAAAACACAGTGAAGGAGCTTTAAAAATATAAGACATAAACAAACCATTCTCCGAACCAAGTCTTCAGGATCCAATGGGCAACATTTTGCTTATTTACTACATGTACGACAGATAAATTTAGAAACACCATATTCAAACATCTTATGAACAGATTCATATAGCCAGGAAGATTCTTCTGAACTCTACAACCTATAAACAAGAGTTCCAAATTACGAAAACTCAGGCAAGGAATTAGTAAATGCATTTAATTAGACCTAACCTTGTTTCTGCAAAATCTTCAATAACAGCGGATGAGAAGGCATGTCAATGTAGTCCCCGTTATAATCTGAAACAGAGGAGGCCGCTCTACGAAGCTTTAATCGCATGAACGGGTCTTCATCGTTGGCGTAGACATGGCTGTTGGTAGCTCCAAGTCACGCGGTTGCTTGCCGTTGATCGTCACAGTCGGGAATGTTGAGCTTAGGATGGAAGAGATCATCGGCGGGCAAAACGATGTCGTCGATTTTGGGATCGGAAGCGGATTTGAAATTTGAAATCGGAATCTGTCTCTTCAACCTGAAACGATCCATCATCTTGAAGCCTTTTCTCGGGGATGTCGCAGCAAGCGGCGAGTTTTGGCGAATGCTATTGTGCATGCAAGCTTTACGTGACGGACTTCTTTCTGAGATCGTCTTCAAATTCACGGGTCCGGTTTCTCTCATTTTCCCCTCTCCTTATCTTTCTCACGGTCTCATCGGATCGTCCAAATCTCGATCCAACGGTCCAGCTTTTTTTAAAAAAATATATATATATATTTAAAAAAAAAAAAAAATGGGATTGCATCTCGGCCGTCCAAATCTAGATTGGACAATTGAGATGCGGGGAAGATGGGGAGAGGGAGGGAAAATGAGAGAACCCGCTTCCCAAATTCACATGGCTTCTTCCCATTAATATTATCTTTTTATCCCAAAAAAAATATTATTATTATTATTTTTTTAAAAAAAGGAAATTTAAAGAAATTAAAGGATAGAGAAAATAATATTTATTGTAGATAAATATTATCTATTGTGCATGCAGGCTGTACGTAACGGACTTCTTTCTGAGATCGTCTTTAAATTCACATGGCTTCTTTCCATTAATATTATCGTTTTATCCAAAAAAAAAAGAAGAAAAAAAAGAAAATTTAAAGAAATTAAAGGATAGAGAAATAATATTTATTGTAAATAAAAAATTATAATTATTAAATTAGACTTAACTAAACATAAGAATTTCTCCACGCTGGGAGAAGTTTTATCTTAATTTCAAGTACTTCCTTGAATTCTTATTCCAAAGCATTTTATTGAAAGTGATTTTAGTCTTTTTAATAAATCTTGGATCCATATGAGGTGCTTATAGCTTACATGCTTATTACATGCTAATACCTCAAATTGAGGTATAAGCATGTAATTTTTTTTTATATATATTGTATTTATTTATATTTAAATTATGTTTGCTTTTCGATTTTATTTTATTTTGCTTAAAGATCTCAAATTAATTAGTTTTCAATCCTGCATTCAAAAAAATATGTCTATAACACCAGTATCATGGAAACTAATTAATTTGAGATATTGGGTGCAAAAAAAAATTCAGAAAGCAGCACATAATTTAAATTTAAATAAATACAATATATAAAAATAAAAAAAAATTACATGCTTATACCTCAATTTGAGGTATAAGCATGTAATAAGCATGTTAGCTATAAACACCTAATGTGGATTCTCCAAGGGAAAAGAAGTCGAAGGATAATTAAAATCCATTAAAGCCTTAAAAGGATATTTCTAGAATGCATTTTCTTCTTTGATTATTAGAATCTATATAAAGGATAAAATAAAATACACTAAAGCCTTAAAAGGATAGATTAAATTTAATCCCGCAAACTCCTTATATATATTAATCTCCTCTCTTACGTACCATCCTCCGATCCTCTCTATTTTTCCATTGTCATCAAGAGTTTCCAACTTCCAAGTATTATTGCCATCAACAGTTCCATGGTACGTACACCTTTACTGTGCTTCTCCTTCTGAAACCTACTTCGATCTCCCCCTCTTTCTAGCGCCATCTTCTACTTCTCTTTTTCTTTCTTTCTTTAACCTACTCTGCTGTCATCTTTTACTTCTTTTCGTCTTTTATTTGTTCTTTAACTACGTGAGTAGCTAATTCTCCTCCTTCTTGAGGACAGATAACGTTTTTCTTTCTTTCTTTAACCTATGGTTTGAGGATAGATAAGGGGTTGTGAATATTTGTACGTTCCTATTCTTGATCGAGAGTCGATGATGAATAATGTGATTCTCTGAAGACCTTTTGTATGTTTATGACAGCAAAGTGTAGACCATGTTAACTTACTGGAAAATTAGAGTTTGACATGGGATACACTTTGTGTCTTTCGTCAATGTAATTGAATATGTTTTGTGCTGTTGTGGTTTGTCAAATGTATATGCAGCAACATATATGGTATGTAAATCAGGAACAAGTTAATGAAAGTGAAAAAAGCCTTTGATACGTCTGCATTTTATGTTTGAAAGAATGCATGATTACTTTAGTTCATTATTATTAAATTTTGTTTTGATGATAATCAAATACTAATTTAAGCATAGGAGCTTCTAGTTTGTATTTTTGCATGACTCTGTTTAGAAGAAGAAAAACAGAGGCTAACAAAATAAAGAATGACTCCAGTCATTAATCTTGATGCCTCGAGATGATTTAATCAATGTTGCATAATTTGAAGTTACAGAGTTGTAACTTCAAGATAAGATGCCCCGAGGTAAAAGAAAAATGACTTCAAGTTAATTCTAATGGGTGTTAAATTATGCAGAAAATTAGTTCTGGAAGTCTCAAATATTACATCAAGTCACGTTGCCTCGAGGGTGTTGAAGTAATGCCTCGAGTTTAGGAGAAGCAGAGAGCAAGCTTCTGTCTGGTTATGTGCCTCGAGTCTGATTTACTAGAAGTCAAAAGCTCCCTCGAGTCAAGCTCCTCGAGGTTGTCGAATTCTACCTTGAGTCATGGACAAGAAATGGGATAATGTTGGTGAATTGGCATACCTGGAGTCATATTAATATATGCCTCGAGTTAAATTCGACAGAAATCTTAAGGTGTTGATAGCTTGCCTCGAGTCTTTAAGTGGTCTATTATTCAAATATTAGTGTTGTTGGTCTTGTGTGCCTCAAGGCATTTCATAAATGACTCTAGACATTTCTTTAGGCTCCTAATGGCAATATCGTTATTTTGATTAAAATCCCCTTATGCCTCCAATGAAGCAATTATTACCTCTAGGCATGGAAAGCATGACTCTAGGCATTTTCCATTCGCTGGTTTTATTGACTATCTAATGGCAAAATTGTAATTATACTGAAATTCACCTTTTGCCTGGAGTCACTTACTAATTGACTCTAGGCATGTGTTTTTCTTTCACAGTATATTTCGACAGTATCGTTTTTTCCTCCAGTCATCCATTAATCATGCCTCCAGTCAAAGTAGACATGAGCTATTTCAAAACACGACGTCTTTGCCTCCGGTCAACAAGTTATTGCCTCTAATCATATTAATTCAAGACATCAAATAATTAACTCTAGGATTTAACTTGAGGCATGCATAAATTCAACTTATTAATTCCAACGCAAAAAAATTGATTGTGTTATTCCATTGAGTTATATTTTTTAAAGTCATTCTCGGGAATAACTTGATTGTGTTCACTCATTTTGTCTTCTTCTTTATGCTGATATCTGTCAAACAAATATGCTGATATGCATCACTCATTCTGTCTTCTTCTTTATCCTCACAACTGCACATCTTTAAGTTTATGTGCCCAATTAACACAACACAGGTCATAATCATTATTTTGATGTGGAATTTGTTAGTTTAAAATTTAAAAATAAATAAATAAAAACCTTTGGCCCACTAAGAAGTCGTGAACATGGCGTGTTTTGGTCATTGAATTTAAAGTGCCTCGGGTCATTGAATTTAAATACCTCGAGTCAAAGTTTCGCAATTTCAAATTGAGGCACCTCGGGTCCATTTATTAATGCCTCAAGGCATCTATTTCATTTACCTGGAAGTAATTCATTTACTCATTTCACTTTGGGTTAGGGGATTTCTTCTTCAAAAATCACGATGTTGCTCATCATCCTCAAACCCTCTCAGTTTGCGACGAAAACCCCATCAGTGCCTTCTTTTTGGCTCTTTAAATGTCCGTTGAATTTCTTCATCGTGCAACTTTAAATCATATTGCATTCCCAGTTATATCCAAGTTTTACCTCTACTTAACATAACTCAAGGCATAAATATATGATTCAAGGCAAATGTTCTATTTTTCCAAACTAACGTGTTTTACGTAAATTGCCTCAAGTCATTTATTTATTGCCTCAAGGCAACTTGATTCAAGCCATTCATACCTCTAGTCAAGACTATGTGCACTATTTCGAATGCCTTAAGTCATTTATTATTTCGCATCCACCTCTACTTCAGTTTTCAGCTGCATATTCACGTCATCTGGTTTTAGGGTTTGTTGTTCTGCCACTGCGAAAAAACAAAATTCAATTACAAGTATGTTTTTTTGTTTTTTAATTTAGGGGCATTTTTGGTATTTCACCGCACATTCCCACTTAACTAACACTCAATTCTTTAGGATTAGTTGAAATTCTCCCTTTTGTTGAATTTCCTTTCCCAGATTTCATGGGCTGTGCTCAGTTGGACATTTTTAAGATTTAGAAAAATAAATAAATAAATAGTGAAACTTTAAAATTTTACACTGATAGTCCTCCTATTTATTATTTCACTAATAAAAAGTAATAAATTTTATTAAATTGAAAAAAAATGGTTAAAACTTAAAAGTACTTGATTGAAAATTTTATTGACTGAAGTGTAAAGGTGCAATTCTTTTTTAACTATGTGCAAAATATTTTTAGATATGTGAGATGAGTTTATGAAGTTTGTTCATTTAGCATGGTTTCTCCTATTAATGACTAAGGACATCATTAAAATTATTAATCAAATTTGCTGCATGCATTATATTGTTTGAGCAAAGTTATGTGGTTTCTCTATTATTCTTGAAAATAATTTTTCATAATGTAAATGAAACATTATTATTAACGAGCATTGTACTCGGGCGATGAGTGGATTTTGGTACATTTACAGTTTGAAGTATATGTCAAGTTCTTGTTATACGTGACTAAATTCTTTTTTAATGTTCTTCATTTCTAGACAATTTTAAAAAAGGGAAAAAAAGATGAATATTATATAGCTCTCATTATTTAAGTGCCCACCCCACATCCATTATGTGTTAATCTCTTCTATTAGAAGAAAAAAAAAAGAGTAAAAAGAAATAGATAGAGCAAATTATCTTGTTCAATTCCAGTAATCACAGTGCACTCAACAGTTCTGAAGCTAAGCTCTAATGAAATGGTAAGATATCACAAAGATTTCATATTATTTACAATGGAATTGATTGAATCATATTACAAACATCTAAATAAATTAAGCTTCGTTCAAGTTAAAATTAAACTCACGTCCTTTTGTTTTCTTCTCCTAAATTTCTAATGTCACTTACTATATAGGGTTAAGGTGCAGATTTGCCAACGAACTATTACCGAGGAGCGTCTGACACAAAAAATAATTGAAGAGACCAAATTGGCCAACGAACTATTAAAAAGTGAAAACAAACATAATTCTGAGCAGATTCGCCAACGAACTATTACCCCGTCACTGTCTTAGTGTCTCCATCTTCCATTGACTGTCACAGTGTTAGCGACGTCGGTGTCTCCAAAGCTTCCATTGTTGTTGGGTGTTCCACTCACCCTCTTGAACTCATCCAGCAGTCACATGACTTTCGACCGCACGCGCGCTTGCACCCAGTTGCGTCCTCCAATGCTACAAGCAAGAATCGCGCGCCGCCAACAACGCTCGCTCGCATGGGTCCCATCTCTGTTGGTGTTTGCCTTATCCAACAAGAAGGCTTAATCGCTCTTTTCTCCCGCTTCTCCGCCACCGTCCTACGTTAGTGCCTCATATTTTAACGTAATAGTGATAGTTGTTTTTTAATAGTTATTTGGTATATTTTTTTCACTTTTTAATAGTTCATTGGCTAATTTGGTCCCTTCAATTGTTTTTTGTGCCAGGCGCTCCTCGGGTAATAGTTCGTTGGCAAATTTGCACCTTAACCCTACTATATATTTAAAAGAACCTTAGTCACACACACATTTCACTCAAAACTTAACTATATACAGACCTCTCACTGAGTTTTACAGACAACGTCAAAAGTGTATGAACAGCAACGTAACCTGAGCTCCTCAAAAGTAAACCTTAGAATAAATTTTGATGAGAAAATTTACTCCTTGAAATTATTGTTTTAACACCCCTTGGAAGTTTTAAAACAGAAACAGAGAAGCTTCAGAAATCCAATGAAGAGAATAATCTCTATCCCAGGGAAAATAGGCTCGGGCAAAATAATTAATGACATCAAGAATAATCACGCACACCCAGGGTTTACAGATCAAGGAAAGTTTAGTTTGTTGCATACCTTCAACTTCTTCAAATATGATTTCCTTTGGCAGGTTAGATGTGGCATGGTATTCAAAACTACAAATCAATTCAAAACATGCTTTTAGTGATGGATAAGAATCTCAAGAAAGCTTAAAGAAATAATGAAACAACAGGTGACATAAAAGTAACAGGTCATAGTTTCATTACCAATTGGAGAAACCCAATTTGAGTTCATGATTAGAAGCATTTTTGGTGGCTTTAACTAACACATCCATAATTTCTGTCTTTCGTGTATTAACCATGAGTAAATCGTACTCTGTTGGGATTACCATTGCAAAAAAGTTATCACTTAGGACACTGAGATAAATCTTCTCAACAGCTGCAAGGGTAATCCTTCTTTTTAGTGCATCGGACTATGGGTCAACAATGTAAATGGAAAACTCGGAGATTAACAGGATACAGCGTTTCATCTTCTCTGAACTTGTTAACCTCAAAACTTTATCTGCAAAAAGAACTCGCATGTCTCCTGTTAAAAGGAAATGGAAAAGAATTCATGATTTCATGGATTGCTACCTTAGATTTTTATCTCTCCAAGCCCAATCCCTCATTTGATCCATTTCATGCATACAAATCTTTTCAAATTGCTCTATGTTTGTCGTGCATCAGCCCCTCTAGAGTCTCTATCATTCCCTCATGGACAAAAACTGAATAAAAAGCTTATTGCTCACTGTGGTTTAAATGTTATTTCACATGATTCAGTAATTTAAATAATTTTAAATGCACCTTAGCTTCCAGAAAGATGGTAGATGATTGATAACCACGTGAAATTCAAAGGCCTAATAAGTTAAAATTTTGCCATAGTATAACAATAGTTTTAGTTGGTCGTTCATATGATTAAAAATTAGCAACACCATCCCAAAAGCATAATCATAAATTTCTCATCATGGTTGAAAACTTATAACGTGGTCCTTTTGCAATCAGTTTCAGCCAACAAAACTCTTGGGTTTTTAATGATTACATAACTTCAAACAATGCAATACTCAATGGTGAAATGATATTTGTTCAAAAAATGGTGAAATTATAAAGAAGCACTACAAATATCTCAAGCATTAAACTATAGCATGAAAAGATATTAACATTGGGGAATATGTTTGGAAGAATGACATTTCAATCACCTGTAATGGAATTGTTGATATTTTGGTTCTTTGATACAAGAACTCTGTTGAAACTTACAACTACTATAAACAGTACTGACAATTTTTGTTTTCTTGGAAGTTGAATCACCCCATCAGAAACATTCTCATCAACTCAGTGTTACAAGCAATAATCTGGAACAAAATGGGCAGACAGCAGAGATCCATACGCCCTTTTTGGGGACTTGGGATCATGTGTTATGACCCATTTGCAATAATAACCTGAGCATAATGACCTTAATTACATGTAGTAGTATGCTTCTTAAGCAACTCAAACCTTGTAAACCTCACAAGTCATTACACTCAACCCATGGATGCAACTTTTTCCATTATATATGGACTCAAACTACTAAAAGGAACCTATAAAAAAATCTGGGAAAAGAAGTTAAGGTCCTCACAACAACATTCAGGCAAGCTAAGGTCCAATCAGCCTTATTCTAACCGGTCCAAAATATAAGATTTAGTTGACTCTTTTTGAAAATATTAAGGGAGCTAAATAAGTTACTTAATAATCATATCATCTATTGTGTATGATTAAATATATATCAGTTTATAAGTCAGATAAATTAATTTGAAGAAAAAATGATAAATATACACACTTTAAAGTAATTTAATTAGCTTCCTTGATCTCTTATAAAAAACCAATTGTATGGGGAGATAGTAATAAGCTCATGGATATTCCTACTGCTCTGCCAGTCATCCTTCAACAGATGGCCCAAAGAAAAACCAAGTCGCAAATTGGTGAACCTAAGCCCCATATATATTGAGCGTGCATTGCATCTGAAAATGAAAAAAATGGTGTTGGGAGCTCTTCCCCTACGTTTTATATATATATATATATTAAAGCGTGCATTGTATCTGAAAAAAATTAATGCCATTTATTTTTCAAGAAAAAGAAAAGGAAAACACAGTGAAGGAGCTTTAAAAATATAAGACATAAACAAACCATTCTCCAAACCAAGTCTTCAGGATCCAATGGGCAAGATTTTGCTTATTTACTACATATACGGCGGATAAATTTAGAAACACCATATTCAAACAACAAAAAACATCTTATTGTTAACAAATATAATTGAAGAAGATAATATGTAGAAAGAAGATGAAGAATCTCATTGTATTATCACAAAGATCAATATGCTCATACAATATAATCTACTTGGGTTTAACAATGATCATCCCTCACTTGAGGGTGATTAACAACAAACCCTAACTCTAGGGATCTAAGAGGGACTTCCCTCTCTAGAGAGAGACTCAAATTAATCTTCCTCTAACATGTCGAGGATCTAAATATCCAACACACTAATCTCAATAGTTAAGACCCTCTATATATAGACTAGGCTCTAACTTTCTAACTAACTAATCAACTAATCTCTTATACTTCTAACACGCCCCCTCAAGTTGAACACTACTTAACAAGGTATTTAACTTGAACAACACAAAAATAAAAATAAGGGGATAAGGTGAATTAAATTGACCAGTTTTCCAACCGCAAAACAATACAAAGATTTCTTCATGACAATCTTCTCCCATTCACTTCAAGCATACTTCTTTTGTAGGCAACACCAAGAATACTCTTTGCTTCTCTCATGCGCTTTACATGTATCTGATTACTTGAACCTTGTCTCTGTTCTACACTTTCACATTGACCAAAAACACACACACACAAAAAAAAAAAAAAAAGGGAAGTGAGGTGAATTAAACTCTGCAATTTTCAATATGCAAAATTATATGATATCTGCAAGACACTTTCTTCCACAACTTATATCAGAACTTGGAAGTGCCATTTTCGGCATCAAAACTTGTTCTCTGACTTGGATGCCAATAATGTCCTATATTAGAATGCACAACTCATCTCTTGCTTCAACCAATCTGTCCTTCATCCACTGCTTTCAATAAATTCTCCACAGGTTTCTTCTCACCATACATCAAAATCTGTCTTTCAATATCTTCTACAACAATCGTTCTTGATTCCAAATTCATCAGAGTGGTAGACTTGATAGTCAGTTTGGCACGATCCAACTGCACCTGGTCAACTTCTCCTGGAGTAGCAACAACAAGAAGCTTATTAACTGCTATATCAATGGCCTTAGGTGCAAAATCTGACCTTTGGTACCAAGTTTCTTGGGCCTAGGATTGTTGCTGTCGGGATACGAGGCACACTAAACTCAATCTTGAAGCATAGCGTCTATGTTTCTTGATTCTCCAACACCGAGCTTCTGAGTCTTCGTGGTGATAAAGAACCAGATCTGTGTATTTCCCCACCAAGATCCGAAAAGATCCCCTGCGCCGAGAACCCAAGAACCAGAGTGTGGAATTGGACTCGGATTTGAAATCGGAATCTGTCTCTTCAACCTGAAACGTTCCATCATCTTGAAGCCTTTTTCTCGGGGATGTCGCAGCAAGCAGCGAGTTTAGTGAATGCTATTGTGCATGCAGGCTGTACGTAGCGGACTTCTTTGTGAGACCGTCTTTAAATTCACATGGCTTCTTCCCATTAATATTATCTTTTTATCCAAAAAAATATGGGGAAATTTAAAGAAATTAAAGGATAGAGAAATAATATTTATTGTAAATAAAAACATTATAATTATTAAATTACACTTAACTAAACATAAGAATTTCTCCACGCTAGGAGAAGTTTTATGTTAATTTAAAATTTTAATTAAATAACTTTTTCTACTACATGCATATGTCCCCGTCTTTTTCAAGTTCTTCCTCCCTCCCCTTTTTTCTCTGCTTTAAAGATTCCAAGCCTCCCATCACTCGCTTCGTCTTGTATCAAATGAGGAGTTTTTTTTTTTTTTTTTTTTTTACCGAAAAATTAAGAAGGAGGTTAAATGTCTAAAAAAGGAAGAGAAATTATTGTCTTGTGTATTCCAACATTTCAAGTACTTCCTTGAATTATTATTACAAAGCATTTTCTTGAAGGTGATTTTGGTCTTTTTAATAAATCCTCAGTTTAAGTGAATTACATTATTATTCTTAACTGAGCAATCTTTTTTTGAAATTAGAAATAAATACCTCCAACGGAAAATAAGTCGAAGGATAATTAAAATCCATTAAAGCCTTAAAAGGATATTTCTAGAATGCATTTTCTTCTTTGATTATTAGAATCTATATAAAGACCTCCAACGGGAAACAAGGCCAAGGAAATAATTAAATTTAATCCCGCAAACTCCTTATATATATTAATCTCCTCTCTTACGTACCATCCTCCGATCCTCTCTATTTTTCCATTGTCATCAAGAGTTTCCAACTTCCAAGTATTATTGCCATCAACAGTTCCATGGTACGTACACCTTTACTGTGCTTCTCCTTCTGAAACCTACTTCGATCTCCCCCTCTTTCTAGCGCCATCTTCTACTTCTCTTTTTCTTTTCTTTTTTCTTTTCTTTCTTTAACCTACTCTGCTTTCATCTTTTACTTCTTTTCGTCTTTTATTTGTTCTTTAACTACATGAGTAGCTAATTCTCCTCCTTCTTGAGGATAGATAACGTTTTTCTTTCTTTCTTTAACCCGAACCTGGGAAAATATTCAGACTCTTATAATTAAGGGGTTGTGAAAATCTGTATGTTTCTATTCTTGAGAGTCGATGATGAATAATGTGATTCCGACGATGAATAATGAGAAAAATAGTCGGACTCTTATAATTAAGGGGTTGTGAAAATTTGTATGTTTCTATTCTTGAGAGTCATGATTAATAATGTGATTTTATGAAATCCTACCTTGAGAGTCCACGATGAAGATTCTATGAAATCCTACCTTGAGAGTTGACGATGAAGATTCTATGAAATCCTACCTTGAAAGTCGACGATGAATAGAATCTTACCTTGAGAATCGACGATGAATAGAATCTTACCTTGAGAGTCGACGATGAATAATGAGAAAATTTGTAATCTAATAAACAAACAAGGGATTAGTATCTCTGAGTTGTCCTCCTTGATATTTGAATTCTCTCCCTGTCTGAAAGTTCTGGCCTTTATTAAAATTCTTTTTATTATTATTGGAAACAATTCTGATTTTCTCAACTTAAACGAAAAAAGGAAATTTAACACATAATCACTAGTTTGACTGAGTCTCTGTTGGATGACCTTGATTTACCACTACTATTTTCATGACCCGTACACTTGTGGTGCTTAGTTAAATTTATTCTTTATGTATTTTAGAAGTAACATCTTAACACCTCGCTCTTGATATTGTCCGCTTTGGGGTTCTCGTCACCCGAGAGGTATCAAGACCCTTGTAAAAAATCTTTCGTTCCCCTCCCCAACCGATGTGGGACATAACAATTGGAATCAGAGCCAGGCTCGGGTTGATGTGCCTGCGAGGACATTGGGCCCAAAGGTGGGTAGAGTGTTATGTCTCATATCGACTATGAAGGGGAACAAAAGATCCTTTATAAGAGTCTGGATACTCATATTGGCTGGGGAGAGGAACAAAAAATCATTTATAAGAGTTTGGATACCTCTCCCTCTTGACGCGTTTTAAAGCCGTGAGAGGGTGATGGCCCCAAAAGTAGACAATATCGAGAGCGAGGCTGCAATAGCACTATGTGTATATATGAAAGAGATATGCTAATATATTATAATTTATTTAAATTGTAGGACCCATTTGAACATTATGCCAGAATGGATGAAAGTGCCTCACTATTAGACCCTGCAACAAATCTTCTACCAAATTCAGCTATCCAGGTACTTATATTTAAAATCTTTTTAGGAAAATACAATAATTTGATTGTTTAAGTTTTTTTTTCTATTCTTTTCTTCGTTGCTGGTACGTTTTTGGGTATCATTAGATCATTACATGTAACATTTTTTAATGAAATTGAATTATATGATTATTAATCTTGTCCATGCACCACATGGGAAAGAAAATTTTCAGGTAAAACATAATTTTAGTCCGTTTGAGTCAACTTTAGTCTTAATCCTTATATTTGTTTAAGTATTAGTCTTTATAATTTTACGAGGTTAAAAAGTTAGTCCTTCATTGGAGAGTATTTAAATGATGATTTCACCTTTTTAATTTATTAAAGAGTGCTTATAGTTATATGATGTGCGGCAACCAGCCCATCTAAGAATTTCTCCATGTTAGGAGAAATTTTACATTAATTTATTTTATATATTAATTGTTGAAATATTGCAATTTATTCTAATTTCAGGTCCCAGCTGAAGATCACAATCTAATGGGTGATGAAGATGCCTCACCATCATCAACCGACATATATGATATGATTGACTTTAGACCGGAATGTCCTGAAAATCAAAATTTGAATTGGGAAGCTCTCCTCAATACTTGTCAGCCTTTAGAATCTGAAGTCACCCCAATTGAGATGCACAATGCCTCTCAGTTTTTGGAATTAGAAGTTGATCCCAGCCATGCTAATTCTCAATCTTTGGTTCAACCTATGCAATTGGAAGTTCATCCAAGTCATCCTAATTCTCAATCTTTGGAATTAGAAGTTCATCCCAGTCATCCTAATTCTCAATATTTGTCTCAACCTCTGGAATTGGAAGTTCATCCAAGCCATCATAATTCTCAATCTTTGGAATTAGAAGTTCATCCCAACCATCCTAATTCTCAATATTTGGCTCAACCTCTGGAATTAGAAGTTCATCCCAGCCATCCTAATTCTCAATATTTGGCTCAACCTCTGGAATTAGAAGTTCATCCCAGCCATAATAATTCTCAATATTTGGCTCAACCTCTGGGATTAGAAGTTCATCCCAGCCATCCTAATTCTCAATATTTGGCTCAACCTCCGAAATTAGAAGTTCATCCCAGCCATCATAATTCTCAATATTTGGAATCGGAAGTTCTTCCAAATAACAATACTTCTCCTCACTGTCACCAATTCATCCAATTCCCACCTCCCTCCAATAAAAGGTTTGTTTCTTCAATCCATTCATTTGACAAACAAATTAATGCTTTATCTCTATTAAGCTTGAGTGAAATTTATGGGATTCCAGAGGGAAAAATAAACTCAAGGAATGGGTTGAATCATTAGTTTTACACCGTTTTGTATTATTTATAGGCAAAAGACATCAAGCGAGCAATGCAAATTGGAATATGAAAGGACAATTATCATGGAGAAAAGGAACAACATATCTCATAATCCCTCCGCATTTGTAAGTTTTCAACTCGATTAGTTTGAATTAGATATGACAAATTATTACACATTACTTAGTTTCTTTGAACTTGTTTTCTTAATGATTTCATTAATGTGCTCTCTTCATATAGGGCAAAATTATCAATAAAGGAAAACCTAGAATATGTTGTCACTGCCCAAAGAATAAATGTTCAAAAAGATATTGCTCATGCTATAAGGTAATTATTTATTAAGCTGTTGTTTTTAATTGACATAATTGAATCTTTTATTTAAAAAAGCTCTTGAAAAATTCAAAATAAATTTCTGTTAATATTTTTATTTTCTTAATGAAGGCTGGAGTTCGATGTTCTGATCTCTGCCTATGTAAAGAATGTAGTAATAATTATGGCCCTAAAAATGGTGGTAAGAATCTTTTGAGCATCTTGAGTTTATTAATAGATGTGTGTGCAGTCCTTTTGGTTTCTCCTCAAAATTTCGTTTCATACATATACTGTGAGTTAAGTTTATTGCTTGTTCAGTATGTAATTAATGGTTGTGGTTTCTGCACATTTATAGGAGCTTCATCAACTTCTAACTCAAGCTTTTCTCCGAGAGAGCGTGCCCTGATCACCACTTTAAGCAACAATAATTCTTTAATCAATGAGAGGCAATTGGTAAGAGTCTGCTATTTCATGAAATCGATTTTTGTTATGACTCTTAATGTCACAAGTAAACATGCAATTTTATGCCATTTTTTATATTCATATTGATTCTTTTTTGTGTTAATGAATGTGATGTTAGGATGGTGGATTCAACACACTCGCTCATAACAATTTATATGGATTTGATACAAATCAGCAAGCAGTGTATGGTACACCTGCCACAAATCCATTTGATCCACCGCCAATCGTCAAAATAGCCGTTGTGGCTCAACCAGGTGTGAATCCATTTGCTCCATCGAGAAATATCTCGCAACCGCAAGCTAACCAAATGGCCGCCACAACTCGACCGCAAGTGAATCGATACACAGCTGATCAGCCTCAGACGCAACATATGTTGATGAGCCCAACCAACTCCTTTACTGCTGCGAATCCATTTGCTCCATCGAGAAATATCTCGCAATCGCACGCTAACCAAATGGCCGCCACAACTCGGCCGCAAGTGAATCTATCCACGGTGATCGTTGATGAGCCCAAGCGGCAACATATGTTGATGAGCCCAACCAACTCCTTTTGCTGCGAATCCATATGCTCCATCGAGAAATATATGCTCCATCGAAATATCAACCGCACGCTAACCAAATGGCCGCCACAACTCTACCGCAAGTGAATCTACACACAGCTGATCAGCCTCAACAGCAACATATGTTGATGTGCCCAGCCAACTCCTTTGCTGCTGTGAATCCATTTGCTCCATCGAGAAATATGTCGCAACCGCACGCTAACCAAATGGCCGCCACAACTCGGCCGCAAGTGAATCGATACACAGCTGATCAGCCTCAGACGCAACATATGTTGATGAGCCCAGCCAACTCCTTTGCTGCTGCGAATCCATTTGCTCCATCGAGAAATATCTCGCAATCGCACGCTAACCAAATGGCCGCCACAACTCGGCCGCAAGTGAATCTATCCACAGCTGATCAGCCTCAGCAACAACATATGTTGATGAGCCCAGCCAACTCCTTTGCTGCTGCGAATCCATATGCTCCATCGAGAAATATCTCGCAACCGCACGCTAACCAAATGGCCGCCACAACTCTACCGCAAGTGAATCTACACACAGCTGATCAACCTCAACAGCAACATATGTTGATGAGCCCAGTCAACTCCTTTGCTGCTGCGAATCCATTTGCTCCATCGAGAAATATGTCGCAACCGCACGCTAACCAAATGGCCACCACAACTCGGCCGCAAGTGAATCAATACACAGCTGATCAGCCTCAGTAGCAACATATGTTGATGAGCCCAGCCAATTCCTCTACTGCTGCGGGTGGATCATCAGAAATGCGAGTACCCCCAAGGTTTGTAATACCCAAAACCTAAGTCAATAAATATTTATGAAAAACCTATTATAATTTGATGTTACGTTTTATTTTTCTTTGCTTTTATATATAAAACATATTTGTTTTTGCGATTCCGCCAAGAAGTCACGAGACATGGATCGAAGTATCGTCCTTCAAGGAAATAATTTGATAAATTGTGGCCATAGTCTATCATAAGTTGTTTTTATGTATTATGAACCACATTGAATTATGTTTATACTTATTTTGAATCCACATTGAATTATTTTTGTATGAAATGAATGAAACTATTCAATAAATAGCTTATATTGAATTTATTATTTTTAATGTGGGTTCATGCCTTTATAGATACTATAGGAATTACTCAATCAACTCCTGCCAAAAATCCACGTTAAGAGATAATGAATATAATTCCATCAACCTAAACAAGATATCCAAGTAAGAACATCCACGCTTAGACTAACAAATTATTCATATTAAAAGGATCATATCAATTGATGAGTTGTGAAGAGTATAACCATAAAATATCTCTTAACCACCCCCATCAAATAGGTAGAAGATTTATTAAATTGTGAAACGATCATAATGTAATGTGCTTCCAATGTCAATAAAAATGTAACTCATCGAATAGTATCTAACATCCTAAAAACTGCCAAATCAAATCATCCCAAAGAGAAATATCACAAGTACAACCACCTCATCATGGAGCATCACAAGAAAAACTATAAAAAAATTAAAATAAAAAAAAAAAAAAAATTGTTTTTTTATTCTGTATTACCTTAGAACCATGCGCATCC
Organism: Acacia melanoxylon; assembly: GCA_019022615.1. Classification (NCBI taxonomy): domain Eukaryota; kingdom Viridiplantae; phylum Streptophyta; class Magnoliopsida; order Fabales; family Fabaceae; genus Acacia; species Acacia melanoxylon. The sequence continues at coordinate 2,445,534 of JAFJYJ010000055.1, forward strand.
AAAACAACTTAAAAAATTGTTCAACGCTTTATAAGACAAGTCTCCTCTCATTAGTTATCATTGGTATCACAAAATTACTTAAAATAAGTTAACTCAAACACCACTATATGTTCGAGCAAAAAAAAAAACACCACTATATGTATCAAATGGCATCAAACTGATAATAACTGATCATAATTAGGATTTAAAAAAAAGGACCAAAAGGTTATTCAAAATCTCGGTCTATGAACCCGATCTACAAACGGCATTCATGACGCAGTGGTTCCTCACTTCTATAGAATTTTAAATGAATCTCAATATGAATTGTTCTGATATCTCTACAACCCCTTCAAGGGAAGAAAAGGCCATAATCCTAAAATGGACATATTTCTTTCTTGCCCTAGGTCCACATAAAAATAATGCTTCTAAATTATTGCGGCAACTTGCTGATGGCGAGTAAATGTCTCGTGACATTAAAATTTACTTACCCTCATGTTGCCTTGTTTTGACAAGAAAAGAAAATCTACAAGGGCAATGAAGTAATAAAGCGCACTAAGGTGGGTGCAGCATTGAAGACAAAACAGATATTCAAATATCTATTCTCCAACTGTCAAACCAAATCCAAATTTGTAGTCTTTTTTCTTGTGATCAAGCTGCAAAGAAAACAGAAACTATGTTATGAAAAAAGAAAGCAAAAACCAGTAGGCAGATTCCCAACAGGGGATCCTTGAGGATATGTTTGAAGAACAAATAATTAGAATTACATGCAAACAGGTGTAAGAAAACGAAGTACCCTGCAGAAAGAATAAAATTAAGACCCATATTTAAACGCTCCTCAAAAAATGCAGACACACAGCCATTGGAATCAACCTTTCCTCTTAGTCGGCACAATGACAATCATAACAAAATGAAATGAGAATCACTAGAACAGAATCTTAGGAATCATGACTCAAGATCATTCACAATTTTGTAAAACAAGAGGTATCTTTACGAGGCAGAACGTTTCAGATAAAGGGTGACCTTTTGAGATTTGCTCACAGAGACACAAGTTTATTGTTAATGTAATCTAAAATTGTGAGCCCATCTGCATGCATAGTGGGTCAAGTGCATCTGAAAATCCTTTTGTTTCTTTCCTGTGTGCCTGATTAGATTAGCGGTATAAGCTGTTTTACCAACATGATTTAGTATATACGAGGTAAGTTTGTGAGAGGAGTTTTATCTCGACTTGCGTGAATGAACATTTCCACCGCCAACCCAAACAGGCTCACAATTGATTTCTTTGTTGCTCATTGTCCCCCTTAATCTCCCCTTTTTTCCAAGAGAGTAAGTGGAAGGCAGAGAGAGATTAAATCACCCACTTATTCATCTCTTGCTTTTTAGAAAGAGTAATATATGGAAACTTGATGCAAATAAACAATATACTGAAAATAATCTCAACACAACTCAGTCACACAAACTGGCACTTAAACGATCTAATAGTAAAAGTGATGACTGAAAACGCACAAAAGCCAAAATGCTACCTGTCTCGAGATGTAATCAGAACCAAAACTGGTAGTGACATCTCTTGACATGTGGTTCAGTGGTTATACATGAAGTCAGATGCTAGAGAAACCTGAAAATATATTTTATATAAGAAATAAAGTTGGATTGGAAAATGATATAATACTGCAACAATAGGCAATTTACTCCCCTTCTGAGATACCTTCTGAACATAGCTTAAAGCAACCAAACCAGTACTAGCAACTTGCCCGGTTGCAACCTTCATGCACATTAGCAAGCATATAGCTAGGCTCCTCTTAGCATTTTAGGCCCATTACCCTTTTACTTCTCAGTAGAAAAATTAGAGGAAAGAAATCTTAGCATTATCTGTTGCAGCAGAGTACATCTGAAATAGTAAGATATAGCAGGGCGAATCGTCTAATGACAAAAATGGAAAATATAAATTAAATAAACAAGCAAGCAAGAATTGGTAGATATCACACAAATTTCATATTACTCGCAATGAAATTGATTGAATCCTATTACAAACATATAAATAAATTAAGCTTCAAGTTAAAATTAACCTCACGTCTTTTTGTTTTCTTCGCCTAAATTTCTGATGTCACTAAAAATTTATTTAAAAGAACACGTCCCTCAATACTTAACTATATACAGACCAGACCTCTCACTGAGTTTTACAGTCACCGTCAAAAGTGTATGAACAGAAGCTGAGCTCCTCAAAAGTAAACCTTAGAATAAATTTTGATAAGCATAATTTAGTCCTCCCTTGAAATAGTTGTTTTAACAACCCCTGTAAGTTTTAAAACAGAAACAGAGAAGCTTCAGAAATCCAATGAAGAGAGTAATCTCAATCCCAGAGGAAATAGGCTCGGGCAAAATAATTAATGACATCAAGAATAATCAGGCACGCCCAGGGTTTACAGATCAAGGAAAGTATATTTTGTTGCATACCTTCAACTTCTTCAAATATGATTTCCTTTGGCAGGTTAGATGCGGTATGGTATTCAAAACTACAAATCAATTCAAAACATGCTTTTAGTGATGGATAAGAATCTCAAGAAAGCTTAAAGAAACAATGAAACAACAGGTGATAGTTTGATTACCAATTGGAGAAACCCAATTTGAGTTCATGATTAGAAGCATTCTTGGTGGCTTTAACTAACACAGCCAGGCATAATTTCTGTCTTTCGTGTACTAACCATGTGTAAATCATACTCTGTTGGGATTATTATTGCAAAAAAGTTATCGCTTAGGACACTGAGATAAATCTTCTCAACAGCTGCAAGGTAATCCTTCTTTTAAGTGCATCAGACTCTGGGTCAACAATGTAAATGGCAAACTCTGTAAATAACAGGATACGGCGTTTCATCTTCCCTGAACTTGTTAACCTCCAAACTTTATCTGCAAAAAGAACTGGCATGTCTCCTGTTAAAAGTAAATGGAAAAGAATTCATGATTTCATGGATTGCTACCTCAGATTTTTATCTCTCCAAGCCCAATCCCTCATCTGATCCATTTCATGCATACAAATCTTTTCAAATTGCTCTATGTATGTCGTGCATCACCCCCTCTAGAGTCTCTGTTTCATTCCCTCATGGACAAAAACTGAATAAAAAGCTTATTGCTCACTGTGGTTTAAATGTTATTTCACATGATTCAGCAATTTAAATAATTTTAAATGCACCTTCGCTTCCAGAAAGATAGTAGATGATAACCACATTAAATTCAAAGCCTATAAGTTTATATTTAGCCAGAGTATAACAATAGTTTTAGTTGGTTGTTCATATAATTTAATCTAAATAAATAGAATATATAAAAAATATAAATAAATAAAAATGTCTAATCCTTCTAATTAGAGGGAAAAGCACCTAATGTGAACCCGCTGTAGAGTGGGGTGGGTGGTCGAAGGATTTAATGCCATTTCTTTTTCAAGAAAAATAAAAAGAAAACACAGTGAAGGAGCTTTAAAAATATTAGACATAAATTAAACAAACCATTCTCCAAACCAAGTCTTCAGGATCCAATGGGCAAGATTTTGCTTATTTACTACATATACGACACATCGATTTAGAAACACCATATTCAAACATCTTATGAACGTACAGATTCATATAGCCATGAAGATTCTGGACTCTACAACGTATGAACAAGAGTTCCAAATTACGAAAATGCAAGCAAGGAATAAGTAAATGCATTTAATTAGACCTAACCTTCTTTCTGCAAAATCTTCAATAACAGCGGAAGAGAAGGCATGTCAATGTAGTCACCTTTATAATCTGAAACAGAGGAGGCCGCTCTTCGAAGCTTTAATCGCATGAACGGGTCTTCATTGTCGGCTTAGACATGGCTATTGGTAGCTTCAAGTCGCGCGGTTGCTTGCCGTTGATCGTCGCAGTCGGGAATGTTGAGCTTAGGAGGGAAGGGATCATCGCCGGGCAAAACCACGTCGTCGTTTTTGGGATCGGACTCGGATTTGAAATTTGAAATTCAAAATAAATTTCTGTTAATATTTTTATTTTCTTAATGAAGGCTGGAGTTCGATGTTCTGATCTCTGCCTATGTAAAGAATGTAGTAATAATTATGGCCCTAAAAATGGTGGTAAGAATCTTTTGAGCATCTTGAGTTTATTAATAGATGTGTGTGCAGTCCTTTTGGTTTCTCCTCAAAATTTCGTTTCATACATATACTGTGAGTTAAGTTTATTGCTTGTTCAGTATGTAATTAATGGTTGTGGTTTCTGCACATTTATAGGAGCTTCATCAACTTCTAACTCAAGCTTTTCTCCGAGAGAGCGTGCCCTGATCACCACTTTAAGCAACAATATTTCTTTAATCAATGAGAGGCAATTGGTAAGAGTCTGCTATTTCATGAAATCGATTTTTGTTATGACTCTTAATGTCAGAAGTATACATGCAATTTTATGCCATTTTTATATTCCTATTGATTCTTTTTTGTGTTCATGAATGTGATGTTAGGATGGTGGATTCAACACACTCACTCATAACAAATTATATGGATTTGATACAAATCAGCAAGCAGTGTATGGTACACCTGCCACAAATCCATTTGATCCACCGCCAATCGTCCAAATAGCCGTTGAGGCTCAACCAGGTGTGAATCCATTTGCTCCATCGAGAAATATCTCGCAACCGCACGCTAACCAAATGGCCGCCACAACTCGGCCGCAAGTGAATCTATACACAGCTGATCAGCCTCAGCAGCAACATATGTTGATGAGCCCAGCCAACTCCTTTGCTGCTGCGAATCCATATGCTCCATCGAGAAATATCTCGCAACCGCACGCTAACCAAATGGTCGCCACAACTCGGCCGCAAGTGAATCTATACACGGTGATCGGCCTCAAGCGGCAACATATGTTGATGAGCCCACCAACTCCTTTGTCTGCTGCGAATCCATATGCTCCATCGAAATATCTCGCAACCAAGACGCTAACCAAATGGCCGCCACAACTCGGCCGCAAGTGAATCTACACAAAGCAAAGAACATATGTTGATGAGCCCAACCAACTCCTTTACTGCTGCGAATCCATATGCTCCATCGAGAAATATCTCGCAACCGCACGCTAACCAAATGGCCGCCACAACTCGGCCGCAAGTGAATCTACACACAGCTGATCAGCCTCAACAGCAACATATGTTGACGAGCCCAGCCAACTCTTTTGCTGCTGCGAATCCATTTGCTCCATCGAGAAATATCTCGCAACCGCACGCTAACCAAATGATCGCAATAACTCGGCCGCAAGTGAATCTATTCACGGTGATCGGCCTCGCTGACAACATATGTTGATGAGCCCGGTAACCAACTCTTTTGCTGCGAATCCATATGATCCATCGAGAAATATCTCGCAACCGCACGCTAACCAAATGGCCGCCACAACTCGGCCGCAAGTGAATCTACATACAGCTGATCAGCCTCAACAGCAACATATGTTGACGAGCCCAGCCAACTATTTTGCTGTTGCGAATCCATTTGCTCCATCGAGAAATATCTCGCAACCGCACGCTAACCAAATGGCCGCCACAACTCGGCCGCAAGTGAATCTATACACAGCTGATCAGCCTCAGCAGCAACATATGTTGATGAGCCCAGCCAACTCCTTTGCTGCTGCGAATCCATATGCTCCATCGAGAAATATCTCGCAACCGCACGCTAACCAAATGGCCGCCACAACTCGGCCGCAAGTGAATCTATACACGGTGATCGCCTCAAAGAAAGAACATATGTTGATGAGCCCAGCCAACTCCTTTGCTGCTGCGAATCCATATGCTCCATCGAGAAATATCTCGCAACCGCACGCTAACCAAATGGGCGCCACAACTCGGCCGCAAGTGAATCGATACACAGCTGATCAGCCTCAGCAGCAACATATGTTGATGAGCCCAGCCAACTCCTTTGCTGCTGCGAATCCATATGATCCATCGAGAAATATCTCGCAACCGCACGCTAACCAAATGGCCGCCACAACTCGGCCGCAAGTGAATCTACATACAGCTGATCAGCCTCAACAGCAACATATGTTGACGAGCCCAGCACACTATTTTGCTGCTGCGAATCCATTTGCTCCATCAAGAAATATCTCGCAACCGCACGCTAACCAAATGGCCGCCACAACTCCCTACCAAGTGAATCTATACACGGTGATCGGCCTCGCGAGCAACATATGTTGATGAGCCCACCAACTCCTTTTGTCGCGAATCCATATGCTCCATCGAAATATCTCGCAACCGCACGCTAACCAAATGGGCGCCACAACTCGGCCGCAAGTGAATCGATACACGGTGATCGCCTGACAACATATGTTGATGAGCCCGACCAACTCCTTTCTGCTGCGAATCCATATGATCCATCGAGAAATATCTCGCGCCGACGCTAACCAAATGGCCGCCACAACTCGGCCGCAAGTGAATCTACATACAGCTGATCAGCCTCAACAGCAACATATGTTGACGAGCCCAGCCAACTATTTTGCTGCTGCGAATCCATTTGCTCCATCGAGAAATATCTCGCAACCGCACGCTAACCAAATGGCCGCCACAACTCGGCCGCAAGTGAATCTATACACGGTGATCAGCCTCGCCAACATATGTTGATGAGCCCAGCCAACTCCTTTGCTGCTGCGAATCCATATGCTCCATCGAGAAATATCTCGCAACCGCACGCTAACCAAATGGTCGCCACAACTCTACCGCAAGTGAATCTACACACAGCTGATCAGCCTCAACAGCAACATATGTTGATGTGCCCAGCCAACTCCTTTGCTGCTATGAATCCATTTGCTCCATCGAGAAATATGTCGCAATCAAGACGCTAACCAAATTGCCGCCCTCGACGCAAGTGAATCTATACACACTGATCAGCCTCAAAGCAACATATGTTGATGAGCCGGCCCAACTCCTTTGTTTACTGCGAATCCATATGCTCCATCGAGAAATATCTCGCAATCGCACGCTAACCAAATGGCGCCACAACTCGCGCAAGTGAATCTACACACGGTGATCAGCCTCAATAAAGAACATATGTTGACGAGCCCACCAACTCTTTTCACGCTGCGAATCCATTTGCTCCATCGAGAAATATCTCTTTGCAACAAGACGCTAACCAAACGGCGCCCCTGACTCACGTAAGTGAATCTATACACGGTGATCGCCTCGTGACAACATATGTTGATGAGCCCGGCCAACTCTTTTTGCTTTGCGAATCCATTTGCTCCATCGAGAAATATCTCGCAACCAAGACGCTAACCAAATGGTCGCCAACAACTCGGCCACAAATGAATCTATACACAGCTGATCAGCCTCAGCAGCAACATATGTTGATGAGCCCAGCCAACTCCTTGTCGTTGCGAATCCATATGCTCCATCGAAATATCATGAATCAAGACGCTAACCAAATGGCCGCCACAACTCCTACCGCAAGTGAATCTACACATGGTGATCGGCCTCAAAAAGAACATATGTTGACGAGCCCGGCCAACTATTTTTGTCTGCGAATCCATTTGCTCCATCAAGAAATATCTCGCAACCGACGCTAACCAAATGGCCGCCACAACTCGACGCAAGTGAATCTATACACGGTGATCGGCCAAAGAAGCAACATATGTTGATGAGCCCGGCCTAACTCCTTTGCTATCTTTGCGAATCCATATGCTCCATCGAGAAATATCTCGCAACCGCACGCTAACCAAATGGCCGCACAACTCGCCGCAAGTGAATCGATACACGGTGATCGGCCTCGTGCGGCAACATATGTTGATGAGCCCAGCCAACTCCTTTGCTGCTGCGAATCCATATGATCCATCGAAATATCTCGCAACAAGACGCTAACCAAATGGCCGCCACAACTCGGCGCAAGTGAATCATACATACGGTGATCAGCCTCAAGCAGCAACATATGTTGACGAGCCCGACCAACTATTTTTTTGTTGCGAATCCATTTGCTCCATCGAGAAATATCTCGCAACCAAGACGCTAACCAAATGGCCGCCACAACTCACAATAAGTGAATCTATACACAATTGATCAGCCTCAAAGAAGAACATATGTTGATGAGCCCAGCCAACTCCTTTGCTTCTGCGAATCCATATGCTCCATCGAGAAATATCTCGCAACCGCACGCTAACCAAATGGTCGCCACAACTCTACCGCAAGTGAATCTACACACAAAGTGATCGGCCTCAACAACAACATATGTTGATGTGCCCTACCAACTCCTTTTCTTTGCTATGAATCCATTTGCTCCATCGAGAAATATGTCATAACCGACGCGCTAACCAAATTCCGCCACAACTCGACCGCAAGTGAATCTATACTGGTGATCGGCCTCGGCGGCAAAACATATGTTGATGAGCGGCCAACTCCTTTGTTTGCGAATCCATATGCTCCATCGAGAAATATCTCGCAACCGCACGCTAACCAAATGGCCACAACTCGGCCAAGTGAATCTACACACTGGTGATCAGCCTCAAGCAACATATGTTGACGAGCCCGACCAACTCTTTTCTTTCGCGCAAATCCATTTGCTCCATCGAAATATCTCGCAACCGCACGCTAACCAAATGGCCGCCACAACTCGGCCGCAAGTGAATCTATACACAACTGATCAGCCTCAGCAGCAACATATGTTGATGAGCCCAGCCAACTCTTTTGCTGCTGCGAATCCATTTGCTCCATCGAGAAATATCTCGCAACCGCACGCTAACCAAATGGTCGCCACAACTCGGCCACAAATGAATCTATACACAGCTGATCAGCCTCATCAGCAACATATGTTGATGAGTAGCCCAACCAACTCCTTTACTGCTGCGAATCCATTTGCTCCTTCAAGAAATATCTCGCAACCGCAAGGTGTCCAAATAGCCGCCACAACTCGGCCACATGTGAATCTATACACAGCTGATCAGCCTCAGTAGCAACATATGTTGATGAGCCCAACCAATTCCTTTGCTGCTGCGGGTGGATCATCAGAAACGCGAGTACCCTGAAGGTTTGTAATACCCAAAACCTAAGTCAAAATAATAAATATTTATGAAAAACCTATTATAATTTTATGTTACGTTTTATTTTTCTTTTCTTTTATATATAAAACATATTTGTTTTTGCAGATTCCGTCAAGAGTTCAACGACATAGATCGGAAGTATCGTTCTTCAAAGAAATAATTTGATAAATTGTGGCCATAGTCTATCATAAGTTGTTTTTATGTGTTATGAATCTCGAATTATTTTTATACACACAATGAATTATTTTTATATGGAATGAATGAAATTATTCAATAAATAATATTGAATTTGTTATTGTTAATTGTTGGTTAAATTTGGTGGTAGCCTGATGTTCAAGCGCGAACTCATGAGTAGGAAAAATAAAAAATTTGTCTTTCCTTAATTGCAGCGGAAACTATAACCTGTAACCTTTACGTTACTCATGAGAACCCATAACTCTTTATGATACTCATGAGTTATGTTTAGGAGCTAACTCCTAGATACTCTTGATCACATTTGTTAAATAATTAAGTTAATTTATGAAAAATTCGTAACTCTTACGGGAGAGCAGGGATCTTAATTTCATAAACATGGCGCTCATAAGTTTTTCCCAAATGCAATCATTGAAATGTTGTCTCTATTTTATCATGAGATTTCTCAAATTAAACTATAAAGTAAATACTCATAAGTTCTTATAGGGTTATCATGAGAAATTTTCATGACCATCATTTAAACATGTGGCTCTACACGGTTTTCCCTTTTAGGCTTTACTTCCTATAAGGTGATCATAAGAAATTTCTATGACCATCATTTGGACTCTTAGGAACTTTATTTGGAAATCTCATCTGAATCTTTTAAAGCTTTATCCTCATCTGATTTAAAAATTGGTGCTCATGAGAACCTATAACTTTTATGATACTCATGAGTCATCCCAATACTCATGAGATATTCCCAAAAATATTGATGAACCCATAACTTTTATAGTACTCATGAGTCATCCCAATACTCATGGGATATTCCCAAGAATATTGATACTGTATCATACAGATGTTCATGGGAAATTCCCACGATCTACTCATTAAAATATATGAGGGGTTTTAGGATTACCTTAGATCACTGAAGACCTCAAAGTGTATAACGTCATCTAACGTTGATCCATACGGCTATCTCCCGATTGCCTTGAGAACTCCTTTTTTATTCCTCTCTTTCCTTGGATGCTTGCTAGGCGATGCAAGGTTGAGAACTCAACGTTCTTGAGTTTTCTTAGTTTTCTTGAGATTAGGTTTAAGATAAGAAGAACAAGATTGGATTACCTATGGATGGCACCTCTTGCCCCCTTTCTTGGTGCTTTGGCCGAAACTTTCTTTTGTTTTAAGAGAGCTTAATGTTTCGGCCAACACCTTAAGGTTTTTTGTATGTTTGTGCAAAAAAATTCAAGATTAAAAGTGTCGTATGAATTTTTTAGCCAACACCCTAATTAGGATTCAAGAATAATGGCCCATTAATTGATATTATCTAAATAATTAATAAAATCTATTAAATCCATATCTTGAATTATTTCTTGAATTAATTATTTAAGATAATGGATCTCATCCATATCTTTAATTATTTCTTAAATTAATAATTCAAGATAATGGGTCATATTCATTTCTTTAATTATTTCTTTTTTCCTTTATTTGTCCAATCTTTATTAAACATTTATTTATATATATATAAATATATACACATAAATATATTAAGATAATTCAAAATTATCTTTATAACCTAATCTCTTGAATTTCAAATTCAAAATGGCCTAAGATCTCATTTGGTCTTCTAACATATTTGGGCCTATTAGTGAAGAAACTAATTTCCCACAAAGAACCATATATGACGCCATTTTGTATATTGGGTTTGGAGTCCCACTCCAGCTCAAATACATTTATTTTCTCAAAAAAGCCCAATAACAAGCTTGTTAATTTTAAACAATCAAGAATAACATTTATTTGTGACCCATTAGGCCCAATTAATCAGTGACATAAATAACCTTGGACCAATCAAACTCCTTTAATGGGCCCAAGTTATCTAATGACCACATAAGACACTAGCAATACTCTGTGGCCCCAGAATTAATTGAGTTGATCAAGTGATCTACCTTTTTCCAATTTGGGTACCGTTCCGGCTTCATTCCTCACATCATCATTTACATTTAGTCAAGAGCAAAGATAGAGTATCATCTCTCTTAGTTGACTAAATGTAGCTTTTCATGGAACTAGGAATCTTCTTCTATTGACTCCAAGATGGATCATGACTCTTCATAATCACTTACTGTGCACAGATTCCCGAGTCAACTAGAACTCCTCCAAGCCCTATCGATCCTGTGAACGATTAATCCCTTGTAGGGGACTGTAAGTCCTTTTGGCATGTCCATCTACACTCATGCACTCAAGTCATACCCAAGAGTACACTGTTTTCCCCCATTCTCAGGCGGACAGAGTTGAACAGTCAAAGTATGACCCTAATACACAGTGCTCAGTGATATCCTCAAGTCTAGGACGATCCACACTATCAAACATTGAGAGACTTTTATATCCAATGATACTTTCTACAAATCTTTGTGGAGTCTCTCAGCGAGTCAGTTCAATGCTATCTGTTCTCCAACAAATCCATCCACGACATCAGCTAAGGTATCACATGCCCGTATTCCATAAGGTCCCTACCTTGTATCTCATACTAGTCTTATTAAGATCATCAATACCCTTCCTTGATAATTCAAGACTAAGAACAAGTTTCAGACAATAGACATTTAGTATTCTCATGTCCTCATGATCACGATCTCTATCATAGATCTTCGAGTAAACACATTCTCTTCATAGGGTTTTTATCTTTAAACTCATATTTACTTTAAATAAAAAACGAGACAAATATGATAGATAAAATATGCTCAATTTTATTAATCATGAAATATTAAATAGAAAAAGGTGTTTCTCTCTTAAAAATAATTTGGGTTCATACCTTTTTGAAACTATAATAATTACTCAATTAATTCCTACCAATATCCACGATAGGAGATTAAGAATATAATTCCATCAACGCAAACAAGAAATCCAGATAAGAACATCCACGCTTAGACTGATAATTTATTCATATTAAAAGGATTATATCAATTGTTAAATTGTGAAGAAATTAACCATAAATTATCTCTTAACCACCCCATCAAATACATAAAAGATTCATTAAACTGTGAAACGACCATATTGTTTCCAATGCCAATAAAAAAGTAACTCAACGAAGAGTATTCAACATCATAAAAACTGCCAAATCAAATCGTCCCAAACCGAAATATTATAAGTACAACAACCACCTCATCATGGACCATCACAAGGGAAAAAAAAAAAAACTTTTTTTTACTACATTACCTTAGAACCATGCGCATCCAAAGCAACTTCGAAAAAATTTCTACGCTGTACAAGACAAGTCTCCTCTAGTTATCATTGGCATCACAAATTACTTAAAATAAGTTAACCCAAACACCACTATATGTGTCTGGCATCAAACTGATAATAACTAATCATAATTAGGATTAAAAAAAAGGACCAAAAGGTTATTCCAAATCTATCTATGAACCCGATCTACAAACGGCATTCATGACACAGTGGTTCCTCACTTCTATAGAATTTGAAATGAATCTCAATATGAATTATTCTGATATCTCTACAACCCCTTCAAGGGAAGAAAAAGCCATAATCCTAAAATGGACATATTTCTTTCTGGCCCTAGGTCCACATAAAAATAATGCTTCTAAATTGCTGCGGCAACTTGCTCATTGCGAGTAAATGTCTCGTGACATTAAAATTTACCTTTCCTCATGTTGCCTTGTTTTGACAAGAAAAGAAAATCTACAAAGACAATGAAGTAATAAAGCGCACTAAGGTGGGTGCACCATTGAAGACAAAACAGATATTCAAATATCTATTCTCCAACTGTCAAACCAAATCCAAATTTGTAGTCTTTTTTCTTGTGATCAAGCTGCAAAGAAAACAGAAACTATGTTAAGAAAAAAGAAAGCAAAAACCAGTAGGCAGATTCCCAACAAGGGATCCTTGAGGATATGTTTGAAGAACAAATAATTAGAATTACATGCAAAACAGGTGGAAGAAAACAATGTACCCTCACCTCTGCAGAAAGAATAAAATTAAGACCCATATTTAAACGCTCCTCCAAAAATGCAGAGACACAGCCACTGGAATCAACCTTTCCTCTTAGTCGGCACTACAACAACCATAACAAAATGAAATGAGAATCACTAGGACAGAATCTTAGGAATCATGACTCAAGATCATTCACAATTTTGTAAAACAAGAGGCATCCTTACGAGGCAGAACGTTCCAGATAAAGGGTGACCTTTTGAGATTTGCTCACTTAGACACAAGTTTATTGTTAATGTAATCTAAAATTGTGAGCCCATCTGCATGCATAGTGAGTCAAGTGCATCTGAAAGTCCTTTTGTTTCTTTCCTTACCGTGCCTATTTGGGTTAGCTGTAGAAGTTACTTTTCCAACGTAAGAGTTTTATCTCGACTAACGTGAACGGACATTTCCACCACCAACCCAAACAAGCTCACAATTGATTTCTTTCTTGCTCATTTTCCCCCTTAATCTCCCTTTTTTCCAAGAGGGGAAGCGGGAAGGCAGAGAGGGATTAAATCACCCACTTATTCATCTCTTACTTTTTAAATAGAGTAATATATGGAAACTTGAAGAAAGCAGCGCCAACTGATAACAAATGGCTAAAATAGTATATTTCCTTATATAAAATTGTTTACCAACACTCACTGTTAGTAATACAACCCCAAATGTTTTCAACGGGCAAAGAAAAAACAGTTTGTTGATGAGAATGCATGTTTTCCGGATAGATATTTGAACTGGTATGTTCTGCAGATTCTTCAAAATTTAGCTCACATTTCCCAACTTAATATGAAAGCAATTTTGAAGCAAATAACCAATATACTGAAAATAATCTCAACTCTGTCACACATACTGGCACTTCAACTCTAATAGTAAAATTGATGACTGAAAATGTACGAAAACCAAAATGCTACCTGTCTCAGGATGTAATCATAACCAAAACTGGCAGTGACATCTCCTGACATGTGGTTATACATGAAATCAGACGCTAGAGAAACCTGAAAATATATTTTATATAAGAAATAAAGTTGGATTGAAAAATGATATAATACTGCAACATTATGCAATTTACTCACCTTCTGAGATACCTTCTGAACATAACTTAAAGCAACCAAACCAGTACTAGCAACTTGCCCCGTTGCAACCTGCATGCACATTATCAAGCATATAGGCTCCTCTTAGCATTTTAGGCACATTACCCTTTTACTTCTCAGTAGAAAAATTAGAGAAAAGAAATCTTAGCATTATCTGTTGCAGCAGAGTATGTCTGAAATAGTAAGAAATAGCAGGGCGAATCATCTAATGACTAAAATGGAAAAATATAAATTAAATAAACAAGCAAGCAAGAAATCTGTAAGATAAGAAAATACAAAGAACAGGTGGCCGACAATGTAAATAAAGACCGTTATCAAGTCATCATACCATTTTATCAGTGTTGTAGCGAGCAGCGTAGCCAATTCCAGACTTCCGATGCTGACCAGCCCAAAACACTTCCCCACCCAAAGATAAATGCGGTGTTACACTCTGTAAAACAGTCATTTCATTCAGAAAAAAGACGTCAATGACCTATACATTTATTGTCCCACACCATGAATCCAGTAAAGTCAAGAAAATGATGATCAGGTTTGACCACAATCAACATTAATACTCCCCTAGTCCTTAATATAAGACATATTTGGAAAGTTGATCTTGGTCCCAAGTATAAGACATAATTTTCATATTTGTCAATCTTTTCCTAATTTACCATAATTGTTGCTCCCTCAACAATAATCAAGGAAGAGAGGAGATGAGGGAATTAATGAAGATTACTATGGTGGTTTAAAAAACACATCACATTAATTAACTTTCCTAATATAATCGAATTAGGTATATACGTCTTATATTAAGGACCGGAGGGAGTAATTGGCATTAGACTAAATAAAACATCAAAAAAGAAAATGAAGCATGGAACAGTTAAAAGGGAAAAAAAATAATACATTATCATAATCAAGATTATTGAAGCAAAGCCAACAAATTAATACCAAGAAAGAAATAGACAGACACTGATATATTGGACCATTCCCAACTGTCAGTAATGACAATCTATTCCCTCTGATCTTCAATATAAGAAACTAATACTAACCTTACACAAATCAATAAAATTGGTCAAAGTTAGTTAAGCGAATAAGACTTGTAACAAAAGATAATTTTTTTCTCAGAAATTTACATAATTTTTTTCTCAGATTTACCCTAAATTAAACGAATTGGACCTAATGGTATTCTTATTGAAGTTTGTAAATGTTTGGGTGAAGAGGGTGTGTTGTGGCTTACTAAGTTATTTAATGAGATTTTCCAATCCAAGAAAATGCCTAATGGGAGGAGAAAAAGTACTTTGATCCCTATCTAAAAGAATAAAGGGGATATTCAGAATTGTGCAAACTACAGAGGAACTAAGCTTATGAGCCATACAATGAAATTGTGGGAAAAGGTGATTGAACATAGGTTGAGGTTGGAGACTAGTATTTCTGAGAACCAATTTGTGGGAAGGTCCGCAACAGAAGCGATTTATTTACTAAGGGGGTTAATGGAAAAGTATCGGAGCAAAGGAAGGATTTGCATATGGTTTTCATTAAGAAAAAAAGTAAAAGAGAAAAGATGGATGTCATTTCTTGATATTCAAATAATATACTCCCTCTGTTCTTAAGTCTAAGATTCTCTTAACTAATTCGTAGAGACCAAGAAAAGTTGGTAAGTCGTTTATTTGTAATTAATATGTAGAGAATTTGACACTTCTCCAAAAATGCCCCTTCAATTTAATGATTAATTTTTTTACAAAAATGCCCCAATCAACAAGGGTATGATGGGAAAGAAAAATTTAAAATAGGAGCCCAGGGAATGGGGACTGGTGGGAGTATGTATTTTACAACACTAACGATAACAATTAGCTAAAGACTAATACGTAGTATAAGAGAAATTTTTATCACTGATTTTAGTTGACTTTTGCTAGAAGTATGCAAATGTTTCATTCTTATATCCACCAATACACTGAAAAGGAGACATGATATCAATCATAATAAATAAATAAAGGGAATGTAGACACAATCAGTACATGAATTCAATTCAAACATTAATTAACTTTCTGACAAAGGCAATCAAATGATGTCAGATTTATCTCCAAACTACTCTAAATAGTAGCCAAATCCAATCAATTAGACCCATACATCAGAACACCCAAATAATTAATGATATTCCCCTCTGATGACGCAATTTTATTGCTCGCAAATAGGTGTTTAGAAATTCCCAGACCAATACACAATCTATGATTAAAATTTGTTAGAATATTGTTATTGTTCTGTCTATTATTCTGATTCGCATTACTTTCTGCTTTCCAATGCTCCACTCATTCTTCTACTTTCCACCCCGTGTGTAGAGTTTAGTACTCAAAATATATCAATAAACCGAATGTTTATGCCTCTCGAATTCATCATGGTATCAGAGCATACACCTTCTATTCGAAGCAGGAGGCAAAATCAACTTCCCGGTCCAATACTGAGTCACCTCGTCATCACCGTCGACAATGATTAAAATTGATCGGCGCGTGAACTCCACGCGCCACCACTCCGGCGCGTGAACCCCACGCGCCGCCGTGAATAGTGAAAATTTGGATCAATCTCACGGAAGAAGAATTTACAACAAGGTAATATGTCAAGAATCGAATACTATAATGCAAGAGCGGGAAAGTCTCAAAGATGCTCAATTATACAAGAAGATTGTGGAAGAAGGAAGGACATCAAAAAGTGGAGGAACTGGAAACTCCATGGAAGGTATTTTTCTTACTCCACAAAGCATTAAATTGTCATGAAAACCCCTCGGTGAGTAAGTTGACAAAAGATAAAATATGTCGAGTCATTTTTGATGATGGTCAGGTGTGTATTTCGGGATTTGAAATCGAGGTGGGACTTCTAGAGAATGGGATGGACTATTCTATCTTGAAAGATTGAAATCAAAGAAAGAAGATGCATGGAAGGCAAAACGAGCACCTGGTTAGCTCCAATTCACTAGTTTTGATTATATGAAGCATGTGTTTCCCGGTTTGTTCAATAAAAATTTACGTGCCGGTTTTTTTAAGACTCGTGCCTTACAGGATAGGTCTTCATTAAGAACTGTGGATCACTAACCTCCAAAAGTGTTTGGGTGTGTTGTCTTTGTTCATAAAAAAATGGCAACAAATTTGGTGCCCGAGCCGACAAATGTATATTCCTTGGCTACTCCTCTACTCAAAAGGGATATAAATGTTATTGCCCATCTTCCAAGAAACTTATAGTGTCCCCGAGAATCACCGTGTTCTCGGAAGACGATGCATATTATCCCAAATTACCCATTCGGGGGAGTATTCGATATTGAATGGCTAATCCTGTAAGCCTCTACTACCGAAAACCCCGTTTTACATGACACTTCATCAACAATACCACCCAACCTTATATCCACTCTTGATTCACTTTCTCCCACAAATCAACTTGAAACCAATGAACCGGAAACAAATGTTGAGATCAATTCGGGGATGATACCGAACCACAACAAGAGGCGAGACACAAGTTCAAGATGAACTGAGACACGGTAGAACGTCACTCCCATTCAAAGGAACGACCATGAATCCAATCCGAGATTAAATCCGAGGAACACGGTTGGCCTATTGCATTGAGAAAAGGGGGTAAGATCATGCACTCAACATCCAATTCAACGATTTGTTTCATATGGTAATCTGTCTACAAAAATGCAAAGCTTTGTTGTAAACAGTGCACAGATGAAAATTCCAAACACATTTCAACAAGCTATGACAGATCCAAATTGGAAACAAGCTGCAGAAGAAGAATTGAGGGCACTCAAAGAAAATAAAACATGGGAGATCACACCTCTTCCTAAAGGAAAGAAACCAAGAGGATGCGAGATGGATTTTCACCCCAAAATTCAATCCAGAGATGGGAGTATCAACAAATACAAGGCGAGACTTGTTGCAAAAGGATAAGCTACATCAAAAGTGGAGGAACAGGTATTTTTCTTCCCCTCGTGCGGTTCAAGTCTACCGGTATTTTAAGATCAGGATAGGTCTTCAGAACTGTGGATCACTAACACAAAAATATTTCCAAAAAGGAAAACAAAAGGTATCAAAACTCTATAGCACATTGAAAGAAAATCCTGCACCTGAATATAACTGGCTCCAAACAGGGCTCCATTCCCAAGTTGCAATTGTGTCCGATAGTCTTTGCCCTGTGAAAATAGTATGACATATAACATGGAAAAAAACTCAAAGGTATTAAAAACTGCTAGGACAGATAGTTTGTCAAAGCAACCATCTAGATTCTCCAAACAGAGAATGTAAAACAAAGGAGGAGGAGATTTGATTTTGAGGGAAGAACATTGCAAAAACCAAAACAGCTGTTGGAGACATGGCATGAGTAATTTACCTTATAATCAAAGTTGACCATTCCATGAGACATGTGCGGCTCATTCGTAAGCTGTACAGACAAAAGAGAAATAGGAAAGGTTATACCAAGTAAAGCGAAAGAGGATATTATACAGTAAATTGGCGTGTCAGCACAACTTTGAGGATGCAAAACTGTTGAAAAATTCGATGCCATATAAGTTCCCAAAATTAAAACGAGCATACCTGGCCATTTGCCTTCAATGTGAGATTTTCCGTCAAATCACACTTTACTCTTGCATTTAGCCTCCCATCCGTAAGTATTCTTCCAAGGAGCATCAGCTGCGGACATTCGATGAGAAGACGTTTTGAACAGAAATGACCATAAGCTAATTTTAACAGAAGGGAACTTACCTTAGGATCGATGAAGTTTGCACCAAACTCATAGTGAGCCGTAGGGATTTTAATGGTCTCCGTGGACTGAGAAGGAATCTCAGTAGGTCCCATGAACACACTAATTAGAAAACAAAATTAATTAACTAAATAAATAAACACGCATAATTCAAGAAACACGAAACTGAAACCATATGCTTACCTATGACTAAGGGAGAACTTCTGATTAAGCCCCTTGGTGAAATCAAAGCGCATTCCCTCAAATAGCTCAGGTTTTAATGACACTGCAACAAGCATACAGAAATGGGTTTCGTCAACAGAAAACATATCTGAATTAAGCTTTCTTCGTCATCGTGGGACGAAACGCGTACAAAATGGCAAATAACAAATTTCTCAAAATCAACAATGTTTAGCATAATATTCAGCAAACAGGAACAACAAAAATCGAAGAGTAAGAGAGACTGACTGAGAGCTTCACGGTGGATTTCTTCATAGGGAATTGGACAGGGAAGGTTCAAGTAATCCACTTTCTCTTCCACCTCCTTGTGGGGGATAGTGTCAGTCACGGCACCGGGAACTGGGGGAGCAATGGACGCCATTGTCAGCAGAGTCAGAGCAGAACAAATCAGACCTGGAAGGAGTAGTGCTTGACTCTCAAATCTCTCGCTAAGTCGAGAGATCGAAGATTTCTAAAACCCAAAGTGGTTTTCTAAAACCCTAGCGCCAGAGACCCCACCGTAGCCAGTTTTGACTGGACGCCTTGCAAGAAATGTAAACACTTTTTTTTTTTTGGTCAACAAGATTTTAAACCCTTCATTAGTGAAGCTTAATCCGTATTAAGAGTTTCAAACTGCAATCTTCAAATGATAACTCAATTTTTGGGGAAAAAACATGATAACTCAAAATTACGGCCAAAAATAAATTTTAACTCAATTTTTGTTTCTTCTGATTTTATTTTTTTAAATTATTTTCGTTCTTAATATAAAATTTATTTACCTAATTTGATTAAATTAATAAAGTTAGTTAGATAGTTAATGTGACAAATGTTTTCAAAAACACCCTAGTTATTTTCCTTGATTCTCTCATTCTCTCTCTTCCTTAATTATTATTGGGGAAGCATCAACATGGATGGAAAAATTAATAAATATGAAAAATTTCTCTTATATTAAAGGTTAAAATCAACTCTTTAAATGAATCTTATATGCAAGGTTGTCAAACTCGCGAGTTTAAGTAAACTTGTGACAATGACGTGAACTCGTGAACTCTAATCGTAAACTAGTAAGAGTTTAATTAAATAGATATTAATAGTGTATAATAAGCAATTAAAATATAAAAAAATCATAACAATTTGATTTAAATATATTTTAAATTCAAATAATTGAAATTAAATCCATCAACATTCAAAATTTATCATATTTAACAAAGAAATTTCTATAAAACTTATATATAAAGGGTGTTGAACCCGATCAAATTAAAAAGGTTAATACGAGTTTAAGTGTGAATTAACACAGTTTTGTAAACTAGAAACGTAAAAACGATAAACTCGGTGTATAAACTCGTACGTTTAACCGAGTTTACAATGGTCACGAGTTTACCAATGACTCGACTCGATTTAGTAAGCCAAAAACGTAAAAACATAAATTTGAAAAGTCAATTCGTGAATTTGACAACAATACTTATATGAAGAATAGATGGAGAGTATTTAAAACCTGATATATTTTTATATATTGAAAATATGGGTACCGGGCACATTTTGTATATACAAAGTCCCAGTACTCTCATTTAAATTCTTTTTATCAATAAAATTTTTAAACATAAACTTTTCACTAATTTTCTCAAAATTTTATTTAGATAACTGCTTTAGAATATTTTTTAACGTAGTAAAAGCTATTTTGTTTTACTTGGATCACACTCCACACTAATGTGAGTGTGGGTCTCAATTTTGTTTTGGACTGTGAGAGATTTTTTTTTGTTTTTGCCAAAAAAATTAAGAAAAATGTTGGGTTCACTTAGGGATGTCCAAAAAACTCGGTGGTTCAAGTGGTCTGACCCGGCCCGGTCCGAGACCATTCACGTAGACCGCACTGCACTAGACCTGAGTGCGTCGGACGGACCGGACTTCGGTCCAGGGGTTCAGATCCTATGGACTGGTCCGGTCTGGCCCGAAAGTGCTTTTTTTTTATTTTTTTATTTTTTATTTTTATAAAACAAATCCATTGCATCAATCTCTCATTGGGCACCCTAGCAAAATTTGTGTCTTCACTCCCTTTCACTCTAGTATTGATTTGTGATTTGGCTTATAAAATTTTTGGCTTTATAAAAGCATTCCTCTATTTTATATTGTATTCTTGTTTAATGACATGTTATTGGAGATTATTATGGGTTTAGGATTGAATTTAAGATGTTTGCATGTTTATTTATTGTCCCGAAGGTGTTTCATTGATTTAATTATTGTTCTGGAAGTGGGAAAAGAAAAAAAAAATTGGTCCTGGACTGCCTGGACCCTGGGACTGCCGGTCCCGGCCGAAGCTGGACTGACAGGACCTGGCCGGATTGTCCAGCCCAATGTCCCTCCTGGACCAGACCTCGAGTGGACCCCCAACCCGGTCTGGTTTGGTCCATGGACATGCCTAGGTTCACCCACGATCCAAGGACAAGGCGAAATCTTCCTTCCTTTTAAGTGATATCAATGTTGGGCAGGGCGGCCGTCTATTACCCTCAAGCATTTATATAAGCACCCAAGAGCTATGATGTCTCCCCCAACGCCTTGACTAAATCCAGAATCTAACCCTCCTTTTAGTGAAAGTGTCAAACTCCTTTACAAGTTGAACCCAAAGTCAAAGGGTGACGGTGAGAGAATTAAGTGGAACCATGGATGCAAATGACTTGTGAGCCCAAAGTTAAACAAGTCATATTTGGGGCTTGGGTATTTTAAAAGGGCTTAAGGTTAAATTTTACCCAATAAGTTTTTATGCCATTACAAAATTTTACGATTAACTTGGCGTTTTAATAAGGGTTAAGGTGCGATTTGGCCAATAAACTATTGGCTCAGGAGCGTCCAACACAATTAACTATTAAGTTGACCAAAAATATCAACAAACTTTTAAAAATGAGCGCTCAGCACAACACCATTAGTACAAAGTTAACTCCGTTATCTAAGGTGCAGATTGGCCAACGAACTTTTACTCCAAGAGCGCTCAGCACAAAATTCTAAATTTTACTAAATTAAATAATTTTTTTCTCAATTGTCATTATTAAAACTACTTGTATAGATATCTATGGACAAAAATTACTCATTCTTCAATTTTGTCAAAATTATAATTTGCTAAAATAAACAAAAGTTTTAATTAAAAATATAATTATATGATTTAAATAAAACTCAAGGTGTTTTATAGTTTATTATATATGTTAAACAAAAAAATATATGATTTATTTTTATTTTAGAAGAAATTTATGTGAATTAAAAAATTCATTTAATGTTGATAAAATTTAAAAAATATATTATATCCCGAAAGAAATGAAATGAGTTTTATTTTTATTTTTATAAAAAGGGCTTAATGAATATCAACATTGATACTTAATAATATAAATTTGACAACTTGATGATATATTATTAAGTAACTGAGAAAGATCAGAAGAATGCGATTACTCCTGTGAGAGACATGAAACCCGAGAGTAACTGATTGTTAATAAATATATCATCAAGTCGCGGATTTATATTATTAAGTATCAATGTTGATATCCATTAAGCCCTTTTTATAAAAATAAAAATTAAACTCATTTCATTTCTTTCGGATATAATAGATTTTTTAGATTTTTTAAAATTTTATCAACATTAAATGAAATTTTTAAGTCACATAAATTTCTTCTAAAAAAAAAAATCATATAATTTTTTTTTGTTTAACATATATAATAAACTATAAAACACCTTGAGTTTTATTTAAATCATATAATTATATTTTTAATTAAAAATTTTTTTTTTTAGCAAATTATAATTTTGAAAAAATTAAAGAATGAAGAATTTTTGTCTATAGATATCTATACAAGTAGTTTTAATAATGACAATTGAGAAAAAAATTATTTAATTTAGTAAAATTTAGAATTTTGTGGAAAATATTTCCGGGAGTAAAAGTTCGTTAGCCAATCGCACCTTAGATAACGGACGTTAACTTTGTGCTAACGGTGTTGTGCTGAACGCTCCTTTTTAAAAGTTTGTTGGTATTTTTGGTCCACTTAATAGTTAATTGTGTTGGACACTCCTGAGCCCATAATTTATTGGCCAAATCGCACCTTAACCCTTTTAATAATGGTGAAAATTTTACTCATTTTTTTAATATTTTTTAGACAAAATTGATCAAACAAATTGTAGTTTACAAATCACACCCTAAAACTTTTAGAACAAAATTCAACCTGCTTCAAAAAGACCAATAATGAGCTAGAGCTAAAGACATAGCATTTCGTTAATTTCTGTGGGCAAACACGACAAAGAACCCCATGAGAAGAAAATTTTGGCATGAAACTGAGGATCTTTTTTAAAATATAATTTCTTTTTATTGTCTCTATTATTTGTACACTTGTGCATCTACATTCTCGTTATTAACGAAACAACTTTGGTACAGGACACATTTGATGTTTGTCACTTTGATTAGTATAAATGTGCTCATCAATCATCTTCACTAATAGATTGATTTTAAACGATTCAGATTTAATTTAATTTAATTTTCATATTTTAAATAAATTTTTATTTTAATATATGCAGAATAAAGATAATCTTACAACTTTCACTTATCTTTAAATTTTTTTTTTACCATTTTAAAAAATATAAATCAAAGATTTTAAATCCAAACTATTCAGATTAAAATTTAAATGATTGAGATCTTATTACAGTAATAAAAAGTTACTTACTCATCATTGTTTTTTTTTCTTGGTAACCTATCCGGTTTATCGGAACTTTCGGTTCCGACTAATCTGGATTTCGCCCCGCATCAAGCCCACGATTGTAGGGGAAAAGCTCCCAACACCATTTTCATCATTCTCACGTCTCAAACCGAAGATACGGTGGTGACACCATTGTGATGAGCATAGAATACGGACCCAACAACTTCTTGTAATCGTAGCCACATGGGCCCATGACCAAACAAAAACCACCCCTACTTGTTAAAGTCGTCACATCCTAAGCCTCGCAACCTCCAATTATATTTAATAGACACGCCAATGTGAGTTGGCGTAGATGGTAAGGGATCGGGATTAGGCCGGTTTGTGGGTTCGATCCCCTCTCCGTCGTTGGGGACTCCTTTGATAAGCGATCTCGTAAATCCCGTAAGTGCTCATAGAGCCAAAATAGGTCTCGACGCAGTGGGGATCGATGTCGAACCCTCCAAAACTTTTTCGTATATAAAAATAAATAAATTAATAGACACATACACATTCCAACAAAAAACATACTCTCCTCTTGTAATTATTATAAAGCTCATCTAACTACTTCGTTAGAATTAAGGATAGGTTTTGACCCGAAAAAAGAAAAAAGAATTAAGGATAGGTAATTAAGCTATTAGCTTTATTTGATGATAATAAAATAAATTTTCAATTTTACTTATATTTAAATAAAAAAACTTTTAAATTGGTATTATATTATCTCTCATAATAAATAGCTTTAAACATGGTGATGTGGGAAAAATATTTAATTAATACCTTATCAATGGACAACCATCTAGCTTGGTAAATAAGTTGACTTATGATCATAATGTTGTAGATTTAAATCTCATAGATGTGATGACTTTGTTGGTGGACAATCTGTCCATTTATCACTTATATAAGGCGAACAACTATTATTTTAGATATCTTTAATATAAGATTTACTCTCTTTTTTTTTGTGTAAATATAAAGTGTGTAAAAAGGGAAAAAAATAAAGAAATAAGTTATTCCTTTAAAGTATAAATATGTAGATAGTAAGTCATAAGTATTTAATATAATTTATTGTCCAAATATACAATTCCAAAGGGCTATAAAGCATTGTTTTTGTTTACAACTCATTGTTGTTACTGCCGCCAACAAATCCTCCTCCATCTTGTAAAATTCGAAAATAAATAATGATTGTTTTATTTGAATATTTAAGAGTCATATACATGGTCACCAACAAATTAAATCCTCCTCCTCCTTCATCTTTCCCGAGAGAGAGAAGGCCGGAGTGAGAGAGATAGAGAGACATAACAAAAATGCAGAGGAAGCTCCGGCAAGTAGGCACCGCTCTGAAAGAGCACACCTACGTCAGCTACGCCAAGATCGCGTCAGCCTCAGGATTTTCCGATATCAATCTCATCCTCATCAAAGCAACACCACCAGATGATTTCCCTCTTCGTGACAAATACATACACGAGCTCTTGAAAATCTTCTCCTTGTCCCCTTCTTCCTTCAACTCTTTTTCCATCAGCTTCACTCGCCGCTTCGTCGCGACCGGAAGCTGGCGTGTCGCCCTCAAATGCCTCTTCCTCCTCCACCGCTTGCTCCGGTCAGTCCCCGCCGACAGTCCATTCCGGCCCGAAATCCTCTGTTCTCGTTCTAACGGTCTGCTTTCTCTCTTCCCCTGTCATTTTCGCACCAATTCATCTTCTTCGTCGGCCACCGAGTACACCGTTTTCATCAGATCATACGCTCTGCTGCTCGACGAAGCCTTAGATAGTATTTTCTTGGAGGGCAAGAAACTATTATGCGAAGCAGAAGAAGAAGAAGAAGAAGAAGGAGAAAGTGATGAGACTGAGAAGTTCCAACTGAAGATGAAGGAGATTGGTGACATGCTTGAAATGTTACCAAAGCTTCAAAGCATTATAGATAGAGTGATGGGTTGTGTTCCGATGGAGAAATTAACACAAAGTTCCATCGTTCGATCGGCGATGACGCAGATAATTCGAGACAGCTTCGTTTGCTACACAAAGTTCAGGAGAGATATCGTGGTGGTTTTGGATAATCTTTTTAAAATGCCTTATGAGAATTGCATAGCTGCTTTCTCTATCTACAAGAAAGCTGCTGTACAAACAAGTCAACTTTCTCAGTTCTATGATTGGTGTAAGTCTAAGGGATTTTGTGGTTTCTATGAGTATCCTTTAGTTGATAGAATCCCACTTATACAAATTCAGGCTCTCGAAAGTTTCCTCGAAGGCATGTGGGAGCTAACCGAGTCGTCCTCACCGCCGTCGTCTCCGGCAACAATGCGGAGCTCTGCATCGTCGTCCTACTCGGCGGAGTCAGAAAAGCTGGTGGTAGCGATAAGAGATGAACATGATGATAATAAGAAGATTGGTGATAAAGAGGAGAAGCCATTGATTGATCTTGAAGATCATGATGGTAAAAAGGAGGAGGATGATAGCTGGGAGGCATTGTTGGAATCTTCTATTAGTTTTTCTCATTATGATCATCATCGTCACCAGAGTGATTTTTGCTTTGGGGATTCAAATAATGGATTCAATAAGAAGCAAGGAGACATGGATGCAGGCGAATCATGGAAAATGCAACTTTATCAACCTGTGGGTAATAATAATAAGAACCCTTTTTCTCAGCCAAATTTCGACATGTTCTACTACTATGCAAAGCACTACACTAGCTCGTGATGATGACCATACATGGACTCCAATATGAAGGGAATTTTAATTTCTTTATTTGTTTTTTCAGAAAGGAGAGGAGTAAATAAGTGGATATACATACATATATTGTATTTGATTAGAAATAAATTTTGAGGAAAAAGTAATTTTATACATATTTCTGTATGAATAATGATTAATTCATGATCATAATCGATCAATAATATATACTAAATGACACTCACTTGTCAGATCGATCTTGCCTTATACAAGTGAGTTGATTTGTGTGAGCCCAGTATTATCATTTTTTTCGAGTACATAAGTAATGTCATGTTTAAAGATTAATTCATGGGGAGCATGATTTAAAATTTAAACATAACCATGTTGACATTGAAGGCATATTAATGATTTGCTGGCATAAGTTCTTGGCTAATTAAATTAGAAGCAAGAGAGTTGGTTATGGCAGCCACTACTTGAGACCAGAACATCAATTTTCACGGTTGTAACAGCTGTATCAAGGAGTCATACTATGCTGAAGTCTAATCTAAGTGCTACACTTTTCAGGTCCAATTTTTAAGTAACTTTCAGCAAGTTTCACACAGACTAAAGAAATCTTTAAACCTCATTAGCTATGCATTAAAATCCAACAACTTTCTAACTTTACTCTTTCTAAATATACACAATATCACATGAGAACAAAGTCTACTAAAAAATAAATGAAGGAAAAATTGTACATGATATTCACATAAAAAATTTAATAAAGTAACTCATATAAAACCTTCTTTCTCCATAGGAGTAACTATCATTTGTACACAGACAAATTCTTCGCTAAATTGTTGTTTTCCCTTTGTTGAAGTGATCGAACATAAGCTGGAAAGAATATAATTCTATACAGCTAAGCTCTCTAATAGGGAATTCATGATATATAACATTATTTTGTGACAAATGATTGAGAAGCAGATCCTTTGACAAATATTGAACTGCTTTGTCCTTCCAAAGATTGCCATATGCTAAGTGCTTGAGGCAAAGTCATATCAAGATCAATGCCATACTTGCCACCACTTTCATCAGAACCTGACTCCATGATTGGCTTCCATGCTGCCTGAACGAGAGGCCATAGTATGTTCACTACGTAGCCCATGTTGGGACGATGATGAGGCTCATTTGCACAGCAAAGGCCAGCCAATTCTGAGACAGTCCTAATGCTGCACATGGTTGCTTCATCATCTGCATTAATGATAGGATCAATGACCTTTCGAAACGAATCGTTGTTCTGCATCATTCGTTGGAACCACATAACCAGGTGGAAGTCTTCCTCTGGTAGGCTATGGTCAAGGACTCTCCTCCCCGTTATCATCTCCATCAGAACTACTCCAAAACTATACACATCAACCTTTGTAGTAACACGCCCAGTTGCTGCATCAACAAATCATTCATACCATTTTAGTGCATTGTCTATAATTCTACTCCTCCTCTGGTCCTTAATATGATACATATATTTACCTAATTTGATTAGATTAAGGAAGTTGGTTAAGTTAGTTAATATGACAGATTTTATAAAACGCTCTAATCACCTTTCTTAACTTCCTCCTTCCCTCTCCTCCTTGATTATTATTGAGGGTGTATCAATAGAGGTCGATTAGGAAAAGATTGACAAACATGAAAACTTGGTCTTATATTCAACTCCTCAAATATATTTTATATTAAGGACTAGAGGAAGTATCATTATATATAGAGTGGCCTGGCTTGTATAATCATCTATATATAATTTTTAGAGATAAAAACATTACAAAGTAAAATCAATATATTGAATCTCAAACTCAAAGATGTTCTAGAGGACTAATCAGTTACCACAATACAAATGACAGTCTGATGAGATTTTCATCGTTCTCAAGGTTAGCCGGAAAATGCTTAAATGGGTTTACATTTTAAAGGACAATTTTGAAGGGCATATTCTTCTGCTTTCCAGAGTTGATGGATTTTTTAATTTTTTGCAAATAAAAAGTTTTTTGTTTAAGCCACAGATAGCACATGTTTTTGAAGAATTTTACAGCCAACTCACCTGCATACTCAGGTGCAAGATACCCGAAAGTTCCAGCAAGCCTAGTTTCAACTGAATTTCTTCCTTCAGGAGCGAGCCGGACTAATCCAAAGTCTGATACTTTCGCTCGCATATCATCTCCGAGAAGAATGTTGGATGGCTTAAGATCTCTATGAACAAAACTTTGTTGAGCCGAGGCATGTAGATACTCAACACCTCTAGCTACATCCAAGGCAATGTTTAGTCTTCTTGTCCAATCCAGAGGTTCCAATCCATTCTCTTTCCAGCTAAACAAATGCTGACTAAGTGCTCCTTGGGACATATATTCATACACAAGAAGCCTCTCATTTCCATCCAAGCAATACCCTAGAAGTGCCACCACATGTCTGTGTCGAGCTTGAGTAAGCACTGCGATTTCAGCTCGGAATTCACTCAGTCCCTTCTCCATCAACAATCCTGAATCCATTCTTTTCACTGCAATCTTTGTTCCATCATGTAGTTCACCTCTGTACACAGTGCCAAAACCACCCTTTCCAAGTATGTTTGCGTTACTAAAATTGTTAGTGACTTCTTTCAGCACTTGAATTGGAATTACCATACCTTGGACATCAGCTTGATTAGGAGCACCAGCATCTTCAACGTATATCTTCATAGCTTTTCCAACTTCACAGTCATGAGGATGTACCAACTTCATTATTAGACCACCAAACTTGCCAAAATACTTTAGTTTTTTAACAAACATGTAAGACACTATCACTACTATAAGAAGTAAAATCATTAAGCCAACCCCAATGCCCCCAATGAATATAGAAAGTTGATGTTTCTTCTTGATACCATTACCTCCAGAATTTGAGCTAGGTGATTCAAGAGGTTTTCCAAGATTAGGATTCCCATGTATTCTAATAATCATGCTTTTTTTAGGAAAAGATGGTACGTGACCTCCTAGATTGTTATTTGAAACATCTAGCTCTCGTAGGTTGGGCATGGTGGTGAGCTCATTTGGTATAGGACCTGTCAGTGAATTATTGGCAAGAAGCAATCTCGTCAGAGAGGTAAGAGAAGCAAAAGTTGGGGAAATCGTGCCTGATAAGCCCATCTCCTGAAAATGAACAATTGTAATGTTTCCCCCAGAGCACACTATTCCTGTCCAAGTGCCATTACAGGGATCATTGCCCTTCCAATTTTCAGCCAATTTCAGAGGACATCCTAAAGGTTGAACGATAGAGAGTAAGGCATTCACAAGAGGACTACATTGCTGATGTGGGACGTTTGAGCAAAACCGATTAATCCCAGACATATCAACAACCACACCTGATTTAAATGTTGGAATGGGCCCTTGAAGGAAATTGTCAGTCAAATTCACAACCTGTAAACTTGGAAGAGCCATGAGAGATGATGGGACAGCACAGGCCAATTGGTTGTCCCTTAAACTCACATCAGACAGCTGATCATGGTTTGACAAGTCGGGTATTGGACCTGAAAATGAATTACCATGTAGCCAAATTTGTTTCAAGGATGTCATGTTCTGCAGCACCTCAATTGTGCCATTAAGTTTATAGTTACCATTTTGTGAATTCAATAAAAGTTCCTCGATTGAACTATTCGCAAAACTGGCAGGCAGGCCACCTTCAAGACTATTAGAATTCAAGACTAAAGAAACTAAAACTGGCATAGTGCCTAAAAAATCTGGGATCCTTCCAACCAAACTTGCATTTGCTGCCACAAATGTCTGGAGTGCCACACTATCCTTAAGACTACTTGGAAAAAACCATGGCGAAAATGGGTTATTCCCAATTCTTACTTCCTGTAACATTGTCATTCCCTTGAAGAAATCATTGGGGATGGAGCTGAACTTGTTATCTCGGATCACAAATCTTTGTAGCGTCTTGAACAGATATGGAACTTGACCCGTCAGATTATTCTGTTGGCATTCAAATAGCTGCAACTCCGAAAGATTCTCGAGTTCTTTTGGAAGAAAACCTTGCAAATTCAAGTTCCCAATTTGTATGGAAATGACACGGTGTCCAGCGTTGCAGTCCACACGTCGCCATTTGCAAACGTCAGGGTCCGTCCATCTGAGACTAGGCGGGGCATTGATCGCATTCTTAAGAATGTTCATCACCTCTGCATCATACTGAGAAAAAGCCGAAATCACCACAGATAGCACCAAAAAAAGACGATAAATTATGAAGGAAACCCCAAAACCAAGTTGGGGTTTCTCCATCATGTTATTTCCCAGGTAAATCGATGAGCTTAGAAAGCGAAGGAGAAGGAGAGCAGAGAATTATTGATAACAACATCACTGCATCGTTTCGTGGAAAAATAATTGGGTTCGCTTTTTGTTGGAGGAAGGATAGAAATGTGGGAGAGAGAAGTTGGAATGTATATGAGTTGTTGTTACGAAACACATTCAGGTGTAACAGCCAACTCGTTGATGGTTTCAGAATAAGTGGTTTGCGAGGCATTTCGTTCAGAACGGATCGCGATGGTGGTGATCGATTTCCCCCTGAAAGGTGATAATTAACAATAAGCTTGATGATAAGAATGATTGATCTTCAACACCGGCGCATATATATACGGAAGTTTTTCCCGCTAATAATACTAATATACGTTTAATTTTTTTGCCGGCATCAAATATACATTTAATTTGCCAGATTTTTTTTGGCCACTTAATTTTGCATGAATTATTTTATATCTTTTATTCATATATTTTTGAGTTTATGGGGCAATTTTACTCCGGAAATTTTCACGATGGACAATTTTGCCTTGTAATTTTTTAGCTGGCAATTTTACCTTGAAAGTGTAAAAAATTGTAGCAATTTTGTTGTTTTAGTTAATTTTGCATGTTAGTAGACTAAATATGCTAATGTGACCGTCCGCATGCCATCCAAGTCATTTTTTAAAAGTGTAAATTTGCACCGGAAGTCCATATGTCGTTTATTTCATTTTTTTTTTCAAAGTTAAATTTAAAACTTTCAATTCAAATTTACACCCTAACAAAAATAATGTGGATGACATGTAGACTATCAGTTTAACATATTTGGTCATCTAACGGTCAAATTAACTGGAATAACAAATCAAGGCAAAAATGTCATTTCAAAAACTTCTTGGATAAAATTGTCCCTAAGTGAAAACTTTCAAGGGCAAAAATGCCCTTAACCCTATATTCTTTTTGTTCGAAGTTTATTGATATATTTAAAAGAGAAAATAATATCAAAATAATTTTGAAATTACAAAATCTCAAATTATGTTTGTTATGAAGAGTTGATAAGAAAATGATGAAACTTGATAAACAATTCACAACTCATTTTTTGAGAAATACTTGATTTGAAATTTTACAATTTCAAAAATCCTTTTATGTCATTTTCTCTATTTAAAAAGCTTATTAAAATAATAATATTGATATTTTTTAAAAGAAAAGGAAAAATGATATATTAAAAATTATAAAAAGTTTCATTATCTGTCTAGGGATTGGAGGATAGGGAAGAGAGTGACATATACATTGCTGAACACATAATATATTTAAAGTATGGGAATTTTACTGCAGAAAAATCATTCTGCAGCAAGTCAAAAACCACCTTGTTTCATCTTTTTTTTTTTTTTGGTATTGTGTGGATGGAGAGTGACACAAACGAGGGAGTCCATATTAAGTGCTTATACCTCTAATTAGAGGTATGAGCATATTTTTTATTTTTATTTATTTTTTTATATATTATATTTATTTAGATTTAAATTATATACTACTTTTCGAGATTTTTGCAGACCAAGTATCTCAAATTAATTAATTTTCATAATACGGTGTTACATGCATAAATGCGAATCGAAAATTAGTTAATTTAAGATATCAAAAAAAACATCTCTGAAAAAAGTTAAAGATATAATTTAAATATAAATAAATACAATATATAAAAAAATTAAAAAATATCTCATACCTCTAATTAGAGGTATAAACACTTAATAAGCACCTAATTCTAAGCACATAATATAATATAGACTCCACACGAGGAGTATGAAGGCAACTTGAATATTGATCCTCTCCTCATCTCCTAGCACGCACATACTGTACGATTCCCACATACACTATTGCCCATTCAAATCCCATCATGACCGTGGCTTTTAACAAGGAGCATGGTGGAGGTTAGAGACTTAGAGTCTAAGAACTTATACTTAAAGATCATAAAAGAATGTCGTTCTTTTTATCTTTTTAATTTAAAACTTGAGATAATTTAGTTTTAAAACATTTCAAGTTGTGCTAATTAACAACAATCTAGTTTTACATTGTAAACCTATTTCTTTTGGATTTGATAGATAATTTGAAATTTTTTATGCTTGAGACCATTGCTAGATTTTTTCTTTGCAACATTTGGATTGTCAATTGAATTATTAATTGAGTTTTATTTATTAATTTAATTTTCAATTTGGTTTATCATCTTAATTGTTTAATTAGGTTGATAAATTGTCTAGTTGTTCAATTGGACAATTGTAAACAATATTTCCAAAATCGTTTTGAAATTATTTGTGATTGATTTTTAATGAGTTTAATTAGCCATTGTTTATTTCATTATGAGTTTTCTAGTGGAATATGTGTTATTGAGCTTGAGGTTTTCCATGTTTCAATTAGGTGATTAGATTTATTAATCCCTCTCTTTTATCAATCTCCCTTTGGTCTAATTAATTAATTTGGTCTAAGAAAGTTAACTCCATGAGTTGTTTCCTTCACCGTATCTGAAGTAAACCTTCTTTACTTTTTCTTATTTGATTTTTTTAATAGTTAGTTAATTTTTTTGCTTAGGATTTTAATTCTCTTTTCATAAAACCCCCGAAATTGCATTTGCATCTAGATTAGCTCCATTCTCATATAGGTTTTAGGGTCATTTTCATCTTACATTTAGTTTGTTTAATTTCATTTAGGTAGCAGTGTCTTGCATTTTAATTTAGGTTTATTCTATTGCATTTTTTATCACCTAAATTTAACCTAAAGAAAAACTCATAGATTGCTCTTTCCTTGGGAGAATGACCTAGATTAACCTTAAACTGTATAATTAATTAGAACATAGTTTAATTGATTGTTTTAGCGATAAAAACATGTATCAATTATGTTATAATCATTAATATGCAATGACATAAGAAAATGCACTAAAAATATGAACCTTGTATGTATAGTATTATTTATATTTTTAATAATAAATATAATAGATATATTCTCATCTTGTACATTTTCTTAAAAAAATTTAAATATTACATAACTCTTATAATTTATTATTCTCCAAAAAAAATTAGTAACAAAATTAATCACTATAAAATATTTAAAATAAATAAATAATTAATACATATGTATTAATTCCATGTAAACTAAAGATATCAATCAATCATTAACTTTATATATAAGAACTCATAATACTAAAGAAGTACTTACATATTCTAGAATTACGACATCATCTAAACCCTATACAATAAAAGTGGGAAAGAGCTTCTCGCCTTTCCATTTTCCTTACCATCCACCTCTCTTCACTTTTTTATTTACACAGTTAGATCATCTTTGACAATTGAGAAGAGTGGAAACAAAGCGACCTGTAAGGGGCCTATTAAGGGTCTAGTTAGGCCTGACCTGTTAATAAAAAAGGTCAAGTCAAAGCCTATTTAAAAGCTTTTTTTAGTTAACAGTTCAGGCCTAGACTTACTAAATAGTCTATTAGGCTTGTCAGGCTGGCCTGTACCTGTTAATTATTCTATGCTAATAATTAAAATTTTAATTACTCAATTTGAAAAAAAGTAATTATTCTATCTAAAAAAAAGTAATTGTATTATATATATATAAAATCTTAAAAGGCGTCAGGTCAGACTTAAGCCAAAAATAAGAGTTGTAACAAGCCTCATGCCAGACTGAGACTGATAATACAAATCCATAAGGTAAGGGCAAATAAAATCCACCTTGGATCCTCCAAATTCTCCTTTGTAGAGTCTAATGTATAAATGTCGGAGACCATTTGGTAGTGGCACAAGATGTGCTATTAGTCACGCATAGGGGTGGTGATGAAGCCCAGGTGTAACATCCTGATTTTTTTTCAGAAGAAATTAATTTATGATAATTAAAATTTATCATTTAAGATTATTTTTATAATATAGTAATATCTTAAATTTTGGAACAAGAGAGTTTAGAAATAAGACTGAGATAAGAAAGTTACTAGGCTTTTGAAAATCGGTATTTTTCATTACAATCAGGGTAAAAATATGATATTAATTTGAATGGTAGATGATTATGTAGTAGATAAGCATGAGAAATTTGATCGGTAGATGAGTATTCGGTATATGGACATAAGAGTGGTAGTTAGATGGTAGATGAAGATGTGAATGGTAGTTACACGGTAGATGGACATAAGAGTGGTAGATAGATGGTAGATTGAAGAAGTTGGGTAGTAGATAGACATGTGATTTTTGAAAAATGGTTGAGACCCAAAACTCTATAAATACCTCACCCCTTCTCTTCTTTCACAACACACAAACACTCAAGACTCAGAGAGAGAGAGAGAGAGAGAGAGAGAGAGAGAGAGAGAGAGAAGGAGCGTAAGGAAGCCTTGCGGTAATTTTTGGGAACTATAGAGTAACAGGTAACTCTGAATATTCTTCCTTATACTTGTGAATTGTGTATGATTATAAATTATGTTAGATTTTTATATAGACTAAATTATATGTATTACGATATTATTATAATGCAAACTGAATATTACGGTTTTGCCCCCGAATTTCGGAAATGATAGTTTGGTCCCGAATTTCAAAATGACAGTTTGGTACGATAAGGTTTTATGAGATGTTTGGGTTACCATGAAATGATATTTTATATAAATGGAAGTTTGTTTTAGTAAATTTTATTTTTATTGAATATAATTATCATGGCGGCTGTATTTGTGATGGGTTGGAGTAAGGAGGAATTTGAATGATAAGATTTCTTTATGCCACCACTCGGTGCACACGGTGGATGGTACTTTTCGGGGCCCCTTCTTCCATGTTTTTTCCTCGGCGGGATTACATTGGAGATGTGGGACATGTGACACCTCCTTAGTTGTTCTTTTTAAGGAGGGGAGCCATAGTCCGACTTAAGCTCTATACCTTTGGTAGGGTGTATCTTAAGTTTTGGTGAGCTTGAAACTATCCAGTCAAATGAATGAGTTTCGTTGGACTATGTGTTAGCCTATGGCTCCGGTCCCGGAGTACAAGGGCGGATGGTGATATAAGGGAGGCCGCATATTGCATATTGTTTAATTGTATAATTTCACAATTCGACATAATGATGATTACTTTCGCAAAAGAATTTTGTATGAGAAATTATGGTATATATAAATATATTTGAGATCGCCCCGCTTTTTGTCATATGTAATTCGCTTGTGTACGGTAGAAACTTTCGTAGTTGCGAGACGTGGAATCTCATCCCATATTAACATTTTTCGGGTGAATGTCCTAGTAGGGAGCAAGGGAAGGCACCTATGGAGTGAGCTTTGAAGGCTCTTTTGTACTCTATAGTTTATGTTATGTTATTTTATTTGCCATGAACCTAAGACTTCCGCTTTGTATTAAACTCTGAAACATTTTCGGAAAATTTATTTTGAATATGTATTATGAACTTTATTTTAAATGGTCGTGTAATTTAATGATTTGGATATTGATTATCCCTGTTGGAGGTATTTCAAATATTTTGACCAAGTTTTCAGGAGTTGAATTTGAGGTGTTACACCAGGTGTCCGATGCGTCCACCCGAGTTCGGAGAAAAATAGCCCTACTTAGCCCAGAAAAAATTAGGCACAACCGGGCTAGACATTTTTGCGGGTAGGGCTAAGCATCAGACAAGGTATGCCACTCTGCCCATTTAGCCTTATCCGGTAAGTATATATATTATTTTTGCTTTTTATTTTTTTCCAGATGCTTCATCATTTGACAAACTATGGGAACATTGATGCAAACAATTTTGACTTCAAAGCTTTAATTACAATCATTTTGTTGCCTTATTTATAATGGATTATGGATGTTGTTTGATTCTTGAAGTATGGATATTTGTTAAGACATGTGGTAGTTGATCGAACCATATTTTTATATGATTTTTTATAATTAAATTGGGATTCTTAATGCATTTTTTTATATAGTTATTGAGTTTAAAATGTGTTTCTTATGATAAATTGAGATTAAGAGCAAATATATTAAATTAGGGCTAAAAAGGGCAAAATTGTCAAAAAAAATGTAATTACTCTTAATCATTGATTTTCCTGAGAATATTTGATGTTGGTTTGATTGATTTTTATTGTAGGTGTTTGAAGAAATTAGATCAAATTCAGTCCCTTCGGGGACATCCGATAAAATTGGAAAGATCAAATTCAAAAATGGAAGGTTGAACCCAAATTTCAAAAGTTGCAGTTTAGTCCCTCTATGAAATTTTTTTAATCTTTCAGTTTGGTCCCTATTTAAACTCCCGCGTTTTGACTATGGGCTTGAGGAGACCTTTGACCCTCTTCTTCCTGGACCTGAAAGATGACCCGATGAGCTGAGGGGAAATATTCATTAAAAGAGAGCGCCACTAACAGGGGCGAAAAACCACGACTTCAACGCCTCAGGACCTTCGACCTTTTCTTTCTTCCTCGACCCACCTTCAACTCCCTCGCCGGCGACGTCCTCTTCCACCACTGTCGCCGGCGAGCAACCTCCCTCCACCACTTCCGGCGACCTCGTCGATTCCCCCTCTGCTTCCACTTTTCACCGTGGGCTGAGGGAACGAGAGAGCACAGCGCGATGAGACCTCTGGACCACCTTCGACCTTCAGCCATTCATCTTCCTTCCTCTCTCTCTTCGACCTTCGCCAACACCTGAGAAGACGAGACCTTCACTATCGGTCATTTTCAGTCAGCCATCACAGCGTCTTCACACCCTACATCGTCTTTGACTTCGGACCTTCATATTTCGACCATCACAGACCAACCACCGCCTTCAATCTCTCTCACTCACACCATCCTCACACCTTTATCCTTCCTTTATTCATCATTTCATTGTTGCCTCCCTGATTCTATGCTGATTTCACCCATAATATTCTGCATTTATCATTAATTTCATATTTTGTGTGGTGGTGTTCTTCATATGGCTGGGACTTTGAAAGTATTTGGAGGAGCTAATTAATTTGATGGTTGGCGGTGGTTGATTCTTTGCTTCTTGGTGATGAGGATTAATTCTTGAACTCAATGCACTGGACTATATATATAGGAGAGTTTTTCTATCATTTCATTAGTCTAGATTTATATATTTAGGTTCTTTTAGTTTTAGAAATTATTGTGTATAAATTCTGAACCGAGATTAATGTTTATTTGCTCTGTTGGTTTGATAATTGTAATTGAGATTGGATTTTGCAATGAGAAGATTATATTTATTTTAATTTCTTGTGGTTGCAATAAGATTATATTAATTAGCGTGTTATTATCTCAAATCAATGTGGTTGATTTGTGCTTCTTCGAGGATCAATTATGTATTCAATTTGAAGACTCACGTTGCATTATTCCAATTTTAATTGCACATCAAGTGGTTTTTAACAATTTCTCGAGGTAGTAGTTAACTATGTTTGTAGAAGCTACTATTAATTGAGAATATTGGACTCAAATGTTATTTTGAGGCTGATCTTAAAACTTGATGAATTTTAACTCCCATAATCTTTTATGAGCAAAGGATAGTCATTTTTTCATTACTAAGAACGTTCATCATTCATATTTTCACTTCATCCATTCCATTTTATAAAGAAAATACCAAAAACAATAGTTAACATTTAATTAATTGCATTTTAATTTTATTTTATTAATTAGAAAAGCCAAAAACATATTTTCCCCTTGTTTTAATTGCATTTGCATGATATTTAGATTACTTAGGATTCAATAAAAAGCTCCTTGAAAGAGAGAACGATCCTAGGGTTGACTATACGCAATATTTGGTTTATTTTTTATTGTGGACCCCAAGACTAAAGACAAAAAGACCCTCATCAGTAGTTTTTAAATTTCAAGACTCAAATTGTAGACTTATTTTGAAATATCCCAAGATTTAGAATCATCGAATGTATTTAAAGTTTATATTATTTAGGGCGAAGTTAAGACATATAATAACTACAAGAATGTTTATAAAATTTAAATAGAATTACTTTTCCTACATGTGGACAATGCAAGGCGTTACCACTTGAGTAAAGAAACTCGCCCTAAGTAAAGAAACTCGCCCTACCCAGCCCGAAATAGTTAGAGTTTTTATCAAGTAGGGTTAAGATCTGTTTATAAAATACAGTAGTTCATCATTCATTAAAAGATCGAGCTCTGCCCGTGCCCACCCTCACACATATTCAAATTCAATCCCCAACTCTT
Source organism: Acacia melanoxylon (assembly GCA_019022615.1). Taxonomy (NCBI): domain Eukaryota; kingdom Viridiplantae; phylum Streptophyta; class Magnoliopsida; order Fabales; family Fabaceae; genus Acacia; species Acacia melanoxylon. The sequence goes on from JAFJYJ010000055.1 coordinate 2,484,458, forward strand.
CATTATTCCCAAAAGAAAAAAAGAGTATAATGTATAAATAAATCCACCATTTCTCTTTTCATCCAACCACCCATTCATTCTTTGAAAGTCATGGAAAAGAAATTTCTCTTGTAGCGATTAAAAATTCTGAGACGTCAAATTGTGAATCAATAACATATTATTTTGTGACAAAAGATTGAGAACCTGATCCATAATCAATTGTTGAGCTCTTTCCTTCCCAAGACTGCCACTTTCTGAGTGCTTGAGGCAAACTCATATCCAAGTCAATCCCGTACTTGACATCCTCACCACTCTCCTGCGGCTTCCAGGCCTGAACCAGAGGCGATAGCACATTCACCACATGCCCCATGTCAGGTCGTTGATGAGGCTCGTTTGCACAGCAATGCCCGGCCAACGCGGAAACAGTCCGAATGCTCGACATGGTTTCTTCATCATCAGCATCAATGCTTGCATCAATGACCTTTCGAAGTGATTCATCATTGTTCTGCATCCTTCGTCGGAACCATGTTACTAGGTGGAAGTCTTCCTCAGGTAAGCTGTCGTCAAGCACTCTCCTCCCCGTTATCAACTCCATCAGGATTACTCCAAAACTATACACATCAACCTTTGTCGTCACTCGCCCAGTTGCTGCATCCATAAATCATATCATTTTTAGTGCCTTGTCTGTTATTGTGCTTTATATATAAAATCACAACTTCTTTTACAATGTGGCTTGCGTAATCTATGTTTATGTATAAGGTGTAAATAGAGCTGAAGAGATGACAATGTGCACTCAATAAATGCAAACACAAAAAGACCCTCGCTGGTTCTTTTTTTAGGGTTTCTTTAGATCAACATTAACAAAAATGACTTTTATCCCTATAGACATTTACAAATTGGAGTTGGGTGAGGGTCAATTAGTGTTATGCGATTTATGTTTAGATAGAGTTCTATATAAAAAAAATCAATTTGATATAAACTTGTTTGGATAATATATTTTTTTTAAAAAATCAATTTCAAGAGACTCAAATTTGAAGAAAAACCAAATGTTAAAAAAAGTTTTTTTTTTTGGTATCCCACCCGGTTCACCAGAACCTTCGGTTCCAACTAATTCGGATTTCGCTCCGCGTTGGGCCCACGGTTGTGGGGGAAGAGCTCCCAACACCATTTTTCTCCATTCTCACGCCTCGAACCGAGGACATGGTGGTAGGAGAGCAAGCCCATTTCCACTTGCTCCTAAGGGATGTTGGTAAAAGTTTAAAAAAGTTGATCCATCCATAAGATAACTTATAGGCAATAAAATCAGTGAACCACAAAATCATGTTAGACATAATGTTTTCATCCAGGTTTTTTTGGTCCAAACTAATTTATGAGGCTTCCTAACGCTATCCCAAAACAAAATCTTAATTTGTTTATTATAATCAAGCTCTCCCCTTGCATGGAAATTTTCATGAGAACAAATCAAGGTTACACATTTTTTGAAGTAAAAGGTAACACATATTTAGAATAATCTAAAAGCCAACTCACCTGCATACTCAGGTGCAAGATATCCGAAAGTTCCAGCAAGCCTAGTTTCAACTGAATTTCTTCCTTCAGGAGCAAGCCGGACTAATCCAAAGTCTGATACTTTAGCTCGCATATCATCTCCGAGAAGAATATTGGATGGCTTAAGATCTCGATGAATAAAACTTTGTTGAGCTAAGGTATGAAGATATTCAACACCTCTAGCTACATCCAAGGCAATGTTTAGTCTTCTTGTCCAATCCAAAGGTTTCAATCCATTCTCTTTCCAGCTAAACAAATGCTTACTAAGTTCTCCTTGTGGCATGTATTCGTACACAAGAATCTTCTCATTTCCATCCAGGCAATATCCCAGAAGTGCCACCAAATGTTTGTGTCGAGCTTGAGTAAGCACCGCGATTTCAGCTCGGAATTCACTCAATCCCTTCTCTATCAACAATCCTGATTCCATCCTTTTAACTGCGATATTTGTTTCATTTTGCATTTCGCCTTTGTACACAGTGCCAAAACCACCTTTTCCTAGTATGTTATCACTATTGAAATTGTTAGTGACTTCTCTCAGAACTTGAATTGGAATTACCATACCTTGGACATCAGCTTGACTAGTTGCACTAGAACCTGAAACATTAATCTTCATACCTTTTCCAGATCCACCACCATGACGATGTTTTAGCTTCCCTATTAGCCCTCCAAGCTTGCCCGAATAATTACGTTTTTTGACAAATCTAAGGAACACAATAGTTGCTATAGTAAGTAAAATCACTAAGCCAACCACAATGCTAGCAATGATTGCAATGAGATTGTTATTCTCCCGGCCACCATTGCCTCCATCAGAATCTGAGCCACTAGGTGATTTAAGAGGCTTTCCGAGATCAGGATTCCCTTCTGTTTTAAGTTCAATACCTGATTGACGAAAAGTTGGCACATAACCTCCCAAATTGTTATTTGAAACATCTAGCTTTTTTAGATTGGCCATTGTAGTGAGCTCATTTGGTATAGGACCCGTGAGTGAATTATTAGCAAGAAGTAATTCTGTGACAGAAGTAAGTGAGGCAAAATTAGGAGAAATAGTGCCTGACAAGCCGATGTTCTGAAAATTGATAATTGAAATGTTACCCCCAGAGCACACTATTCCTGTCCAACTACCATTACAGGGATAATTGCCCTTCCAATTTTCAGCCAATTTCAAAGGACATCCTAAGGGTTCAATAACAGAGAGTAAAGCATTCACAAGAGGACTACATGGCTGCTTTGGGATGTTTGTGCAAAACCGATTAATCCCAGACATATCAACAATTACACCTGATTTAAATGTTGGAATGGGCCCTTGAAGGAAATTGTTGGTCAAATTCACAACCTGTAAACTTGGAAGAGCCATAAGAGATGATGGCAAAGCACAAGCCAATTGGTTGTCCCTTACACTCACATCGAACAACTGATCATGGTTTGACAAGTCTGGTATTGGACCTGTAAATGAATTACCATGTAGCCAAACTTGTTTTAAGGATGTCATGTTCTGCAGCACCCTAAGCGTGCCATTAAGTTTATTGTTACCATTTTGACTGTTCAACAAAAGTTCCTCAATTGTACTTTTCGCAAAGCTGGCAGGCAAGCCACCCTCAAGACTATTAGAATTTAGGAGTAAAGACACTAAACCTGTCATAGAGCCTAAAAAATCTGGGATCGTTCCAACCAAACTCGCATTTGTTGCCACAAATATCTGGAGCTCCACGCAATCCCCGAGACTATCTGGGATAGACCATGGTGAAAATGGGTTATTTCCAATTCTTACTTCCTGTAACATTGTCATCCCTTTAAAGAAATCATTTGGGATGGAGCTGAACTTGTTATCTCGGATCACAAGTCTTTGCAGTGTCTTGGATAGATATGGAATTGGACCTGTCAAACCGTTCTGTGGACAATCAAATTTTTGCAACTCCGAGAGATTCTCGAGTTCTTTCGGAAGCATGCCTTGCAAATTCAAGTTCCCAATCTGGACGGAAATGACACGTTTCCCAGAGTTGCAATCCACACGCTGCCATTTGCATACGTCCGTGTCCGTCCAGCCGAGGCTAGGTGGGGCATTGATCGCCTTCTTAAGAATGTTCATCACCGCTGCATCATTCTGAGACAAAGCCAGAATCGCCACAGACAACAGCAAAATAAGACGATAAATTACAAAAGAAACCCCAAAACCGATTTGGGGTTTCTCCATATCATTTCCCACGTAAATCAACCTAGAAAGCGAAGGAAAATGGAAGCAGAGAGAACTAATGGTAGCAGTTTAAGGACGCCATTAATAACCACACCACTGCAAGAGAAATAAAAAGCGCTTGTTTCGTGGAAAACGAATGGGGTTCGATTTTTTTTTTTTTTTTTTTGGGTTGGAGGAAGGATCGAAATGTGGGAGACAGGGGAGAGAAAAAGGAAGAAATGTTGTTTGGGGAAAAGGAGAAAATGGTGGAGGCAAAGAAGAGATCCATGTGTGTGTAATAACTGATTTGATTCAATGGTGGTTGAGGCATTTTGCTGTGAGGTTACGAGGGAAACTCCGCGTAAGTTGAGCAATGCAAAGTGTTTTCTGTCCAGAGCGGATCGCGCCATTGTAGGGGATGATGCAGTCAGAGTCAAGTGTAAGAAGTTGAAGGGTTCGCTTGACGTGTGTCTCCTTTTATTGCGATTTTGGTAGGAAAACAAAGATTCGTTTAATAAGAAATACTTTCTCTCTCCATAAAAGACCGAATTAATTTGGGAAAATTACGCACAAGTCCCAAGAAATAAAAAAATTACAAAAAATACCTTAAAATCACAAAATCACACAGAAGTCCCAATGGATTTTTTTTTGATATTATTTGTATTAACAACGAGAAATGTTATATTTACAACAGAAAATGCCTATATTTACAACAACATTTAAACATATGATCATTTACAACAGAAAAAGCCATATTTACAACAGGAAATGTCTATATTTACAACAACATTTAAACACCTGGATTTTGAACGTAGAGAGAATTTTTACAACAGAAAAATGCTAGAATTACAACAGGAAGTGCTGTATTTACAACAAAATTTAAAATCTGGACATTTACAACAGAAAAAGCCATATTTACAACATGAAATGCTTATATTTACAACAACATTTAAACACCTGGATTTTGAATGTAGATAGGTTATTTACAACAGAAAAATGCTAGATTTATGACCAGAAGTGATGTATTTACAACAAAATTTAAAATCTGGCCATTTACAACAGAAAAAGCCATATTTACAACAGAAAATGCATGTATTTACAACAACATTTAAAAACCTGGATTTTATTTCTATTCAAATAATATCAAAAAAGTCCCTTGAAACTTTTGTGTAATTTTGTGATTTCAATGGACTTTTTTGTAAATTTTTTTGTTCCTTGGGACTTACGCGTAATTTTCCCAATTAATTTTAGTGTTTGTGTGACCCTAAACCTGGTTTCCATAATTTTTTTTTAAAACTGAGATAAAACTCATCTCACATATTTACCTCGTAAATCATAAAAGTTGTTCTCTAAAAGTTAATCCAAACATCCTAAGTTGATAAATATAAATATTTTAAGGTAATGTAATGTAATTAGTTTTTTTTAATATTTTTTTTTTAAAAATCAACTATGTTTTATATACAGGAATAAGATGAAGTATATTTATACACCCATGAAAGTATATATCATTTTTTTAAGTTATTATTAGAGGGATAAAATTTAGATCTATTTGCTTGAGTTGATTGGATGTAATTCTCCAATTAATCGACTGTTACGGTCCGGCCAGACGGCCCATATGTGTGGACGGCCTAATGCTAGTCATATCATATGGCCTGGAACACCTACAATCCAGGAGAATCTATCATACCCAATATCAATAAGATATGATAGATCACACGGTTAAGATATCAAAGCCAGCCCTATATATACAGGGGCATGACGCTAAGGTGCACACTTTCTAACTTTACCCTATTTACATTAAGCATCACTGTGCACGATCCCCACTGAACACATCCCCCATCCCCCCTTTTATGGCGGATAACCTATAGTGTCCAGTGATCCCGACCCTTCCTGAATATCTCTTCCATAGACGATCCGGCAGGGTCATCCGATCCAAGATCAAAGCACTAGCCCAACGGGCTAGACATCTGGTTCCATACCAGAACATTGGCGCCGACCGTGGGGACCGTAAATTTCGATCCCCGTGACCACCGATGGCAAAAACGAGAAGTTGCAGTCGGAATACTCAACCCGCAAATCCGCAACAGGTTGAGGCTACTGGAAAGAATCAGGCTCAACAGCCACCAGTGGAAGTCCAGGAGGGGAATGTCTCAGATACGGCCTCCTCCCCTCCGATAGGTCAAAAACCCCTTAATGTAACAACGACGCCGGCTACGGTCCAGAAACCTGACGTCGTCCTCCTGCAGAAAACGCAGGAGTCAATTTTGAGGCGCATCGAGAACAATGAGAAGCGCACCAACCTCCAGCACCAAGAAGACCTTAGAATTATGCAGCAGATGGTGGAGGATCGGTTTAACAAACTCGAGTCGTTAGTCGGAAACCGAGAGCGAGGGGACCCGCGGGAAAGCCGGGAGAGGGAATCTACCGATACAAGCAGTCAGTCCCCTGGTAAACATCTGAGGCATGGATGCCGGGATACCAGCCGAGTTTCTCGCGGGATAGGTTCACTCGGACTCGTCCTTCAGCGTCATATGCAAAAAGGTTACGCTTAGAAAAGATCACGAAAGACCGAGACCATGGTAGGAGGAAGGAACCCCGGTCTCGGGGGTCCTCGGAAGAATATAAGATGAAATATTTGACTGACCTCAACCGAGGCCCCTTTTCTGAAGAAATTGCCAATGCCCCATATCCAAGGAAGCTGGACTTGACGCATCTCCCTAAATATGATGGGACCCAGGACCCACGTACCCATCTCGACACGTTCGAGCTCGGAATGTTTGTCTGTTTAATTAAGGGCCCGGTCATATCAAGAATCTTTGCTGCAACGCTTACCGGACCGGCCCAGAGGTGGTTTCATACCTTACCTACTGATTCAATCCACAACTTTGAAGAACTCGGTCGGAAATTTGAGTTGAATTTCGCGACCAGTAAAAAGCAACCGAAGTCTCAATTCACATTGAGCAAAATCAAGCAGAGAAAGGGGGAGACCCTCCAGAAATACCTAGACCGATTCAAAGAAGTAGCATTGCAAGTTCGCTCGCTCCTTGATGACGTCCACGTACACTGCATAGTCGATGGCTTGGACCCCTCGTCTCGATTGGCTAAGAATATCTTCAAGAATCAAGTCCGTACGCTCACTGAATTCCACACCCCGAGCTAAGCAGTACTTAGACGTTGAACAGATGGAGATAGCTAACGCGGACGGGGCAGAGAAACGAGGAAATATATCGCCAGAGCAGAAACGCCAACCGCGTAGGTTGAGGGGAGAAGCCCCCCAACGAACTTGGAACCGAGATGGACGCAATCAGGAAGGACGACTTGAGGCAAAAGGACGATATGAAAAGTATACCCCCTTAAACGCCTCCCGTTCACAGATCTGGAAGGAGGTGGCCCAGACCGAGATGAAGAGATTGAATAGACCTCGTCCTCCCAGAGTTCGATTTGCGACCGATCAATCCAAGTTTTACGAAAATACCTAATACAAACTCAAGGTCGTAAAGGTCCCAAACGAAAGATCACATGGAGTCTTCAAATCTTCAGGTATTTAAGCCAGTTGAAGCTTAATGACTGTTGGAGTGCTTTGAATTCGTGGAGAATATAGCTGTTGAGAATATGGTTGTTGGGAATATAGCTGTTGAGATATAGCTGTTGAGAACAATTGCAGATTTGAATATTTGGCTCTTCAAGAATGTCTCCCATGATGTTCAGCTTTTGTTGGAGGGAGCCTTGTTGTCTGCCTTGAAGAATGGTTGGTCTTCTTTCCAGGTTGTCTTCCATTTGCTTTGTTTGAGAAGATATAATAAAATAATATAAGTGGCTCATGGAGTTGCTTTATTTGACTTTAAAGCAAATTCAAATCTTCTTAAGTCCGAAGTTAAAGCATATCAAAGACATTGGACATTCAAATCCATTAGAGAACATTATCGCGAGTATTCAATTTCGTTTCCTCATTGAATTTCGTCTTCTTTGCCGATTCGAAATTCTGCAAAGAAAGTTCATCTTCAAGCTTATGATGATTTTGGTTTTGTCAAGTTTGATGTAATCTCAAACTTTAATCACCTGAAAATTATACACAAATGATATAAATGATGTTAAGAAGTAGTATTAATCATTTGGGTAATCATCTGGATGTTTATCAGAAGAATCAGGATTTTCGAAACTCTGATTTTCTGAAGCTGAGATGAAAACTCGAGGTTTCATTTGCAAAACTCGAGTTTTGAGGTTGCAATTCTCTAGATTGCTTTCTGTTTGACCTAAACTCGAGGTTTTGGTTCCAAACCTCGAGGTTTGAAGATACTCAGAAGTTCGATGCTCTCTGTCTGACGAAAACTCGAGGTTTTGACTTTGTTCAGCTTTCTTGAAATAACTGGAAACTTTTGAAGCCAATATCTCCCTGTTCAGAACTCCGTTTGGGTCCATTCAACTCTTGATAGAAAGATATGTGAGTCTACTTTCATATGCCACCAATTTCAGCTCAATTGGATTTGTAGTTTGTGAGATACACTCAAAACATTGAAGCTTGGTTTGCTGTGTGGCGTGGATGTTTCTGTCAACTTCCACAATTTATAACTCCTTGATATGAATCCCTTTGGGCTTGAATTTTATATCAAAATAACTCATTGGAAGTCTAGTTTCATATGCCACTAGTTTCACCTCAATCTGATCTCTGGTTTAGGAGATATCATTAAATTACCAGACGTCGCCCATGCTGAACGTGAAAAACGGTGTGGAGTCAAGAGCGATATTGGAAACTCGAGGTTTTGAATGAAACCTCGAGGTTTGCTAGTCCAGAGATGCCAGAGACGCTGAAGACACTTGAAAACTCGAGTTTTCATGGCAACCTCGAGTTTTCTCAGTCCAGTTCTTCTAAACTCGAGGTTTGAGTTCCAAACCTCGAGGTTTATCATCCTGAACCTCATATTTGCTTGATTTAACACTGAATTGAGCCATCCCAACTTCCATATGATCTTGGAGACTTCTAGCATCAATATAAGAACTTGAATAATGATATCTTCATTCCATTCAGCAAGTTCTTCCTTCTTTCATCTCCCAACTTGATCATTCTTCATCATTTAACTTGGACTCATTATTCTCTGCAGCTTCTACCTTCTTTAATATCCATAAAGTAATGGAGCTTCATTCCAACTTCTGCTTATCATAGAGATTTCTAGTATCACAAGAACTTGAATGTTGATATTCCTATTATATTGTGAGAGCTTCTTTCTTTCATCTCTTATCTCCTTCTTGATTATTCTCCTTAATTTAACTTGGAATAATCTACATTAAATATAACAGTTAGTCAATGTAGGAGATAAATATATTACTCAATATACTACTCAATCTTTTTGCTTTTAACATTGGCATCTATATAAGACATCATCAAAACTAATCAAAACCAACATTCTCCCCCTTTTTGATGATGGCAAATACTATAAGAAAAATATGTATGAATATGAGAATATGTTAGATGCAACAATGCAACATATTTTTCTTGCCATTCTCTCCCCCTTATTTGTCATTAGCAAAAAGTTGAAGCAAAGAAGAAATGCTTAGAGAGACAAATATGAAACCAGATTAGAAAGAGTCAAAGAACTGATTTTCTCTCCTCTATTTGAAATTGTTTTCTTTCTAAATATGATGCAATTTGGAATGTTTTTATGAAAACAAATTTGAGAGAATTTGGAGAGGTTTTCAAGAAATCTTTCACGCTTAAAGCATATAGATACCAAACATGTGCAACATTTCTACTGAATATAAAAAGATAGAGATTAGAAATGCTCATGTTGGGTTTTGCAAATCGATGATCGATCTGTGAAGTCCATTTGCTAGCTTTGTTGTATGAAATCATCTGAAGTGTGCTCAATAGAAGGATCATGAATATCCTTTGAGAAGTGAAGATGAAAGTACTGTCTTCTTGAGGGTTGTCTCATATGAAAGAATATTGTCAGTACTCAGCTTCCATCCTTTTCTTCATAGAACTCGACTGTAGAGCATATCTCAGCTTCAATGATTGATCACCAAAGCATCTTTCCTTAATTGAATAGTTTCTCCTTGTAGTTCATTAAGGAAAGTTGTAACACATATCAAAATCTTCTACTACAAATTGAAAACTTTCTTTGCAAAAGAGATTTGTTAGTGCAACAAAATATCAAAGTATTCCTTTCCAAATGATATTTAAAAAATAATGAAAGGAAAATATAAGATATTTTCAAATATGAAATTAACTCATCATCAAAACTAATAGAAGATAGTGAATACGAGATGAGTATGCTTAGAAAGGGTTTTCTTCAAATAAAGGAGATGAGCTTTTAAGATATCAAACACATGTGAATGTGAAGCTCCACCTTAATGAATGCATAATTAAAACATTTGTAGCTCCCTTTAATGATACCAAATAATGATGTGACACCAAGTGTTACGAGGTCGGAATTCATCTAACACCAATGGACATAACATGGTATCTCGAATTAAGAACTTTCAAGTACACATGGGTGGACTTGAAATTGGTATGAAGGAAAACACTTATACTTTTTATGATGATAAAAATGTTTAAAGCATAAGGATCTTTTTAGAAATAAGTGTGCTCAGGCTGTGATGAATAAAATGAAATCAATAAAATCAATTTAGCCTAGCATGTTTATGATATATGCATATTATTTCAAAATACAATACCTCACTCAAGTAATATAGTAATTACTTGAGTCATAATCATTTGTAATCCATAGATGCCTCACTGGCTAGCCAATTTCTGATGATGTGATCAATATTGAGGCTCTCCCAGATATTGATGAGCTTCGGGCGGATGAGTCTTTACACCCACCAATTGCTTTGAATGCATCTTAGAACCAGAAATCCCAAATGAGCTTTGAATAAGAACTCAAAATTAGTTTCTGCTCATAGCTTCTCATCAAGCTAATATGCTCCTTATCATCTTGGCCTAAGCCTATTGCTTGTGATGGAATGTCAATCAAGTGATGTCACGAACTTGCAGACATAGCCATTGAAATGGTCTATTTTGTTTGTCTATGTTCTTTGTATTCAACAAAGAACATTTTGATCAACTCCCGCAACAATATATGTTCTTTGGTACCCAATGATTCTTGAGTCCATACAAGATTAGACATAACAACTCTTAAGCTCTTATATAATTTAACAATTAGAGCAAAGAGTATAACAATCAAAGAACAAAAACATAGTTTTACCCAATCAAGTAAGTTCAAGTCAATGAATCAAAAAGGGTAATAACTAAATGATACCAAAAATGTTATTTCTCAATGATAGTTTGTAAATATACTTTATGCAGAAAAGATGTCATTGATAAAATGCATGTAAGTTTGATCAAAGAGCATAGAAAACCTTATCCATAAAGATAAGCATTTATCAATTCACGAGTTTATGAATCGGCTCAGATTTTTCAAGAATGATAATGAAATATGCAAAGTGTTTCAAATCTTGAATGTTCTTTCAAAATATGATAATGCATTATGAAATCAAAATTTTGATGAATGAAAGATTCATTTTTGAAACATGTTTGAAAACAATGTTCATTTTAAACATGGTGGAAGTCAACATGTTAAAGAATAGATCAGAATGCTTCAAGATTAAGAGAACATGTGAAACATTGAAGTTTACATGTAGAGGAATTTTCCCAAGAGCAAAAGTCATAATGGTAAAGCATTTTCGAAACATGCTTTGCACAACAGAAATATATGAGTACAATGACTTTGCTATTGTCTAAGAGATGATCTTGCCTTTTAGAATAGAGTCTTGAAGTATATGAATATTCAAGGCAAGAATATAAATATAGTTACTCGAAATGGATGAAGATAAATGTATATTTGAGTAACTTGACCAATAAGAGCTTATCCAATAAGCATAAGATTTTCACAAATTGAATTCTTTTCTGGAGATAAGCTTGAAACTCATATAAATAATCAACTTGTTAGATATAAGATCTAACTTGATTGAGAATGAAGAATGAGGAGTTCAAGCATCATATTGAATACCAAAGGTCAATATGTGAATGATAGGAAAAACTCAACTTGAAAAACTTGAAGCATATCCAACATTCAATATACAATATTAACTTCCAATTTGAAACATTATTTGAATGCAATCAAAGTATGGATATGTTTTCAAAGCATTTGTATGCATTTTCTCAAAACAATGTGAGTTGAAATCCAAACAGAATATAAGATCAACAAAGTTAAGCACAAGTTCACTTGTTTGATTATCAAAAATTCACTAACAAATTGATTAAACATAGTTAGGAATATTAGTGAATGATGATAGGAAGTATTAAGATCAAACAAGAAGGTTTTAGGAAATCGTAGAATTTGAAATTCTGAGTATGTGCCGAAACCTTGAGGTTTTATCAGAAACCTTGAGGTTTCACTTGAATATGAAACCTTTGAAAAAATCGCGCCAAGAGCAAACCCGGAGGTTTTCCAGAAACCTGGAGGTTTTCAAAATCAGTGAAAAGTCGTTTTCTCTCTGGATGCCAAAACCTGGAGGTTTCTCACCAAAACTCTAGGTTTCGCTCAAATGTGGAAATTCTGAGTTTTTGCGCCAAAACAGAAACCTGGAGGTTTGAGAGTAGGGGTGGAAAAAGGCCGGGGGCTGTCGAGGCCCGTGGCCGGCTCGCTAAAAGCGTCGATCGGGCCCTGGCTGTCAGCTAACAGCCGGCCAAGGCCTAATTTCAGCCTGTTTGCCTTAACAGCCGGCCCGGGCTGTGTGTAGGCTGAAAAGCCTGTCAGCCGGCACTGTTAAGGAGGGTAAAAATGTAATTACATATATATATATATATATGTATATTTTTTTTTTATAATTAAAACTCTCCGCGCAGTGAATTTTAAAACAAACAGAGCCAATTCCTCCAAATCATTTCCGCGTCACGACCGCATCCGCCTCGCCGCGATCGCGTGTGTGGCTAACCCTAAGTCCCCAAATCCCTAATTTCTACGATCGGCCTCACCGTCCCCACTCCCCACCGCCGGCGATTCTCCTCCTTCTACCTTCTTTCTCGTCGGCGATCGGTGTGTGTCTCGGACTCCTAAGCTGCGATTCTCTTCCTTGTGTCGGCGTTTTGCCACGATTCTCTTATGGCGATAAGCGCCGGAAGACTCAAGCTCTCAGTTCTCAGTAAGTTCCTTTCAGGCCGCGATTCTTGCTGATATTTGCTTTCAGTCGTGTGATTGTTATGCACGATTATTTTGTAATTTTTGGCACTGAGTAGAACTTAGGCCTGAGCCCAAGGACAAGCTTAAATGGCTTCTCACTTTATCAACCTCATCCATATGCTTCATAACTTCATAACTTCATCAAAATTTCTTTGTCCCGAGTTTGCACACAAATTAACATAAGAATGCTTTACATCCCAGGTTCCAAGCTATCTCCAATCTTCTTCCTTGAATCTGTGTCTTGGCGCTCGCTCGGCTCTAAATACTCTCCCTCATTACGTTGCTTCCACAAAACCCAACAAGCAACACAGAAATTAATAGACTAAGGTATATGTTCCTTACCCTATTATCTTATTCGGCAACAAAGATTTCATCTTCCTCCAACCCCATTCAACCACGTCATTCACAACATCAGCCTTCTGGTTTCCACATTTTAACCAATGGGCTCAAAGGGAATGAGGCTTGAGAAAATGGGCATGGATACGTGGATGAGTCATTTGGTGCCAGAAATTATGTTTATTATTAACTCAATCATGCTTCAACCAGTTTTAGATATCCTTGAGCTCGTCTTGTGGAAGCCAGAAATGAATCAAAAATCATTTTACATTGAAAATTATTTACCAAAAATTTAGGTGCTCTACAAGCATATACATATATGCGTATATATAGATTAGAATCGGCAGAGTAGTTGTTTACTCTTACTACTATATACTTACATTAAATTTGCAAAGAGTGGGTTTGAACTAAGTTAGGGGAGCAAGTAAATTGGAGAGATGGGAAAATAAGCTTGTCCTTGGAGAGTGGGTTTCTCTCTTATCACTTGATGTCTCTTTTGGATTACTCCTTTGCTTCTTAAATCTATTAACAATACCCACACAAAAAGTTGAAGATCTATGGAGTTTATCCAATCTTTTCGCTAATTGATGATAGTTAAGGTGATGATTGTTTTTTTGGTACAATGCATGAACTGATATGAGAGGAATTGATATATTAGTTGATCAATTATTTGTTTAAGGAAATTAATTATGTGATATTTGAATTTGAGATGGCAATTATTGTTTAATTATGTGTTGGATTTAAACAATAATTCCCATCATAGCTACTGTTCAATATACTCACATCCATAGCTGTTGTTCTGTTATTTTGTTGATGAAAATTTGTGTTTTGTTTAGACTTTAGATACAAGAATTGTTAAAATAAAACTAAATTACTTTTTATGTTTCAGTCCTAGTTCATGTCATCCCCATTTCAGAGTGAAACAATGTCATCTAATTCAGTTCCTCCTCCTAATGTCAACTTGGGTGATATCTCTCAACAAGCACCAACAGATTCAAGTGAACAAGCTACTCAAAGAAGAATCTGTATGTTGGTAACTTGGTGGGATTTTGTAAACTTTATTCATGGGATGTTGGATGTTTAATTTGTATGTTGATGTTGGATGTTGAATTTGTATGTTGGATGTTGTATTTGGTTTCATTTTTTATGTTGTTGTAGAATCTGGTTTGTTGTTGTAAATTTGGCCTGTTTAAGCAATTAGGCCTGTTTCCGGCCTGTAAACAGGAGGCCTGTTTGAGGCCTGTTTACAAGAGGCCTGTAAACGCAGGAGGCCTGTTTTCGGCCTGTAAACGCAAGAGGCCTGTTTTCCTTGGGGCCTGTGGCCTGTTAGCCTAGGTAAAAGATTTTTGAAAATACAGGCCGCTTAACAGGCCACAGGCCAGGCTCAGGCCTAAAAATACAGGCCAGGCTTAGGCCGCTTCCCTACATAACAGGCCTGGCCTGTTAAGGGGCAGGCCTGGCCTGTTTCCACCCCTATTTGAGAGTAAAACTGAAGGTTTTATAAACTTGAAAAACATACATCCTCTCTGCCTGGACAAACCTTGAGGTTTGTACTCAAACCTTGAGTTTTCACAATCTTGAGAAAACTGGCTATACTCAAACCTGGAGGTTTTCAACAAAATTGGAGGGTTTCAAGTTTTCAAAACTTAAGAGACTTTTTGTAAGTCCAAACCTCGAGGTTTTAACAGAAACCTCGAGTTTTCCATTTTCCAGAAAATATTGAAAAGTCTCTGAATAACGAAACCTGGAGGTTTTGCTTTGACAGTAAAGTTGTTGATTGAAGTTGAATAAGTTTCAAAACCTTTTAACTTAACGAAAGGCAAAACAAAAATAAATTTCATATAATCATAGTATGAGGTAAGAATTAGATATCACCGTAATTCCTCTTGTCCTCATAGAAACTTGCTTGGTTGAAATTGATTGATGTAGATAACTCCTTTTCCAACAATCACCATCAACATTAAGCATAGCTTGTTCAGCTTTCTCAAGACTTGGATCATTTCTTTATGTTACATTCTTGAGAAGCTCTCTCTGATCCTACAAAACCTTATAAATCTTTTTCTTTCTTGGTATCCAATCTTACTTGGATCCAATCATCGTTAGCTTGTAGGAACCACAATTCACATGCTCTTATGAATATAATTAATTCAGAACAACTGAGCATAGTGAATTAAACATGACTTTATGCATAAAGAAATACTTTCTTTTCAAATCATCATGTATGCATAAAGAATTAAGCCTATTGAACATTGCAATCTCTTTCAAAAATAAGTCAGAATGTGAAAGCCCAATTTAAGACAACTAGTTTGCAATGTTCATACCTAAGGCTACAAAATATAAAACCTCAATGAATATTTCAGATGATAGAGTAGGAGGTTTTACCATTGTATACCTTTACCTTAGGTACTTGAAGGATTGCATTTGCTTAGTCAATTTATCATTCGTTGATATTTTGTCTTTTTGAATTTAATTCTGGGATCAAGCAATACTTTCTCACATGATGTAGACTGCAAGAGTCTTTTCCTTGGTGCATGAGAGATCATTCTTTTCTTATTCTCCTCAAGATAGTTGAATGGTACTCTGTGGTAATTCATTCTTGAGGTAGATGATACTCTTCTTGCTTGTATCCATTGCTTCCTTTGATGTTTAAACCTTGTAGTTCAAAGAATGGCTTTTCCACAAGTTCTCCTAACCGATGTGAGTTTCCTTTTAGGTTCATGAGAAACTCTTGGATTCTTCTTCATCTTCTCGTACCTTTATGTCCATTGATTTTCAAATTGTCCTGCACACTTAAATCACTAGATGGACATTTTGGTACCCATTTATACTTGGGTCTTTGACTGTTAGTAATGGACCTTGATTGTCCTTTAGGAACCCAAACAAATTTATTTCTCACAGTAGAATTTCTCCTAATATAGCATGTGTAAGAAATATGTCCAGATTTACCACAATAATTGCAAATAATAGAATGATGCTTATTGTGAATATTTTTGCAAGTATTGTCTTGGAGATGAGAGTAAGACTTCAAATAATCTTTATTTGAACATTCATTCTTCCCACATGATTTTCCAAAGATCATTTTCGAAAGTATGTTTGTTTTTCAAAATAGAATCAGTAAATGGTTGAAAAACACTTCTATGCGATTGTTCAAAAACGTTTTTCTTATCTACACAAGAAGAATTGGAATTGTTTACCTCATGTTCATCTAGAGCTCCAGATAGTGATTGATCACAATTGTCAATGAGCTCATCTTGGGAATCCTTTTTCTCTTGTTCTTTTGTGTTGATTTGAATCAAGAAAGCATTCTCTCGATTTTGCCTTCTTCCATTTGTTCATCATCCATAAATGTGCGTTTGTAATTTCTGATGAACTTTCAACACTTTCAACTTCAACACAATTGTTAGAAGTATATATAAAATCAAGAGTATCCCAAATTTCTTTAGCACTAGAGCAAGACTTGATTTTCTCAAAATCATTTTCAGTTAAGGCACTGTATAATATGTTCATTGCTCTAATGTTCAATGAAAACATCTTCATGTCTTTTTCTGTCCAATTCTTTCTTGGTTTGGAATCAAAAGCATTTGTAAAAACATTCCACATATAAAAATCAGTTGCTTTGATAAAACTAGTCATTCTAGCTTTCCAAAACCAAAAATCAATATCTTTGAAAAGCGGTGGAATGGTAAAATCAAACCCTTCTGAAAACGTAGAGCACCCAAAATTAGCCATTGAAACTCTTGAGACGGTTAAGTCCTTTAAACAAGAGCCTAGCTTTGATACCAAATGAAAGACCTAGCTATCACCCAAGAGGGGGGGTGAATTGGGTGTTTGAAAAAAGTTTAGGAACTTTGAAATTATTTTCGCAGCTTATTGAAAGTAGTTTGAATGACAATAATAATTGATAAAACAATAGTCAATCATTCAAACGTGTATGGACATTCAGAAATATATATCTTTGGAAATATAAGAGATAAGGGAAGAGAATATGCAAACTGATTTATACTGGTTCGGCCCAATCCTTGATCTACGTCCAGTCCCCAAGCTCCGCTTGAGATTTTCAATCGACTATCTTCTTTTAACTTGATTACACGTTCTGTACTTGAAGTAATCCTCTCACTAGGATTCACTCCCCCTTACAAACTGTAACCAATACACTTGCTTGATCACACACTCTGTACTCGAAGTAATCCTCTTCCTAGGATTCACTCCCCTTACAAGTTGTAATCAACATAATGTGTTTCCCACTCAAGATCACCCAATCTTGAGTTACTCTCAGATAGTATGGTAGGATGTGTACAATAACTCTTCTCTCTCAGAAGTAGATGAATAAACATTGAAGCACAATTACAAATCACTTCACTCTCTATGATAAGCTATGTAAACATTAAGAACAGAGAGTAAATGATATGAGAATCAGAGTATTAGCATCTTGAAGATGCCAGCTTGTGTCTCCATCATCAAGAAGCGACGCCGAGGTCAGTTCGGGAGAAGTAGGAGGGGGGACGAGCTGGTTTCCTTGTATGTATGCCAGATGGTGAAATCCCTCGATGTTAAGTGTAACGTCAGGGTTCAAATGGCGAATTTGATCCAGGGCCATTGTGAAGGCATCCTTAGTCGTTTCCTGAACAGTATCGGAGCAATCGGCATAAGCCTTCTGAGACTCTGCAAGGGCCGCCCTGATCTCCTCCAACTCGTCCGTCATGACCCCACGTTGAGACTGCAGTACCCGAAGGGCCTCGATGTCCTGCGCATGGGCCTTTTATAGCTTGACTAGCTCTTGATTAGCTTGGTCAAGAGCTTCACGAGTCATCAGGAGCTCCTCTGCGAGCTTACCCTTCTCAGCTTCCATCCCTGGCAGGGCATCCTCGGCTTTCTTTTTCGCCTGCTCGACTTCCTCAAGAGCCTCCTCTGATTTTTTCCTGGCTTTTACAGCGTGGTCCCTCTCCTCCTGAACCTTGGTCAGAGCAGCACTAGCGTTCACATAATTTCTTTTTACAATCTCGAACGCCTGCACCATCCCGGAACACTTGAGAGTAGCCTTCTAGATGCTCCAAAGCTCGGCCTCATCAACCTCAGTAAGAGGAACAACATCAGTATAACGCCGAGGTGGAAGGAGAGAGACCACCAATTCATCAGTCCGCCCTTTACTCCAAGTAAGCCCGCGAGGAAGCTTCGGCAGCGGTGGAGGAGGAGGTAGAGTCAGAGGCGAAGGCTCAGGAGCAGTCTTTGATGCAACGGGAGGCGAAGTAGAGCCAAAAGCCGCAGAACTGGCTGAAGGTCCAGAGGGGGGGACATCAGTCGATACAGGAGGGCTTTCTTTCACCCTTTTTACCTTTGCCAAGGCATCCGCCACCATTCGGGATCTACGGGGCTCCGGGGCCGACCTCTTCTTCTGACCTTGGGTCGCCTTCTGACCCTGAGTCGCGTGAGTAAGATAACGAGGCAGAGGCTCCATCGCGCGGGCTGCATAAAAGAAATCAAGCTATCATTAGCAAAACCATCCAAAATAAAAGACTTGTCTGAAAAAGTAGTAACATGGTCAACAAAAATTTATATACGTGGAGACAGATAAAGCTCGGCGGGACGGGCTGAGAGAATGGAAGCAACGGTCCGCACTCCATGGCGCAGGATGTACGACGCCAGCTGAGTGACATTAATGACGTCCTCAGGGGAAAGATCGTCAGGATCCACCTGATAGCTATACGAAACGTTATTGTGGTGATCGTAAGTCCAGTAAAGAGGGAATTTCCACTCCACTTCTTTGGATTCTGGCCCTAGAAGGAACCACGGTTGCTCACCGGATTTGGCAGCAACCTTGAAGAAAGAATTTTTGAAGTGCTTAAAAGAATCGGAATAGGCGTGAAAAAGTTTCCTACCGGGGACTCCCGGATAGAAGTCGACCTTTTTAAGTCCGAAGAGTTTTTTCCAGAACTCGGCGTAAAGGGGACAAAGAAGTAAAAGAAGACCGTGGCGGAACAAGGAAAGGGCTCTGGAAAGGATTTACAAATTTTCTCGAAGGCTAGCATGAAGTCCCACCCGTTAGGATGGAGCTGAGAGGGGGCCAGACGGAGGTAGTTCAGGACCGAGAGTTGGAAGTCGGTAAAGGGAAAGCGAATACCGAGGCGGGTATGGTATTCGCGATAGAAGAAAAAGAAGGAAGTATTGTTTCCCTCATGGGTAGAGCATATTGGTTCCTCGCCGTCGACGGAGGACACATGCGGTTATCGCATCACCCGACTCAAGCTTATCAATGTCGGCTCGAGACATTAGGGAGTGCGTAGCCAAGACGCTATGAGCAACCGGGCATATTTGCGAACCGGGACGGGGTCAAGACTTTAAGTCGACTCCCGGTGGCGGAGGGTGTTCGGTCGGAAGACGCGGGTGAACCCATCTATACCTAAAAACATAAATAAAGAAGGTCGAAGTCGAAGTCTATAAATCATACCCGAAGAATGCAAGTCGCCGAGGAGATAAATTGACAAGATCAGGAGGATAGGTGTTCTGAACGGGCGATCTTTGGAACTAAGTTGGACCGATGTTGGCACGTGCCAAGGGTAGTATTCGCTAGGGAATCCCAGCCGTTAGCAATAAAATACGAGCTGTCGGCGAGACAATCCCAACAGGGGCCGAGGTATCCCTCAGGCATAGATTCTACCCTGGCATGTGGTCCATGCGTGTAGAAATTAAGAGGCTCAATTTGAAGGGCTTGAGGTAGATCTCGGCCTACGGGGTTCGGCGATCCACTCAGGAAAGGACGAAGGGACGGACTGCTAACAGAGGCAGGACGGGACCCTCGGGAACTTCCCCCTCTCGACCCACCATGGAGTAATCGGTTGGACCGTTCTCCCTCAGGCAAAGGGGAACCCAATATCCAATGACTCATCGCGCCTCTTCATCATCTGGGTTTGGGGTTTGGGTCGGGAAGGATGGAGGAGTAGGCCTAACCATCGTAAACAGACGATGAACCTAGAATGGGTAGGAAAAACAGGCAATGAGGAGTAGAGTTGGCAAAAGCAAACCAAAAATAGACAAAGGAAAATCTAGCACAATGGGGGACACGAACCTAACGGGAGAAACTCAGAACCCCATGAATACCCAAACCTCTCACCGTAACTCACCAAAACAAAACAGCATGTAAGTATACGCGAGAATAAAGTAGGAATGACTGATCAAAGCCATAAAAGCTGTAGAAAGAAATAAATACGGCAATCCAGAAGAGGAGAATATACCTGATTAGAAGGGAGGCTTAAAGAGACTTGAAGAACGGAGAAAGGAGCGAAAGAGGCTTGGTCGCAAGAAAACCACCGCGAAGAATAGAGGGAGATGGGAAAGCAGAAGGCCAAGTAATTTGAAAGGTTTAAAGAAGAAAATGGGGGTAACGGAGGGAAGAGCAGAGCAAGAAGTTCAAATGACTAGGGTAAAAGGGGAAATTTACCCTAGGCAAAGGAATGACGTGTGACGCGCACTGAGCGAAGTTAATGTGCACGGAATCCAAAGACGGCGGATCAGGGCGGTTAAAATCCCCCGCCAGTCCAAGGATGCCACATGGCAGGGGGCAATGATGGGGAAGGCGGAAGGTTTTTGCACCTCCAAACACGCCCCAACTCTTAGCCTTGTCTCAGGTCCCGGCCCAAGGACAAAGCGCTGGTTATAAGAATGACGGGATGATGTCATGAACCCGATAAACCGCCAGGCATGATCGCGGACGGCCAGAATGCGGACCTCGGATTAATAACATGAAACGACCAAAGCTAATTGGGAACGGGCTCAGGCTTTCGTCATACGCCACTCGGTTAAAAGATTAACAAACATCTCGAACTATGGAAGCTTTGATCCCTTTATAGGGTACGTAGGCCCTAGGTGGCAATCCTAGGTCAAGCACAATCAAATCACAAATCCAACACGTTAGGCCAACGGATCCAATCAACCTCGGTATCGCACCTCGGACAGAAAAAGCCAGGGCAGGATACATCTCGGCAGTTTAAACACTTAAGCTACCGAGCTGGGGAGCAACTGTTACGGTCCGGCCAGACGGCCCATATGTGTGGACGGCCCAATGCTAGTCATATCATATGGCCTGGAACACCTACAATCCAGGAGAATCTATCATACCCAATATCAATAAGATATGATAGATCAAACGGTTAGGATATCAAAGCTAGCCCTATATATACAGGGGCATGACGCTAAGGTGCACACGTCCTAACTTTACCCTATTTACATTAAGCATCATTGCGCACGATCCCCACTGAACACATCCCCCATCCCCCTTTTGTGGCGGATAGCCTATAGTGTCCAGTGATCCCGACCCTTCCTGAATATCTCTTCCATAGACGATCCGGCAGGGTCATCCGATCCAAGATCAAAGCACTAGCCCAACAGGCTAGACATCTGGTTCCATACCAGAACATCGACATATGTGCCTTTTGTTATTAATGATGGGTTAACAAGATTTTAAAATTTTATGATTTTATCTGCATAAATTTTCACACACACATATATCAATTTCACTTGAACTGTTTTTATTGAAATTATTATTTTCATCGCGTGGTCTATATAAATACATGGGGGCTTTGAGGATTACTATTTGCTTTTTGTCGCATGCCAATCAGCTGAATTTCATTCTCAAAACTCAAAAGGTTATTTTATGAGATCAAGGGGAGTTTGTTTTATTCTAAATTACTATTCCGGTCTTAATTATAAGACCTAGTTGACTTTTTTAAGAAATTAATAAAGCTAAATAAGTTACTTAATCATTTTGTGTATTTTTAGATTATATATTAGTTTATTAGTCAAGCTAATTAGTTTGAAGAAAAAATTAAAAATTAAAATACTCTAAAGTAATTTAATTAGTTTCCTTAATATCTCCAAAAAAAAGTCAACTAGTTCTTATAATTAGAACCGAGTATAATCCTTTTTAATGAATAATGGTCAAATGGGTTCAAAAAGTTACATTTGGTCTCTAAGCTCATTCTTCACTAGCAAATCACTGCCGGGCCTTTATCAATCTTTTACTCCTCTAATACTATTTATGAGGTAAGATGAAAATATTTTTTATCCTATATATAAGTCACATTATTAAAAGTTGCAAAATTTATTATAAATCACATCATTAGATTCGATATTAAATAGAGGTAAATTTATAAAATTATTACATTTTAATAGAAATTTAATGAGATATAAGGTTTTTTTTTTTAAAAAAAAAAAAATTCTGGCCAATATGTTACAAATGACTTATCAATATGATCAGATGAGAGTGATTCCACTTATATCACATTCTTCATTATTTTGGTCCCTTTTTTAAGCTCATTCTTATTATGAAGCAAGACCCTTTTTCTTTTCTTATTGCGGTAAGATTTGAAGCCTCCACATAAATTATAAAGTATTTTTTAGATAAAACAACAAATAATTAATTTTATATACTCCTTCAATTCTTGATATGGATCTAACTTGGTTGTTAATATTGACACTAAATATAAAAATTATTTCACATATTTATTAATTTTTTCTCGTTTTCTCAACAAAATATATATATATATATATATATAACTCTTATAGGAATTTGCCAGCTTTAGGAAAATGGCTTTGCTAAAACAAGGTACAGTCCCTTTTCCACCCTAATGTCGTAGCTGAATATTTTTGCATTGGCTAATTTCTTGATCTTCGTTTATATATTTCAGATAATATTTTTTTTTTTGTAACTATGATGCCCATATTTTTATAAGATGGGATTTTATTATGTTGAATATTTTTATCTTAACTTATAAATTTCTTTTTATTCAAAAATAATACTCTTTAGTACTATCTTCAATCCTAAATATAAAACCTAATAGATTTTTTTAAAAAAAAGAGATTAAAGAAGTTAAATAAGTTACTTAATTATATTATATATTGTATATAATTAAATTATATATAGTTTATAAGTCAGAAAAATTAATTTGAAAAGAAAAAAATAAATATAAATACTTTAAAATAATTTAATTAACTTTGTTAAATATGAGGCAATTTTTTGTGTACACATATGTGGCAATTTTTTTTTTTTTTTTTTTTATAAGAAAAGGTTTTGGAGGGGTCAAAGATCTCCCACCATTTTTTTTTTATAAGAAAATGTTTTGGATGGGTTTCAAGATCGCCCCCACCAAGATCAAAAGACGCGGCCTGAGAATTTTCTTTGAGAGCTTAATGGGGACTTACGAGATCGCCTACCAAAGGAGTCCCAACGACGACAGCGGGAATCGAACACACATCCCTTTAAGATTTGAACAAATCTCTTACCATCTATACCAACTTATGTGGCAAATTTGAACTTTAGTAAATGACATAAGCTTCCGGCCCAAAAAGAAGACATAAAATTGTGGCCCAAAAAACTGGACTCTCCATTCTCGAACCTTACAAAAACCGATACATCCTTCCCATTTATCGCCACCATCGTTTGCCGCCCCTAAACCCTAGTCTCTGCATCTGACTGATTACACCTTTGAACGGACTCGGTGAGTAGGCTCTGAATCGTACTCTCTTTGAGCTTGCATGATCGGTTCACGGTCTTCCCTTTGCTTAATTCTACAGTCTAGATGTGGCATTTATGTGTTTATGTCAGTTAATTGCATTACATGGTTACATTGTTGATTTGATTTCTCGCTCGGTCATCGTGAGATAGGAGGGATTTCACTTCTGAAGGAAAGGGAATGATTTCGGTGAACAATTGTTTTTCTTTTTTACTTAGCTTGGATGAGTAAATCTCCATTGATAACATTGGTTTTGTTTGTGTTTTGTGTTCATTTTATGGGTTCTATGTATTATTTTGCTCCGCCTTCTGCAGATTTAGGAAAACCTAGATGGTTTTAAGTTGTCAAGGGTGGTGGACTATTGTAACCATTATTTTCTTTTGCTTTTTCGCTCTAAAACAAATCAATGATAAACCTCTCGTTAAGATCATTGAAATTTTCTGAGTAAAGCTTGTACGAGGTTGCTAGTGTCTACTTTATTTTTCCGTTTGGTTAAATTTTTCGGCCTGAATCGTCCTCATATTATTTCACTGTAATCAAACTTTGTCTATTTATTTACTTTTATAGATGGGTGAGGCGGTTAAGGCTATCGTTCCAGAGTCTGTCTTGAAGAAGCAGAAGAGGGAAGAGGAATGGGCACTGGCCAAAACACAGGAGCTTCAAGCTGCTAAGAAGAAGCGTGCAGAGAGCCGTAAGTTGATATACAACAGAGCTAAGCTGTACGACAAGGAGTATAAGGAACAAGTAAATATCATTAGTCCTTTATTGTTGGTTGATGATCCTAATTTACGGTGGTGCCTGATTTTTCCTATTTTATCTTAAATCTGGTTGTTTAGGAGAAGGAACTAATTAGATTGAAACGTGAGGCAAAGCTTAAAGGTGGATTTTATGTTGATCCAGAAGCTAAACTTCTATTCATCATTCGCATTCGTGGGTATGTGTTTCATTTATTTATAATGGTTCTCGATTCATATGTATTCTTCTTCTCACACACGGAAACTATGATTTTTCAGTATCAATGCCATGCATCCAAAGACCAGATCAATCTTGCAGCTCTTGCGTTTGAGACAGGTACTGTGACAAACTTAGAATGAGAAATTGATTTCTCCGTTGTTCAATTTTATGTTTTCATGTCACAACAAATTTTAGTGTAAACTTAGTTAGATACTTGTAATGTAAAGTGGTGGCTATCTGTTTATGTGATTGATCAATAGGGCATGTTTTGATTGTGTGGTGCTGTCTTTAGTTAAACATCCAGATTTCAAAATTCATGCCTCTGAAGTCTGAGGGAATCCTTTATGAAAGCTATAGAAGGCAATAGTAGAATCTTGAAATCTTGTATTCTGTTGGTACCAAGATTGTAATGTCATATCCAGGGATATTTTCTTACACGGTTTTGGAGATAGTATATATAAAAATCTGTGTACTCTTCTATACTTAGTCAATGCAGTCGTCCTTATTCATTCAACTTCTGGAACAGATCTTCAATGGTGTATTCCTTAAAGTTAACAAAGCCACAATGAACATGCTGCACAGAGTCGAACCTTATGTGACTTATGGGTACGGAAATTTCCTGTGATTTATGTTTGCTTATGACGTTGTTTATATTCTCTAATGGTAAAACCCGTCTTGTTTCAGATACCCAAATCTTAAGAGTGTTAGAGAACTTATATACAAGAGGGGTTACGGTAAGCTCAACAGGCAGAGAATTGCTTTAACTGACAACTCCGTCATTGAGCAGGTTTGTTAGTTTTCTTTGCTGTGAGAGAGCCTATAATTGGAAATTGATGATTGCATGCTGCTAACTTGCTATGATAATCACTCTTTTAGGCACTGGGCAAAAATGGCATTAACTGCGCTGAAGATCTTGTCCATGAGATCATAACAGTTGGGCCCCACTTTAAGGAGGCCAACAACTTCCTTTGGCCATTTAAGCTCAAGGCTCCTTTAGGTGGATTGAAGAAGAAGAGAAACCACTATGTTGAAGGAGGGGATGCTGGTAACAGAGAAAATTATATCAATGAGCTTATCAGGAGAATGAACTAGATTGTAGCAGTGTTTGGTTATGACTTCAGAACAACTTCAAACACCAATTTACTTCTCTCAAGTTTTGAAAATGATAAATGATGTTCCTAGGTTCAATTTGATATTTGTTGTTCATTTCCATGTGAGAATTATGAAGCGCCTTACAAAATATTGTTGTAGTGAACGTTTTATTATGTCTTGTGTTTTATTATCTGGGTATTTTCATGGAGATATTTGATATTTTATTAAAAGTACAAGTGTTCGAAGCGATTGGAAGTATATGTTCTTGTCTTACACGGTATAAGGATCGTTTCAAAGGAAGTTAGATCGTGACAGTGAAAATCTTGAGATTGGTATCTACGTTGTGTTCTGCAAATTTTCTCTTCTCATTGTGGAACCGGATCCTCTCCCCATCTTTGTCCAGCTGCATCTCAGCCGTCCGATCCAGATTTGGACGGCCGAGATGCGTCCAATTTTTTTTTTTATAAAAAAAAAAAAAAAAAATTTTTTTTTTCAAAAAAATCTGGACTGTTATAAATTATAGTTTCTCTTTTCAAGTTTTAGTAAAAGTTTAATTGTAATTCTCGTTCACAGGTCTTTTTTTTTTTTCAACAATAAGAAAATTCTTAATTTTTTCAATCTTAGTGAAGTTATTAAATGTATTTTCCAGAAGTATATTCCATAATTTATGAAATATCTAGTACGGAAAAATTAGTTTATATATATTGAAACTGAAAACAAATCATGTAAAGAGTTGTACAATTAAATTTGATACAATGTAATATTAAAATAAAATTTGATTTATTATAAGACTCTTTATCTTTAATATTAAAAAATATAATAACAAATTTTTTTTGTTAAATCTTCTTGTTAGGCACTAAATGTGAGTGAGGTATAGTGTGAGTACCTCCGTTGGAGGGGACACCTTGTTAGTCTCCTTGTAAGTCAGACTCCTTGCCATTGCCATGCACAAAACATTTCTAGTTAAGCACCATAGCCGATGCCATGCACAAAATATTTCTAGTTGAGCACCATAAATCGTCAAATATCAACGCATCAACTAGATATAAGTATATCATGCATTAAGAAGATATAGAAAATAGGGAGAATGACGTATAGATTCCAATCCAGAGAAATAATTCATTGATAAATCTTGTAAATTATTAATGATAACTGATGTACTTATTAATTTCCCTATTCACTTGTCAATGGGTATTTTTTTTAATATTATTTATCTTAGTTTGAACCTAAAAACCATCCCCCTACATAAGACACGCTGATATCGGACAAGGCCAGCTTTAAATTGCAAAATAATACCTACATTCAAGATCTAGTACGTAGTACCAGTGATGAGACAGTATGGTAATCATCAAACTCAAATCTAATATACACATTCTGATTGTCACACAAATGGCCGTGATACCTAAATTATGTTACATCCAACAATAGCAGCATTAGTGCAAAATAGTTTTTTCCCCCTAAAACAAACAAAAAGTAAATGCTTTTTTTTTTTAAACATTATTTCACTCTTCTCCCTCAATCTTCGTGTCGAATATTCGATATTTTCTACTGCCCCATACATCCTGTTCAGATTTGTAGTAAGACTTGATGCAGAATTGAACCCATGGTGGGTTTCTTAAAGCACAATCTGTTACTGTACTAGTGCTACCGTCAGAATCAGATGGCTCTACTCCCAGTAGCACGTTCATCTTCTGCGTCAAAATGCTGTTGCCAGGATAACCATCAAATAGTTTTTCCTGTCATAAATTAAATGAGAAATGATCGGGCTCTTAGAATATGGATTGACCAGACTTGGTCTTTTGGGAAAATTCCATTCCAAATTCTCCGGCAAAGAACAAAGTCTCCTCCAAGTGCAGCAAAGACTAGAAAGTAAAAGATTATCTGAATGCAAGTAAAATTTTTAAAAGGGTTTATATTATTATTTGTTTTTATAGTTTGATCGAATTTTGGTTTTGTTCCCTGTAATTTCATAAAATTTTGGCCTGAGTTTAACAATTGGTGTTTATACTTTTAACAAGTTTTAATTTTGGTCCTTGTGCTTAAACTCCTACCAGGTCTTTATGAAACTACAAGGACCAAAACCAAAATTCGATCAAACTAAAAAGACCAAGAATGAAATTAACCCTTCTTAAAAAAAATTAACCAGGAAATTAAGGGAGTTGTCAAGAATCTTCAATAATGAAAAGGTAGAGAAAGAAATATTCCTAACCCCATCCTCAGCATACACAAAAGCAAATATTCTAGCTGTCGGATCCTCTAGTGTCAGCCGCATCCTATAAATCCCATCCTGAGAGCGGAAATTTTCAGCTAGCCATGGCAATGCTGCTACTACTCGAACAAGACACTTGTACTTAGCTGTCACCTACTCATGCATAGAGAGGGTCGGGTCAGGGGAGCCGGGGTTTAACATCAATAAATGCAAATGTCTAAGATGAGTATCATTATTCTTTAACAATTAAGAGCATTAGCAGGCAGTAGAGATAATTTTATCTGGGGGGAAAGGAAAAAAGAGAGAAAATAAAAGGTATAACTGAGTATTCACGATGAAGTTATGGACCCAGAGCCTGCATGCATATAGGGCCGAAGAAAATGCAATATGGTACCTGTGAATGGGTGAGGATATCCATTAAGGTAACAAATGGGGCATCTTCATGATCAACCACTGTAGGGGCAAGCACAATCATAATCTATCTTGTAAGAAAAATACCCACTATATGATAATCATAATAATTAGAAAAATCAGAAACAATGATGAAATGTGCAAGTGAAACCTGTAATACATGAGGTCCAAGGTAAGCTCGCAAAAGGCGCTCTTCCACAATTTAATGACATTCGCCCCCCATACAATCTAAATCAAATAAATACAAAAAGAGAATGCATTAAAATATCAGTCAACTTAGTCTACTATATTCAATCATCTAAAGAGTCAACAGATTTGAAAAGAAAACCACCTTTCCCGCTCTTGTATGAGATTATCGTCCTTTGGTGTGTACCGAAGTTTGGTAGTAGTAGTCAACACACCATGCCATAGTCCCGCACGCACTTGAAGATGCATATTGACAAATTTGACCCACTTGCCACCATCTAAGAATTTTAGGTGTTCCTTCTCAATGCCTTTGTCATATGTTATCCTCAAGATGGACCCAATAGTAGGGAAAGTACACAATAACTCTCTTGGAAGAGGTTCAGGTTCTAGATTTAAAGGAAGAGGATTATCCAATTCATCTTCCAGGCTGAAATTTATAAAAATGACATGAAATTTCTCCGGCAATAGGGCAATACAATCATAACTAATGTGTGCCAAACCAAAATATAAACAGATTGTGTTATTTCATCTAGCCAAATACTTTTACGGAAGAAATGCAAAAGTTTCTACAAGCACAACATGAATTCATCACGGATAAAATCCCTAGTCCATGAATAAGCAATTGTTTGTTAAGACTCACTCATTTATGTGAAAAAAGAAAATCACATGCAAAATTAATTGGGATTGATATCTAATATATAAGTTTCCTAATAATGTACAATGAAACTAATTTGGAGCATACTTGAGGGGTAATATCAGTAAAAGGTTCTGAGACCAAGAAACATTGAACCTTACAATCTACACCTCCCAGGTGCTAAACCATGGAAGACTAAAGATCCAATTAGGACCCTCATAAAGAATATTTCATTTACTTCACATTTGAGTGCAGAGAAAAGTAGCTTCAAATCATTGTGTTCAAACTGCATCCAATAAGGAACACAGTGCAACTCAGCAGCACTAAGGTGTAATAGACTTCCATATGATTCATCCAAAATTAACACTGATACGGGGCAAGGGTTTAAATAGCAATGTAAAACTAAATTTAAATTAACTCACCTTGCACTTATACTGTTTGGCGGCAAATCAGTGCCATCCCAAATGAAGGCCATCCATTCATGATTTGCAGTCTCACAGCAATGAAGTACCTTAATTTGCAAAACAAAGATTAGATTATCAGAATTATATACTGTTAAAAACGATAAAGGTGTTCGTCTTGTTTAACCACCACACAGAGGGGGAAGGGACGTAAGACAACATTGGCATGTCTTGATAAAGCAAGCTCAAATGTGCATAGCAACCTTAAATATTACAATAGACAAAGGTATCTCATAATCAGATAAAAAAATTAGAACAAGAAAGATACCTTGCATGCCAGATCAACAAAGCAGCCTCCTTCCTTGATTTCACTAAACATTGGAAATTTACTGAAATCTACACAGAATATAAAAACCTTATTAAATATTCTCAAATACGAAATGGGCACCAATATAGCATGTATGGTGATGAAATTAACAACAAAACCAATCAATGGCTTGTCACACGTATTGATTTCAGTAGTAGGTAGTTCTTGATTGAGCAAAAGCTAAGCAATCTATAAACGAATCTAAAGGGCTATTTCATAGCTTATCTGATTTCTGAAACTGATGTGTGTGTGTATACAGTTTAGAGTTATTTGGATTAGAAAATTTATATTATTCTCATAGTAGTATGGCGCCACAATGTTGCAACACTTGATGCAGTATGCTGTGTACCTTGAGCAGTATGTGCATGCATATCAAGTACAGTTTGGAGTAAACTACTAAAAATGAATCAGCTGCTTTCAAGACATAATGAATGTTGCCATCATACACTACCTTCAATAAGCTTAAAACTGATCAGCCACTTTCTGAGCATGTCTATGAGTGTTATGTCCGTAACTCTTGGTTGAAATTTTGAAGAAACTTGGTAAGGGACAAAATGATCATCGTCTTTCCCATTGTATAATGCAAATGAGGAGAATTTTTTATGGAAGACGGCATTTATTTCTTCACCATATTTTCTTATCTACAAAATTATAAAGCATATATTAAAAATTTAAAGAATAAAGAAAAAAGAAGAGCCTCTTAGAGTCATAGTTTATCACACACTTGACAGAATTTACAATATAAATGATGCACTCAATCAAAATTAGAGTTTGTCTTCAACATATTTATTTTCTATAAGACAAACTGATGCACTGTAAGTGAAATCAAATTCAGAAATATAAGCTATTTAAAGCAGGGCTATTAAAAAAATTAAATTGATAGAATTTTCAAAGCCCCTTCATGTGCAAGGTGAAATGTAAAATATTTTAAAACAGATATGCATATTTTTTTCTTTAATATTAAAATAAAATCAATAATATTATGATTTAAGAATATCATGCACATTTTATCTAATTAGCCAACTGTTGAAGCAGTTCTGACTTGTGAGTTCTGATACTCTCACTTTAGTCCTAGAAGGAAAGTGAAGATGAAGTCCATGTTGTGAAAGAACTTAAAATGGGAGACTGAATGTAAAGATAAGATAATAAACCATGTGTAATCAAACAAGACTGAAATTTGAAATTAAAAGATTAAATTAATAATGCGAGTATTATTCAAAGAAAAAAGTTAACAGCATCCAGTTATATAAAGTTAAATATAACTAATAAAATTGAGCATATAATAGTCATCTATAGCCCTCCTTCCATCAATATAAGCTGGAGATCAATGACTTATAGGAAGGTCTTAAGCTGAATTTTTTTTATTCAATGTAATGATGAAAATAAATATTTTTAACACGGCATATCAACAAATTAAGTAGAATATATTCAAAACTAACCTAAAACATCATATACAATATTCTTAAAGAAGTTTCACTACTATATACATGCAAAAGTCCCCAAATACGTCTTTGGGATATTGAGCTTATTCACCAAAAGGTTCTCACAATTTTGAAATCAACAACCTCTTGAACTGACAATAATTTAATATCTAGTCTGTCAAATTTTGATTATTAAATTTATTCAAGTTGTTTGACCATGACGGCTAGTTGTTGCTTTCTTTCTTTCACTCTCATAATTCTTTCCCCCTTTTTCTTTCATTTCAGGGAAACTGAAGCACTCCTCGACCTCATTAAAGCGAAAACCCTCCCAGTCACAAGGGATAAGCATGAGTTGTATCATAAAACTGGCAAATCTAAGACTCTTACCCTGAGAATTTAAGAGAGAGAAAAAAAACAAAATTTCCTTCACATGATATGATATCATAAAAAATTTTCCTTCACTTAACAGATAATGCAAAAGCATAACATTAACCATAAAGTCAAACTCAAAGCATATGATATGGCAAAAGTTGCTGATTTCGTTATTTACAGGCATTAAAGTTAGAGAAAGGGCAACGGAGAAAACCAGCATATCGCCAAACTTTGAAAAACTTAAAAGTAGGTACAATATAACAAATACTACAGTTCACAGAAACGGTGCAAAAATATATTCCATGACCAACACTAGTCCAGAAAAACAA
Source organism: Acacia melanoxylon (assembly GCA_019022615.1). Lineage (NCBI taxonomy): Eukaryota > Viridiplantae > Streptophyta > Magnoliopsida > Fabales > Fabaceae > Acacia > Acacia melanoxylon. The sequence continues at coordinate 2,516,548 of JAFJYJ010000055.1, forward strand.
AGCAAGCATATTTCTATAGAATGTATCATCAAATCTAGGCCTAAGAAGACACTTACCACAACATTGCATAACAGAACTACATCTCCACATGCAACAACATGAGGAAGTATATCTGATGTTTCAGCAAAAACATTCACTGATATTCCTGGTTTCCCAAAAGATTCATCAATTATTCTTAGTGCACGACAGTAATCTGCAGAAATTATTCAAGTAAGCCAACCAGCAAGAGAAGAAATAACCTAGAACTTCCAGTTTTCAACTGAACCAAAATTACAAACAAAATCCTAGCCTTTTTGAAGTAACATTCAGTAAAACTAAGGTAAGCTTGGAAAAGCACAGATACGCAAACAGGACAAAGAAGAAAAGAGAGGCATGACGAGTTCAAGGAGAACCAAAAACAACCAAACACTACACAATAAAATAGAAGACTTTTATACACATTGGCATCAACCAGAACACAATCATGAAACTGGCTGAGAAATAGCACCTTTTAAAAAAATCATCTATAAGTGGCAACCGTAAGTCCGGCCTTTGATTAATCATTGCCAGTTAATATAACAAACCAAACTTCACTCTCCAAGTGCTTTACAAATCCTAACAGCATGATTTTTTTTTTCTGGAAAAAAAGGTGAAATTTGAAAAAACCTGGCTCCGTTTTAAGCAGAAATTCTTCGAACATAAAGTATACCAGTGCCCCTAGTATGCCATGGGAAGCCAAGATCAAGTAAAACGCCTGCTATGTTCACTCTTTGAAGATTGATAGATTTCATGGCATCTCGTATGGGAAGAAATCTGGAGCGGTCCGGTGTTCCCATTTCTCTCTGTATTAATTCGTTGCTTCAACTGCCCGTGAAGAACACAGCCCAGCGCTTCGTTAATATATCTGAACGAAGGGGTGAAAGAAGAATGAAAGCACTCCGTTTGTGTAGATATATTTTTTCTTTTGAATTATTTCACTACTTATCTGACAAGCCACGATCGTACCTTTTGGTTTCAGTTTTCAATTATCTCTGTGTTGAGGCTAGTCTCATCACATCACGTCATATCGGGTCTTGCTCGGATTTCCAGGCTTCAAGCTTTTCAACTTGGGGTTCTTCAAATAAATGAGTAAAATTAAGAGATCTCGAGTCTCGCTGGCCTGTACTTATGATGATCTGTGGACTTGGCAGCCTCATTTGCTGCTGATTAATGAAGTATCCATCACTCAATGTCCTATAAACAATAGGAAGAAGCAGATGAGGGAAACTTTCTGCCATGCGTTAATTGAATGGGTAGAAATGATCGCCTTCAAAATTTCATATTCTCCAACAGCTTCAAACAAGTTCATGAAGTATGAACTCATTCTTTCCACTCTATTGTTCTTCTCTCTTGCTAGCCCACCATCTTCTTTACACAATCACCTATCTGCAGCACACTTCAATCCATCACTCTTCACGTAAAAAAAGACATTGGCTATCTCAGAAGAGCTGATTTGGGACACATTCTTTATTTGGGAAAATTTCATTTGAGTCCGGTAGGAATGACTTCATTTTAAATAAGGTGTCATTCTGCCTTCTCTTCAAAAATAATAATAATAATAATTTTCAATAAGACCTAAAAATTCTGAAATTTCAGTACAGTATCTTAGGCCCAAAATTAAAATAAGTTGGGAAGTGAAAAGCTCTTAAACCATTGTATAATTTATAGGTCCGTTTACAAGTACACATATATTTAACAACTAACCACAGCAAACTAATAAGTGTTAGGAGAGAAATTTTAGAAGTCTTGATATATATATATATACACAAGTTGGTTCTAATATATAAAAAAAAAAAATACAATTTATTCATATGTTTATTTACCAACTAATCATAACAAAATAATACCACATCTCATCTTAAATATAAGATTGAGTTGATTTTTTTATGAAGATTGAGTAAGCTAATTAAATTATTTTAAAAGTATTTATATTTATTGTTTTTTCTCCAAATTAATTTATTTAACTTATAAACTAATATATAATTTAATTATACATAACATATGATTATAATTAAGTAACTTATTTAATCTTTCAAAATATTCAACTGAATCTTATATTTAAAACGGAGGTAGTACCAGTATTCTCTAACAAGTTATAATACAAACCGCAACAATAACAAAGTCTTATCACACTAATTGGTGTCGGTCACATGAATCAAACGCCCTCATTAAACTTAGTCAAAAACCAAATCTTAAGATACATTGTTAATTAAATGATCTTGCTTAATAACTTCATTAAACTTTCTCTTAGATCTTCTTTTGCCCCTCTTAATTGGGCTCAACAGATTCTAATATAAAAAAATAGGGAAAACCTCACCAAGGTCCCAAAAACCATAAAAAGGAAAGAAAAAAAAAGGGGTAAAAAAGCATCATTGTAAACTTCACTAGTTATCTTATTGATATAAAACTTCAATAACAATAGTTATACACACACTTATCAACTAATAAACTATTGTAGATTATAAATACGATTATAAACTATTTGTGCTAATTTAACATTTTAAATAGTTTGTGCTAACGGACATAACTGGGAGACTAACGTTTTTGTGCTAATTTAACATTTTAAATAGTTTGTTGGTATTTAAGATCCAATTAATAATTTATTTGACATAAATTTAAGTTTGTCACCTTAACCCTATTTAACATAAATGTTTTTTTGACTTGTCAATAAAATAAATTCACATTTAGAATTATATTACTGAGGTCTTAGGAATTTTTTTGGAGAAAAATCTATAATAAGAGTTTTTTTATATTTTTTCTTGTCGTTTGCATTCAATGAGATTTTCCTATATAAAATTTACAAATGCACTTACTCATTTTTACTCCCCAGTCCCCACCTATCCCATCCCCTCCAACGATCTCTAAAGCTTATTAATATTTTTAAATCACGATGGGAATAAAATTAAACGCACTCATTAAATCTTGATCCAATTCATAATGATAGATAAGCCACCTATCCCATCCCCTCCAACGCTCTAAAGCAAATAAATCACGCACGCACTCACAATCTGTATTTCTATGATAGTAAGTTACCAGTAACTTCCAATCTTTTATATTTCTAACGCTACTCGCAGCTGTTCGTCGGGACTGTCAAACCCTCCGGTAGGAGTAGCAGATTTATATTTTGTTCGGCATTCCATACTTGTTCGAGCTCGCCGTCACCCTGCGTGGTTGTTCTCCGACAGGCATTGACGAAGGTACGAACCCGGGTTTTGTCTTCTCCCAAAATCCGATGAAATTGATTTGTTCAATCTGGCTTTGAATCTAGATTTGAATTTTTTCCTTGCGCCATCTATTCATTGTCAACCCTGCGTCGGAAGCCGTCGTACTGTTTCCTGCTTTGTTTTAAATTTTTTGAGTTTAATTAATGGGAAGATCGTCAATTACAAGATTGTTATCATTGTCATTCTTCAGTGGCTTGGAAGATGGGGGAGCTGGTGACTGAGAAACATGTTAAATATATCTTGGCTACTGAAAAGGTGAGCTTCCCATTTATGCATTATAACTGAAGAAAAAAAATATAATCTTGAGTGGCTGGCTACTTTCATAGTTTCATTATGCTTACGATTTTCATGTCTTCTGTGTTATCAATTTTTCCTCTATCCTTTTCCTTCCTGGGTTCTCAGAGGAAAGATGACTTTGAATCTGTGGTGACGGAGCATCTAAGAATGAGTGGGGCATACTGGGGACTGACTACCCTTGATCTTCTGGGAAAGTTAGACACTGTGGACGTCAATGAGGTTGTTTCATGGGTCATGAGTTGTCAACATGAATCAGGTTAATTGAAATTTTATTTGATTTCTTACTTTCTTGCAGCGTTGGATTTTGTTTAATGTCTCTTTTCACATTGTGAGTTTTTATTTGATGAGATGCTTGGTGATATTTAGGGGGATTTAGTGGTAACGTTGGACATGACCCACACATTCTGTATACGCTAAGTGCTGTTCAGGTTTTGGCTCTGTTTAACAAGCTCGACATTCTTGATGTGGATAAAGTGACGGAATGTATCCTCTAGCATATAAAATGTTTGACTCTGGAACTGCTTTGCATTCTCAAATCCTTTCTTGAGCAGAAGCTTTGTTTCTTGTAAAGCATTTAATGCTCAATAGTTCAACTGTGACACTTCTGTTTGCTTATCAGGATACGCATCTTTAGTCAGAAATATATCTATTTTTCGGTTCTGTGCTAAACTAGCTCAAATTTATTTGGAAGTTTTAATTTGTGAACAAAAAGCTAGTCACCATCAGTGAAATATTTCCTTGGCCAGAAAGTGTGTTAGATCCTATGTTTCTTAACAATTATGTTAAGATATTGTTAGCCTGCAAAATGAAGATGGATCCTTTTCAGGGGATATTTGGGGTGAAGTTGATACACGGTAATTTACCCATCTCTATTTTATGATACCTTGGAAGATCGAGCCTTTTTTTGCCCTTTGTCTTCATGATTTAAGCTCACCAATATCTGTCTCAGGTTCTCATATATTGCTTTGTGTTGTCTATCAATACTGCATCGTTTGGATAAAATTAATGTGGAGAAGGCCGTGAAATACATTTTAAGCTGCAAAAATATGGATGGTGGCTTTGGTTGCACACCTGGTGGGGAATCTCATGCTGGGCAAAGTATGTTAGATATCTCATGCTGTCAATTACTTTCAAAAGTAACTTAGATCAGCTTCTCAAAATAATCAGAAATATGTTTTCTGTTTTTTTCTTGTTACATGTTCTGATTATTTTGAAAATTTAAGCAAATATCCTAAAATCCTATAATTTCTCAAAAATCCAGTTTTTCTTAAAACATGATTTTTTCCATGAAAAAATCTGAAATAAACAGGCCCTTAAAATGACTCGGAGATTTAAAGCTCGGTATGATCTCTGCCTTCTGTCAGTTTTCTGTTGTGTTGGAGCTCTTGCTATAACGGGTTCACTGGATCTTATTGACAAGGACCTACTTGGTTGGTGGTTATGTGAACGACAAGTCAAATCTGGAGGTTTAAATGGCCGTCCTGAGAAACTACCTGATGTGAGTAAAAGCTGCTATAAGTTGAATGTATTACTATGATTGCTCCTGTGGACATTGTTTATTTCTCTAACTTGTTTTTGGATCATATCAGGTTTGCTACTCATGGTGGGTTCTTTCTAGCTTGATCATCATCGATAGGGTTCATTGGATTAACAGGGAGAAGCTTATAAAGTTTATCTTAAACTGCCAGGTTATTTTAGCTGAATTGCTTTGTTGTGATTTTAAATCAGTATGTTACTGATTCTTCACTGGAAGTATATATTAATTTTGGTTTTGCTAGATTTTCTTAAGTACTCTCTCTTGAATTTAAAGGACATGGAAAACGGAGGAATTTCAGACAGACCCGAAGATGCTGTGGATGTCTTCCATACATATTTTGGGGTGGCTGGTAATTTAGCTCCACTGTTCTGTCTCCATCTTTAATTCTTCCCTTGAGTTATTTGAGCTAATATTTCATTATTTTTCCTGCTGATATATTGTCCTCTTAGCTTTTTGCCATGAGTGGTATGGGAACTTCCCCACTTATCCAATGTTGTATGTTGAGATTTTTCCGTTATACTAGTGGTGACCAATATCAGACAAGATTTATGATATTAGTTCAACACGCCTTCATTAAATAACAAGTGAACTGCAATTGGCATGTGGTCTTAAATCCTCTCTCTCTTTCTTATTATTTTGTGAAACCTTACCTTAGTGGGATTTTAGGGCGAGTGATAAGATTTTGGGATTGTTCTCGCATGGCCAGCCATTCTATCTGGCTGGTGAATTGATGTATGATTCTTAATTAAACATATCTTGACAGGCATCCCTGTCTTCTTTCTGCTTTAGTTTGTTTACTTCATTTTTGTTATTTTGGTCAGCCTAGCCTATATCCCTCTAGTTATGACACAACCTTTAGGTGCGCTCTCCAACTCCATATAACGTTAACATATAAGATTTTGATTCTAACATGCTCTCAAAAAGAATCAAACTCAAATTCTTTAGGAGAGGCAAGAATTGACCTCTTTGGAATAGTTCATTTTCTTATTAATGTGTTTCCTTAATTCCTTTTGTTTTAAAAGGCTTGCTCAGGATTCTCAATTTGTTTTATGTTTGTTCTTGCAGGACTTTCACTACTTGAATATCCAGGAGTGAAACCAATAGATCCAGCTTATGCTTTACCTGTTGATGTTGTAAACAGAATTTTCTTCAGTAAATGAGGGCTTTTATTTCAACACTTTGTCTGGTAAAGACAAAACTCTGTCACACTTAAGATCTAAATTGGTTTCTTTTTTGCAAACCGGGTAGTTTGATGATCTTTTGGAGATGGTACCGTCCATATCGAATCATGAAACTATTCTCCATTGTATAACATAAACTCAATGTGGGGCTTTGGCCTTTGAAGTTCATTGTATGCATAAAAAATACTACTTGATATGTAGATTTTATCTTCCCTGCTTAATTTTTCTAAAATCTTCTCAAGTTGATACTAGGCATTTTATTCTCTCAATCAATTGGATGGAGATTGATAAAGTCACGGCAATTCTTTATTGAAGACTGGATCACTAATTGAACGTTTCATGCATAACCATGTTATTAAAGAATGTAATTTTCTGAAAGTTATATTTTTGGAGTATAATCACAGCAAATATTCTAGGCATAGTTTGCTATGTTTTTAGAAATATAATACTCAGTTCAAGAGCCTCATTTCAAGTGGCACCATTTCGTTTCTTTGTTTTACTTGTGATTAACGAAAAAGAGTTAATAATTTCAGCCAAGGGGAAAAAAAAAAAAAAAAAAAAAAAAAAAAAAAAACTAGTACTTATGCTTGATTTATCCTTGTATTAAATCACGATCCAGAATTTTCGTAAGTGCTCTACTTTTTCTTTACATTTTGCGTCAGCATGGAAAAAAGAAAAAGAATAAAGGCCAAGCTACTTATTGCAAGCAAGCATTGTGTAATTTACTTTTTATTTTGTTCATGATATAATTCATACTTTCGTGATTTTATCAAAGAACTAAATTTAGTAATCAAGTGTAACAAAAAATTCGCTTCCCAGCTCATTTCTAATACCTTGTGGTTCTGTAGTCTCAACAGAATTATCTCGTATTAAAACTATTCCCTCCGATCTTAAATACTACCTTTATTCTTAATTATAGGAACATTTTTGTAGTGTAATTTGCATTTATAAAGTGTTTTTATAATTTGACCTGGAAGAAAGTATAAGATAAAGTTGACTTTTTTAGAGAGATTAAAGGAAACTAATTAAATTACTTTAAAGTATTTTTATTTGTCATTTTTTCTCCAAACTATTTTGCGTAACTTATAACCTGATATATAATCTAAAGATACACAACATATGATATAATTAAATAATTTATTTAGTTTCTTTAATCTCTCCAAAAAAAGTCAATTGTCTTATATTTAGGACCGAGGTACTCTCTCTAGTCCTTATTATAAGGCATCAATTAACAATTTTTACAAACCAATAAAAACAGTTAAAGTCAATAAAGTTGTCATACAATTTAAATAACTTCTAATATTACCTCTACTAATTGCACTAATCTCTAATATTATATTAATTATTATTCTCACCCACTATTCTTATTAATTATGGGCATATATGGAAAAAATAATTAATGCGCTTTGGAAACAAACAAGTGCCTTATAAAAAGGACCAAATATAATTCTTTAGTTAATGCAGACTTTATAATAAAGACTAGAGTCAATAGTATTTAACTTATTCATAATAAAGCCATCCATTCCAATTTTAAACAAGGGTTGACTTAGATTGTAAATTTTAGCAAGAATTGTGGATCTATTAAAATAAGAATTACAGAAATTTTCAGTTTTTTTTAGTACTCCCTTCTATCTCTCTAAGATCTGACCAGAATCACAAAAATATTCAGCAATATAAACCAGCATTTAAGAAAACAAGGAGGAAAGAAAACAAATCTCACATCCCACTCTCGTCACGTTCCTCAAGCGATCAAAAACGAAAAAGGTCTTTCTCCCTTTATCTGAATTGTGGTCGTCGAATACGATGAAACCAGAAGATGAATACGTATGTCCATGAATTCTGTATTCTGTCAATTTTGCAGGCATGTCTTCTTAGTTTTCTTTCTCTTTTTCTTCTTGTTTTTTTTTTTTTAAAAAAATTGTTATGTTCTGTGAACTTTTCATGCATCTTCGCTTAACGTTTGCAGTAACCAGAAGTACAATCACATATTTTTCGTTATAAATTCGATAAATTGAATATTACTAATAGAATTTTTTTTTACAAATTCCTTTATTTAACTTTTAGTTAGTCGGACAATTTACAAAAACAAGGCCAGAAGAACCTTGACATTGATCATTTCATTGATATGACATAATGTCGCACAGAATTAGCCTATACTCTGGAGAATTGGCCAAAGAATCGATTATTTTAATTATTGGATGACAATTGAGATTGCATTAAAACATTTACTACATTTGATGCTTAATATAAGAGCTATCTAACTTTTTGTAGAAGTATTAAAGAAGCTAAATGTATGGTGTCAACTGGAAAATTCATTTGATGATTAACTATAAATATAACTTAATTAACTTCTTTAATCTCTTCAAAAAAGTCAACCGGCTCCTATTTTAAAGATAGAGGGAGAGAATTATATAGTCAAATTCATAGGACAGTGGCATTCTAAAAACTAGGTTACTCCAATATTCAACATTTTAGAAAGATAATGTTGCTTTTAGGTGGCATGGAGCAGAACAGTGAAACATGAGGGGCTTGTTAAAGGAAAGGGGAAAAACCTGCAAATAATAAATATGGGAGAGAAAATCACACAGAATCAACTCGTTGGCTTTTCATAAGATCACAAGATAAAACTTCGATGTATCTTTATACAACTAAGGGCAGAAGAATTATATGCAAGCACAAATACGACTTGCAACAGCTATAGACTGTTCTGTTTTAGGATTACAAATAGAAAATAATAATATCAAGAATGACAGTATAAAAAAAAAAATCTATGGGTGACACATCTCTCATAGGGTAGGTGAGGGAAAAAAAATCAGGCCTTTATAATCATCATTATTTCCAAGCTACAGAATCAATATCATCCCTAGCTTGTTTGTATAATTCAAGCCTCTTAGCTATTTGAGTCCTCCTTTCCATAAGTGCAGGGTCTTCATCCAACATGGCCCCCAATTGCTCCTTCTGCAAAATAACCAGATAACATGATGCTCCCTTCAATCTTAATATAAGATATATTTAATTAATTTGATTAGATTAAGGAAGTAAGTTGAGTTAGTTAATATACATGTATTTTCCTTAATTTACTCATTCCTTTTCCACCTTGATTATTGTTGAGGAATCATTAATAGAAGTAAATTAGGAAAAGATTGACAAATATGAAAATTATGTCTCATTTAGGATCAAGATTAACTCTTCAAATAAGTCTTATATTAAGGACTGGAATGAGTATTCTGTAGCATAAAATGTTTTGGCAACATAAACTTTCATCAAATAACTATCTAGCTTAACCAATCCCAGCAAGGCAAGCGGCCAGCTTCACGTTAAGCAAACATTAACCAGATTACCAGAAGATATCATATCGTACCTCTTTCTTTCCAACTTGAACATAAAACTGGTTAAGTAATGATCTCTTAGCCTCCCTTACTTGACAATAAACCACAGCCTTTGGTATGGAATTTCTTAGTGTCTCACAAACCATGTTGATGTAGGAACTAACATTTGATCCTGAAACAAGGAACAAGGTGAATTTACGGAATCAAAAATCTATTACTATCTTCCCGAGGAATTTTTTTTTTTTAAAAAAAAAAAATCATGAATGCATACCTTTCCATGTGAATAAATGAATTAAGGTTAAATTATTGATTATTAAAATCCAGAATAAGTAGAGATGTGAAATTTAAATCCAAACACAGCAAAAGACCCTAAAGCAACGAGATTTCAGCGCACTAAACTCTTAATTTTATGGGATAAAGAGCTCATGAAAAATACATTAGAGATAACAGGAGATATTCAAAGTCCTAATTTACTTAATATAAACCTGTATGAGATGCATGTGATGAGAAGGCTTGTGGGAAATTACATACCAATCCTCCTGAGGTGAGTATCTGTGAAACTGTCCTGACCATTCCGATTAGGAGGATTCTTTTCTGGTTCCATATGATGAATCTTCCGGAAAAATTCTGCTGTTAAATAGCTAGACTCCATATCAACCAGCCGCAGAACTGTCTTCCTACCTTCTTCTCGAAATCTTTCCAATGCTTCATTTGCTGCAGCTGCTATGTCAGATTGAAGTGTTGGAAATCTTCTTAATTCCTGCATTAACAAGAAAAGAGCACTCGTAAAATAATCCCTTGTAGCATCTATCTGTCTAATATATGTTATATGGTTCTGTTTATGAGAAGAATGCCTCTGTAAAAGTAACACTGATACTAAATAGTAAATTGACCAAACAGTATACACAGATAACATAGAAAATCTTATTGATATGGGATTCTGGGTGCATTTAAAGGAGGGAAAAATTTATGAATTCTGCTCCAAAACAAGTCCTTATTGAGTTAAAGATGATTTAATAAAACACTGCTCTTCCCTCACATTTGCCTAATTAAGACACTTAACTCACTCAAGAAAGGGCCACAACTGCAGTAACAACAACAACAAAAAGTCTTATCCTACTAGGTGAAGTCGGCTATAGTGATCAAATGGGCGCCTTCAACAACCAAATATTTGAATAGATTATTAACCAAAAGATCTTGCAAAGTAGAACATTCAGACTAGAGTGTTGTTCTTTTCTTTTTCCCCCTTTAATTTATTTTCCAAGCAAAAAAACGTTTATTAAATATTCTCAACAGAATAAGGAAATGATTAATGAAATCTGACAAACATGACATCAAACATTGAATAACATGGTCATTCACTCAACACGAGCATTAAATGGAAATAATAGGATAGTCTGAAAGAGTAGTATCATCTCAAAGCACTGCTTACCTCAGTTTCAGCAATTGACTTCCGTACAAGTTCCTTTAGAACAAAATGAACCTGAGGAAGAGGGAAAAAAATCAGATCACATTATATGAAGACAATTAGGCCATACAAATGGATAACACAAAATGACAAAAAAATTGAGAAAAACCATTTCTTATAGAGTATCTTCTTTTAAGAAAACTTTCACCTGAGTACCAAAGGGGGATAAACAAAATCACAGATTGAAAAGTGAAAACTGTGATAAACTGAAACCTGACAGAATCATCTTTGAAGGAAGATTTTCAAAATATATGGTTTTTGAGGTCCAGAATAAATGGGACAAATTTGCTGCTTGAGAAATGATTTGTGGTCAGCCTAATAGCCTATCACACTTTGTCATGAAAAGATGAGATTGTATGTGGATTTTAAGGCATGTTGGATAGATGAGATTGTATGCCCATGAATATTTAGCTAATGAGATGGTTCTCACTTAGAATAACTTTTCTAGCCCTTTGAGATGCTTCAAAAATGCCTTCTTATAACCAAGAAAAATACAGTTACAAGTAGATAAAGGAACCCTTTGAATGGTATATTTGAAATATTCATAAATTTATAGATTATAGATTTATGGATATATAGGTGGTTATATAACACACAAGTGTATTTAGAGCATATTAATATTCGTATGTGTTATATAACCACAGCCACAATGTGGTTATATAACACACATAATGGAATGCATTTGTTGTAGCCACATCAAACAAATACGATAGAGTTTGAAAAAAGATTACAGCATCCACTGAAGCTTCAGCTGGGCCTTTGAAATAGCTGATAGATCCATCTATAAGTCTTCTATATCCTTGTTCTGGAGCAATCAGATGGGGCTGATACCCATCAGCTTCTGTAACAACTCTCTGGACATTTTTTTGAGAAAGATGACGATCAAATGGGAGCTTTTTTAAAGCAGCTGGTAATTGGTGGTCAAAAACTCCATATATCCGGTCACCACCAGGACGCCTAAGAATAGCAGTTGGTTATAGATTAGCTCGCCAAAAATACTAAATATAAAGGGAAAAAAAGATAATTTATCAGATTGAGATGTTCCTAAACTTGCTATTGCTAAAACCTTCCACTAACCTCCGTCTAGATGTTTCTTAAAACACTTCATAAAAGAAAGCAAGGCACATCTTCTATTTTACCACACAAGAAAAGCAATATTTCACTTAGAAGCATAAGGTAATAAACAGTCAAACACCGGTACATGCATGTGGGACATGGGATATTTAAGATAAAGGAAACTTCTAGACAGAAGAGAGCTCTGCCCCATATACTACAATGAATTCATAGGCAGACTGCTTGAGTGTTGTAAATTCGCTTGACCTCATGATAGCATAAATATCCAACAGATGCATTTGCTTGGTAAAAGAAATTTTGTTATAGCAAGATTCTTGAGCAAAAACCTCATTCAATGTCACTCTACTATGAAAGAAGCAGCATTAAATAGAAGAAAAGTTTCCTTTTTTCTTTTTGATAAATAGAAGAAAAGATTTCTAAAATCAGTCCACTTAAACTTGGTACTTACCCTCCATCCAGGTGTTCCTTAAATACTTTATCAAATGCACGACACATCTCTAAAATAGTATACAGCTGGGCCTATAAAAACAAACAGCACAATTTTGTATGAGCAGGACTCAAATAATTTTAAATCTATGGAAATATATTTCAGCATAAACTCCCAGTTCTTACCCCTGAGTCAACAGCGATAGGCCTTCCAATACGATCCAACTCTGCATTAAGCTCATCAATGGTTTTATTTATTAATGAAATGATGCTAGGTATTTTCTGCCTGATAACTTGCTCCAGATGCTAATAGATGAAAACCAGCGACGGCAAGAAAAGGAGATTACTCATATATAAATTTCAAATCCGTCAAAAAATAATTGTACCACAGCCACAATGTTAAGCAGAAAAATAAAAACAAGTTATCAAAAAAAAAACCTGGGATAGCAGCTTTGCAAGGTATTCTGAGCCCATTTTATGTGCCAAATGTCCATATTCAGGGCTTGTCTCAAAATATTCACGTTCCTTCTTACGAGCAACAATCATGTCAACATTTCTATTAATGTCAGCTTGTGAACGGTTCACAATTCCAACCCAAGGATGCTGCAACCTGTATTGCCTTCCTTCAAGAACCTTCAAGTAAGAAAATGAATCACATTTAAACTTTGTGATAAACTGACAGTTACAATAAATTACAAATAATGAACATCAAAATATTGAAAATAACTGATCAGTTGTAAGGAATTCATACATCAACAGCATTGGTTCCCTTGTCCATAAGGTCAAGTTTAGTCAACACTCCAAATGTTCTTTCACCTGATACAAAAATGATGGAAATAATTTGATAAATGAGTGTTGTCTAAAACAAAGAAAGTCAATCATTGGAGGAAACACAACATACACCATGGAAATTCCTTCCTGACATAACAAGCATACCTGAAGGATCAACTTCCCTTGCAAGTTTTATAGCATCTGAAGTAGCAATATCTTGATTTGCAGGAGAAATAGCAAGTATAATGGAGTTTGGCTTCATAACCAGAGAGCTCAATCAGATAACATTGAAAAGGTAAACATTAAGAATTAACGTAGACTGAAAGAATAGTAAATTCAAAGCCAATTCAAACAACTAAGAAATTAAGTAATCTCTTGCACATTCAACCAAATTACCCACTTTCTTCAGTTTTGTCGCGAATAAGAGGGATAGGGCTAGTATTATACATAATAAACTTTCATATTTATGCTTAACTTGATTGACATACATCCATAGACAAAGGATGCTTGGCTAAGAAAGTAAACCCCCTTTAGTATTATTCTTTCTTTCTCAATAGAAATCAATCTTCCTCCTTTAAAAACCTTCATTTGGTCCCAGTTTTAGTTCTTTATCTCATGCTCATCTAATAAAAACAGTTTTTTGGGTTAATCTTGGCTCTGACTGTGATTCGAAATCCAATTCTTGAGTCCAGAGATGACACAATGTCACTAAGCCAGAGCTTATTGACTTGTGCAATAACATTTTTTATCATATTTGATTTGATTACTTCATCTTGTCATTTATACCAGGTGTATAATTACCTTCTCAACATAAGATCGAACCATGTTTTCAATGTCTTCAACAATAGTTTCTGGTTGTCCCTCTGTAAAAGAAGCCAAAATCTCATCATCCATTTGACATTCTAGTGATTCCTTGGGAAAGAAAACTGCCACTTTTGCCTATATATACTGGAACATATGCTGAAATTTACCTACTGCAACCTTGGTCAGTCCAGGAAGGTCTATGAGTGTTAAGTTTACAACTGCATACAGAGCCATGAAGGCATTATTAGTGAAGGAGAAATGATAAGTATTTCTCATCCCAACGAGGAGGGTGTGTCGTAAAAGAAAAAACTGTGTTCTGCAGCTAATAAAAATCAATTGAGTCATGTTTAGCAAATTGTGTATGCTTTTAAAGCAATGTGACAAAACGTTCCGAGGAAAAAGATTAACAGACAGATCTGAAGCCAACTGCAAACTATATCAAAGCAGTCCATTCAAACAAATAATTGTCACAACTTGGTACACAATTATCCTTAATCTTATAAGATCCTCATAAAATCTTTTCCTCCAGAACTTGAGATTAGATCAAATTTTTTAGCAACAAAAATTGCAGAAATGAATAGTGGTTAAATTTTAAAAACGGTCAGGGTCCACAATATCACCTTAGAAAACAAATTAACCTCAATAGTGATTTGCTGGGTGATATTACTTTGTAGAATAATCTGATAGAAAAGGGCGAGAACATAATATTGCTAGCATTGCATTTATCATACTATCAGGGCCGTTACAAACCATTAGGAGAATATATGCTGAGGTGAATTGGAACGTTAGAAATTTGCTTTGTCTTTCCTGTAACACGATCTGTTTCATCTGCAATTTCTTTTCTCACAGCAGCTGCATGAACAGGGAAATTACCACAACAATTAAATATTTACAGTTCTAAGCTTTATTACAATTAACAGTTAAATTTCATTAACTATTTACTGTTATAAGCTTTATTGTTGATGACAGTTGAAATTTCAACAAACAAGACACCACTAGTTATCAGTAAAAATCAATTGCCTTTCAATTTTATATTTTCCCCCTGAAAACATGATTTTTGTTTCGATTTTTTTTTTTTAAAAAAAAGTATGTCAGTATATCAAGTCTTATGATCAGTAACGATTTTTTCAAATTAACAGCAATTTTGAATATGGAAAATCGTTGAAAATTTGATCAGAATGGTACAACATAATATGCATAATACGTCATTAAATTTATCCTCTTCTATGGGAGGTTGAAAGCTACATTAAACTCAATTGAAAATAAGTTTGAAGTTACTGACACTGAAGAGTATTTTTTCCTAGACCAACATTGATCCTAACTACTTTGACGTAGGCAAGCTATTAATAAAAATGAAATGCGGTATATGCAAGTGACTGGATATGATGATTCTCAATTCCCATCATTGCTGCATATCTTATTTGGACAGAAATCAAAATTTGATCTGAAACAGCATATACCAAAGTCAGTGAATCTCTTTCTTGGGGCATGAAGAAACTCCGCATATTCCACCCCGCCCTCTGTCTTATGAAGTTGCAGCACTAGTGGCCTCCGTGTGACAATACCTTACAAATAAAGAAAGTGGATGTCATAAAACCATTCAAAGAAACTAAAACAAACATTCTACAACAGCGGACAAGTGCTTAAATTCCTAGAGAAGATAAGACAGGTTAGCAAATGGGGCTTCCCAGCAGCAACCAGTTATCTCCGACAAAAATTCAAAAGAAAAAAACTTCTTGCAATGCACAAGACAAGGCAAGTAAGAAGTACTTAACAAATTTAGAAGTCTCTTTTGCATAAGCTCAACCTATCTATTTCAGACTTGGAATCAACTTTCAGTTTGAAAAAAAGACCAAACTTGCTGCTGCCCAGAAGGACAGCAACAAACTCGTTACTTCTAACACTTCCTCAACTATACTGCAGATGATATATAGATAATAACGAATAAAAACACGAGATACTCAAGATAAGCACTGAGCATTACCAGATCCACGAGGCAGAAAATCTCTTCCTACCACACTTTCCAAGACTGACGATTTCCCTGAACTCTGATTTTCACATCATACAAGCACAAAACACAAACATCCATTTTCAAAACATTAAAGAACAACCACACAAGATTTGAGATTTTAAAAGAAAAATGAAAGAACTTGAAGGCTCGGTACATACCTGGCCACCAACCACAGCAACCGAAGGGAGAGCCTCCCAGAGGGACAAACCCTCGCCACCGTGGTCACCCAAGACAGTACAAGCTCGTTGAATCTTATTGATAAGCCCGATCAAGCTCGTCATGGTCGCCATTTTTGGATATTAAATGATCAAATAAAGCCAAATAACGAGATCTGAGAGGAGAATGCGGGATCTAAGGAAATACTATCAGATCGAAGCAGTGATGGATGTCGATGCAGAAAACGCGTCCAAAGAGGTGGGAGAAGAACGTGAACGGAAAGGAAGAGACAGAAGAAGAAACCAAACAGACGGAAAGCAAGAAAGGTTGTTTGCAAGGATGGTCACTCCCCAGTTTACAAATTTGTGAAAAATGACATTTGTTTGGAAGGTTCCATCAAATAGGAAGAGATTGGTTCTTACATCATTTTTCAAAAATTCACACTTTTGTTAAGTTTTAAATATTTCTATTACTCCAGGTCAAAACAAAAAATATTTGTATTACTAAAAAAGAAAAACAACCAGAAGCTTTAAATGACAATTTTGTAATGTAAAAGTTAGACACTGGATTTTTATTTATTTATTATTGATTGATTAAATCAGAGAAGTTCCGAAACTCAACTCAACTAAACTTTTCCTAATCAAAAGACAAAAAGTCAGACATAATGTTAAATCATTTGGAAAATCCTTTTAAAGTCATAAGGATCAAGAAAATGTCAAAAAAAATTCAGAAAACATTCTAATATCAAAAAAATCTTAATGGGTTGTTAAAACCTACAAATGAGGTTGCTAATGCTCAACTAAAGGAGGAGTTGCTAATGGAACCTTTTTGACATCAGAATTTTCTCTAGGAATTTTTTAACTTTTTTTTTTTATCCCTTGAGACCTTAAAAGGATTTTCCCCAAACCATATGTTAACGGTCTTGAACCTACTGAATTTACACATACAAATTTTATTTCAATATTATGATTTAAGCTTGTTAATTTTCTTACCTCAGTTCTAGTAACACATACTTTTCTAGCACTTTTCACTTATCATGCTCATTCTTTTTCTTTTCCCATTTGGATAAATTACCCTGCACTCCTGAAGTTTTAGTTAAGCTTTTCGTTATGATCCTTGTCCTATTTGTCTTATTAATCCATCATTTGATATATTTTCTAATTTAAAACTATTTTTTAATATAGACAAGCTTATGCCTTTTTTAAAACATGTTTTTATTGGCTTAAGTAAAAATATTAAAATATAACTAAATTTGAATGTTAGTAGATTATTCTTAGTTGATCTTTACAATAATTGTATTTGAAGATGCCGTTATTTTTTAGAAAAATTCTTTTTAGGGTCCTTTTTGGAGAAAAAAAATCCTAAAAAAGGCTCTCAAAATTCTGAAATCCCGAGAAAGGCTTTTTACGGGATTTTGAATCTTCGTGAATCTGTTAATGAAATTTGATATAGTTGTTAATTAACAACTAAATCAATTTTCATTAACAACAATTTTCTAACAACTAAATCACCTCATTAACAACTATATCGCATCTCGTTAACAACTATATCAGCCACGTTAACAACTCACGTAGATTCTGAAAATCCCAGATGGGATTTCAGAATTGTGAGGCCTTTTTTAGAATTTTTTTTTCTAAAAAAGACCCTGAAAATGATTTTTCCTTATTTTTTTTAACAGGATATGGTTAATACACACACGTAAATCTTCAAATCTAATACAGTATTTTTTTGCAAACTGAAATTTATATGTGTTTTTGTATTATTCGCTAAATTGCTTGCCTCCAAAATATTATTCTTACCATATTAGCAAATTATAAGGTCAACGGCTCTATGTACATAATTAAATACTCGTATAATGCAAATGGGAACATGGACTTTGGGATTCTGATGGGTTAAAGCGAGGCACTCTTCAACTGCCAAGTGCATAAGGTTATTTTTAATCATAAAATTAATTTTCAAATAAATATTTTTTTGGATGAAAATCAATTTATTTTCTCTCTTTTTTTTTTAATTATTAAACCTTCATTTTACATTGGGTCAAAACCCGTCTCGCTCTGACATTGATCTGGTCTGCCCTAAGTTGCAACTGGGTGAGGCAGGACGGGGGTGAGGCACAGTCCAACTGGCTCATGTCATGTACGGTTGGTCATTGGCCAGACCATACCAGGTTTGGCTTCAACTCGAGATCTGTTTTGAATAGTACATCGGACTATAGAAAACAATCTGAGGTCCAGTCTGGTCTAGCACTAGAATAGCTCAGGCTGGATCAGACCAGTCTAGTGGACTTCTATGACTAGTCCAGGTAGTCTAAGACCTATTTGGTGTTTTTTTTTTTGCCTTCTTTGAAAAGCAATATTTGAACCTAATAAGATCATAACAATATCTATAATCATATAAAACACATCACAAAATATTAAAACTCAATCATAAATCCATAATAATCTCCAACAATATTGAACAACAATAAATAAAAAAATGTTCGGTCCAGACTGGACCAGATCAAGGGGTGTGAGGCCTTAGCCCAAAGTCCGGTCCAGCGCAACAAGACCAGTCTGTTATGGTCTGCCCAATATTGTTTCAGGCCAATTTTTTTTTCCATCGGATCAGGTCTAGTTGAAATTGAACTACTTGGACCACTAAGTTTTTTGCTCATCCCTAATGTCATGTATAGAGCCTCAACGGTTGGATCTAATGAAAATGACTAGCCCCTGACAATACAACAAACTCATGTTCAAATCCTCGTTGAGAGAGGTGACACTGTCTCGAACATAATTACCTCCAACGGAATATACACATGTTTAGCAAAAACAAAAACGCAGCCCAGCATTTTGCAATATACTAATATAAGATCTTATACTTCATTCTCTAGTTGACATTAAACCTAGTTGACTTTTTAAAGAAATTAATGAAGCTACATAAATTATTTTAAATTATTTATATTTATTATTTATTTCTAAATTAATTTGTTTTGTTTATAAATTGATGTATAATTTAATTATAAATAAAAAAGCTAAGCTTAAAAGACTATCTTTAATGGCGAATAATTTAATGATAAACAACGTATGCATGTTATGATTAATTAGTGGAGAAAAAAGAAGCTAAGTACTAGAGACTATAAACAAATGATTGTGATTGTGATTCGAGTTAAAATCAAAATCTATCCTTACCCCTTTGAAATTGTGTAAATTGGATGGATACTGAGTTTGACCAGAAACAAACGATTATGATTGTGATTTGAGTCAAAATACTTCGGTGTGGAGGTCAATGTGATGAAAGCAGATTTTGACTTGGTTCGTTTGATTGGTAAACAAATATTCAGTTTGATCTGAAACATAGCCAGAATTTGCTGAAACAAAAGTTGACTAAAAAAAAGGTCACTAAATATCCGAAAAACCATTAAAAATAAACTATTGGGATTGGCCCCCACAAAAGGTGGGGCTGTATTGGACGCCTTTTGTTGCATCGGGAGAGAGAACTGGAGGGAAAGGCCTGTAGAGAATCTGGACGGCGCTGCTCTTCATTCCACTACTGCGCTGGCAGACAACAACCATCAGACTCCAGACTCGACCTTCCGATCGTCTGCAGCGTCCGCGACGCTATGGAGGAAATCACTCCGGCCACCGTCAGTTCGATGTCTAGCTAAGGTTGCGTCCTTTGATTAAGAAACACTAGCCATGGCCATAGAATGTCTCGTCCTGGGTAATCAAGCTCTTTCCCTTTTCCTTCTCTATTTTCTCCAACCTTTTCTATTTTTGTCTGTTTTTTTAAAAAAATATTTCATTCCTGCACTTCCTTCAAAGGTTTTTGTTGGTTATTACCGCAGGTGCTGGGCAAGAAGTTGGGAAGAGCTGTGTGGTTGTGACTATCAATGGCAAGCGAATCATGTTTGATTGTGGAATGCACATGGGCTATTTGGACCACCGCCGATACCCCGATTTCTCTCGCATCTCTAAGCTCGGAGATTTTGACAATGCTCTCACTTGCATCATCATCACTCATTTGTATGACAGAAACTCTCTATTTTTGCTATTCCACTGAGTGAAATTATTTCGGCTTGATCACGTAGTCATTTGCAATTATTCAGTCACTTGGACCATATTGGAGCATTACCATATTTTACGGAAGTTTGTGGTTATCGTGGTCCTGTTTATATGACGGTGAGTACTTTTTCATGCTTGATGAAAGTTTTTCCTGAATTTTTTTAAGAATTTGTTTCATGTGTTCGTGAAGAGAGTTCAAGAACACAGGCATTTGAAGTTATTCCTGCCTTATGCACTCCTTTCCTCTCTATTCTGATATATACGAGTTAACACCCGAGCTAAAACTCCAAACAGAATAGAAAGTGTAGTCTTTCATGCTTCATGAACTGATCTTGCACCATCAGTTATTATATTATGGTATTTTATGGATACTAATAAAGCATAACTCTTCTCCTATGTAAGTTGCGTAACTTGAAAAAGAATATAATTTCTACTACTTAGGAGTTGTCTTGGTGAAACTATTAAGTTTGCCATATTAATACAGTGTCTAGTTTCATTCAAAAAATTATTTATACTTCTTCTATGTTTCCCCCCTCAGAGGATGTATAAACTATATAGCTTCTGAATTCTAGTTCTATTTTATATATACTGATTTGATGTGCTTGTTATTCCATTTGGAATGCAGTACCCGACAAAAGCCTTGGCTCCTTTGATGTTGGAGGATTATCGTAAAGTGATGGTTGATCGTAGGGGAGAAGAAGAACAATTTACTTCTGACCATATTGCGGAGTGTATGAAGAAAGGTAATGTTTATTTTCTGGACACAAAGAATTTCTTTTATATTAACTGGCCTCAATTACATTATTGTTTGAGGGTGTCATATCTTCCTCTTTATGTAATTTCTATACTTGTTAAAGCTCACACACAAATATATACAGTGTATGGCAAACCAGATTCAATCATTGTGGGCTCACGAAGGGTGTCGCTCTCCCAGTGTAGTTGTTTCTTATTTTAACCCTAAAAAAGTCTCGGAGTTGCAAAGTGATTGGGCTGCTTTAATGAGCTTTTGAGCAAGTAGATTGCTATCCCAAATTATCTAATTGCCTAATCTCTTAATATAGCACCTCATTTTTATTATTTTATTTTGGTTGTTGTGTGCAGTTGTAGCTGTGGATCTAAGGCAGACTGTGCATGTTGATGAAGATCTTCAGATTCGTGCCTACTATGCAGGCCATGTAAGGCTTTTGAGCTTCATGTTTGATATGCAGTATAGACTTAGCCATTTAGTTCTGGATAATGCGGTAGAATTTTCACAACAAATGTTCTGTTCTTTATTGTTATATTTTTGATAAATAGAAGACAGTAACAGAAGTTGAGGGAAAAATAAATTTAAGTGGAAGGAAAGAACCTTCTCGAATTTGACATATGAAAAGTAAGGTGTTTTCTGAATAAGTTGAGTGACCTCTGATAAGCCATCAGAATGTGTCAAAGTCAGATTATTTAGTGTGTTTGCTCCCTCCCACATTTTTTTCCTTATGTGATCAATGTGAATTGAATAGGATTTTGTTTGTTCTTGCTCTAATCTAGTGTGTTTCTATCCTCACCCAATGATCTCTCCTTTGTAATTTGTTTAGGTTATTGGAGCGGCAATGTTTTATGTGAAGGTGGGGGATGCAGAAATGGTTTATACAGGTGACTATAACATGACACCAGACAGACACCTTGGAGCAGCTCAGATTGATCGATTACGACTTGAGCTTGTTATAACTGAGTAAGAATGCCTATATCTTGTGTGAATGCTTCTTGTAATGGCATTGGCAATTCATTTTAGTGGATGCTATGATGGTTAATTGGTTATATTTCTTTTCTGTTAGTTTCATAACTCATATTTAAGGATGGTTTTTAAAACTCTATGATCTTTGTATCGATTGATTTATTTTCCAATATGTATTTTTATTTATATTAGAGAGAGCTGATAGTTGTCTTGATGAGCCACAACTTTACAGTGCTTTTTCTTAAATCCTTTAATGAATATTGTGTGGCTCAATAACATACGAGAGGTCCTATATCAAATCTTTTGGTATGAGAATATTCTCTATCAAAAAAGCATGGCTTTGGTCATGTGAAAATATTTAAACTGCCTTTTTCTTAGTGTTAATTCCTTGAGTAGGGGAAAAACTACAGGCTGACTTTGCAAGGTCAAGACCATTAGATTTGGTTGATCAGTGAGTTCAAAAGTAGGATGCCAGATATACTGGCTACTTCATTGACAAAGACAAATTGTGAGAATTCCTTTCAAGATGGCAAACCTTGTATAGTTGATTTCCAACCTGAAATATTTTGGACTAATCCTTCTCGTTGCATTATGTTAATCAAAACTTGAGAAATTGTTGTGAGCTTCTCACTCTGCATTCTTTAGAATATAGGATCGTTCTTAACATCTGAATTTTGACAATGTCCATAGTTATTTTGAATGTTTATCACACACTAAGGTGTTCTACTAATAATTTGATGAGTTTTGAAAGTAATATATTTAACTATTTTTTAGTAGAATTTTGGCCATCTACTCAAATTTGAAACATGTAAAATGATTTTGGGTTTTTCACTTTTTCTATTCCATTTTTATGATGGCTTTAGCTTGGACAGGTTATTGATATTTTTATGAAATACTTCTATTGAATTTTTCGTTTTATGACGGCTTCAGCCAATGTAAAACTTTGTCGAATCTTTTATGACTTCTGTTGCAGATCCACATATGCAACTACAATACGGGATTCCAGATATAGCCGTGAGAGGGAATTCCTGAAAGCCGTATGTGTTTAGCAGCATCCACTTTAAATTAATTGTGTATTAATACTGTTCTTCTTATTCATGTTGTAAAAATTAATACTCTAAAAGGGAGTTAAGTGATTCACTTAATCTGGCCTCCTATCATGTGTCTAATTATAATGGTAAATTACGTCGTGCACACATGTACACTTCTAGCATAGCTTTGTTCATCATAATAGTTAGTTTGTATTCATCTTGAGGAAAGCAAGGTACTGATTGGCCAAGAGAGCTTTGAATTTACATGAAATAATATCCAGTTACAAATTGAATTAGTATGGTGTTTACCAAAATTTCTGCTAGTGTATATTTTACTTCATGTTTTGCATTTTATCCAAGTGCATTTGATTACAGTAACTGTCATATTGGGTGTTAAGTTTCTTAATTGATTTAGGTTCATAAATGTGTTTCTAAAGGAGGGAAGGTACTTATTCCAACATTTGCTCTTGGAAGAGCTCAGGTACATTTTCTAAGGTGATCATTAATCTTGCTGATTGTAATTTATGATTTCATAGGCTCGCACCTATTGGACAAAGTTCTAGCAGTTATTGCTCCTATTGTATATTTGATGATGAAATTCATAGTTTATTTATGATAGATCAAGCAGATACATCAAACAACCATCGTGTTGGAAAACAGAAATTTAAGATCTGTTTGGTCAAAGTCTATAGAGCCTCCGCTTTGTTTTTGTATTTCATTGGTATTAGTGTATGTAGTCATATTTTTGATTCAATATGGTTTTCAAATTTATATGTGATCTGTAGGAATTATGCATTTTGTTGGATGACTACTGGGAACGCATGAATTTGAAAGTTCCTATATATTTTTCATCAGGTTCCATTTTTCTTTCTTTTTACGTATTTAGCAAGCACTCAGTTATGAGATTTCTGTTGGTTATGATTTTATTATTATTTAATTTCATAGTTTTCTCAGTCAGCTATATTTAGGATTTATTTCCTTTGTTATTCCAACATTATGATTTTCTATGATTTATTTTGTTTCTTGATTTGTTGGGGCCAGAGGTCTGCTTGATTCAGCTTTTTGTAATGAAAAATTTCTTCTTGAAAAAAGCACTTTTGAATTTTCCATTCCAAATTTATAAGATGCCCCTCAAAGACAGTGCAAGTCATAGGCATCTGAAATTTTAATTATAAAGTCATATAAGAACAAATACTGATGAAATTTGTGTTCGCTGCAAATAGTTAGCTCCAATTTGCTCAGCATGCGGCTACACTGTATGCTAACCTGTGCCCTAGGTCTTATGAAGTCAAAGCCATATAGAAAGTTTGTTCCATTATTAGATATCTGCATGCTGTAATCTTTAAATTTGTACTTAAAAAAATGTGTCATTTTATTTATCACTTTTGTCTTTGATTTTGACAAGACATCTATGATAACATTGTTGCCGTTGTCTCAAATATGTTAATTGCTAAAAGGTGCCATATCATGAGCAGTTTCGACCCTATGCATGCCACGAAAATTGTTTATTTCAAAAAATGCCTATTATCCTGCGCGGCTGCAATCCATTCCTGTGTGGAACTGTGCAATGTCTTGTGTTAAATACTATTATTATGGTAATGCATTACAAATAATTTGTGCCGCTTCTTTGACCAGTCTGTCTTCCCTGTGGTATTTCTCCTAATATTTGTTGGCAGCGATTGGCAGTTTAGCACTAATTATTTGAATTTGTTTTTTTTAAGGTTTGACAATCCAAGCCAATATGTATTATAAGATGCTCATTAGTTGGACAAGCCAGAAGATTAAAGATTCTTATTCTACCCATAATGCATTTGATTTCAAAAATGGTAATTTATTTCTTGTTTTTGCCTTGGAACTTGGAAGCATCAGAATTGTATCTGGTATCAGTTATACATGCATGTCTTCACTTGGGCATGCAATTTTATCAACAATTATATTGTATTGGGACGCTTTGATTCCAGGTTCTTGGCATTGTTGCCTTGCTATGGCTAAAGATTACAGTGCTGTATATCTTAGTAGGCACGTTTTTCTGTGTGTTATATGGATATGAGGAATAAGCTGCACTTTTTTATGGCTTTTTAATAGTGCAACTTATTATAGATTTTATACTATATTTTGATATTGATAAGTATAAAACTTTTAAAATTGAGATGAATAAATTATTTTGATATTTGATTAAGGTATTTTAGATGAAGAGCCAAATTTTCTCAGATTGAAGAAGAAATGGAGGTTTTAGGTCTCATCATTTTTCATACTCTGAACTCTGTTAAGGTACTGATTAGTAACTCAATAAAAAAAATAGAAGTAGACGAAGGATAATATCTGTTAAATGGAGAAAGTAAGGATCTTACAATTCTCACAATAACAGCCCTGGAGCATCTCCTGTAGCAATATATTCTCTGAAAATATCCGTGCTTTATTGATGAGGCTCTTGGCCTATTTATAATAGCTACTTACAGAGAATTTGACGCAACAATGAATTCAAATGAATAACAACCCATAGATTTAGTAACTACTCCCTAACAGACTCCTAGTGGATCTTCCACTTATTTCTCAACTAATAATAATTAAATAAAATAGCAGCAACAATTAAATTAGTTTGACCGAACTTATTCTTCCCTGGCTCGTTTAGCTTTCCTTGAATAGGTCAAATTAAAGCTGTTATCATACTCCCTCCGGTCCTTAATACAAGACATAGTTGGAAAAGTTGATCTTGGTCCTAAATACAAGACATAATTATCATATTTGTCAACATTTTCTTAATTTACCCTTATTGATGCTTCCTTAATAATAAAGGAGGAGAGGAAAGGAGGGAATTAAGGAAGATGACTATGGTGTTTTAGGAAATGCATGTCATATTAACTAACATAACTAACTTCTTTAGTCTAATCAAATTGGGTAAATTTGTCTTATTTTAAGGATCAAAGGAGTAGAGCACAATGCTTGGTAAGAAGAAATATGGTTTAACTGTTTAAAACTTTACATGGTATGAGAAGTAGGAGTACACAGTGTCTGAGGAACATGCCATATTATTCATAGCTTATGAATAGTATGGTTTGCTATAGATATTATAATATATATTGGTTGATATGCTGATATTGCTTCTTTGAACCAAGGAGGAAATGAGCCCTTGAATCTCTATTATACTGAACTGTAATTGGGAAAGAGAGAGAAAGGGGGAGAATTAGAGAGAAAGAGTAGAGAGATGAGAGGGAAATAGGAAGAACAGGGGGAGGAACAGAGAACAAGAGTAATTGGTCTTTCAAGTGGAGTTGTTAGTGATATAAGAATAAGGAGGCGATTGGCTGAAAATAAGCAGAATACCTGTTTCGAGTTTTTATTATGTTGTTTTTCAATTTAATGGTTCTTACTTCTTGACTTTCAAGGATTTATTTTTTCCCTTGATTGATAAATGACTGATGTTCTATTCTTTCCCAGACAAGAGGAAAAGTGAGAGGTTTCCATGTATTTTTTCATACAATGATAATCTTATATCTCAATCATTGTCATCAAATTCTTCAGGTCGGGCCATGAGGCATGAAAATCTTCTCGCAACTGGGTTTAAGCCTGTAGTATCATGTGAAAATGTTTAAAGTTGTACGCCATACCAATTAACTATGTTGAACTACCATAAATCATTTTGTATTTTTTCATATATCATCCCATACGATATCTTTGATTTTACATATACGAAATTATATACTTGGTTGTGGGGATTTTATTATCCATTTAGTTCTCATTCATCTGATCTGGATGTTGCAGTTCACAATTTTGAACGGTCTATGATAAATGATCCTGGTCCTTGTGTTCTTTTTGCCACCCCTGGGATGATAAGTGGTGGGTTTTCACTCGAAGTGTTTAAGCATTGGGCACCTTCAGAGAAGAACCTTGTCACGTTGCCTGGGTAGACCACAGTTTCTCCTCCTTTATTTTTGTCCCTCCTTTTTTGATTTTCTATTGATGAGAAGCCAACAAAGGATATTTGTTTACTTTCCATCTACCTAGATTTTAGAGCCTCTTCTGTTTAAAAACATGTATAGGTCAAAAACAAGAAGATGAAAAAAATGTAGAAGTCTTATTTTGTATTCTATGATGGGATTACTCTTCATTAATCAAGTACTTCGTTTCTCTTGTAGGTACTGTGTTGCTGGAACAATAGGACATAAGTTGATGTCAGGTAAGCCCACCAAAATTGACCTGGATCAGGATACACAGATAGATGTGCGTTGCCAGGTACATGGTTATCTCCTACCCAACTTTTTTTTGGAAGATGTTCCTTTAACTATAGCACTCCAGTAAGGGATGTTTATGTAGTTGTGCAACACTATTCGCATAATATTATTCCGCTGAAACTGATCGATACATATAGAGGGAGAGGTCGACTAAATTGTATAAAACCCTCTCAGTAATTTCCAAACAGGTGTATATTAGTCAGTTAATTTACTCTCTAAAATACTTACATTTTTTTATTAAATTGACAGGTTCATCAGCTGGCTTTTAGTCCTCACACTGACTCTAAAGGTATAATGGATCTCATAAAGTTTCTCTCCCCTAAGAATGTTATACTAGTCCATGGCGAGAAGCCTAAGATGGCTACTCTTAAAGAAAAAATCCATTCTGAGTTGGGGATTCAGTGTTATTATCCTGCAAATAATGAAACTGTATGCATCCCTTCATGTCACTATGTAAAAGCAGGAGCCTCTGACACTTTTATTAAACGTTGCCAAAATCCGAACTTCAAGTTTCAGAAATGTAGTTCATCAGGAGCCCTTGGCACTTCTATTCAAAGTTGCCAAAATCCAGAGAGAAGCTTAACGCCTCATCTCCAAGTTAAGGATGAAAGAGTAGCAGAAGGAATTTTAGTATTAGAGAAAAGCAAAACAGCAAAGGTTGTACACCAGGACGAGCTTTTACACAGGGTGGGAGAAAAGAAACACGATATTCGGTTTGCTTATTGTTGTCCTGTATGTGTTAGTGACTCAACAGATATCTTAAGTAAAAGCGACAAAGACTCTTGCCTTCAAATCTTGCATTCAAAGCTTAATGATGAACTATTTGGAGGAAACATCCAAAATTTTGGGGAAAATCTACAAATGGACTCATTTCATATCTCTGTCTGTCCAAAGGATTATTGTCCATATAGGATTCAGGAAACTTCTCATAGTGAAACTCAAGCTATATATTTTTGCTGCTTTTGGGAGGCAATAGATGAAAAGCTTGCATGGAGAATATTATCGGCGATGGAGAATTTGGATTTGAGAGAAATATAGAGTGGCAGTAGGCTTCCCAATTCATGCTATCTGTGAAGTATATGAATCAGCAAAAAGATGTTTGAAAGAGTATTGGCTTCAACACAACTATATGGTTAGTTGTTTAGAGCACTTATTTCTCATGTGCTTATGCAATGGAGCATGAGGGATCATGGGAGATTACTCTTAAATGGGTGAATTTATAACACCCTTTTTTATTGAACAATTATAATCTTATTTTGTCAAAAAAAAAAAATTATAATCTTATTATTGTCATTGTCTATTTAAAACAGCAGCAAGTTTTTGTGTTGTTCTTCTCACAACTTTGTGTAGGTCTGGTTATATTGGAGAAGTTGACGTAATTAACTTTATTCCACATATATAAGAATGAAATCACATATATCTTATTGAGCTCAACCTGAAAAGAAAATAAATTACGGCATCTTAACCTTGACAAAAACGAAAAGTGGCATCACATTAGACGGATTGTTTTGAAGATCTTTTGAGGTCTTTAACTTGTCAATATTTCCTTCTGTTGTAACTAGCGGGTGATGCAGTTGTTTTTGAATTCGCATCCCTTTTGGTAATTTCATTTTTTTTCCCTTCCCTCAAAAAAAAATTTGAAAAGGAACCCCTCCCTGACTCAAGCATGTGGTGCAGAAAGCAACCGAGAAACATAGAGCAGTTAAAAGGCTAAATAGTGTAAAATAATACATAAGACAAAAAAAAAACTTCAAAAAATCACCCACAGCTATCCATAGCAAGATTATAATAAGATCCTATATCAATATAAAATATAATGTTTTATAGTTTCCAAGAGGTGCAACTCTTAATTTAGGAAATCTGCAATATGGTCCAGAGGAAATCATTAGCATATCAATACATATAAATATAATAAAATATATTACAAATAATGAATAATACGGCCTGTTCCTTAAAACGCAAGCAGTCTTGATTTTAGCGGCTGTACAATAAATTAAACAAACTGCATAAAATAAGATTTAAGGAAAATTGCAATTTTAAAATAATGTGTGTGATGGGCATTTGGTACATTAAAAAAAAAAAACAAATACACCAACGACAAAATTTTGGAGGCCAGAGACAACATATGAGCCTTCAAATGGTCCCAATAAGGCCGCGTACCAGATCAGCATGCAATGCATGGCCACCCTACAACAAACATAAAAACTTAAAGCTGTTGAGTACATACAATAAAGAGCAAAATACAAAAACCTCTCCCTTATATTGCTTCAACACTTCAACCATCAAAATTATTTTTCTTTTAATTTTTAAAACTTACACAGACCTCAAAAAGAAATAGCAGAGTCGGAAAAATAAATAGCAAATATTCATTGCTTATGATGCACCATGATAATTTTTTTTATATTATCTAGATTCTAGAATATACTTCTATGTCCCTTTTGTTAACAAGCTATTATGTGATCAAATTACCTCTCCTCTACATAAAAATATTAGTTTATCCTACCTCATCGCTCCACTTTGGCACAAAAATAACCATTTGCAACTAAAGTCTCTACAAGTAATTATATCAGTATTAGCATATCCTCCTACCTCATCTCTCCACTTTGGCGCTTCATAAAAAAAATTCTAGTTGAAGTATGCAATACAAAAGATATACAACCATGTGTAAGTGATTATATAGTACTCAACAATTTTTAATTTCTAGAATAAGAATAAACATAATAATAATTCTAATCCAATTCAAATTATGTGCAAGTTAAGGTTGTGTTGTCCTTCAAAGGTCCAATCCTACAATCATGGCAAGTAGCAACAACTAAGGTGCCAGAGTAACAGTTAAAAAAGGGGCAGTAGCCACTTGAAGAGGATGGTTAAGAGTTCTACATAAATTAATATTCTTGCAAAATGAAGCAAGGAGTAAATTCAATAAAATACATTAGCATATTTGACAAAAGACAAAATGTGGCTAAATTCAACATGTCTTACCTTCTTAGTTGGCACCATTAGTTTTCTCAGAATCTATACTGATAAAAAATTCCAAATTCTTCCAAAGCATATGTAGTTTTTAAATTGACACTGCTAATTTTCTCAGAATTTAAGCTGAACTAAATCCTTTCAAGGTATACTCAAATGTCAAATACACAAACAAGAAATAAAGACACTTGCCTTGTAAGCGACAAAGTGTGCCACTGGAACTCCTTGATTCCCAAACTGAGCAAAAAGGGAAAGATCTCCTATAAGATCTAGGACCTTATGACGGCTCGGTTCATCATTGAAACGCAAAGGTGGATTCAACCAACCTTTATGGACACTGCACAAGTAGATAGTACTCTATTCACATAATGAAATAGTATCAAGAAATGATATATGTATGATCAGATAACGTTTCTCCTAACTCATTCAGACCCCATGGAACTTCTGGTTCACCATGCAGATCATTTAGCTAGCATATTTTTGCACCAAAATTTTATGCATATTCCAGCCCAATCTACAAATCCAGTGTCACAAATTTCATCTTAAGTCTACCACCTCCATCAGATATGTTAGTTTCCACAAATGCACCAGTATAATCTTTCAAACAACATATGATTGTGTTGGAAATCAGATTATTACCCATGATACTAGCCATGATCCTAGCTCTATCATATCCCTTGATTCTAGTTGTATTAGTTTAGGAAAGATTTCTGACTGATTGTAATCAGTCCTTTATGTTGTAATCCCTTTAATCTTGCCTTTGATATCTTTCCTAGAGCTTATATAAGTGTAATCCTTTCCTTTGAATAAATATAGCATTGAGAGTGGTTATGATTTTCACATGGTATCAGAGCAGGATTAATTCCTGAAGAAAATTAACAGTTCTATTATGGTTTTCCGGCGCTGGTGACTCGTTGCTATGTTCAGAGTTGGCAGTGAGTTACACAACGCCGGGAGACACAACTCTGGTTAAACCAGAGAACACAAACAGGACCACCATGGTCACAAATTCCGAAGATATTCCCAGATTCAGGCGAGCGTTCCGGAAAGAGGAAAAGAGAAGAGAGTGCTGCGGAAGGAGAACTCAGGGCAACGTAGATTGCCAGAGCAACACCGATTGCCACCTTCACCGTCAGACAACCTCGATCTCACCGCCGGAAAAAGGAAAAAAGTCCAGATTCGTCGGAAGCTAAGCTGCAAATCAAACCAGACGCAGCCACCTCAAGCCATCGTCGAACAAGGGAAGAGGACAATTGGGACTTCTAGAGAATGGGACGCGAGATCCTTTTGGACGTATTCTGCTACACAATATAGGACCTCTGAGACTCAACAAATGAGTACAAGCCCAAACAAAATATGGGACCTCTGAGATTCAAAAAGAATACAAGCCCAAAACAAAAATATAGGGCCGCTGAGACTCAAGAAGTACAAGCCTAACAATTTTGAATATTGAAGCAGGCAGAATAAAGTTTGAAGGATTTTGAGGCAAGCTGGGAATGATCGATGACATATAAGCTCCAGCTTGAGGGGGAGTGTTGGAAATCAGATTATTACCCATGATACTAGCCATGATCCTAGCTCTATCATATCCCATGATCCTAGCTCTATCATATCCCTTGATTCTAGTTGTATTAGTTTAGGAAAGATTTCTGACTGATTGTAATCAGTCCTTTATGTTGTAATCCCTTTAATCTTGCCTTTGATATCTTTCCTAGAGCTTATATAAGTGTAATCCTTTCCTTTGAATAAATATAGCATTGAGAGTGGTTATGATTTTCACAGATTGTACTTAGTATTTATGATCTGGAGGTTCAGAAGAGGAAGGCTAGCATGCAATTTCCTGCTTTAGTACCACAGGCTAGGAACCCAGTTTCCAGCAAGCGTACATCACCAGAATAAAGTAAACATTAGAAATTATCTTACAGACTGTAGAAAAGCAGCTACCTGCAAACAATGGCATTTTCTAGACTACCTCCTTTAATCAGTCCAGCATTGCGCATTTGTTCAATCTGTGGTATATTTTCAATCAGACCATCCAGCATTAGACTGTTAGTTGTACGTTAATCCACGTTTACAGTAAAACAGGTGAAACAACAGGCACCACTCAAACTTGAAGAATGATTCGCAAGTCATGTGGCAATGTAGAAGATTTGTCAACTGGTCCTACATCATGCAATGCAAGGGAATTCAGTCCCTTTGGTTATTAATCAATTAGCAGTAGATTGCATTTTCTTACTATGATTCTGAAAAAATACAAATCAAAATTTTTCTGTATAAGTACTGAAGATTGAGGCTCTTCCTTATGAATTTATTATTTGTTTGGATTTGTTAGGAAATATATATTAGTAATTATAATGTAATTAAATCGGGATCACTAGAAATCGGGGATTAGTTTAGATATTACTAGTAATCAGGGATTAGATTAGATATTATTATTAAGAGCTGTAAATGCTAAGGCTCCCTCCTCATGTATATATAGACCCTTTCTATGAATGAAGAATCATGAAATTCAGATTATTTTGCTCCACAAGATTGATTAGACATGCCATAAATTGTTCAAGTTCCATGGACATGTGATGTCTTAACTTCTAAATGCTTTTTCTGCTAATCATTTAGGCAACAAAAGAAGAAACTAACAAGACTAGAAATAGCAAAACTTCAGATCAAACCTCTTCATAAATGCAGAAGGTTCTTGAAAAAGCTATCTGTTTGGAATAAAGCAAATTGTCCACAGGGGTTGAAAACCACTGGCATCCAATAGAACTTGCCTGCAATGGGAAGATATTCCCCATTAGTCAAAGCCTGAGTAAGAATGATGCAGAAACATCATACCACATTCTACTGCTTTGTCCTATTCCATAATTGTCAAATTAACGTATCAATATATCTTTACCTGTGGAAAGTTAATTCCATAAGTCATTTGAATCATTGTTGAAGGAAATGCAGCAACAAAAGAATCATTCCTAAACACAAACGTTGGTTCATTTAGATGTGGAGCTAATTTTTCACAACTATCGCCATGGTGATCAGTTGCCACCTTTAAACCAACTTCTTCCACTGCTGCAACCCATTCACTAGCTGACCCATCAAATATGGGGATCTGCATGAACAATAGATGATCAATTTTCTATTTTATGTTGTAACTAAATTATTTAAACTGCAAGTTTATATTAGATAAACTCACCTTAAATTTTTTATAAGGAGGAAATTTCTCAAGGATACGTAATTTTTTTACTGGAAATCAAGGAGGAGTAAATTAAAACAAAGGGGAATAAAACATGCTTGAAAAAATTAACTCATGTCACAAACTTATTCTTAAGGGTAATAAAGCCCAAAAAGGACCTTTTTCTCCAATTACCCATAATCTAAGGGGTTAGAGTTTTCAATAATCTTAGAGCATGTTTGGTTTCACGTTGAAAAGCATCAAAACCATAGCTTTGGTGTAGGCAAGTAACTACATGCTTTTACCAGAACTTTCGTTTCAGTGGTTTCCTAGGAGAAATCAAACACGCACTTAGACTGTCCTTTCGAGGGGATGAAGCAACCTGACGCAATATTGATGTATTCTTTGACAGACGAACAGAACGTTAGTTTTCCAGGAAAAGTTAAAAATTACAAAGACCTCATATCAAATTGCATGCTTCATAGTACTATGAACTAAGTTCATTTGGGGCCAAACTTTGATAAATCTGGCAAAATCTGTCAAAAGAATAGGAAAAATTCTGTTAAGATATTAGGATTTTCGATCAACTAAATGCTTATGACGCTCTTGACAACATCAGACAAAGGGTTGATGACTAAGTTGTCTTAATATTCATGACATGGCAAACATAACATCAGACATGAAGCATACTGGAATAAAGGACTAATGCTCGGAAATCAAAAGGCTCAAGGTTTTTATATTTAAGCTCCAGGTTAATGTACACAAATGGAAATACAAAAAATCAGAGATTTTCAGTTTCGATAGTTGATGTTGTGTTGTCCTGACAGGAAACACGTTATTGTAGGCAAAATGAGTAGCAATGAACATTCAATATTTAAAAATCAATGGATCTGGCATTTAACAAATTCACCTCAGCACAATCTCCTTCACTATCCAAATTTTGTATCTCAATTCTGCAATTATCAACACCAGTCCCCTCCAAAGCAGAAAGCAAGTGCTCAACAGTCCGTACTCTAAAACCATCATTACACAATGTGGTACAGAGAGGCGATTCATGAGCATAATCAATCGACGCTGGTATCAAATTGGACCGGAAATAGAAATACCTCCCTTCTCCTGCAAATCCAGGACAGAGCTTGACTACTGAAGCCTTTCCAGAGTGTAAAGTATTACCTCGCCGCTCTACACAGCTAGCTAAAGTTTGCTGAAGCCTGCCAGTCTGCGATGAAAGTTGGAAATATGAATTAAATTAAATTAAATTTGATAACAGGAAATAAATAAAATCGAAGAAATGGCCTATCATTTGGAACAGTCCGGTTTCCGACATTTGTTGTTCATTTCACAAGAACATATAAACAAAATACAGAGAGATGCAGCTTACAAAAGGCGATTTAGCTCGTCAGGAAGGAAGCAGAGAGAGAAAGAACGGACCGGTTTCCATGAGATGAACTTTGAAGATCTGAGAGCGGCGAGAGCAACCATGCTCAGAGAGAGTGAGTCTAGTTCGTAGTAGCAGCTGGCGTTTCCACAGAAGCGAGTTAGACAGTTTGGCTTCGGCGGGACAGAACCCGGAGGGCCGCTTCGCCTTCGCTCTCAACCCCGCCAAATTGAAAGAGCTAAGCTCATGCTAACATTGTTTGGAATACTTATTAGAGTAACTTTTCAAGGGGATTAACGTGAATAAATACTTTTTAAGAGTTTTAAATGTGATTTCAAACAGACACAAATGTGTGTATTTCGGGTAAACTATAAAAAGGCATTTCTCATTGTTTGGTGAAAATGTTGTCAGACATCGGAGAAGCATTTTTTTAATTCTAAACTATGTTTTTGGAACTTCAAAAACTATATGGTTTTGAAAAAAAAAAAAAAAAAAAAAAAACTTTTTTCTCCTTCATTTTTCTCTCTCTTTTCCAAATTTCCTCATGTTTCTCTTTCCTCTTTCTCTCTCTTAGGGGTGTTAATAGGCGGGGCATGAACCATGTCTGATGCCCAGGGGTGGGATGGCAAAGCATCATGCTCTCATGGATGGGAGCAGATTGTCTCAGAATACTTTATCTCAAAATCTCTCTGAATCTCATCCAAGTCGTTGGTTTCTTTTAATCATGGCCATCCATTTGAGCACTTATACAAATCTTCTTCACCCTTCTGTCTCTTCTTTCAAATGCCGCCTTCACTCCACTTCACCCACTCTTTCTACGCTTCCTCCGGCCATTTTTCTCACTTCCGGATTAAAGGGTTGCATCCAGATGTTCTGCTTCAACTCAAGAAGCTGCTTCAATCGAACCTATTCACATACACGACCAACCTTTATCGGCTAATCCCATCATCGAACCCCCTGAAGACCAATCCAACGATACCGTCAAGTGCCTGCTTACCCACACCGATGACGTATCTAGGTTGATGAAGATGGAGCGCAAGATCCTTCTCGATGATGCATTTCGGTGGTTCCCATATCTTGATAAGTTCAAATGTCAAAACACTTATGTCATGAGTGGTGAGATTTTAGAGGCGGTTGTTCCGTGTATCTCCGATGTGAGGAAGGAGAGGTTCAGGAATGTGGTCAGCAACAGGAGCTATTCTCTGTGTTTGGTTGTCGAAGGGCTTAGATTGACTAGTTAGCTCAATATGTATATGTTGCTGCTTGGTGTTATGGTTATATATCATGTAACATCTAAAATTTTAATATTATATGCAAAATATTTTTGATTTAATGTCAATCTGATCCATTACAATTCCTTTGATGCAATAGATCTAAGATAACTTTGCACTTTGCAGACATATGATAGGATTGATTTCAACCTTTTTATTGTGCCCCTTGGATTATCCAACACCATCATTGGAGGCATTAGAAGAAGAGAAAATTTTGTTGTCAGTACCCAAAAAACAGAGAAAGGAATATGCACAAGGGAAAAATGTCACTTTTATTAAAATCAATGTGTATACTACATAAAGATGCTAAACATAACTTCGATTTTCTAATACACTCTTCTATATCAACTCTATTGTAATACACTCTACTATTGTATTACTTCAACAATGTCCAATCAATTTCTAGCAGGCGAAGGTCCATTCTCGGTAGCTTCAGCAATGTTTAATCAACATAAAGGACTTGGCAGCCATCACCTACCACCTGCAATGGCAGTTCAAATTCCAGCAATTTAGTCATTCAATCCATCAAGTTTCTTTTTGTAATACAGTCACTACAACAAGTTCTATTTTGTATGACATAGTTGTGCTGCTGGAATAAATTGTATTTTGTTTCATATGAAGGCAATCAGTCTAACTCTTGCAATGTTGGAAACTACAGTTTTAAAATATGTTCTATTGCTCTTCAGTTGTAACATTTCATGACAGCAAGCTAAATATGACAGCAGAGTAAGGGGAAACTTAGACAGTTAAAGATGTGATTCAAAATGTGCTTTTAAAGCCTAAACTTGAAACAGACCAGCTTCTTCAAGGCATCTGTAAGCTTTTACATAAGTGAGATGTAAGGACATGAATCAAATTACCTACTCTCATTCCCGACTATGATTGCAGTAGGGCATGACCAGTCCAAGTCATAAATGGAAACCTGTACATAGCAGGAGATACGCATACAAAGTAATTTATTTACCAGTGCATAGAATACACATACATATGCAAAATAGATGTATAAACTAAAACATGCTGCTCAAACAGTACCGTATCCGTTCCCAAATGTGTTGTTGCAATTCGATAACCACGAGATTTCAATACTTCAAAGCACTCCTTTGTAGAATCCCACAGCTCAATGTCCAACCAGAAGGAAAGAGACAAAATAAAGGCGTGAATAATAGCTGAGGTTAATAGGTCCTCCAGCAACTGTGCTATATATAGTTGAATGAATATGATAAACCTAATGTACAACACAATCCTAGCCATACATGTGGCACATACAGCTAGCATATCTACAATGAATAAATGATACCTATATACAATAGTCTAACTAACTATTAGCCTTAACATTCCCCCTCAAACGAGAGGGTGTGGCATACACACCAAGTTTGTTCCGAAAATAAGAAAACTGAGAATGTGACAATGCTTTAGTGAAACAATCAGCAATCTGGTGGGATGAAGGTACATATCTGACTTTTATGGATCCAGATAAAACTTGATCTCGAATAAAATGTACGTCTATTTTGATGTGTTTACTTCTAGCATGATGAACTGGATTTGAAGCAAGGGCTTGAGCACTCAAATTATCACACCATATGATCGAAGGTTGGTGAGAGTGGAGACCAACTTCGGTCATGAGAGAATACAACCATTTAAGTTCAGATGCCCCGTCCGATAGAGAACGATATTCAGATTCAGAACTGGACCTGGAAACCACCTTCTGCTTCTTAGAACACCAAGACACTAGTGTTCCTCCCAAGTACACACAATATCCACCCATAGACTTCCTATCATCAATATATGTAGCCCAATCAGCATCAGTAAAAGCCATCAAACGAAGAGATCGAACCGGTTTGATATGGAGACCATGATGAACAATACCTTTGAGATATCTTAGGATTCGCTTAACACCTTGAAAATGAGCTTCAGTGGGTTTAGAGAGAAACTAACTGAGTTTGTTGACAGAGTAAGCTATATCAGGCCTGGAAGTAGTTAAATATTGAAGAGATCCAACAGCTCGTCTATACAACGTGGGGTCTTCCAATTCTTTTCCATCCAAAGCTGAAAAGGAACGACCAGTGACTATGGGTGTAGGTACAGGAGCACAATCATACATGTTAAATTTTCTCAACAGATCTAAAATGTACTTAGTCTGAGTGATATAAAGACCAGAGTGGTCCCTAAGAACTTCTAATCCCAGAAAATAATAGATAGGGCCTAAGTCCTTGAGAGAAAAAATGGAATTCAACTTGAGAACAAAATGTTGAACAGCTTTCGAGTGATTTCCAGTGATTAGAATATCATCAACATAAACCAGAATAAATACCATGAGTTTGTGGTCCTTGAGAAAGAATAGAGAAACATCGCTGGACGCATTTTGAAAACCCCAACGAACCAGAACATGCTTGAGACGATCAAACCACGCACGTGGAGCCTGTTTGAGGCCATACAGTGCCTTCGCAAGATAACAGACATGAGTGGGATGAACAGAATCAACAAAACCCGGTGGCTGTCTCATAAAAACCTCCTCTTTCAGGTATCCATTGAGAAAAGCATTATTAACATCTAACTGACGTATTTCCCAATTGAAAGATACAACAAGAGTGAGGATAAGTCGACTAGTAGTTGGTTTCACAACAGGACTAAACGTTTCCCCATAATCTATACCAGCAGATTGTTGAAAGCCTTTAGTGACTAACCTCACTTTATGCTTCAAGATTGATCCATCTGTATTAAACTTGGTTTTGAAAACCCATTTACAATCAACAAGCTTCTGGCCACGGAAAGGAACAAGAACCCAAGTCTGATTGCGACAAAGAGCCTCATATTCAGTCTTCATAGCTCGCAGCCATGGAGGAGAGGTGAGAGCATCAGTAATGGAACGTGGTTCTGAAGCATGAGAGAGAGCAGACTGGGTTTCGGTGGCAAGTAGGCTAATAAAAGGGTATTTAGGTTTGGTGATACCGGATTTAGCACGGGTAGTCATTGGATGAATGTTGGGAGGGGATGGAGAGGACGAAGAAGATGATCCCGTAGTAGGTGTCGGGGAAGAAGGCAGACTTAGTGGTGAGTTGATAGGTGTGGGGCCGAGAGAGTGAGAAGGTTGAGGAGAGGAATGAGTGGGCGTGGATGCTGGAAGTGGGGATGGGCTGCAAATAGGTGTTGGGCCGAGAGGAGAAGATGGAGGAGTATGAGAAGTTGGGCCAGGAGGATTAGAGATAGAGGAAGTGGATGGAATGTGGGCATGCTCTTGCTCACGCCAAGGACCTGAAATAATGAATGAAGGGGAAAAAGTTGCAGAGGCATCAGACGGGCCTGGGCTGTCCATAAAACCTGTATGAAATGGAAAAGTTAATGGATCAAAAATCACATGGCGAGAAATGTAAATGCGTCCAAATGGGCTTAAACATTTAAACCCTTTTTGGTTGGAAGACGGGCCAAGATAAACACACTTTTGGCTATGATACTCCAATTTGTGGGCATTGTAAGGCCTCAAGCAAGGGTAACAAGTGCATCCAAACGGTAGTAAAGACTGATAATCAGGAGCTGCATTGTATAAACAACTCAGAGGAGATTTGCCTTGTAATGTCGGAGTGGGAAGGCGATTAATTAAATAAACTGCCATTTGAAAAGCCTCAGTCCAATATACAATAGGGGCTTTAGCTTGAGTCAAAAGTGTTAAACCCATTTCAACTATATGATGATGTTTCCTTTCTGCTCTACCATTCTGAGGATATGTATAGGGACATGTGAACCTCATAAGAATACCAAAAGTTTCAGCAATAGGTATAAGAGGTTTATATTCGGTGTCGTTGTCACATTGAATAGACTTAATCTTAGTATGAAATTGGGTTTCAACCATTTTGTGAAAAAGTTTAAAAGCTGTGACGGTCTCTCCTTTGTTTTTTAAAGGATAAATCCATGTATACCGGCTGAAATCATCAATGAAATGAACATAATAACGATATCCATGAACAGAAGCAATAGGGGAAAGACCCCATAAATCAGTGTGAACAAGTTCAAAAGGCAAAGTAGCATGAGACAAAGACTTGGAAAAAGACAATTTTCTTGATTTACCATATTGACAAGCTTCACACACAAAAGTGTCATTAATATGAACTTTGACATTACAATCATTAAGAACTTGTTGTAAAACTTTATTGTGTGGGTATCCAAGTTTGTAGTGCCAAGTCAAAAAATCCTCCTTAACCGATGAGGATACTGCCATATGTGTCTGAGCATGAGGTGCTACTTTATTCATGGGATAGAGCCCCTCCTTTGGATTTCCTTTCATCAGAAGACGTCCTGTCACTTTGTCCTTCACAACACAGCCTTTATCAGCAAATAAAACAACCACAGGATTATCCGAAACAAGCTTATTGACACTCAACAGATTTTTAGCAATATTGGGAACAAAAAGAACATCATTCAGTTGTAGGGTAGAGCCAGAACACTGAATGGAAGAAGAACCAATACCATGTATGCGAGCAGTGGACCCAGTACAAGAGGTTAAGTGAGAAGAGGTCTTACCAACAGGGCGAACAGAATGAAGTTGGGATGAGGCAGCAGTGACGTGATGAGTAGAGCCACTATCTAAATATCAATCTGGGTCATCCACAGTGTGAGGATCAACATAATAGGCCTGTGGAGCAGAGTGGGTAGGAGGACGAAACTCTTTGTCAAACCTTTTGAAGCAATTTGACACCCGGTGACCAGAACGTTCACATAAGTCACAATAAGGGCGCCCTGAACCAGAACCTGACCGACCCTTGGAGCGTGAAAAGTGACCTCCTCTACCCCCACGCGACTGACCCCGAGAAAAAGAACGATCACCATCATTTGGCTTAGAGGAAAAATTAGCACTAGGCTGGAGGGATAGGGAGGCGAAGTGGTTAAGCTGCTCAATACGGCTCTCAAAATCAAGCAGGGAGAATTGAGCATCAACCCAAGATAAGCCTACCTGATCAATCAATTTCACAACAATGGGGTTGTATTCCGAGTCGAGACCATTAAGAGTATGGAGAACCAATTCATCAGTTGAAATGGGAGCACCGGCAAGAGCTAAATGATCAGCTATGGACTTCATTTTCATCAGATATGCTGTCATGGTTAAGCCGTGTTTGCGAGTGTTGTGAAGCTCAGAACGAAAAATCATCATACGAGATTTAGACACAGCAGAGGTAAGCACTCAAGCCTCAAACCAGAGCTCAAAAGCAGTGCGACAATGAAGCAGTTGAGTCGCAATGTCTTGTGTCATAGTATTCCGAATCCAGCCAAGGAGCATCCTATCGGCAGAGAACCAGTCTTCGAAGTCTGGGTTTGAAACAACCTCATTAGTGACAGGCAGCGAAATCGTCATCGGAGGCACAGGAGCAGTAGCATCAAGATGGTTCTGAAGACGATTGCCCTCGATGAGAGGCAAAACCACTGATGCCCAGACAAGGTAGTTCGTCCGATCCAACTTGATCGATGACATTTGACTGGAAGATTGAAAGATAGCATAGGATTTGGGAACGATAGCTGAGGTAGACGACGAGTGGGTGGTCATCGACGACGAAGAGTGGGTGGTCATCGACGATGAAGAGTGGGTAGTCATCGACGGTGAAGAATGAGTGGTCATCGTCGGTGATGAGGGGTGAGTCATCAATGGCGAGGCGGAGTGGGTCGTCGAGCCAAGAGAAGAAGATGAAGCCATCGAAAAAGGAAAGAAAAGCTCAGAAAAAGGCCTCTGAAAAAAAAAAGTTCCTGGCTCTAGTACCAAGAAGGAAAGAGACCAAATAGAGGCGTGAATAATAGCTGAGGTTAATAGGTCCTCCAGCCACTGTGCTATATATAGTTGAATGAATATGATAAACCTAATGTACAACACAATCCTAGCCATACATGTGGCACATACAGCTAGCATATCTACAATGAATAAATGATACCTATATACAATAGTCTAACTAACTATTAGCCTTAACACAACCATTTCTCAGCACCCATGCTCACATGGCGGTTTTCTCTATACCTGCAATGACAAGGTGGGTTAAACCAGTGTTCGCTTAATAGGTTGATGATTGATATGGGCAAAATTGGAATCAAGCATCTTCTCTTAATTCTCAAGACGAGCATCTGTTTCATATCATTGTAGCTAATCACATGGTAAACAGGTATCAGTCTATGAGGGTGAAGCATGCCACTCTGCTAAATATTTGGCACAAGGACGCTTCATGAAATAATTGGTACATGGAGAGGTTAAGTACTATGATGAATGTCTGATGTGAAGGAGTAGGAGGGCAAGCTTAATTAGTACACTATTTGGGGTCAAGATTCACTTCAAAATTTTATCAATTGTAAGTTGCACTGAGCATAAGCAATATGCGCAAAATGGAAAAGAACGATGCATTTCGAAGCAGAAGGAAAGTAGAAAGCTGATATTTAAATCACAATAACCTTGAAACTAACAAAAAAAAAAGAGAGAACAAAATGCATTTGAGATAACTAGAAAAACAAAACATGAGCATTGTAGATGTCAAAGCTAAATCTCCACAAATATAAAAGCCCACATCCAAATATTGAATTATCTAGAAGCTTTATGATAGCAATCTAAAGAAACACAAACTTAAAATTCTCAATGGGCAATAAATGAATGCTGATCACAATTTTCCTTTCTCGAAAAAAGAATGACGGGTATTAGAAACAAATCTTTAGAAACAAAAATAATTAAAGGAAGCAGAGCCAACACCAGGAAAGTCACACATCCAACAATTAAAAAAAAAGAGGTTTTTCACCTCAATTGTCTTTACACCTTTTGGAGCTGTCACAAGAGACCACGTGAACGGATTGGATCCTAAGCGCATCAACAGAGCAAAATACAGCAGAAACATTCCCAAAATCACTAAGCCCTTCAACAACCAAACACAAAGAGTAGCTCCTGTTGCTAACCACATTCCTGAACCTCTCCTTCCTCACATCGGAGATGCACGGACCAACCGCCTCTAAAATCTCACCACTCGTGACATAATTGTTTTGACATTTGAACCTGTCAAGATATGGGAACCACCGAGATGCATCATCGAGAAGGATCTTGCGCTCCATCTTCATCAACCTAGCTACGTCATCGGTGTGGGTAAGCAGGCACTCGACAGTATCGCTGGATTGGTCTTCAGGGGGTTCGATGATGGGATTAGCAGATAAAGGTTGGTCGTGTATGTGAATGGGTTCGATTGAAGCAGCTTCTTGAGCTGAAGCATAACATCTGGATGCAACCCTTTAATCTTGAAGTGAGAAAAAAGGCCAGAGGAAGCGCAAAAAGAGTGGGTGAAGTGGAGTGAAGGCGGCATTTGAAAGAAGAGACAGAAGGGCGAAGAAGATTTGTGTAAGTGCTCAAATGGATGGCCACAATTTAAAGAAACCAACGACTTGGATGAGATTCTGAGATAAAGTATTATGAGACAATCTGGGTGTGCATTAACGCTCCCAAAATGAGTTTTTTTTTTTAAAAAAAAAAAAAATTGTTCCCAGGAATAAAAATGGATAGAAATTGTGTTTGGTAAATTCGATTTTTTTTTTCTGCTCCCAGGATGAACCAGTTTATTTTTTGTGTTGAGGAATAAAAAAAATAAGCAGAAAATTTCTGCTTCTCTATTCCAAGGCACAAAACTAGAATCAATTTTTCTCGACTCCTTCCTCCTTCATTGTTGAAGAAAATTTCTATAGTCCCAATCTTTGTTCTTCCTCACACCATCTCACCCCCGCGATCCTTTCGGAGCCGTCATGGCCGTGGCAAGGTCGTGAGATCTTGTACCAAGAAACCATAACCACTTCGACATTCTTCAGAGTTGATCTTTGTTCTTCATCACGGGGGGCTAGAGGAATTTTTCCGACAGCCAGCTTTCAATTTGACGGCGGCAAGGAGGGGCTCTGAGGACTACGGCGCATGTAGAGCTCTCGATTTGTCTGATTTTGTTCACATTTGTTCGTCCGATGGCGTCCAGAGTATTTGTGTTGGTCTCTGTCTCATCGCAATATCTAGAGGAGTTTTAGCGTGGGTTTCATGATTTGAGATTTAAGCCTCATCTGTCAACGTTCACTTCGCGAACCTCAGATCGTCTGATGGCATTCCAATAATTTTTATTTTTCTGCCGTGATTCTTTGTTTGAGTTGCTGTGACTGGTTGGGTATTGTTGAGAGGTGAGTGTGATTACCTGGAAATCCTGGTTCATCAACGATGGCCTATACAATGCACGGCTGGGTGCTTATTTTGTCCGACTCTTGCTACCATTAAACATGGCAATTTGCAATTTTCGTTCTGAGTTTACAAATGTTCAACTTAGAGTCGTGCATTGTATAGGCACAAACTTTGATCAAACATGGCAATTTGTAGTTTTCTGGGAGGACCGACCAAAGTGACAAAAACATTTGTAACTCTAAGTTTGTGTTTATCATCGGAGTTAGTTGAACATTTGCCGTAGATATGCCCATGAATGTTTGATCATTTGGCCTGATGTTACTTTTCTATTGCTCCTGACATTGGGAAATTATGGCGCTTCACAATTCTCTCTTAATTAAGTTCTATGCCTGTCATAATTTGATGATTTAGTCATGCTGGTTCAAAACCTCGATGATGTTAGATCAACAATTTTGGGAGCATTTT
Organism: Acacia melanoxylon; assembly: GCA_019022615.1. Lineage (NCBI taxonomy): Eukaryota > Viridiplantae > Streptophyta > Magnoliopsida > Fabales > Fabaceae > Acacia > Acacia melanoxylon. The sequence continues at coordinate 2,561,266 of JAFJYJ010000055.1, forward strand.
TTAATGGACCCAGTAGTTGCAGCAGTCCTATAAATTCAGTGATTCATTCCCATTCAAGTGGATTAATAACAAAATGGGGAAAGGGCTTTTACATGTCTCTGACTTTTGGCCTTCATTCCTATGGACCAGAAAATGAGAACACCAGCAACTCTTGTACAACTGTAATTGATCATGATCAAGTTCAAGAGTGCAAGGGCATTAGGGAATGTAATCATACACAGTGTAGGATTACATATTTTAATGGGGGAAGAAGATTGCAAACAGAAGAGGATGTGGATTGGTTTTGGTCAAAGAAGTACGAGAGAGGCAAAGAGCATTTCATGGTGTTGCCTACAAGAGAAGCGTTTCAGGATTGCAAAATGTGTTAACAAACCTCGGAGTAAAAATAAAATGAGTTAACAAACGTAATTCTGATTCTTAGAACTCTTCCAAGGTACAGAATAATAATAATAATAATAAGATTGTTTCATCTCAGAAACATTGCGGGGAAATTGCCATGCACACCTGATGGACTTCCATCAAAAAAGTGGCTTTTGCGTTGAAGCAACCTCCTTGAGCTTCACCATCACCCAAAAAAGGACAGTTGGAGCAACTGCTTCTCCATATCCATCTCTTCAATTAATTTCCATCTCCATCTCTCTTCTCTTCAAGCGGCCTGAAATTAATTTCCCGACCTACCTCCTCTGCACTCCAGGTCCGTCTTGTCCTGTGCGCCTTCAATTCACAATCTCCTCTTCTCTTCTGCGCCCCAATTAAACAATAGCTTAAAGTTTAGTTTTAGATTCATGACGTAAAGTTAAAATAAAGTTTACATACTCGTGATATAAAGTTTAAGTAAAGCTTAGCAACATACGAGCTTTATAACATATAGCTCACAAATTCCTATAGTCATGAATTGGAGTGAATTTTACAGTGACTTTGGTTAACACAACTTTCGACAACTTTATGGATCCCTAGACAGGTGCATGATCGTCATCAATTGATAGATTAGGGTAGTCCTCGTCATCTCTATTCACGATTGGAAATGCAATTCAGTTCAATTTTGGTTCAAATAATATAAAAACGATATTTGGAAAATAAAAACGAGAAAAAAAAAAGTGGTGGTTTTTTGGGTCATCAAAAGGTGATGGGTTGTCTGATCAAAAAAAAGGTGATGGGTTGAAACTGGAAACTTTACTTGACTGACAGTTTGACACTTGACAGGGGAGAGCGAAGTCCGAGTGAGGGAGAGAACTGAAGACACTGTTGAAGCGCACCCTGCGCAGAGCCACTTGCATTTCCGATCGAGGAATGTCGGTGAAGCTTTTTCCGGCCGTCGGTTTCTCCGGCCAATGTCGAACCCACTCACTTCATGAAGATCAAACTTCCGGAAACCATTCATGCCCAAAACACGGTAAACTCTATGCATTTAAGTTCGCTTAAAACTAAGAAAACGCAGAAATGAGCACCAGCTTCTTCATATACTCTGTTTAATCTGTAGATCCTACACATATCTTCTGATAATTGTTATTTACACTATTTTTTCGGATCGAAATGAAAGAAATCCGGAGACATTTTCCTCAATAGAATAGGAACAAAAAGGGGGTTATTGTGCATGATTTCGAATGAGATACAAGTTGCTTCTTGGTGTTCTAGTGAAATATAGCAAACAGTGTAGGCACTCAGGAGATTGCATTTTGTGATTTGTCAGTGCTTTGTTTTATGAACTCTGTTTGTTTGTTTGTTTAGGGTTCAAGTTCGTTCTCTGTTTTAGCATCTACAATAATTTATCTTTGTATTATATGAAGTTATTTTCATTTGTGCTTAAAGAGTGTTTAAGTTATCTTCCCTCGATTGATTTGCTAAATCTAACTAATTAGAGGAGTGACCTTACAGAGTGTTCCAAAGGAGTTCGTCAGAAGATTTGAGAATGAACTGTTAAGTGTGAGGCAACGATTGGTGTTCCATATGGCCAGTTTGGAAGATGGAATTGAAGAAATCTGAAAAAGAAGTTAGTTTTGGCTTCTTCCTTCTAGTGTTCGGATATGAAGGATAGATCTGTGGGAGAAATCGATAATTCAAGAAAGCATGAGAAAGAGAAAGATAGGTCTGGCAATGGCTTTGTTCCAAAATGAAGAAGAGAGCTTTTGAGGAAAAGGCAAAGAGCTATAGAAGCTACCAGAAACGAATCCAAAAATCCTCCACCATTTATTGCAACAATAAGGCCAGCTAATCTGAATCCTTGTTTTATGATAAGGAATCTATCTCTATGAGCTATAATATATGAATGTGATTCTTTCTCACTTTGTTAATCCTTTGCTCACCAACTTGTATTTTGTTGCAGGATCCTGGCATTGTTATGCTTGTTCCTCTTGATAAGCTTAAACTCACACTGGTCTCCTTCCTTCACATTGTTGGCCCGTGCGAAACTGATCCCTTCGCTATTTGAACAATTGACATGTATTTAGCATAATTCATTAAAATGGAAGGTCAATTATGCTAAATAGAAATTCTTCAAATAGCGAGGGTCAGATCATTTCGCACGGGCCAACAATGTGAAGGAAGGAGACGAGTGTAAGGCTTTGTTTGGTTTGGGGGGAAGGGAGGGGAGGGGAGGGGAGGGAAAATGGAGGGAAAAAATTTAAAGGAGAGGAAAATTCTTGTGGCCCCACTACAAATAACTTTTCTCTCCCTCCATTTTCTCTCCCCTCCCCCCAAACCATGCATAGCCAAGTGTGAGTTTGAGTTTATCAAGAGGAACAACCATAATACAACTTGGTGAACAAAGGATTAACAAAGTGAGAAAGAATGGTTCTAGCATAGAGAGTTCTTCAAAAATGGTTCTAATATGCATTAAGATCTTATTCCCTCGGTCCTTAATATAAAAGATATTTAGGGAGTTGGTCTTAAATATAAGGTATAATTTTTATATTTGTCAATATTTTCCTTATTTATTCTTATTGATGCTTACTCAACAATAATTAATTTGAAGGAAAAAATAAGGAAATTAAAGGAAAATGATTGATTTTTTTAAAAAGATATATTTTATTAACTAACTAATTTGTTTTGTTTAATTTAAATAAATTAGGTAAAAATGTTTTACATTAAAAACCGGAGGCATATGATTATAAGGTGTATGCGTGTTAGTTGATTCATCTGATAAAAAAAGTTATGTAATTACAAATGCAGAGTGATCGATGCACATACGTATAATTTTTGTTTTGAAAAAACAAATAGATATGAGTATTCTCAAATGGTTTATTCAAGGAAAAATTGCATTTAGGTTTGGGACAAAAGAAAATGTGATAAAATGATTTTTTAAAATATTAAAATTATATTTAAGTCCCGTGAAACTTTTTTATAATAAATTTTAGTTGTCAAATGTCCATTGATTTGTCAATTAAGGCCTATAGACATGTCAGTGTAACATTCATGGACTTGTTAGTGGATGGTTTTTGATTTATCATTGGAATTAGAATTTATTGCAATAAAGTCAATGTGAGTTGGCATAGATGGTAAGGGATCAAGGGATTAGGCGCAGGTGGTGGGTTTGATCCCTCTCGTCGTCATTTGGGGTAAGCGATCTCGTAAGTCCCGAGTAAGTGCTTTCATAGAGCCGGGGCCGTCTTGGCAGCAGTGATGACCGATGTCGAACCCCTCTAAAACTTTTTTTTATCAAAAAAAAAATAAAAAAAATTATTGCAATAAAATTCTCATTAGAGTTAAATACAATTTTAAGATTTCAGCGGATCAATTTATTATATATATTTTTATTTGGGACCGAAATATAATTTTTCTTTTTATTCAATCAACAAAGGTTATAAGCCCAAAAGAGTTAGGAATTTAAAGCTTTTACTGCGACTCCAGATAATTGTGACAGTGATAGCTATTTTTAACAACGCAACTCAACGTGGGAATTAATGAATGTTTCACTAAAGAAAGTAACTGAGTTAGCTTTTTTTTTTTTTTTTAAAAAAAAGATCTTATACAGTGTTTTTGGTCATATTCAACATTATTTCACAATACTCTTATTTTGATCTATGTAGGGATGGAGGGAATATATAACTATTGTTAAAATATTCAATTATGAAAAATAAATGAATATAATTATAAACTGTTAAAATTTTATTTAAATAGAAAAAATCACTTTATAAAAAATATTAAATTTAAACCGTCTTATTTTTAGCCAATGAGATTGAAGAAGTTGATGGAGAAGAAAACGGAGATAATCTATATATGGGGAGGTTTGAAATTGAGTTAGATTTCATCCCACCTAAATAAAGTTATATTTATGTTTAAGTAGCATACAACACTGAAAGCATTTTTCTAGTACTACTTATTACTACCTCCGGTCCTAATTATAAGACCTAGTTGACTTTTTTTGGAGAAATTAACGAAGCTAAATAAGATACTTAATCATTTCATATGTTGTGTATCCTTAGATTATATATTAGTTTATTAGTCAAACTAATTAGTTTGAAGAAAAAAATAAAAATTCTCTAAAGTAATTTAATTAGCTTCCTTAATCTCTTCAAAAAAGTCAACTAGGTTTTATAATTAGGACTAGAAGGAGTATCTTAAACTAAATTTTGGTGTATTCGACACCTAAAAATATTTTTTTCAGTAGTAACCAGTATTATAAAGTAATTTTGATAAATCCAACATTCTAAAGTATTTTTCAGTAACATATTAAGTTTACGGTGATCATTGCTAATTTGCTACTGAAAACAAACTTGAGTGACACAATTTTAAAGCGGGAAAAGTATACTCATCAAGTTAAGGATGATGACAAAAGTACTACTTTCTCCGATCTTAAATATTAGTTTTAGTCTAATTATAAGGATCGAGATGACTTTTTTAAAGAAGATTAAAAAAGTTTAAATAAGTTCTTAATCATATTATATGTTATATATCCTTAGATTATTTATTAGTTTATTGGTTAAACTAATTAATTTGGAGAAAAAAATAAAAATACTTTAAAGTAATTTAATTAGTTTCTTAATTTTCTAAAAAAAAGTCAACTTTATCTTATAATAGGACTGGAAGGAGTATAAGGCAAAGTTGATTTTTTTTTTTTTTGAAAAATTAAGGAAGTTAATTAAAATATACTTTAAAACATTTTTTTTTTATTTTTCCATCAAATAATTAATTTGACTAATAAACTAATATATAATATAAGGATATACAATATATAATATGATTAAATAACTTATTTTACTTTCTTAATCTTTTTTTTTTTTTAAATCAATTAATAGGACCAAGGTGGAGTAATAAGAAAGAAAGACGTATGGAAATGGTTATTTGGGAAGTTGATTACTATATTCAAATATGAGATGGGCTACTATATTGGCGCCATCAATTTTGGACCAAAGATTTGTCTGACGATTGAATGGTCCCATCTCTCATGTTTGTTCATCTCTTTTTCGTTCTTTCTCAAAAAAAGAGATTAAGATAAATCTTTCTTAGTCTTGGATATAATGATATTCAATTTAGGTCCATGTCTCCTTCATAATCCACACTTGAAATTATGTTATTTTATTGGCCTGGCCGGTGGTTAGAGTCAAAAAGTTCTTATTCTTTGGTTCTCCTTATTTTATTTTTTTATATATATTTTTTTATATATATATATATAATATTTTTTTTTACGGTATAAATTTTAGTCCATCCTCCGCCGTTGGGAATTGAACCAAGCTGGAAAAAAAAAAAAAAAGATTCAAATCAACTTAAATTCGGTTTTATTTGGTTTGGTTTGGTTCGGTTCAAACAAACATAAATGAACCCAACCAATCTCCCACAAACTAGTTTTAAGAGTATAGATTTTCCAATTTATGAGATAAATATGTGAAAATAATTTTGTCTCGATTTATTAAAAAAGGCTTCTGAAACCATAGTTTTGTGGTTTGCCAAATATGTAAAAATTAGAATAAAGGATATTAATTTTAAGCAATATAATATACTTACCCTGTCCTTAATATAAAATATATTTAAAGAGTTGATCTTGGTCCTAAATATAAGACATAGCTTTTATATTTGACAATTTTTTATTAATTTACCTTTGATGATGCCTTCTCAACAATAATTAAGGAAAAGATGGAATGGGGGAATTAAGAAAGATGTCCATAACTCTAACATATAAGAAAGTCTTTAATTTACAATGTAAGACATATTTAACCTTTTTACTATGAATTCTCATTTTATTAAGATATTGTTACCTAATTTGATTAGATTAAGGAAGTTGGTTAAGTTAATTAATATGACAAGATTTTTTTTTAAAAAAAACACCCTAATCGTACTTCTTTCTCTCCATATCTTTTTTACTTGATTATTGTTAAAGGAACATCAATAAAGGTAAATTAAGAAAAGATTGACAAATATAGGAAATAAATCTTATATTTATGATCAAGAGCATCTCTATAATTAGTTTATATATTGAGGACCTAAGGGAGTATTTGAGAAATCTTTGATGGCTTCTTCTTTTGGCAAGAATTGCTTCTTAAGATAGAAAATCTTTAAATTTTCCTTTGTTGAGTCTTAGAAGAGAGATTAATAAATAATTTAGGTCAGGCAAGCCACACTTTGCTAAGTGTTTGTTTGGATCCCATTTAGGATCCTCAAAAATGTTTATTCACTTAAATCAAGACAAAACTTTTCTTAGATACTTACTTCACATCCCATAAATCACAATTGAAAAGCTACTTTTGAAAGTTTCAATCGCTATTCCAAACAAGCATTGAATTTCTCTTGTACACTTGATTGTCCTTGATAATAGATACATGATTTTTTTAAAAAAAAAACAGAAAACTGTTAAGCAATATTGAATAATTTTTTTTAAAAAATAAATTACCCAACATGAGCCAATACCCGAGGACAATTTTTTCAAGGATTTGTTCCTCAGGACAATTTATTTAAAATGTTGCCCACTTTTTTTTTTGCCAGTGAAATTTTTAAATAAATAAAAATGTCATGTAATTTGGTTACCCTCTTTTAAACAAATAATTTAAAACACATCTAGAAGGGGAGAAGAAAAAATTTAAGGAAAAATTACTCAATTCGGAATAGGATATTGTCACTATCAATTTTGGTCTCTACCACTTTTTTACCGTTAAATCAAAATCTCAATAGGAAAGAAAAATGATAAAGGTAAATGAGAATCGATCAAACAATGAAAAAGTGGTAGTGAGAATATCCTATCTCAATTCTAAATAAGAAATTTTTTTATTTACATTAAACCTGCATGTTTTTAAGATAAACCTAACAATATGAATTTTCAAATTTCTGAATATTTAATTTTTTACACTGTGTTGAGTATTTTCCTCCCATAATGCAAAGGCCACTTACGATTCAAGGGTATAAATGTAATTTCGTAAGTTGCCATTTTCAACTTCGGACCTGAGCTCCAAGTTGATAGAAAGCTGAATCGATCCCCAGAGTTTTCATTACAAACAACAAATCAGACGTCTCGCTTAATAAAATAAAATTGAAAGTACAAAATCACAAGAAGGATTAAGGCGGACGAATTCTGCTGTGTACTGAAAAATTAGGTTCAATTTCAATTACTCACTTCAATTTTCCTATTTTATCAGATCTGTATTATACCCTACCCAATTCACATTCCACGTCAAACACCATATTTGTACTTCGATTTCATTCTGATTCTCCTGGCCAAAAAAAGGAGAGAAAAAATTCCCATATAAAGAAGGATGTGTCGTTTCGAAGATGAAGTGATCTGAAGAAGAAATTGATTACGCGTTTTATTTACCCTTGCCAAAGGAAAAAATCACAGAGCTATCGCAATGGCGGACGTGTTCTCAGTGATTCCTCCTGCAGTGCTTCGCAACCTTACTGACAAGCTCTACGAGAAGCGCAAGAATGCTGCTCTTGAGGTGAAACCTCAATCCCTTTCTCTCTCTTAATTTTCATTCTTGAGTTTGATAAATTTTGGAGATTCGTGGTTTTGGGTATTTTTATTGAGCTTTACTTGATCATAGGTTTATATTGGTTGTGTGGGTGTATAGGTTGAGGGAATAGTGAAGCAGCTTGTTGCTAATTCAGAACTTGATAAAATAACCGCTGTGATCAATATGTTGACTACGGAGTACACTGGCTCGGTACAAGCAAATCACCGAAAGGTGTGAGTTTTTTTTGTTGTTGCCTTAATTACATCGTCATTATATGTTCATTTTATTTTATATTAAATTTGTGTGAAATGAAAAGTGATTTTAGTTTTGGTTTGATCCTATTTCATGTTATGCTGGTTGAATTCTTTTCAATTTTTTATGAAGGGAGGACTGATAGGATTAGCTGCTGCGACTGTTGGGTTGTCTACTGAAGCAAGTCGGTATCTTGAGGTGAGGAGTTGACTAAAATAACGCTTAATATGGATGTAAATGTTTTTTGTTCTTTCGTCTGACTTTGTTATTCTGAGCTTACAGTTTGAACTCCTTCCCCATTAGAATAACTTTAAAATTTCTTGAAGTTTGTGCTAGAACCATGCTAGTGGTTGCTGGGTCTGGTGGCATTACCTTCCTCTCTTTAGAACAAGATGAAAGAATTGATGAATAGATGGATAGATAGATACATAGTTAGAGAGAGAGAGAAAGAGAGTATGTAGAATGATTATGCATCCCAAAGCAATGTTCATTGTATTATCATCTGGACTTGTTTCTGGTGGCTTGAGGAAAGTATTGTGGTTTCTCAAGGTTCCTTTCAACCTCCTATGGTATTCTCTCCAAATAGGAAGCAATTTGATTTATTTGTGGGTTGCTGGGGTACTGAAGGTGGTTAATGAATCATCCTCAGATTCCCTTTTTATGATAAATCCTCAGATCCCTTTTCTTCTAGTAAGCAAAAATGGAAAATAAATCTTTATATAATAGCATGTTCTATAGCATATATGCTCATCTTTTTACAATTTTTTAATCTCGCTCATGTCAAATCCTTGACATAACTTGTAATATTTGGATGTAGTCCCTAATAATTTCGGCTTGCATAGCTGCTTTGGTTGAATTTAACAAGAGAAACTGCTAATGTTGCTGAATAGCAATTGATCTTGTCTTTAGCCTAGTCTTATAATAGAAGGAAGCTTGGGCAGGGTATTTAAAATGAACTTTGTTTGGAAATTTAATCTTTTCTCTTGTCTTCTTCACCTTCCTAGTTATCTTCAGTATAGATGTACAAGGGCATGGTATTACTGGCTTCATCACGAATATGATCTAAATTTCGGATTACTGGTCAGTTACATTGTCTCAATAAGTGAAATTGCCCTTCTGGATAGTCTAGAGCGCTTCTTTATGATTTATTCAGCATGGATTTTACTTTGAGATGTAAACTTTTCCTGTGCATTCTGTAGTTATCTGTGTGAGTCTTCTGGTTTATGATTCCAGATCTCTGATGTTGCTTCTCATCACATGTGATTTGATTGACCTTATTTAGACATCTTGTTTTATGTTCAATATATGGAGTTCTCATGGAAAGTTTTCATATGATTTTTCCTATTGGATGTATTCCGACTGAGTTTTATTTTGCATAAAATTCTTTTCCTAGTAGGCCAGTTGGTTATTAATGGAGTCCAAGTAAGGAGTGTGTATTTTCTTCTTGGGGCATTGGATTACTTGACCTGCTTGTGCACAAAATAGAACTTTTAATGCAATTTTTAAATTTGAGTGATTAGATTTATTAGAATTTGCTTTAAGTCTGAAAGACATAACAATTACTCTTGATTTAGATGGTACCTTGTATTTGTTAACGCAGTGATGATAGTGCTTGGAATGATTGATGTACTGTCCTGACCTTACATCAACTCTTGGTTTGTTTGTTATTTTCCAGTGCTTGATAGATAGCACCAAATTTCAGGATAAGGAAATAAAGTTGATTGCACTTTATGTGATGAAAGTGAAACTTGTACCAAGTTATCAAGCTATGTTGTGTCTAATAGTAGTTTTAGCTGTTTTTTTTTTGGATGAATTATCAGTAACATAGGATATTAGTATCATTCTCTGTGTTACAGAGGTGAGCTTATTGGTTCATATATTCTTTTCATATCTCTTCCTCTTGCCTAAAAATAATTCTTGCTTGCTGGCAGCAAATTGTGCCCCCTGTGTTAGGTGCTTTTGCTGATTCAGACAGTAGAGTTCGTTATTATGCTTGTGAAGCACTGTATAATATTGCTAAGGTGAGAATTTGATTGCTTTGAAATGCCTATGGATTGACTACATATTGGTGATCTACTAGAGTTAATGAATATCTTTTCCTGATGCCAGGTTGTAAGAGGGGAGTTTATTGTATACTTCAATCAGATCTTTGATGCCTTATGCAAGCTTTCTGCAGACACAGATCCAAGTGTACAAAGCGCTGCTCATCTCCTAGATAGGCTTGTAAAGGTATAGGATTATCTGTCTATATACCTCTCTACTGGCTTTACACGTGTGCATGCGGTTAAGATTTCCTGGATTGGGGTTTTATCTGATAGTGGTATGAATTTCTATTTTTTTTTAGATAAACTGATGCATAAATTTTTTTATATTGGAACAGGATATTGTGACTGAAAGTGATCAGTTCAGGTGAATCCCTCTCACTTTTATTCTATGACTTTCTGTATTTAGTGATCTAAACTATACAAAAGATAGTCCGACATATCCGCCCCTCTGAATGTAATTAGACTGATTCATTCCCTTTCCCTTTTCTTCTCTGATCTTCAGTATTGAAGAGTTTATACCATTGTTGAGGGAGCGTATGAATGTCTTGAATCCATATGTTCGTCAATTTTTGGTTGGATGGATTACTGTATTGGATAGTGTCCCTGATATTGACATGCTGGGTTTTCTTCCTGATTTTCTTGATGGTAACTTTCAATACATGAGTTTTGAGCATTTATTCTCAACATTTTATAAGCATTTCTATTGACCATTTATTTATTTGTATACTTCTTAGGTTTGTTTAATATGTTGAGTGATTCAAGTCATGAAATTCGTCAGCAAGCTGATTCAGCTCTATGTGAGTTTCTTCAAGAGATTAAAAACTCCCCAGTAAGACTTCTACTGCTGTGTTCTCTGATTTCTTTAACCAGGATTTTGCCACTGTTTAGGTTCCTGTGCTTTAATGTTATCCCTCCCCCATAGCCGGCTAAGGAGCATTTCTTTTGGTTTGGCATCTTTGTTTATATGTACTATGCATGATTTCCACCAATAGTTGTTACACAAAAGCAAAATATTTTGTTCATTTGTCATTTTCTGACTCAAGCAGTGCTACTCTTGAAGTCTGTAGATTATGGTCGAATGGCTGAAATACTGGTACAGAGGGCAGGTTCTCTGGATGAGTTTACTAGATTAACAGCTATCACATGGGTAAGTGGTAATGCAGTGCCTCATTTTATCAATCAATTTTTTTCTGGGTGCCTTGGCAAAATTTATTATCATTTATGTTCTGTTATTATTCATTATTATTTTATTGGAATCATACATGTTCTTTCATCTTTGAACAGATAAATGAGTTTGTTAAACTTGGTGGTGACCAGCTGTTTCCATATTATGCTGATATTCTTGAAGCCATTTTGCCTTGTGTATCTGATCAAGAAGAGAAAATTAGAGCGGTAGGTCTATTTGAGCTTTCCTTGTTTTCTTTTGCTTTTTGATGGCATGATTGATTGTGTTTTACTTTGTCTTCTGTTTAATAACAAGACTACATGAGGTGCAATTCAATGAATTTGATAAATTTTCTGCTGCTATGTAAGGTTGCTCGTGAAACCAATGAAGAACTACGTGCAATCAAGGCTGATCCGGCTGAATCATTTGATGTAGGAGCTGTTCTCTCTGTTGCTAGGAGGTGTAGTTTTCTTACTTAGGAAAGAGCCTAGATATTTTGCAATGCTGACAATTAAATTTAAGTATTTCCATGAGCATCTGAGAAGATATTTGGAAATGGAAATGATTATGAGGGCCCTTTTTATTGGTTCCTATGTCCTTGGAAGATTATTATCTGAATAATTTTGCTCTGATATTGCGATGGTTTGACTGATCAGGCAACTTTCTAGTGAATGGGAGGCTACCCGGATTGAAGCTTTGCACTGGATATCAACCCTTCTAAACAGACACCGTGCTGAGGTGACTGGATTATTGGAATCTACCATTCTGTGTTGATGATTAAGAGGCAGCTGTACATGAGTAGAATTGATCTAGTTTCTGGAAATGCCCATGATTTTAAGTCAGGCAACTCATTTACATTGCCTATTTGGATATTTCTAAAGGCTCTGAAAATAATTGCTTGTTTATGACCTATAACAAAAAAGTTTTATTTAGGTTTACTGGAATCTCTAATTTTATTGATGGATGCTACTTGGCTGTAACCAGTAGTTATTATCATTCTGCTACTTGTAAATCTATACTTTTTGCCTACTTTATGAATTAGGAGACAATTTTCTACTCTCTTGTCCAAGTAGACTACCTTTGCTTTATCATTTCTATCAACAGAACTAGAAATGAATTGAGGTAAAAAGACCATATATCCTGCAAACAGATATGGCTAATGAGATATACAACTTTCTTTTTCTACCAATATGTTTTTTGGCCTTCTCTTGAATAATATCTCCAAAGTCCAAACATGTGTAAGACCTTCCCCCACCCACTCCCTTTTTACTTATAGTTCCATTCTAACATATTTACTTTTGATTTCTGAGATAGGTTTTAACATTTCTGGATGACATATTTGACACCCTACTGAAAGCACTTTCTGATCCATCTGATGAGGTAGTCTTATTATCCTAATTTTTTTTCCTCTCGTTTTTTCATTAAGCTCTTTGTTTTGTTTTTTTTGTTTTTTGCCAACATTAAGTTCTTTGTTTCTTAATACATACGTGCATGTGCTACTTGTTGTGGTTTATATTTTTCATATATCTCATAGATACTTCACATGTACCATTACTTCTGAACAATGCTTTTCAAGACAAATTTTCACTAACCTAAGTCTTTGGATGAGAAGTTGGAGTGGCCTAGCCAGTGCAGTTTCATTGGCATCTTTATGTATGTTGCTGGTTGCATTGCATGCATGAAATTACTTCTGTCTCACTTAGATAACTTAATGGTTTTGGGGGGGCTTGGTCATGGGACTTTTAATTTTAAGTCAGCACACATCCATTTTCAGGTTGCACCAGTATTTTTCATCATAAAGTATGTGTTTTTGTTAGAGAATTTCGTATGGTTTTACTGCCTTAAAATCTCTTTATTTTCTTGAGTAATTGTTTATATTAAAAAAATTTGATATTTTTGTAGCCCCTCCAATTCTTGTTTACTATCATGTTTGCGCATGGTAATCAAAATTGACTTAATTGTCTCTAATTCATTATAGTTGTGTGTCTTAAATAGGTCGTGCTTCTAGTTCTTGAAGTCCATGCATGCATTGCTAAAGATCCTCAACACTTCCGAAAGCTTGTTGTGTCCCTAGTCTGCAAATTTCGTGTGGATAATTCTCTTTTAGAGAAGTAAGATTTCCCTACATTGTTTTTAGTCAATTTTATTTTTCTTGATACATCATGTTTAAATATGCTGTTACTAATAAATTCTTATTTATTCATCATATACCTAGGCGTGGTGCTTTGGTAATTCGCCGACTATGTGTGCTTTTAGATGCTGAAAGAGTCTACCGTGAACTATCTACAATACTTGAAGTAGAATCTGATCTAGATTTTGCATCAGTTATGATTCAGGTTGGTCTTGACTGATGAGAAATTAAAATGTGATATCCTTCTAATTATAAGGATGGCTTATCCTTTCCCAGGTCCGTGTCAAAATAGTTAAATGGAGCAGTTTTGTCATACTTGTGCTTTAACATTTTGTACTTTGTCTGCATCTGCTGGTCAAGATAACTGGTTTTGGTGCGCACTAGTAAGCTAGCTAAATTTATTTTGTTTTGAACTTATGTTGCCCACTTGATAACTTGAATATTTAGGTTGGATGATTCTTTTATACTAATTGGAATGGCATGCTAAACTAGTTGTAGGTCTCGTGTTGCAGAGTTTGAAAAATGGAAGAAGCTTAAGATTCCTGTTTCCTTTTATTAGATTTGTGGAAGATGCTCTTGATTTGTTGTTCAAAATTCAGACAGAATCATGTTTCCCTTGCTTTTCTGACCATGGGCAGCGATATATATATTGTGGGAATATATATATATATTTTCCTTCCAAAAGTAAACATGCATGCATGCATATATATATTTAACATGTTTATGACTTCTCGTTTTAATGAAAAAGTTTTTGTTTCTTCAAATCAACAAGTGGTCAATTGTATAAAGGCTGATAGAAAAGGACAACATCCTATCCAATTACTATAAATCTGCTCTGGATGTTTAGTATGGTAAGGGCCAGTTATCCAACAAGGAGCTTTATGTTAATGACTGTTGCATAGCTTATTTGGGATTTACAGACCTGGCTGACTAGATAAATATGGGTGTGCTTGTGCGTGCTTTCTACTGAGTCTAAACCTCTACTTATTTAATAAGCTGAATCAGTATTAATCAGCACAGTTTCAAAAAATTTCAGGCTTTGAATTTGATCTTACTCACATCATCAGAATTATCTGAGCTTCGAGCTCTGTTGAAGCAATTAGTGGCAAATCCTGCTGGGAAGGACTTGTATGTCTCTTTGTATGCTTCATGGTGCCATTCTCCAATGGCAATTATAAGTCTCTGCTTCTTAGCTCAGGTAGGTAGGATCTTTAACTTGGTTATTGCTATCTGTTTATTTGAATTTCTTTTTTCCCCTTCATTTGCACAATACTTCTTTTAGCAATGTGCATTTGTGGTGGCTCAGCCTTATTTTGGTCATTTGAGTTAATTTTTTTTATTCTTTATGGTCAGACCTATCAACATGCTAGTGCTGTGATTCAGTCTCTAGTTAAGGAGGATATTAGTGTCAAATTCTTGGTCGAACTGGATAAGCTAATTCGCTTGCTGGAAACCCCAATCTTTGCTTATCTAAGATTGCAGGTATACAACAGAAGCCACATGTTTAATCTATCTACTGTTGTTTTAGGGTCGTATTATAGCATATATTTGGTACTTAGTCTGGTAAAATGTGAAACAGGGTGTGTTTCTGATGATTAAAGCTATATGACAACAATCGCTTGTTATTACGTTTTCCTTTTTGTCTTTTGCTTATTCCAAGATCTAGTTTGCCCCTCTTGAGATCCATTCAGATTGCCATCCCCCTTGCAGCACCCTGCGCCCTAAAAAATATTTTATTGAAAGATAGCTTACATGTCAGGTTTTCAATTGTTTTCAAATTGAGGCAACTCTTCTTTCTTTAAAAAAGCTCTCTTGTTTATGACTTTTTCTGGAAAGTCAAGGCCCTTTCTAAGATATCAGTCTATAAGAAAATAAGGTGATACCTGGTCTACAATTATTGGATGCATCGATTGAACTCATTGAAGTTGAGGGTAGTCTAAAAAATCCTCAATGTGATGTCCCAGTAGAGGATATGGTAATGAAGGATTTGCTGCCATGTTCTGAGTCACTGTTGGAGGATTGGGAGGCAAATCAGGAAGCCATTGGCATGATCAAGACTATTAAATTTTCAGTAATAATGAACTCCAGTGTCTTATTTGTTGGTTTTTCAAACCTTGTTTTATATATGCTTATTCTGCTTGTTAGTTTTTATTCTTATCACGTTTAGTTGAGTTTCCTTCTGCAAGATGAGTATAGTACCAACAAGTTCTTGTTATTTATAGTGTATCAATAAATTCACAGATATATTTTAATATTTGTTTTCTTAGGCGCCTGAAATCTTTGTTTAATATTGCAGCTTCTTGAACCTGGAAGATATATTTGGTTATTTAAAGCATTGTATGGTCTTCTGATGTTGCTTCCCCAGGTATTTGCAAATTTAGCCATTTCCCTATAGTGCAGTATTCTTTACTCGGAGTCAGACAGTCAAAGAAGGTCTTTATGCTTTGTGTATTTTAATGCATCTTTTTCTAGCGTGTGGATAATAAGTGATATATTCTTTATTCTGTATGGTGATTATGATTTATATCATTTTGTTGTGTTTTAAGGATCAGCCCATTGTCTGTTCTGGTTCTGACCAGATGATGCTGCTTAACTGCTGCATTTACTCAGTTGTTGAATATATGATCTTGCTCTATTTGCAAGCTCATGTTGTGATAACTCTGGAAAGCTAGTTCATATTTCTTTGGAGTTGATATTGACTCTTTCATTTTGATACCATTATGCAGCAAAGTGCTGCCTTTAAGATTCTAAAAACTCGTCTAAAAGCAGTGCCGCCACATTCTTTAAATGGCGAGCAATTTAGGAGAACATCCTCAGGGAATCCTTACCAAATTCTTCATCACATGACCGGTGGATCTCAAATCACTGAGGATGGGGACATAGCTGTAGATGATGGCGACCCAGATAATGAAATCAACTTTGCTGCAAGGCTACAACAGTTTGAGCAAATGCAGAATCAGCATCGCATGCATGCTAGAGCGCAGGCACAGTTGCGCAATACTTCCACTTCTGTGTCAAAGGTTACTGACCCCTTTATACTACCTTCTGCGTATTGATGTATAAAATCAATGGGTTGTGCGCGCACAATTTTGGGAGAAATTACAAATATCTTACTTCTACTTGAATTCATTTGCATACAACCTCACTCTAACTTTGAAAATTGAGAAGTTAACCCTTTAATGGAGATGTGACCTAGAACTTGCGCAATTTATTGTGTGGCGCACTCATTCGTCTGGAGACACTAGACAAATTTTGGTAGCATCTCCTTTGAGGTAGAGGGTATTGGATTGGATTTATCATCATTATTGGCATACAACATTTATTTCATGTATTGTTTTGCCCAAACTGTTTCAAGTCATTCTTTTGCTTTGTTTCGTTTTCTGATAACATCACCAGAATCATAATGAGGACGCTGATAGACTGGAAGAAACAAGGCAACGTCTGTCATCTGATCTTCGTGTTTCTTCTCCAAAATCATCAAAAAGAGGCTCTGGGCAGACACAACTATAATTATAATGTTGCACTTGCCCATGCGTGAGTCAAATTATGTACGGATCTCACTGTATGTGAAATTTGAAATGTGTTAGGCTATGTAGAGTTGTAAATCATAGTAGTTTATTCTACTCTTAGAGGCTGAGGTGGTGAAAATTGGGTTTGGAATCACCATGAAGCTTGGGTTTTTCCTGGGCTATTCTTTTGACCTTGTAAACAGGAGAGGCTCATGTGGTTCTATTATCTTTTGTTTATGACCATGTGGGCGGAAGGCATATTTTTATTTAGAGATGTTTCATTTCTTTATCTGTCCCATGTCCATTTACAAATTACAACCTTGTGATATCATAAGCACCTAGATTTTGTGTTGGTGCGATGTTCAGGGATACTGGCGAACGAATTTTGTGATGTCCAATTTTGTTTGATTTGAGGGGAGTGAAGTGAAGAAGAAAGGATGGAAGATTTTAACAGTTTTTTTTTTTTTAAAAAAAAAAATGGATAATGTTAGGTTAAGAGCAAGATTGCTCCTTTTTTTTTTTAAGAAAAAAATATTTTAGGAGTAAGATTGCATCGTCAAGTATTTTAGGGTGTTTGGATGCACTTCTAAAATATTTTAGGGTCCTCGGGGGACCTTTACCCTTATTTTATTCAAACTTGTTAAATCCCTCTTTACCTTCCATTCCGCAAAACATATATAAAAGCTAATAAAAGGTAAATATTGAATAAATATTAATACAAATTTAAGTGTCTCGAAGATGTGAAATAAAATTGTACATATCATTATAAATGAATAAGTTACCCAGTTATATTCAAATATAGCCAATAATTTAACATTTTATTTTAAAATTTATTTCTTTAATACATTACAATTTATAATTATATTTATCAAAGTTTTTATTAAATGTACTAATTTAATTGTTTGATATAATTTATATGTACGCATTTTATAAATATATTTTAAAACCAGATCAATTCTAATTTGGCAATCATATTCAAGTCATGCATACGTACATATACATACATATTCCTTCTGTTTTTGAAGGGTGGCTCTAGACAGTGTGCTCAGGAGTACAATGAACTGCCTTGTATTATTTTCATATGCATGAAATCTACACCGGAGGTCTAGCTATAAATTTAGTGATAGCAAATCCACCCAAATTGCCTCGCACGACCTAAAAATTGCACTACAAATTCAACGGCAACGTCCTGAAGATAGCCAATTTCACTTTACAATCAACATCTTGGCAATTCAGGATACAAGTGCCACTGCAAAAGAGTGCCAATGCTCGAGAAAATCACCGACTTCACAGAGCATAGATTTTCTCAATGTCAGAATCATAAGCATCCAATTCAGATATATTTGCAGAGTAGGACCAAGAGAAAGATTTGCTCCCACTTGCTCTCTTTATGCGTCTCTGGGAATCGCCGCCGAAAATGCCAAAATGTTGTTGGAAAACAAAGTAGCATAGGCATCCTAGAGTTCCAATTATAGTGGGTACACCCAAAATGGTTATGGTAATAGCCATCCATGTTTGCTTTTTTCCAACAACAACAAATGCCAAAGCCAGAAAAGCCCCACATGTGCAAGAACCAGCAGCCCACATAAGCTTGTTAACCACTGACACAACCTGCTTTTGAGCACTTGTGTCCCAGGCTACCAAAGTGATTTGAACAACCACCACAGATAGAGAGATGAAAAGTGATGTAGAGTTTAAAAGACAGAAAGCTTGGAAAGCAACATTATCAGCTATATTAGCCTTCCCTGTCTCAGGTCCTTCCGTGATATATTGGCCAGGCAAACTGAATATAGCCAAGAATGCTACTGAGGCAAAAAGGACAGCAACCATTGTGACGGAGTTAATTGTATTTTGAACTGCTTCTCTGTGAAGCTTTTTCAATTCTTTAGCAATACCATAAACTCGCTTACGAGTTTTTAAGTTTGCCTCAAGTTGTGACTGCACTTCATGCTTTATATCACTCACAGTTCTTTTAAGTTCCATGGCTTCATCAACTTTGCCAACGTACCTGGCGTACTTGGCACCACAGTCTGCAAGGACCTCCTTGATTTCCAAAGCTGAATCCCCATACTGCAATTTATCTGCCAAATCCAACGCTGTTTCCTTCTGGTTATTGATTGCATTAATATCCGTAGCTGTGCAAATTAGCAGAAGACTAACATTCTGAAAAAGAGAATTGTGTCAGCGTAAGAAGAAATCAGGGAAGAAAAAGAATCTTTGCACGAAAATTTTGCTAGAAATGCAAGCAATATTTGTTATGTGACACAAGGAAATGAATTTTGTTGATTGCACTAGGGCATCTGTTATGTCAAATAACCTTACCAAAACATAGCATGGGAACAATCTAAGTAGAGTGATAAAACTATCAGATTGGATGAACTGTGTCGAACAGAATGGGCATGTTATTATATGAACATAAAAGAATGAACTGGCCACTGGCCTTGTATATGGAGAGAAAGACCAAAATGTTCCATTGCAGACATTATTATAGGAGCTGAAAGATTGGATGACTACATTATAAAGAAACTGCACATACATGGTGGTGTAGGGCTACAGTTACATGAAAGTAAAATTCACCTGTGAACGGCCCTTCCTTGTAGCCATGTGTAAAGCAGTATTTCCCTTCTTGTCTCGTTCATTCAATATAGTGGAATCAGCTTGTAATATCTCCTTTACCACTAAGGGACACTGTCCTTTTACAGCCATATGCAGTGCAGTTTGACCCTTTTTATCTTTGACAGTGACTATTCTTCGATCCCGGTCAATAAGTGCTTTCACAATAGAAAGAAGCCCATACCTGGCAGCATTGTGCAATGCAGTTTTTCCATTTTTCCTAACTATCCACATTGAATGGACATCTGCATCGATGATAGCATTCACCACATCCAAATGGTCTTGAACTGCAGCTGAATACAGGGGACTAGTGTTTGAGGAGTCACACAACTTACAAACCTCGGGCATCTTGATCAAAAACTCTTTCACGATATCTGGAAAATGATTGACAATGTTAAAAATAATAATTCCACAACAAAGTGCATCCATTGTGAATTTATCATTTATGGGACCTATCACGGGTGTCGCCAAGTTACATAAATCAAAGCTGCAGCCAGGAGTGCCTTGTATTAGGAAAAAAAAAAAAAATCCATATGAAACGCTTATTTTCTAGTATTACTTTTTCTTTCTAAAAAAAAATCCTGCAGAGGTTGAGAAAGAACTAGGACATTGAACTTGAAGTTGTTGATGTTTCTCCATCAACAGCCACTTGTTGCCCAAGTTGCTGCTTTCCTTTTGCCATTAAACTTAATTTAGAAGCACTTGAAAGCTTTATTTTGTTTGAACGTAGTAGAGTATTTTCACCTCAATGGATGGTGAAGGATGAAATTAGGCGAAAATAAAACTTTCAACCCTTAGTTTGAAGCGCTAAAATGATATAGAAAACAGAGGAAGCCAATTAAAACCAGAAGGCCTTACTCAACTCCGAAAGATAGACAGACAACCAACTGATGCGATCAATTTCATCACAAAACTACCCCGGCTACTTATGTGTTGTCATGTAATTTATTTGTTTTCTTCACACCAATCTCATTTCAACTTTCAAGCAAGAATAACTTGTTATTCAAAATATGAATCGCTTAATTTCAGAGTATTATACAATAAAGTATTAAAAGAGAGATGCAGAAAAGGGAGGAATACCTAGATGACCACGCTTGGCGGCAACATGGAAGGCATTCATGTCGGATTTGGACCTGATCTTCACAATCTCCAAGTCACAGTACTGGAGCAAGTAGCCGAAAATTTCAGCCAGATTATGCTCGGCAGCGATGTACAGCGCCGTCTCTCCGGCATCGTTCTGAAGGGACATGACATTAGAAAACGACGAAGCATCTTCGCTATTAAGCTGCTCCAAGAGTTGCTTCAGCTCATCCAAGTCCCCAGATCGAACTATTGAGAAAATGGACTTGTACCTAATGAATCGCAGAGCCTTGGGATCCATCATCGCGCGAACTCTCAGAGAGAGAGAGCTTCTTCAATTCTAGATAACTGTCACTCACAGCCTAACTCAGAAATTTTTGTCGTTTCTTCTTGGAACGGAAACCAGATTGAAGCAAATGAAAGAAGATTAAGAAGTGGAAGAATGATGATAATAGAATTGGATTCGGAGATTTGAGGAGGAAGCGAAGCTGGGGTTTATGATCTTCTTCCTCCATTTAACTGAATTCGATTATTTATTTGGATGATGTGATTGATGGTGGTGGTGGGGTCTTGAGGCAGAGCAACTCCATGTGGTGCTGAGCACAATGACTTTTCATGGATTCCTCAATCGTCAATGCGACGCGAATCTACAGGGCCCATTCCTTGTCCGTTAGCGTAGCGAGCCGCAAATACACGCAGGCCAGGTTGCTGGATGCTGTTCAAAGCAAAAGGCTAAAAAGATTTACCCTTTATTATTTTTATTACTTCTTAATTCTTTTAATATTAAAAACAAAAGCTTCTCTCTTTTAATTGCCACCCACAGCCCTTTTCATTTTACATTACATTACACTACACTTGAGGTGCGTGAAATTATCATGAATTTCACACCAGTTACCTTGAACCAAGGGTTTCTTAAACACTTGGGCTTGTACTAAAAGCTCATATCAATTGGCATGGTGATGTTCAAGTCTCAAGTTTGAAATTTGGGAATATTGTAGCATTAGGTGATGGGGCACTGTTTGAACAATGATTGTATCAAATCTCGAATCTGGATTGGTCTGAATGGGATTATTAGTTTGGGTTTGTGGAGTTCCCCGCTATAAAAAAAGATTGGCCTAGGATACCATATGTAGACGCCAAAAAACTTTGGGAAAATCTTTTTGAGAGCCCTTTTTGGTGTAAAAATTTTAAAAAAGGCCCTCAAAATCTGACAATACCTTTCGCGATATTTTCATATCTTTGGAGTTGTTAATTTAGGTGATATAGTTAACAACTATATCAGCCTCATTAACAACAATTTTTTAACAACTAAATCAAATTCGATCCATTAACAACTATATCAAGAAGATTAACAACTATATGAATTTTGAACAACTCCCCCGCAAGATTTTCAAAAATTTCAAGCGCATTTTTTCCGCTTTTTCGATATCAGATTTTGAGGCGCCTTTTTGGGATTTTTCACCAAAAAAGGACCCTCAAAAGGATTTTCCCAAAAACTTTGGTGTAAGAGAAAAGTATATAAGAAAAGTTTTATGTGGATTTATTCTAATATGTTTATCATAAGAAGCTCCAAACAAGTATTTGGGCAACTTTTATGCGTTACATTAATGTTTCATTGAAAGTGTGAGAGTACCTCCGGATCAAGTGAGTATAGCTCCTTTCATTAATGCTTTTTAGGCTCTGTTTGGTTCGACGGAGGGGAGGGGGAGGGAGGGATATGATGGATTTTAATATTACCTTATTTGGATTGATTAGAAGGAAGGGGAGGAGAAAGATTTTAATGTTACCTTGTTTGGTTTAGGAGGGGAGGGGAGGGAATTTTTTTTAACATTGACAACTTTAGCCTTATATTGGAAGAGAGGTTTTAATATTATCTTATTTAATTCAGGAGCTAATTCACTCTACTCATTTTTACAAGTGTAGTTTATCTAATTCTCACGTACTAAAAAAAAATAGTTAACTCATCAAATTAACTATCACACTGATGCATGAATTAATGTGTTTTTCCAATATTACCTCATTTATGAAGGTCATTTACAACCGACCTCTCCCTCATCTTTCACTCTTTCTAATATGAATTATGACTCATTTTTTTCATTACAAAACAGGAGAAAAATTCAAACACTGACATCAATTATTTTCTAGGTGGATATAATAAGAACCAAATTTTTTCCATCCAAGTGTTTCCAGGAAAAAAAGATGTAAATTAATCTGGGCTGGGATTAATTAAGTGAGCATTTGAATAAGTAAGAATAAAATGTCCATAAAATGAATAGTGGCAAAATAAAATGCCATCACATTTATTTTCTAAGCAAATAAGCTAATCTAATCACTGAAAACCATTTGCATAATGACTTTCTTGCGCCGATGAGGGGGGCATTGAATCACTGCTCTGAGTTTGCTCAAATCGTTCATGAGGAAGCAGTAGATGATATCGATCTTATCATCATCACATCCACTCTCTTCAATCAGCTTATAAGTGTCCTCCCCCGAAATTTGTGATGTATATCTATCTCGAAAAACTTGATTTCCTTCCTTCAAAGCACTTACCATACCTTCTATTTGGTCTGCAATTAAAACTCCTTCAGAAGAAGTGTCTTTTGCTTTCTTTGCATATACATGTTGAAAGATATGCTGATGTTTAAAGAGATCCATACTTCAACAGAATATATTACATACAAATGTTCTGCTCATTAAAAGCAAGGATCAATTTTGCACTCTATGCTAGCTTGTACAGTAAGCACATTTCAACAATTACAGAAAAGGTAGGGGAAAAACTGAATAATCAAACTTATAGCTACTGAATAATCAACACTTCATATTATAATGAAGATTGAGGACATCTAATAAGTATAAAGTGATAAAGATACTAAACATGGAAGACATGTTTAGCATTTTAGCAATTTGTAAAGTCTAAAGCACTTTGGAATGTTAACAAGATATATTGGAAGAAAACTTGTGTTAATTTTATTCAACTTTTATTATCCTATTTACATTAGTCATTCCTCTTGTTCTTGTTTATGGTTACAGGAACATTACAAGGAACTATAATATGAGAACATTACTGAAGTAACCATTGCTGAATTCTTTAGAATACTAAGATATGTTCTATATAAAGCCCACATTCCATTTTTTGAGCATTATTCCACATCCACACACACACACCATCTCTATGGTATTACAACAACAATACTAAGATACCATCTTCAATTTTTTTAAAACCTAAAACAACATTTATTAATCTGTCTTGAAGTAGGTTCAGGAAAATCATAACTTAAAAAATGACAGCAGGAGTTCATGAGCGAAACAAAAGGTAACTGCTTACTGTATAATCAGATTTGAGCATATCCAATAATATCAAAACAGATTTGAGCATCATAATCTCTAAATGAAGACTGCATAATATTCACATAAATAGCAAGTCATCAAAGCAATATGGTTAATTCACAGGCTTCCAATGATAACAAGTTGTTCCTTAGATAGAAGAGGCAGAGTAGCTATAACAATAACACAAAGCCTGAGGCAGATGAAAACAACAAATTAGAACTGTAAAGGGAAAAAGTTGGCAATGCAATTATCAAATTATTCCCTGGAAATGAGTAATGACTAAAGGTATGTTTAAAGGGTCTACTTATTCATCAAGATATATGGCCTTGTCCTACTTCCAGTACCAGAAAAAAGTATATTCATATCAGAAAGTATCAAATATAGTAAAGAAGGAGATCGTAAATAAAACAGTGAAAAAGCAATTCTCATAAAGATACTGGTCTTGTTCTGACTTAAATGAAGCACATGAAAATTAATTAAACGATAATGCCTTCAATTCCTGGGCGAACATAAAGAAACCAACAAATGAAGACAGACATTAGCATGATACGAATTTTACAATCACCATTAAGAATGATCAAAATAAACAGTAGTCTAGTTTGATCGCAAGAAAAGGCATAATCAACCCTTGAAAGATCTCTTCCGGGTAAGTTTTAGAAGACGAAGATAAGTCTGACACTGTAAATTGCAGACAGAAATCACAACAGACCCATAATCTAAAATGGAATTGTGCAAAATTGAGGACAATATTGACGCACTGAAATTCCTCCTCGACAAGAACTAAAAAATCTCTTTGCTTGGGTCAAAGTCAACCCCATCAACCTACCACCTTTGGGTAACAGACCAAGAACACAAACCAAATACCCACATTCGCAAAACCCGCAAGACAGATTCGAAGAAACACCCACAAAAGCAAAGAAAAGAAAGACAGAGACCCGACAATTATCTTCGAAAACCGTCAACGCAGAAGAAGAAAAAATCTAAGGCAGAATTACCCAGCAAAGTTACTACACCGTTTCGCCTCCTTCTACTCAAACTAGATTAGTTACGAAAAGGATTTCCCAACATTAGTCACAAAAGAAACAACGAAAAAAAAAAGCACCGAACGACAGAAAAGATTTGCAGATTTGCAGAAACAGATTACCAAGAACCCTAATGTATCGAGAAAACCTCACAAGAAAACAGATTTGCAGAAACAGATGGGGTGCATCACTGGATTGTTTCGATGAACAATTTTAATATGGGTCAGGGACGAGAGATACTCACCGGAAAGAATTAGCAAATTCGATCGTACTCTCCGTCGATATCTGTTTCGAGCGTGCTCTCCGATTGTCGTTGCTCTTCTCTCGTAGAATGAGGTAGCTTCCGAATAGGAGTGTGTGTGACTGTGAGCTGATCGATCGATTTAACAGTAATATAGGTTTTAAGGTATTTTGGGTATAAAAGCAAAAGACTAGGGACATTTTTGTCCACTCACACACCCATTTTAATAATCCCTCCGAATCCGTCCAATTTGGGAGGTGACGGTTTTGAGGGGAGAGAGGGGAAAATTTTTAAAAAAATTCCCTCCCCTCCTAAAAAAGATCACCAGCCAAACGAGGGGAGGGGGCTAAAATCCCTCTATCCTCTTCCCCTCCCTCGAACCAAACAGAGCCTTAGTTGGTTATATTGATTCTTAAATTGAATACAATTTACGTTATTATTACCAAACTTTATGGGTTTCGCACTTTTTAGGTTACGACTTTTTTTAAAAAAATTATTTAATGGAAGTGGGTGGCAGCATAAAAGGCCGAGGAGGAATTTGTAGTAACAGTAACATGTATACCTTATTTAATGGAAGTGGGTGGCAGCATAAAAGGCCGAGGAGGAATTTGTAGTAACAGTAACATGTATACCTCCGATATTTAATTCTAATTATATGATATAATTACTAAATTTTGAAAAAATTAAGGAGAAAAATTAAATTAGTTAATTTTATTGATTTTCCTAAAAAACCCTTGCTTAGAATTTAAAATGACATCAACAAAAAGTTTGCTCAATTGTAGCCCCTCACACTGCTTTTTTATTGTTTCTTCAGCAAAAGTTCCAAGCCCAGCCTGTTGTTTTCTCCCACTTAACTTGAATACTTGCATTTGTATGTGTACACAATTTTTTTTATATACTATTTATCATGCATCCCAATTGATATAATATATACATAGCATGCTATTATAAAGCTATTGTAACGAATTGACAATCCTAATAATTGCCCTTTTATCACCCAAAAAAAATTGTCCTCATATATATAGTATCCCAACTTAACTCTAGTGCAGGTAGAGGTGGCTGCCTCAATAAATAAATAAAAAAAAAAGTAGAATCTTTACTTGATAGAATATAAGCGTATTATTAAATTAATTATGGTGAAAGAAGTATGAGTAGGGGTAATAGGGAAAAATATGACCAAAATTGCTCAAAATCATTTTTATTAAAAAAAACAGTAGAATTGAGGTGTATATGGTATTAATAGGTTGAAAACATTACTTACTTATAGAATATATGAGTGCATTATTAAATTATTATTGTTTTTACTTATTATTGAGAAAATATCAATAAGGGTGTTTTAGAAAGAAATTGACAAAAATTATATTGTTGTCTTATAATTAGGACAAAATGAACCCCAAATGTTGTCATATAATTAAAACCGGAGGGAGTAGAAGATATATTTAATTTTTTTGGAGAGATTAAGAGCTGTTTGGATCCTCTTTATTTTTATTTTTAAAAGCTACTTTTAAGCTAAAGTTAAAAAAAAAAAACTTTTTTAAAAAAGCTAAAAGCGGTTTGTAATTATATAAATTTTTTAGGCTTAAAAGTTACTTAAAACCCGAAATAAAAAATAAGTTGTTTGACAAAATTTTTGTCATAAACATTTTTTCTAATAAAAATTATCATAAAATGTATATTATAAAAGGGTGGTGGCGGCGCGATAGTGGTGGTAGTGGCGGTGGCGGTCGTGGTGGTGGCGGTCATGGTGGCGACGGCGGCGGCGGCGACAGTCGTGTTCGATCAAGAAATTATGGGTTCTTTTTTCTTTTTAAAAAAAGAGCTTATAAAAAAAAAAGTTTAAAAATAAGCTAGGAGCTTATTTTAAGCTCTTTTTTTTCATTATAAAATAAGCTCTTAAATTATAAGAACATGTAAAATCTCGTTTTGGCTTAATTTATACTTATAAGTAGAAGATAAGCTAAAAATAAGTTAGGCTAAACAGACACTTAAGCTAAATAAATTATTTAAAGTATTGATACTTATCTTTTTAATATTAAATTAATTTGTTTAACTTATGAACTGATATATAATCAAATAATACACAACATATGTTATAATTAACTAACTTATTTAGTTTTTTAATCTTTTTAAGAAAAGCCAATTATATCTTATAAAGACGGAGGAGTAGCTAGAAACCTTTAGAGTTTTGCCATCCAATTAAGGAAGTAATGTCTATATAACTTATGCTTAGCAACATCAGCAAATATTTTTTTTTTTATCCAATTAAGCGAAGCAATAATTTTTTATTTTTATTTTAAAAAGGACACTGGTTGCACTTATAATTCGAATAATGATGTCTTTACTTTCGTGATATCATGAAGATTTGAAAATCATTATTTCTAATTTGCTTTACCCAATGATAATCTAATGGCTGAATTAGTAAATATATCTTAAAATATAATATAAAGTTGTTCGAGACCTTGTTCTTTGTCTCTAATGTTACCAACCCATACTACCTAAAGGTTAGAGATCTTTAGTCATTTAAATAAAAAATAATGATAATAATAATAATAAAAGAAAAAAAGTGTTCTTTTCAAATTACAATAAAAGCCTCAGGGGGCCAAAGCCTTTTTTGATGATCCATTAACTTAACCTTGAAGCAAACTACAATAAAAATAAAAAATGTTTGAAGACATTTTGATTTTATGTTAACCTAGAAGCGAGTACTTCTTCCCTGAAAAAGGCTGAAATTTTGGTTCTTGTTTCTGTTGGGATGTCTCTTGTTTTAGCTCTTTTCCCTGAAAACCAAAGGTGAAATACAATCTAGTTTGTTAACTATAAACCATCTAGACGAAGAATGTAAACTTCAATTGGCATACAAAGTAGTAGAAAATATTAGCAAGAAGCAGCAAAGTTACCTCTGCGGTTTGGTTTCCGTTTGAGCCGAACACAAGCTTCCCTTGGAATGCATGAGAGTTACTTCGTGAACTGGATGCTGCACAAGAATGTGTATTGCCATTGCCATTTTCATTTTGATCACTGCTTCTCTTGTCCTTAGAACCTGAAGAAGAAGAAGAAGAATAAGGCTGTGACGGCTCATTGTTTACGGGTCTTCCATCCAAACGTCTGCCGGCTCCAGAAAATGGCCTGAACTTGGGTTCAGCTTCAACAGGGGGCTCTTCAACTGTCAAGAGGAACAAAAGACTATTGTAAATTACATCAAAGTACTTTCATACTATCTCCGGTCTTAAATATAGAACTTATTCGTAGTCCTCTATTTAGGATCAAAGGAGTACATCAGAAGAAAAAGGAGAAAACCCTTTTGACAAGATAAGGTAAGAGAAGTAAAGGTTAATACAAAGGGTTAAAGCAAATTTGTCTCAAAATTTTTAGCCAAGGAGTGATATTGTTCCAGAAGTTTCTTTGAGTTCAATGTTTTCTTAAAAGCTTCAAAATATAGCAATGTTAACCCATACCATTAAAAATTAACATTGACCGGATAACATTACTCATTTTTAATAGTTTCAGGGCAATATTGAACCCAAAAAAACTTCTGGAGTAACATTACCCCTAAGAAAAAACTTATGGAACAAATTTACACATGAACCCTAAAACAAGATTAAGAAAGCGAACTATGCACCTTTCTGTGGTGCTGCAATGGGCTTTTCAGGTTCCTTGTAATCCAAGGGAGGGGCAAAGTCCACCTCACAATCTGTCTCAATGATGCAAACTCCATTGGAAGGCTTGGTGTCTACAACATTAATGTAATAGTTCTTATTGTTGTAGGCCACCATTATAGTATCTCCAGTTGTTAAGCAGGAGTAATTTCTCAATGTTGTTTCTAATCTGCATAATCAAATCAAAATACACTCAAGTTTCTAAACATCAAACCACACAGGCAGGCATGGTAATATCTAACTTGAATACAATAATTGTTGAGTCAACTTACATAGCCTTAGGATTGGAGACATCCAAGAAATCCTTTGTGTGTGGTTGCAACTTAATAAAAGTCCCTTTTGGAAGCCTAACATTCTTTATTTCCACCATCTCTCCCTCTTGTAAAAGCATGTGCTCCATCATCTGTACAAGAAAACATGAATAACAAGAAGCAAATCATGAATTAAAAATTTAAACCCTGAAGGAATCATATATACTACTTGCCAAATTATAAGTTTTTTTTTAGTGCCTACTTACCCAATCTGGCATATACACCATGCCTTCTTCTGCAGTGAACTCCAGAACCCCGCAATGAGACACCCTCCCAGCGGCATCATTCCGAATTTCAAACATCATCGGATAATTGATATTCAAAAATGCTGAAAATTACACTTCTTGTTAGCCTCAAAATCTTGCTAACTAGACATTCAACACATCATAAGAATAAAATGGCAGCCTAGTGCACACAAGACTCTTGTCAAGTGAGGTTTTGGGAGATTCGGATGTATGTAAGCCTTATCCCCTCATGGGGAGAGTCTCATCAAAAGAAATATGCAACAAAATATCAAATCAGAATTTCAACTAACCTAGATATTGGAGGGTGAAGGGAGGCATTATAACTGCAAAAAAAAAAAACAAGAATTATGATCAATGTTAGATAAGAACTGATACAATTTGATAATAATACACTAAGTTCTAAATATAAGGCCTATTTGATTAAGGAAGTTGAAAAGGAAACTTACTTTTATCGCCATTTTCTAGGTGAGGCTACAAGAGAAAAACAAGAAGAAGAAGAAAAAAAAAACAATAACATCAATACTTTTTAGTTTAGACGAATAGCCAAAAACTACGTACATCAATGATAGAAATAGAAGAAATCTGACCTTATTCAAAGAAGAAGCAGGGTAACATCTAAAAATCTGCTTGAAAGGTTCATCATCATCGTATCCGTGTCCATATTCATCGAAAGACTGAGCACAAGAGTGCACAGATAATTAATATTGATAAACGCAACAAACAATAAGAGAATTAATGGATCAAATTAAATGACCAGTTGAACTGTAAAAAGCAATACAAATTCGTACCATTTTGAATTTTGTACGATTCTTACTACAGATGATCAAGCTCCCTGTAAAACGCAAAAAAGGACCAGCCAAATGCAACGAATAAGCAAATTAACATAAAACGAAAGTAATAACGATAACAGAGGACCTTGAACTTATAATAGAATTCTCTGATTACTAGGGAGTGAACTCAGTAAGAAAATCATCGACTTATAAAGAGTAACAAAGAAAGTTAATTTACCTGAATTGAGAATATGGGAAGAGAAAGAAAAAGCTTTTGCGTGTTTGATATATGAAATTATGTTTGTTAGGTTAATTTGATTTCACTATTTATAGCGACATAACTTTAAAATTAGGATTTTTTTAAAATAAAGATATAGTTAAGATTATAAGTATATCGTATTGATTCAGATCATTTTGAACTTTATAAAATATCTATCAAGATCTTAACCTATAAATTTAAAGATTTATAATACGGGTAATTATCTATTTTATTGCATATTATATTATTAATATGCAATATATTGATAATGATAATATATCACACTAAATAATAATATTTATTTAAGGGTTTAATGATAAAGTGTATTATACTGAATTGGATATATATATATATATATATATATATATATATATATATATTTATATTTTAAGAAAGGATGACAATCAATTATATTTATCTGGACAAAAATGCATTTAACAAAAAAATGTATTATATTTATTCAAATTTATTATTTTATATAGTAGCATTTTCCATAAAGAACAAAAAAAAAAAAAAAATTGTATATGGAAAAGGAGATATAAATTTAATATATTTATCCATGGTCAATATTTAATACATCAGTCCATAACAATGCGCTGATATCTCATACATGGATAAGGGTTTTTTCCAACATATATAAATAATTGAATTTAAATTTTATCATGAGGTAAAAAAAATATATTAAATCACCAGAATCGATTAAGGGACGGATTTTACGAAACAAAATTAAATGTACGGAATTGAATTAAATTTTGTTCAAAACTAATTTGTAACATATAAATATCTCATTGAGCATTTTTTTTTATGGGTTTAACGTTTCTTCTTTTGCTGTAGAAAATTTTTGTCTGCCACACTCACATAAAAATGAGTGGGTCCCATTGTAAAGAGAAGATATAAAAAATATTAGTGGGACCACTCACTTTTATGTAAATGTGACAGAAAAAATATTTCTGCAGTAAAAACAGAAACATTAAACGTTTTTTTATATCAAGATTTGAGCTTAAAAATTTAAAGATTTATAATAGGAGTAACTATCAATTTTATTGCATATATTATAATATTATTAATATGCAATATATTGATAATAAAGTTGCAAACATGTATCACGTTAAGAAATAGTATTATATTAAACTGTGCAAAAACTCGGGTATGAATATGTGATCATTTAAAAAGATTGAATGGAGAATAAATAGTTAGTTAAAATTCACACATTTAATTTAATAATTAAATAGTATAATATTATAGTCAATAAAAACACAAGATAACTTGAAAAAAAAAGACATTATATTAGATAAATTTAAGGTCCATACACAACAGTGGAAATGATTTTTCAGGGTTTTTAATTTAAAATTTTAAAATATAATAAGCTATTGAGAAAAACTGTAGAAGAGAAAAATTATAGATTAATATTAGATAATTATCTATAAAAAATTATTTTATTCATATGGTTAAAAAATTAGGGGGAAGACTCACAAAAAAGTTTATTAAGTTATGATGGACGATTTTATATTTAAATTTTAATTACAGATTAAATATTTAAATTTATCTTCACGTTGTTAATTAGTTTTATATTTTAAAAATGAATAAGAAAGTTATGATATTGTAATCACGTGAGGGTAGCCCACTACCTCCGATTTTTTAATATAATTTTTTAAAAAAAGATTAAGAAAATTAAAAAAAAATTAAATTAAAGTATTCATCATTTTTCTCAAAACTAAATGGTCTTACTTAAAAACTGATATATATAAACTCTTATATGTTATAGTTAAGTTATTTATTTAGCTTCATTAACATTTCTAAATCTTATAAACTGATATATATATATAATATTTATATATGTTATGATTAAGTAATTTATTTAGCTTCATTAACATTTATAAATTGTCTTACTTATGGACTAGAGGGAGATATTGAAGGTAAATCCTATTAAATAGTTTAATTTATCTAACATACAACACTGCCACGTAGCAAATATGTGGGCATTCAATTTGTCACATTGTAGAATTTCTACTCATGTCCTTTTTTGTGTGCTAAATAAATGTCTTTATTTTGCCTTCAAACAAATGTCCCTCCCCTTAGGAATAATATTACCATGCTGCTATATGGATGTAGGTGAGCATTCAACTTGTGGCACACTTAGCGCATCCTCACACTATATAAGTAATAGATGGATGTATTTTGACAAAAATACATTTAACTAAAATGGTAATATATTTATTTAAATTTATTATATTGTAAATTATGTCTTATCGAGATAAAAATTTTGAAAGATGGGAGATAATTTTTTCTTAAAAAAAATATACCGTGAGGGCCAATATTCAATATATCAATCAACAAAAAGATATAGATTTTTGCTTTTTAATCCTGTAATGACGTTGTCGGTTATATTTATGAATATAAGGATTGTTCCCAAACTTAAAAATGAACTCGTAGATAGTAACCGATTAAAAAAGTTAAAAAATACATAACACCTATACAACTTGCCCTATTTTAAGCTGGTAAACCACGTACCTCCAACCCACCGTCTTTCTTGATAAAGTTTGTAGCTTTTGTTTTTCGTTCTTCACCTAACCTTGTGCATTTGCTTGTTTTTGTTGGGTTTTGAGAAGAAGGTAGAAAGAAGACTAAAAACAAGTCGAGAACGGAGGTAGAAGAGGGAGAGAGAAAAACTTAGGCAAAATAATTGAAAAGTGGGTTTTCAATTTTGAAATATGATAGAGGTTAGGGTGTAATTTTTTTCTTGTAATATGTGAGGAGTAGGATGTGTGCCATTGTTTCTCGTGACATGTGAGGAGCATGCCCTCACGTGATTGTACTCCTTAATTTATAAACTCCCTTCTATTGTTCTTGAGTGAAGGTTTGACTTGTGAGGCTAAATTGTCTTGATTAAAGTTATTAAAATTGGACTGGTCACTAAATCAGTGCTAATTTAAGGGTAAACCAAGAGAAAGTAAAGATTTCAATATTATTAATATGAAATTAAAAAAAAAAAAAAAAAAAAGCGATTAAAAAAAACTAGATGCATGGACCTGGTGTAGACTTTGGAGTATTGTGAAGTAAAAAGCCAGATCACTAGCTTTGGAGTATTGTGAAGTAAAAAGCCAGATCACTAGAGACACTGCACATTAGGAGTGAGGGATTTAGTCATTTCCTTCCCCATTCCATTGCTTTTAATTAATGAACATTTCAATATTATATGGTCATGAGGGAATAGGGAGCTTAGTTAAGATACTAAGAGAATCTTTTCTTTTTGATAGTGAAATATTTGAATCTTGTTTTATTAGTGTCTAATGTGATCCTTATAATAGTATTTTATTTATTAAACACTATCCAAAATTTGATGATCTTTGTTGAATTTATAATTATTTTTATTTGATTATGTTTAGTAGCTTTATACATGAATTTTGTATAAATTTTTATGTTAAGTATGATAATTATGGATGCTAATGAATTTAATTTCAATTATTTAGATTAAAATATATTTAAAATAACTTATTGTCATTTTTAGTATTTAAATTATTTAATCATATAATTTAATTTTTATTTATTAATAGAGGTAAACTCTTACGTGTTTAGGATACGAATTTACATCCCTTTTACGAGTTTAGTTAAACTCACGAGTTTTAAAATATTTGATGGAGGGTGGAGATACAGGCATATCGCTCTAAAATTACTTTTTTGGTTTGAAGATTTATAATACGATTGATTACCTATTTTACTGCATATATTATTAGGGAAAAAAAACACTTCTCATGTTGTATGAGAAGTGTTTTTCACGTATTCACATAGCGTGAAATGGTGACCCACATATATATATAATACTCATTATATATATGTGGGTCCCACCATTTGTGTGTGTGGGATTTTTTCTTTCTTGCAAATGCAATGAGAAGTTTAAACCCCATATTATTAATGGGAAAAACACTTCTCGTGTTGGAGGAGAAGTGTATTATTCTCACGTCACACACATTTGAAATGGTGGGACCCACATATATATATAATTAGCATTACATATATGTGGGTCCCACAATTTCATATTTCCTCATGCAACATTAGAAATTTAAACCCCATTATTAATATGCAATATAATGATAATGATGGTACACATTACACCATGCTTCTGAGCACGTTTTGCTATGGCTGCTACCTACAAAACGGAACCATTGATACTAATAAAGAATTACACTCTCCGTTTTGTTACATTTTATAAGATAGGATTCTTAAACATGCTATGTTCTTCGTTTTCTTATTTTGATAAAATGATCAAATATATTAACTTTTAAAGCGTTAGTTCAAAACTACCGAAAATAAAGACAACCTCACACACCAAATGCCAACTCAAAGGTGAAGTATATATGACGTGGATGTTTGTTTTAGTTTTTCAAAAGTATTTTTATTATTTACGAGATAAGTATGTAAGAAAAGTTTTGTTCAAC
Organism: Acacia melanoxylon; assembly: GCA_019022615.1. NCBI lineage: Eukaryota > Viridiplantae > Streptophyta > Magnoliopsida > Fabales > Fabaceae > Acacia > Acacia melanoxylon. Next base: position 2,596,205 of record JAFJYJ010000055.1, read on the forward strand.
TTGCAAAAAAATATATTCTAAAACGGTTTAGGAGTTTCCCAAACATGCACGCTAAAAGCTTGAGACTCAACTAATACAACCATTCTAACTAACAATAACAATATTAACACCGTGTAGATCCATAAAGAAAAAGTTGAAGATCCATCAACATGACATGGACAAGTATGGCATCTTTTGAAAAGTCCTCATATTGAAGCGCCGCAAAATAAAGATTCATCAATAAAAAATTGATAAAGAAGATCAAGGCACTAACTTCACTATCAAAAGAGGAAAAAATGACATCTACCCAGATTGAGTTTGAAAAAAATGGGCATAAAACTAACTTTGAGTTGGTAATCCAATATGGATAATGCCAACGCTTGAAATACTTAGAGATCTCACAAATATAATACTTGATTATGATGCTAGAATCTAGTACCTACAAAGAACAAGAAAATTGGACACAAAAAGAAGTGAAGGTTGAATTTGCAATCCTTGGGGCCACCATAGTTTCACCCCAACTAAAGTGGCTCCTCTTCAAGATCATTGAACTTTCCGGTGGATTTTCTTGTAGGATAAACCACTTAAACAGTCAAACCTAACATCTGTCTTATTCCAGAAACACAAATCCCACTAAAGACACCACCACCCTCTCTCAGCAAACGCTTAATGCCTCTCTTAGTAGAAAAAGCATCAATATCACCATCCTTAAGAATTTTCCCTTCATGCTATGTTCTTTTTTTATAAGATAGTATTATGGATGTCTGAAAAGTTTTTTTGTAAACTCCTCGTTTTACCTTCATTTAATTACAAAAATTACTCTACACTATTGTGTTTAATTTTCATATTTGACTAAAACACTCCATATAATATATTCCTTCTCTTTCACATAAATGATGGCATTTTTGGAAAACAAAATTCATTCTTTATATATTTATTACACCAAATTAATTTTAACTATTTCATCGAACAATGCAATTCTCTAAATCATAACTAATTTGTATGAATGGCATAAAATCATCACTCCTACTACAAATAACGGCTATAACAAACAAAAGTGACCTGCATAAGATCCTTCTTAGAGTACTGTCCTCTCAGCTAGAACAACCATTTCCATTACGTTTTCTCTGTTTGTTAACCACGCAAGAGCTTGATCAATAATTAATTACATGCCACTTGTTAGTATTTGATAATTGGGACAAAATGGAAGGTGCAAGTTAGTATTTGCTAGTTTTGTGCTTCACTTCTTTCAAGTTGGGACTTTACAAAGCGTTTGGGTATACCCCAAACCGTAGTTTCAAAAACCTTTTTTCACAAGTCGAGACAAATCTCCTCTCACATATAATCGTAAAGGCTCATATATATCATTATCATATCTCTCTTAATGTGTTGGTGTTTTCTTGTGAATAATTTAATCAAAGTGGCATCGGGTAATCTGGTTTGTCCTTAGCGTTGTTTTTTGTATGGAATTGTCTCTTTTTGCCACATCTCTTCCTTTGGAATTCTGAAATCAGCGCGTTGTTTGAGAGTTCCATTTTTGGAGGAAAAGGAAAGGGAATGAAGGGTTTTTAGTCCTTCCTTGTTTGCAAGTTTTAAAAATAAGAGGAGGAAATCGGGATTTTTACAAATCCCCCAAAATCCTCCTTCTTCACAAAAATAAAGTTCCCCTAATATGGGGGGTTTTAAGAGGAAAATAGTTTAATTACTTTTTTACCCTCGTTCACCACCGCCGCATCGCCACCGCCGCCGCCACTGCCCCCGCCGCCCCACCACCCCACCACCGCGCCGCCACCACCACCGCCACCACCACCCCCACCGCCACCACCACATAATTTTTTTTTTTAGAAAATTTAAATTTAAATTTATTTGTAAAGTATAATAATTATATTAATTACTAAAGAAAAGGACAAAATAATAAAAATAACTCATTAATCCTCCATCTTCCTCCCTTACTATTTTTTTAACTCCCAAACAAGGAGAGGAAATATCCTTCATTTCCCTTCCATCCTCTCCCCTCCCCTCCCCTCCATTCTCCTTACATCCCTTTCCTTTCCCTTCCTTCCAAACTCCCAAACAAAGCCTAATAATATCCTAATAATAACCTCCAGATTTCATAATATAATTCCCTAATTCTTTCATCTCCATTTCCAAATTGATACCTATAAAAAAGAATCAAATAAAGCTCAGCATGTGCATTTGCATTCTTTCTCTCTAAATTAATCATTACCCATCCTCATCACCATTCTATAATTTAGTAACCAACAATAATTGAAAAGATATATATAATAAATCTTTTATATTTGAGAATCATCGTCCTCAATCAAGAAAAAGGTTGTTGAATCGCTAAATCACATGCATTCTTAGTTGTCTGTCCCAGTAGTGATGAGTTCACAGAAGACACAAATACTTTGATATAACTTCTTGTTCGCACAAGCTAGGCACTTGAGCAAATGAAAAATCCGTAAAAAAGTGGGAAAAAAGAAGCAGACTTGCCAATCATTTATTCAACAATGACATGACCAAAATAAATATACACCAACACACTCACATGTATTTATAATTCTTAATAAAAGATCCACTATGTAGTTCAATTACTTTTACTAAAGTGAATCTTATAGTAAGGACCAGATGTAGTAATTGTTAGCTGGCAATGTTGGTGAGGTGAAGAGACATTGTTCCTATTCTCAGGGAGAAGAGCTTGCATTGTCCCTCCAATTTTGCCGCCTTCTTCACTCACTACTAACTCCTACATTTCCCAATTTCAACACCATAGCATATGCCCCTGCCATCTTTTGCATCTAAGTGCATGTATGTTTTAATTTTTCAGAAGTGCTTTTACAATTTACAAGGTAAATATGTGAGTTCAACACGACTTGCGCAAAAAGGCTTCTGAAACCATGGTTTGAGAGTTTTCCTAACAGGCACATACATTTGCTATTTCAAACTATTTTCTCCTCATCAAGACTCTTTAGTTATTTGATATCCATGAACAATTGAAACTTACATTTCATGTACTTTTCTTTTTGAAAAAAAAAAAAAAAAAACCATTAGACGATTCAAATTTTAACTCGTCAATTATCAGGAAAACCGAGGAATCTATTTATGAGCTTTGCCACAGGCGTGGCATCACCTGGAGAATACGGGACAAGAGAATTCAAATCAATATCAGCAACAGTTTGATGGAGAGTTTGAGGACGTGCACAATACAAATGTTTTCGGTCTGCCAGTTCTTCGGCGAGTTCGCTTTGATGATTATCCATCAAATCTTCATTCACAACCACAATTAAAGGCTTACCAAGCCGTAATGTCTCGAATATGCTACCTGACCCTGCATGGAGTCAACAAATTTGCAGTCAATGTAAAGCTGCCATATAAACGTGCCTGTAAAAATGTAAAATTTCTCCAAAAAAAGAAAAGGAAAAGGAAAACTTTAGTTGTTTTCCAAAACGCAATGTGGCATTCAGATTGATTTTACTTCTCCACCTAATAATTATGTTTTAAATCATTATCATATTTGTCAATGTTTTCTTAATTTATCTTTATTGATGCTCCCTCCTCCCTCAACCATCATCAAGGAGGAAAGGGAGTGAGGGAATTAAGAAATATGACTAGGGTATCTTAGAAAATACATGTTATATTAACTAACTTAATCAACTTCCTTAATCTAATCAAATTAGGTAAATATATCTTATATTAAGGACCGGAGGAGGGAGTACCATATTCATTCATTCAGTGCATAAAGGAGTGGGAAAATATCCCCCCACTTTCCAACCAAATAATTACTTCCCCTATGCCTAGCCTCAGACGGGAAGGGACGGAATTGCTGGATCCTTTGTTTATTCTTAAACAAGCATAAAAGACATCAATCATGCTAAATTATTTTATTTTTAAATTTGAATTAAATTGATTAAACCACACAAGTCAATTCTATGCAAATGAGTCTTATTTTAGTGCCTAGTACATGTAATTGTCCTTGCTCATTATGTCCTTATGTTATTTAATCTAACCACATTCACCAGCCTGTGGTGACAGCCGTAGCTCATTTCTTAGTTCAAATTTCTTCTCTTCTCTCTAGTGCTAATGAATGACTCGAACAAACCTAGTTAACACTTATCCAATGATTTTCATATCCAACTTTAGTTTAAGGTAGAGTGCAACAAATATAACGAATGACCACTGGCGTGACAGTTACTTCTCCCTTAAAGACAGAACTATAAAATTGAAGCCACTGAAACCAAGTAGTAAAACAATGACTTAGGCAAACTTGACAATACCATAATTCCATAAAAAGTGAAGAACCAAAAGAAAGAAAAGAAAAGGTGACCTGCGTGACTGATGACAAGAGAGGCTGAATTGAGATGATCGGCAATGCTAGAGGAAAAGGTGAAGTAGTCTACAGCCAACGAACTACCTCCTTCAGACTACAAAGAAGTAACTTCTAAGAAATTCAGTAAATGAAAGAAGCATCCAATAAAGCTAAATGTCATTACTAATACAATTTAATTGAGGGACGTCCTCTCAAAATCCTATTCATAATTTCTGGGCGACAAAGCCATCATGCATTAACATCTTTCAAATTTTCACAAATTTCTAACTGGAAATTAAAAACCAAGAAGTCAAAGACATTTGAGGAGCCTCAAGTGGATGCACTTCCAAACTTTGTATTCAAAACATTTCCAAATTTCTGACTTCCGAATCACCATTCACCTCTTGAATGTGTTGTATTTGAACAAAAATCATCACTAGTTACTAGTCTATATAAATGAGAAGCAAATAATAGTTCAACTTAACTTCATTGTGGAGACATCAGATGAGTAAGGAAGAAAAGGCATTTAAGATTTACCTTTGTTGGAACATAAGATCCTCGACCCATTTGAACGAGGAGGTGGGTGTAGCCTTTTCTAAATAATTCTTGCTTGACCGTCGGAGAATCCACCGCTTTTACAAGAGCGTCAAATGAAGTCGTCCCCACAGTTACAAAAACAACCCTTCTTGTCTTGTCATAATCGCTCGCACGATCTGCCATTTAGAATATTTGATCTCTTCTCCAAAATGAAGGCCTTGCAAAACAATATTATCAATTGAAGCAATCGACTTTGAGGACAGTTGCTTCACTTATTCACGAGGAAAACCCCTTCTTCTAAGATCGATCACTTCCTTTCCCTTGAGGCCCGAAAAATTGAGATGTACTTTGTAGGGAAGCAAATCAAGGAATCATTCCGTCTCCTTCAAGATTTCATATTCTGATTCCTCCTCGTGCGGAATCCATGAAAGTCGCCTTTCTATCGACAAATTTCTCCCCTCCCTCGTGGCGCGAACTGAAAGCTGGTGTTGCTTCTGAATTAAGAACTCCTGATAGAAAATTGGAAGATAAAGCTTTTTCCTTCTTAATCCAGGAACGAAAAGTGTTGCTTCTGGATTTAAGATGTTTCGACTTTCGAAGCTGGAAAAGGGAACAGTAAGCTTTGGATTGCAGTTGAGGAACCGAGACGAAAAAGGATGCGGGGTGGGTAATACGAAATTATGCGCGTTTGGGAATGATTTTTAGCAAATAAAAATAGCCTAATAAAGAATAAATCTCAATTAACTGTAATACTTAAGTTGCTCAAAATGGTAATCTAATTTAGTTGATTTTACTAATCACACAATTTAAAATGTTAATTAAAAATCTTTAAATAATATGTTTGTTTTTTTTATACTTTTTATCTAATTATACCCTAAACTTAAAAAGAGTATATATTTGTAAAAATTTATTATAGTGACATACTCCATATATCTAACAATGATAAAAATAAAAAGACATGTTTAAAATTTCAAATAAAAAAACTTATTTCTTATACAAAAGATGCAGTTTTAAAAATTCCGACAACACGGGCGAGGACAACTACGAGTGCTATATATATATTTCAAAATAAAAAATGGCGGGTCCTATAAATTGGCTTCCAAAATGCCTGCCTCTCTTGGCATCTGGGCAATACAGGATAACTAGCGAAGCCTTATAGCGGAATCCGAGCGAAAGCATATGGAGTCGAGGCGCTTAATTTGCGATACTGAGATTCCGACTCTACAGCCCAAACTTGATGCCTTTTCTGATTCTTATCGAAAATCCCTCAAATCCCTAAGGGCGATATCACAAGAAACGGCTCAATATCAAGGTGAGGTTTCCTGAATGGTTCACTTTCAGTGTTTCCTGTGGATTTGGTTTATAATAAATGTGGGTTTTGATCTTTATACTTCGAAATTATCGTTTACAACGCGGATATGTTTTGATTTATTCCATCTTCCTAGGGAAAATAGAAGAGGCAAAAGCTGAATTGAGGGAGGCAGAGGATGATTTTGACAAATCACAGAGAGGTACATATTTAGTCTCGCTTTACAATCTTGATTTTGGTGGATTTTAATTTGAGTTCAGATGTAAACTGCGAGTATCCTAGCATTTTAGATTTCAGTGAGTGTTAATTTCTTTACATTTTGCCACTCTTCAATTGCATTTTCACTCAGCGAAGACTCGTAAAGAGGCCAAGCATATGGCATTGATGGACGCTATTGCTTCTGCAAAGACTAGAGTTGAAGATCTTAAGAGTAGCATTGTGGAGAAAAGAACCAAGAATTCTGAATATGCTAAATTTTTATCTCAACATTCTCTTGGTAATTATCTGTTTGTGAACTTACACACGACATATACTTTGTATAGCAATTTTCCAAACGTTATTACTCTTCCAGCTGCTCACATTTTGATGTATTATGAATAATATTTTGAAACATTTTAAACCTTCTGCAGCATCTCAAGGGACTGTAAATGAAAGTACTGAACAAAAAGATGAAATACAGGAGGCCATCTCATGGTACAATACAGTCCTGGGCTTCCATGTTGAAGGCAGAGATGGTAATTTATGTGGTTCATAATGTTCAACTTTTATCCTTCTTCACTTAATTGGTATCGTTACAACTTACAAGTTCTTATGCATATCAGGAGTGAAATTCACCTTCAAAAATATTCACTTAACCAACCCCAAAGTGGAATGCTTTTTTACCATCCGTCATGAAAATGATGCTTATACATGTAAGTTGTTTTTCTTATGTTTTGTTTATAATCTCAATACACTGTAATGATCTGCTTTATGAAGCTGGAGTTGTTTCTTCTCTTTCAGTGTTGAACTGTGAACCCTCCGTCAAAGGCACCAAAGAGATGATCCATGAATTAAACAAGACAAATGGGCTGTATAAATTTGTCGGAGTTATGAGAAGAAAGTTCCAAGAAGCAATGACACAAGGTATGAATGTGGCTTTTTACATACGCTATTTTTTCATGCATAAAATGGGTATGCCAAAAATTTCCTATTATCTCAACGTGCACTTGCTCCAGATTTATCTATCTCATCCTTCAGAAGTGATTCACCTACCAAGAAGAATGAGAATAAAGTTCAAGCTTCAGAAGGTGATAGATCTTTTAAGAAACAAACCCTCAAAAGAGAGGCAATATCTGCTGCCTTGTCTCCTAGATCTGCCTCATCTGTTCGCCAGTCTCCTCGTTTGAAGGTATGAATCAAAAGTGGTCACTTGTGTTCTTTGAATTTAATTATGTCCGCGCTTATGTCTTGTTATTGCAAGGTCGGAATTTGCACCAGAGTTTTTATTATGACAGTTAATAGTGATTAAGCATTATAAACCCATTTTCTTCTTAGTTAGGCAAGTCAAAATCATGAGGTACAATAGACAAGCAATGAATTAAGTTGTAAAAGAATGAGACTTCTCAAAGACAAATTCCAATTGGTCAAAAGTGATCTAGAACTACTTAAACCGCCAAAACATAAAGTGTTACAAGTTGGGGCTTTTGCTTTCTTTAATGTTTGAACCTTAGATGAGGTTGTATGAGTGGATAAGGAAAAATGATGCTGTACATTAACTACTGACAAAATTGTCTGGCAGAATAAATTTATACCCCTTCTAAGGCCTTGTATCTTTTAGAGTTGCTACAGATGTTAGAACCTGGAACTGGAAGTTGGTGGGGGTAAATAAACTGTTTTTTAGCTTCATCTTCATTCATATGGCAATAATCAACATGATGACTGAAAATCTAGTGGTTTGAATTTGACTTCAAGAGTTTGTCAATTTGCCAAGAACTTAATGTTTAATACGTTAATGCTTCTGATACTAAAATGATAATAAGCTCTAGAGGAACACATGCATGCTTCTATTTGTTTGATGTTATAAAAGATGCTCTCTCCGTTCCTATATATAAGGTTCCATTTTTTGAATGGGCTTGTCTCTTTTTATAAAGCCACATTTGAGTTGGTTGATAATAGATGCATTTTTACCCATTTTACTCTCAGTTAATTTCACACATTGCACTAATTAAAATATTGACTCATTCCTTTTATTCTCACATCATCTATCTCCCATATGTTCTCTTTCATCATTTTCCTATTATTATTCCCTTTTCTACTCATTCATAAATAAGAGAATTTTTGGAGACAAAATTTTATTTCCAACATATTATTTTTAATTAATTTTAACTGTTTTCTATATTTCTCAATTCGGTTAAAATGACTTTATAAACAGGGATGAATGGAGGGAGTACTTAATAACTTTCTGCTCTTGTATGCAATGCATATTGGTGCTAAAGTCTCTTATAATGTGGCAGGCTAGGAAATATAGAGGAAACACTGTATCTGTAGCACTCATGTAGCCATAACTGATGAATCTGGTTGCTAAAACAAGTGGACAAGACATATCTGAGTTGATGGATGAACCTGTAACTAGGGAATAATACGAGAAGAGCTTCACAAAATGTGGTTTGTAACTTGAGGTATGGGGAAACAGCTTGCGGGTTTTTTGTTTTGTGCTTCTGTATCTTTCAATATATTTTGTGATGATTGCGTTTTCTTACTTTTTTTTCCGACAGTTGTTCCGTTGATCATGCTTGATGTAAATAATGCAGTAAATATAAGATTTATTAGTTTTATCCTTTTATGTATGACTACCAACTGCCACAAGATTTTGCATCTGTCACGTGTCCATCTACTTCATCACGTGCCTGCATCTAATCTGAGCCTCAATTTCATGAATACCATTTTTTTACCACAATATGATACTACAAAATAGCCATGAATGAATCATTCATGCAAAGCAACGGTAAGAGAAAACGCTAGTGAGATGGAATCCCATCTTGAGCACATCATTCAAAAATTCTAAATTGGTCCGCTTAGACTGATTTAGGATTGGTTAAATTGAAGTGACTGATTTGAATTTGGGCATTTCGAAGAGATTTTAAAGGAATTTTTCCTTTTAGTAAGTGTAGGATTGTAAAATTTCTCTATAATTAAAGACGGATAGAGAGTACATGGCCAAAAACAACCCGTTAATCTTTGCTTACGTGCACCACCACAGACAGCATCGCACTTGAGCTTATGTGCCGTCCAAGCCAAAAAAAATGCTAGCCACAAACTTTTCACAATTTTTGTGCCTTTGTTGGGTACTAATAATGCTGACCATAAGCAGCATTTTAACATATTTCAACCTCACAAACCAAATTAATAATCAATATAAAGTACAAGAACTAAAGGACAAATTTCCTCAATTTTTTAATCTATACTCTATAAATTGTGTTATTTGACATAATAACAAGGTTAGTTGGTTCCATGCATTGTATTAATGATTTAACTTGATATCATTGGCGTTAATCACGACTTATCCATAATATGTTAATGTAACAGCTTTTTTTTTTTTCCTGATTAATATATAGAGTAAAATACTCTGATCACCCTCCTGTTTTATTTTAATTATACAAACCTCCCCCTATTTTAAAAACCCATGAAATCTCCCTTAAAATTAAAATGTATGTTACATAAACCTCCCTTATATGAGTAAAATACTTTGACCACCCTTATGTTTTGTCTTAATTACACAGATCTCCCTTCTATTTTGAAAACATACATTTAAGTCTAAATAATTAACTACATTAAGAATATTCTAAAAATATTCCAAAAATATATTTTTTAATTAAAGTTTATATAAAAATAAAAATTATATATTATTTTACCCTTAATACTAAATCCCTAGTTTTACTTTTATATTTTGACTAATATTGTTTTAAATAATTTAAGAGTTTTTTATCTTTACAAATAGTTATCTCTTTAATTATTTTTGCATTGGTTAATGTAAATATCAGAATGTTGAATATTCAAATAAGTTTTTAAATAAACATCTGCTTGATCAAATGTGTTTATAAATATCTTTGAAATAATTATTAAATTAGAAATTTAAATGACACACCAAATATCAAACTTATATAATTTATTATATGGGAAAAGTATTTAACAAAATCATTGAAGATAAGTTTATCTCCAAATGACTCCTAAAACTACGTCGTTTTGAATTAATGAATGGTGTGTTTGTAATTTTAGGTGAATTGATAAATGATGTTTGGTAAAATTGATATGATAAAAAAGTAAACAAAATTACTTAAAACACCCTTCATTAATCCAAAATGACGTAGTTTTGGGGTCATTTTTTTGGAGATAACTTATCCCTAATGATGGGAGAAATCCTTTACCCTTATTATATTTGATAAAAAAAAATGTGTTTAATTTATAATTTTAAGTCAAAATTAATTTATAATATCAAAACTAATGAATTTTTTAACAAATTAAAATGTTAGAAAATCTATTAGAATACATTTTTGGTTGTATAAATTTGGTTTTATATACTTAAATAATTTTAATACTGAAGGGTTAAAAAAAAAAGTTCACAAGTCAAACTTAACAGTTAACTAACAGTTTAGGTAGATGAAAATAAAATCTTAAAATACAATGGAGGTTTGTGTAACATACATTTTAATTTTAAGGGAGGTTTTTATGGGTTTTCAAAATCGAGGGGGGGGTTTGTGTAATTAAGGTAAAACAGGAGGTGGTCGAGTATTTTACTTGAATTTTAAGGGAGGTTTCTATGGGTTTTTAAAATAGGGGGTCTGTGTAATTAAGGCAAAACATAAGGGTGGTTAGAGTATTTTACTCTAATATATATAACTGCTTTTAAATTTCATATTTTGTATAAAATATAGGAAAATATATTCTTTTTTGGCCAGAACGTATAGATATATGTTAGGCCAAAACAACTATAGATATTTATGGATATAGGTTTTATCTATATTAGATTCAGGTTAAAAATGGGAAAATCCTAGAAAAACACCTCCAAAATTTCCTACCATTGATAAAAAAAAATTAACTACACTTAATAAGAAATTGGGAAAATTAGAGTAAAGGACCTGTAGTAAAAGATATTTATTGGAAAGGATCATAAAAATTGTAATTATTTAAAAGGATCAAATACAAAAAAAAATTTAAAATACAAAAATGTTCCTAAAAAAATCTTCTATATTCCCACATTCTATTTTTAAAATTAATATAAAATTCTGAATTTCACTAAATTAAACAATTTTTTTTTCATATTTCTCAATTTGCTTATCGATTGGGAAAAATTACACATTGTTTAATTTTGGAAAAACTATAATTATAATTTTATTTTTAAAATAAAAAAATTAATTAAAAATAAAAATTCTATAATTTTAATAAAACTCAAGATCTTTTATAATTTATTATACATGTAAAACCAAGAAAGTTTATATGATTTATTTTTATTTTAGAGTAAATTTATGTGGGTTAAAATATTTATTTAATATTAATAAAATTAAAAAGGAAAATAATCTATTATATATTCTGAAAAATATTTGACATGAGTTTAGTTTTGTATTTTTATAAAAAGAGTTTAATTGATATCAATGTTGATAATATAAAAAAAAAAAAAAAAAAAAAAAAGACAATTAAAATAGGCAAAAGATAAATACATGCTGCCAATATATGAAATCTCATATCGAATTAATAGAGGAATATTGGATTTCCAAATCTCACCAAATGACCAAATTGTCCTAAGTTATGTGGAAGGTGAAAAAAAATATAGAAGTGTACTAGTGAAGTCGTTAATATAAATTCCCGTGTTGTTAATCTACATACAGAAGTTATTATTGCCCCTTGAAAATTATACAAAGTATATTAGTTTTTGGGATGTGAAGTTGTGAAACATGATACTGAAGTTGTTAATCTCTATACAGATATTGTTATTAACCCCTGAAACTTATGTTTTGAAAATTATACATGAGTAAAAGTATTAGTTTTTGAGATATGAAGTTGTGAAACATGATATTGAAGCCATTAATCATAATGGCCCAAACAAGCCAACATGAAGGCGAAAGGATATTCTCTCTGATGGCGTCACTCAGAAAATACATCATTGTAGTACCAAGAAACATACCACCCAAAAATTGAGTCCTCAAAACCAAAAACCCCCTCATTCAATTTCCACTCATACGGCGAAACCCAACGATGAACGTGGCAAAGAATATTACAATCAAACACCAAATTTTAGCCAAAATCAAAGTTTGTGATTGCATATTGTGATGGTCTTCTTCAGATCCGCTGGCATGATCATCGTCTCTGTCGCCCGGTGTGCCTCTGTTTCAAAGAGAAGAACTCCTTGGTAAGAGTGGTCATGTTGGAGATGAGTTTAGTATCGATGTTGTGATCAACAAGTTGGAAGAAGCCCCAATCCTCGCAATCCTCAACAATCTACTTATAGATTTGGGCTCGACGATCGTCAACCTCGTCGATGCCTAGCGAGGGAGATGATAGGAATCTCATCGCTAGTGAATTTCCTGCTGATCCTGATGTCTCGATTTCAAGAGAAGGACTTTGCTGTGGATGGGTGAGAGGAGGAGGAGGTGGTGGAATGATTGAAGGTGTGACAGGGGTCGATATCATGGATGGATGAGAGGAAGAGGGAGGCGATGGTGAGTAGTGTCAATGATGAGAGAGAGAAGAGGGAGAATATTGACTGAGATCTAGAAATTATCAAGAGCACAAAGATCTTTTAGGAGACATTTGTTAATCTCATATTCCTCTTAAGGTCTTGCATGGGATTTCATGTATTGGCAACACTTATTTGTCTTTTTCTAATTTTATTTGTATTTTTTGGGGATTTTCCCATAATATAAATAGAGTAACTTGATAATATATTGATTACATGAATATGGAATTTGATGAAAAATAAAAATTAAGAAAAATATGAGTTTAACCATTGTGAATTGAATAATATATTAATTATATGAATCAAAATGAAAATGAAAAGAGAAAAGAGAGAGAGATATGGTCATGTTACATGATGGGCGGGTTTAGCTTCAATTTAGCTACCATCGTGGTTCTATTTATAAGTCAACTTTTAAGAAAGTGAAAGTGGACTTATCAATGTTTTTTTTTTAAGAAAGCTTTGTTAAAGTGATTTAAAATTTGAAATTTATAATATAATATTTATAAATACAATTAGATTCTTTATAAATATGTTTTTTATTTGAATAAGGAGATAATGTAGGAGCTTTAGTTATTAGGAGTGATTTAATAATTTGAAATTTATAATATAATATTTAGTCCTTCTAAGCAATTACAATTTTTATGGTTCTTTACAATAAATATAATTTTCTTTAAGTACTTCATTTTAATTTTTCCAAAAAAATGATCAACTTGAGAGGCTATTTGCCATTTTGTCTAAAAAAGAAAAAAGATACTATATAGATTCTTACCATCCTGATGAGAGGCAAGTTGCCATTTTGTCTAGAAAAGGATAAATTTAAAAAAGGAAGTGGGGATAAGAAAGGAAAGTGTCTCAAATTCTATTAACGGATTGAGCATATGTGAGCCACAACAAACCGTCTATTATCACTAATCACGCGTTATTAATCTCGCTAATTTTGGCATCTCAACAAACAAATTTGGATCCAGTTCATCACGTATCGATCTCTCAATTCAAATGGTTTATGCCTACGTCTCTCTTTCAATCATCCAATCAATCTTCTCTTAATCCCTTTCATTTCTCATTCCTTCTTTTGATTTTAGCTTTTGATCCTTCAATCTTGCATTATTCACTATCATGAGTTTCAAATCACTCTTCTCTCGGAAGAAGAAACTCCTCGAATCCCCCTCCTCCGCATCGCCGATCCCCTCCCGATCGCCATCGCTGTCGTCGATGTATTCTCGTGCGCAGAACACGGAGGAGCTGGAAGAGGTATTCAGGAAATTCGACGTGAATGGCGACGGCAAGATCTCCGCATCGGAGCTGGGATCCTTGTTCGGAAGCCTGGGCCGACCGGCCACGGAGGAGGAGCTGCATGGCATGATCCGTGAGGTGGACGCCGACGGAGACGGATTTATTAGTCTTCAAGAGTTTATCGAGCTTAATACGAGAGGGATCGACTCCGCGGAGGCAATGGAGAATTTGAAGGAGGCGTTCTCGGTCTTCGACATTGACGGCAACGGGAAAATCTCGGCGGAGGAGCTTCAAATGGTGATGAGGAGCCTCGGCGATGAGCACTCATTGGCGGAGTGCAGGCGGATGATTCAAGGCGCCGATAACGACGGCGACGGCCATATTGATTTTGAGGAGTTTAGAGCGATGATGATGATCGGATCTCGCCATGATACCAGTGACAAAGTGAAGCCGGAGTAAGGCATTATTTGGCTCTGGCATTATTTTTGTTTTTAAACTTTTTTTTTTTCAATCTATGATTTGAGGATTCAAACTTCACATCCTGTAAATTTGATAGGTTGCAAGTTCCAAGCAGTTAGATTTGAAATATAAATAAAGATTACCCTGTTTTTTCCACAATTGTCTTTTTATAGCTCCAACCTAGAATGATTGCTTTCACCAAATAACTGAACTGAATGTGCACGTAATTAAATTCCTTATTCAGGAGGTTCAATTCTCTTTGAAAAATGCTTTTTTTGAATTCAATCCAATTTCTTTATCTGACATCTGAATCGCTATAATTTTACATTATCTATTAGATTTGATCATCTGTTTAAATTTAAATGTTACTCCATACCTTCTTTGTTACAATAAATTTAATTCAAATACGACTTATGTTCTATTTCCTATAGATTGATTGAATTTCTTTTTCTTCCCCTATATTATGTATGAGTATATACTCCATAACTTTTTGTATGAATGTCTGCAGGTTCAAGTAAAAATAAATGTCTGCGGGCTTGAAATTTTTTTAGGATCTCGTTTTTGTGACTGAAACAATGCCATGGAATCATTGTCATTGATTATAGATTATTGTCAGATACTCCTCATCTGTATGACCTAAATACCTCATTTTTCTGAAAAAAAAAAAAAAAAAACCTCCTTTACATTTATTAAAAAGTTAGTTAAAAGTAGTTAAAAACTTTCTTTTTCCAGTAGTTTAAATAGTAAAAAGAAAGTATACGTTCACTTACCCTGAAATTTTTTTTAATCTCAATGTTATCCTTAAAATATCAAAACGTAGCAATGTTATCCTTCCCATTAACACCGATAACCCTATTAAGTTTTACCGTAAAAAAGACACATCAATCCAGACATGACACTCAAATGCTACCTACTCCTTCTACCCTCTCCCCTTCTATCCACGTCATTATCTCCTACTCCCTCTTTCTTCCTCCCTTGTTCATCGTTCCTAGAGACACCTTTGGCCCCACCACCAGCCGGCGACGACACACTCGATGCCTCCTCCTCCACCCTTTTAGCTTGACGGAGAGAAACATGGGTTCTCACCAGAAAGATGGCACAAGCTACCAGCCGTCGGAGCCGAAGCCTTGCACCAACAACTGTGGCTTCTTCGGCATCGTCGGCACGATGAACCTCTACTCTAAATGTTACAGAGACTTCCAAATCAAAGAGCAGCAAGTCACTTCCGCTATAGCCGCCATGGAGAAATCACCCAACCCTAGATCTGTTCCCTCACCTAATCAGACGACGGAATTGGACCCTTCAGCACAATTCCTTTTCGGAACTTTCATGAAAGCCTCGCCTTCATAATCCAATGGTAAAAGCCCCAACACTTGACAAGATTTAGGATCTGCTTCTGTCATGCGACTTGTATTTTATTTGATTAGTGCATTGGTAAACAATTTGGTTTATCTCTCTTCGTAGCTACTAGTTTGGTGGAATTAGATTGGACAGTCCAATAATGAATCTGATGCTATTTTTAATCATAGTCGCTGAATATTTTAAGTAGTTATCTACTTTCTGCTTTCATCACTTTGCAGGCCTTCTACTATTGTTTGGAATCATCTGATTGAATTGTAAGTCTTGTTACTCAATTAATTAACGAGAAGTGGTAGATAATAATAATCTTTCATCCCTTATTATAAGACCAAATAGACGCCCCTAACTGAGAGTATTAGTGGGGATATGCTTAAACGAACTTTAATCTTTTTTTATTGAAGATCGCCTTATAATAAGGGACCAGGAGGGAGTAGATTGTATTATGCTAAACGAAAATCGAAGATCTGTGAAGAATAATCTTACATTTCCTGTTAGCAAGGGTCGACGGCGCCGTCATCGGCGTTCATGGTGAGGGAGGAGGCGTCGAGTGTTTCGTTGCTGGCTGGTGGTGGGGCCATGGGGCTAGAGGTGTTTTTGGAATGATGAACAAGGGAGGGTTAAGGAGAAAATTTCAAAGAAGTTTCTTCAGTGAACGTCCAAGTCTGAAGTTTTTTGAGCGCCGTCTGCAAAGTTAAAAATAAAGGAGGCCGCCGTCTACGGCCGTTAGTTGACCGTCAACTCTTTGGATGGAATCTTGATATACGATGACGACGCAAGACCGACACGCCGACGTGGAATAAATTTTAAAAAAAAATAGGAAAAAAATCGAAAAAAAAATTCAAAAAATTAGGAAAAAAAAATCAAAAAATTAAAGGAAAAATTCCAAATAAATACTATTTGAATTTTACAAACGGCCTCCGTAATGACACGACGTGGAATAAAAAAATAGAAAAAAATATTAAATAATTGAAATAATTAGGAAAAAATTAAAAAAAAATCGAAAAAATTCAAATAATTAGAAAAAAAAATTCAACTATTTGTCCTTAATTTTTACGGGAAAATATGTCTTTACTTCCAAATATTAACCTTTTAATTTATCCAGGGCTAAATTTCCTATAATTGATTCCTTATAATATTTTTAATATCCTAAACTCAAAATTTAGGATGTTTCAATTTATTTTTTATTTTATTTTTTTATTTATTTAACACTAAAGGGTAAAAAGGGTAATTTGACCGAATTTTCATATCTCTCAAATAGTATTTACAAATTCGACAGACTTCTCAAAATTTGTCACAAATTCAAATAGTATTTATTTGGAATTTTCCCTTTAATTTGTTCCTAATTTTGTGAATTTTTTCTTATTTTTTCAAATTATTTTAATTATTTGGAATTTTTCCTTTAATTTGTTCCTAATTTTTTGAATTTTTTTTTCTAATTATTTTATTTTATTTTTAAATTATTTTCGAATTTTTCAATTTTTTTCCTAATTATTTGATTTTTTTTCCTAATTATTTCAATTTTGATTTTTTTTTTCTATTTTTTTTTAAAAAATTTATTCCACGTCGCCGTCAATGTAGCTTCACGTCATCGCCACGTCAAAGATTCCATCCAAGTTGATTGGCCAACTAACAACCATGAGACGACGCTCCCAAAACGTAACTTCGCAGACTTTGGCACTTTCCAAAAACTTTGTGCAGACTTTGGACGCTCGACAAACTTCGCATATTGTGGTCTTTAACCCAACAAGGGAGGAAGGAGAGGGATGAAAGAGGGGTAGGAGATAATGACGTGGATAAGAGGGGAGAGGGTGGAAGGATGTGATGTGTCATTTTAATGGTAAAATGTGATGTGTCTTTTTAACGGTAAAAAATAGTAATATTGTTAATATTTTGATTTTGATCGAACATTGAACATCGGTAAAAAAAACTTTTCGGCGAATATCTTTGGGCGTGTCTTGGGGAGTAGATTTGCTACTTATCCCTTTTCCAATCTACTCTTATTTTTTAAGGGAATAAATAAGAGAGATAACAAATGAAGAAAAAGAAGAAAAAAGAGAATGTAGGAGAGAGAAATGATGAGAGAGAGTGTGTCAAATTTTTTTTAAAAATATAAAAAATACAAAGACAAAAGCAAAGTAAAAAGTCATACCCCTCACAAATTTAGCTCTTATATTTTAAATTAGAGGGAGTAATAATTTCTCTCAATTTTTATCACAATTAATAGCCTGTGACAATGTCCATCATCCTCCTTTCATCATGTCACCCATGGTCTTACTAAAACGAGGTGGTGGTTGATCAAATGTGATAATACTTGAAAGTGGAAACACTATTCCTAATTGATCTCGCCAAAAAATGAGCACAAATATATGCACAATAGTTAGTTTCTTTTTTCTTTTCTTTTTTGGTCATAACACAATAGTTAGTTTCTCTATACTTAATTAAGCGTAACAAACCAATCCCCATAAAAAGAGTATGATAACCTTGTTAATATCTTAGTATTGGTAATTTTGTTAATAGATAGTTCGGATGACTTGGTTTTAGAGACCAACTAATGTCATATCATGTCTCTGAATTCATATAACACTTATAGATGCTATAGATTGTCTACTAATAAGGTCTTCACATTAGTAGCAGGATTTGAACTCACGATTTTGTGAGTTATGAGTTAATTCTTTACTATCAGACCATATTTTGGGTATATCTCTTTGCATGATAAGATTCAATGTTTTAGCAAAAGCCCATGTATACATCATAATTTAGGTTGGTCTTAACTATGAGGCAACGTTTTTATTCATATATTGATACTACTATCAAAGTTTAAAATGATAATTTGATTGTTGGGAGCATGCATTTTAACAACCATAACATAATAGTTATAAAATCTCAGTTCAACTCATGAGAAATTTATATTAATTAAACATTTAAACATATCTTTATAAAAGATTGTTAGGTTAAATATCATTTTTGTCGGAAGTATTGGTAAGATAAGACTCAAAGACTCAAAAAAAGTTTTTTTGGTATTATTTTTCTTAGAAAGTTCTAAAAAGGACCAAATACGCCGAGAAGTTTTTTGTAAGGAACAAATTTGCTCCTGAAGTTTTTTAGGAAAAAAAATTGCTGGAAGTTCTTACAAAGAGAAGAACGATCCAATGATCAAGATCAACTGATCGGTAAGATCATTATATTTGTAAACTTAGGGGTAAAAAAATGACAAAAAAACTTTGGTCTTTTGAATCTTAACGCCCCTTATCAATACTTCCATGACAAAATTGGTATTTAACCCAAAGATTGTTCACCAAAATGTATCTAGATATGAACAACTTTTGTTCACATGTCCCATATTCCAGTTAATGGAATGATTGTAATTTTGCTTAAAAATGCCAAGAATGACTCAATTTTTTGCCAACCAAAGTGTGACTCAATTATTATTTAAAAAAAATTATATAGGTAATTGTAATTTTATTCTCTTAAATGACTTTTGATAAATAAATTTAACAAATAAAAGAGCCTAATATCGTCCCTATTATTCGCAAATTTATTGAAATGGTCGAGTCGTCGTGGCGGCACTCACTCGAATGAGAGTGGGAAGTCGGTTATGGCTGCTTCCAGGGCGTTAATGGCTTCCTTAACCCACCTTCGTCCACTAACATGCGCCGCTTCTGTATCAACATCTTATCCTACGCGACTTGTGCCCCAACCACCCGACCTCATCAAATGGGTTCGGAAACAAGGCGGTTTCGTGCACACGGCGGTGAAGATAGCACAAGATGAGTCCAAAGGCCTTGGACTTATGGCTTCGGAAGAAATCCCTAGAGGCAGTGACCTTATTGTTCTTCCGCATCACGTACCCTTGAAGTTCGGCTCTCTTGAATCTAACCATGAAGATGAGCTTGATACTGTGTTAGTTAATTTAGCCCGCTATGTTCCTGGTATCGATTCTATCTCTCTTCGCTATTGCTTTCTGAATTGTATCGTCGTAGCATTTGTTCCTTTTTTATAGGTTGCCCTGAAATTTTGGTTTAGTCAATTAATTGTTTATTGATTGTTACCTGAATGTGCTGGTAATGCATATCTTGTGATGTTTTTGTGGAGTTAAGTCAAACAATAAGGAGGAGCCTTAGTGTGCTAAATGAGTGCAACTTCTGAAATACAAGAAAATTCATGAGTAGCCTTTGTTTCCTGTAATGTGCTTAGCATCGGTTTAGTACTTCTGTCTCCATGTTTTTTCTGATGCTTAATTATTTTCGTTTCATTCTCCCCAAAATACTTACTTTAGGAATAAAACTATAATAAAGATTCGGTTTAGTTACTTGAATTTGATCTTCATTTTGCAATGCGACGATTCCCACTATTGCAATAGAATTCCTTGCATTTTGCTGCACAGCAAGAACTTAGTGTGATATTTGGTTAGCCTGTAAGGATAAAAATTACAAGAAATAAAAGTACTTGTTTGTATATGTTAATGTTCTGATCTCATAAGAATGCATAAGCAAAACATGTAGAAATCTTTTATACTAAGCATAGGTTGGTGACTCAAATTCTGATAATTAGGCTCTACTGAGTTTTCAATGTAAATAAATTGGACACTGTGGGAGCATTTGGCAGAGGAACTATGGGCTATGAAACTGGGTTTGAAGCTTCTGCAAGAAAGAGCGAAAGTGGGATCGTTTTGGTGGCCATATGTCAGCAATCTCCCCGAAACATACAGTGTGCCTATCTTCTTTCCTGGGGAGGATATAAAGAACTTGCAGTATGCTCCACTGCTTCACCAGGTATTATGTTTAACCATCCCCTGAGTCCAGTACTCTGGCTGATAAGTCAAGGTTTGAAAATTTCGTGAAATTCTTTGACACCTTTTCACAATATTCATCTAATTGTTTTAGTTTTGTACAAGAGGAAAACACAATATTTTGAAGGCTTTAAGTTGCAGCGCTGACTACTCCAATTCATTTATAATTTGCTGTTGGGGACATGAATTGTCCATGGATTTGAGTCTTGGGTCTAATACTAAGTTAATCCGTGCGATACACTTAACAAAGGAGTCATCTATGTGTCTAACTTGTTTCAAGAGCTTGGATAAGAGATGATGTAACGCTTCAAATAACGTTTAGACACTTAAGATATACTCCCTCCGCTCAAAATTACAATGATTTTTTTCTGAATTATCATGTTCAGCATTTTTGTTCTTTCAAGGTGCAACTAATAAGGTTTTTTTCCAAAAATTCCCTTAATCCATGGAGTAGTTAATAAGATTTTTCTAATTGAGATACCCTATTAAATAAGGGTAAACATGGAAAGAATGTGTAAGTTTAAAGGACATTAACTAAGGGAGTAATTATGTCAGTGAGTCTTTGTTGTGTCCTTGTTGAACAGCTATTGATGAAATCCTGACATGTCATCTATCTATCTGTATATTGCATAAAGCCAATTGCATTTGCATGTGACCAGGTAAACAAAAGATGCCGTTTTCTTCTTGATTTTGAGCAAGAGTGCAGGCGTGCCCTTGACAATCTGAAACCAGATAAGCATCCTTTTGGTGGACAAGAAGTAGATGCATCTGCACTTGGATGGGCAATGTCAGCAGTCTCATCTAGGGCATTCCGGTTATATGGTGACAAGCGTTCGGATGGGGCCCACACAGAAATACCAATGATGCTTCCTCTAATTGATATGTGCAATCATAGTTTCAATCCAAATGCCCGAATTGTTCAGGAAAAAGATACTGGTACAATGAAGATGCTAGTAAAGGCATGTTCTATCACACTCTTTTCTACGTGAATTTGCTCCCATGTTTTCAAGAATGAATTAAAGCTTAATATTTCTTTTCCAGGCTAACCCTATGCCTTTGTCTCAGGTCGTGGCTGATACAGAAATCAAACAAGATGATCCTTTATTACTCAATTATGGCTTTTTAAGCAATGATTTTTTCCTTCTTGATTATGGATTTGTGGTACCCTCAAGTCCTTATGACTGTGTTGAGCTCAAATATGACAGTGCATTTTTGGATGCTGCAAGCATGGCAGCTGGGTTTTTTTCTCCCAGCTTCTCGGCACCCGCTTCATGGCAGGAACAAGTTTTATGTCAACTAAATCTAGCTGGAGAAGCTCCTGATCTCAAGGTTTATTCTCATTGATATTTCCCTATTATTTTGTTATTTCTTCCTTCAAATTACTGGAGTTGGAATATTCAAGTATTTATCGGCCTTGCTACCTATGGGGACGGATCAAGAGTTACATTGAAGTTTTCTCTTCCAACAATTTGACAGTGACAAAATGTCTAATAACTTTTGCTGCCTGTGCATTGTGGGAAGGCCACTAACAACTTGTATGATATTGGAAACTTTTATCCGATTGCTGTTATCTAGTAGATAAATTCGTTAAAGCTTGGGGCTGTAGGAAGATTAGTTGCATCTCTGACCCATTGCCAGCCATAAACTAATAATCCCTTCAAGCTATGGTTACTCTCAGAACCTCAGCTCAAGGGTAAAATCCATGCAACCTCCCATAACTTCAATTTCAGTACTTTTCTCTTAGAAAGGCGTTTTCAGTTATTCAGTTTATCTTCAATAATCCTAGGCTTAAATATTCCAACTGCCTTACATTGATCAACAAGAACATCAAAAGGAGGTTATTCCTGACATTACAAACTGACAGGTCAAAACTTTTGTTTTTAGAAACATAAAATCTCCAAAACTAATAAGTCCTACATGAACCCAAATTAGTTATTATTATTTTTTAATCTGAGGCGACTAATTTATGATATTGAAAGTGTTTAACATAAATTCAATGTTAAAGCAGCTTAATGAGTGTTTGATACCTGTTTGATGTCAGTGCTGCTCATTTTTTGTTTGAAGTATCCTTTCATAGCCAATGTCTGTTTTCCCAATATCAGATTAGTGCAAAACACATGTTAAACTGTTGTCATTTATTACAGGTAACCTTAGGTGGTCGAGAAATAGTAGATGGCCGGCTGTTGGCAGCACTGAGAGTACTTCTTACGAGTGACGTGGAGGCTGTGCAGAACTGTGACCTTAACACTCTCAAGTCTCTAACTGCTGAAGCTCCTCTTGGTATTGCAAATGAAGTGGCAGCCCTGCGAACAACAATTGCTTTGTGTGTCATTGCATTGGGGCACTTCCCCACTAAGATAATGGATGATGAGTCATTATTGAAACAGGGCGCTTCAGGTTCAACTGAGCTAGCCATTCAGTTCAGGATTCAAAAGAAATCTGTGATTATAGATGTGATGAGAGATCTGACGAGATGGGTGAAGCTTCTCTCATCAAAGGAAAAGGCCACTGCTGAAAATTAAAGCACCAAATATGAGCTTTGTTTTGCATTCTGTTTTGAATATCATCCTCCCAAAGTAAGTTCAACTCTGTTTATATGAAAGAGTCCTCATAACTGCAATATATATCGTCGTAATGAATATTTATTTACTTGTTGGCTCAATTTTCTTCCAATTATTTTAATACTCTCTGATCGTAGAAGTTAGTTTACCAAAAAAAGTGTAGAAGTTAGTTAAGTAATTCACGACTTAGTTATTAGTATTGTGTTAGTTTCTTTTAGAAATTCTTCCTTTAATCATTCACATTAGATTACTTCGAACATTTATCCATTAAATCGTTCACATTAGAAACTATACTTATTGTTTGCTAAAAAAAATTATACTTATTGATTGCATATATAATACAATTGATAGAGGTAATTTAGGGGGAAAATAATAAATATGAGAAGAAAGGAGACTGGAGTCTGGCATATGAAGGAAATAAATTTTTAATTTTTCTTTTAGAATGATAACTAAATTCATGAACTGAAATCTATAAAGATACCACTCTGTACCTGTACCTATATATAAGTCACTTGTACCTTAAAAGTTTTATTCAAAATATAAGTTACTAATAAGGTATTAAATGAGATTTGTCAATTTTATCCCTGTTGACTATTGGCGGGGCATATGGGAAAGAAGAGAGAGAGAGATGTTTAAATGCAAAATGATAAGAGGGATGAGAGAGAAAAAATACATCATTTCATAAATAAAGGCAAACATAAAAAAATTTATACATTTAATGATTTTTTTAGTTTATGAGAATATGTTACAAGTGACTTATATATAAGTATTGAGTAGTACATACGAGTAATATCATTATGTTCCTTATTATAATTCTTATCATAAGTTCATTTTAACTAATAGTACCTACAAATAATAGTTAAGTTATAAAATGTCTTAAATTGATAAATTTTTCAAAGTTTACTCATAAAAATTTCCCTCTCTATATTTATAAATTAGTCTCACTTCTCTATGCTCTTGCTCGTTTTCTAACAAGAATTAAATAAGACTAAAATTGAAAAATAATCATTAACAATCCTCTAAGTGCAAAAATTTCTTCCACAATAGACTTACGGCCTTTTTGGGAAGGCAATGGAGGGTTGAAAAGGCACGGTGAGAGTAAAATGAAATGTTTGAGTTGATATTTATCAAATGAATTTTTAGGCCAAAAGCTACTTTTAAGAATAAGCCACTAAAACATGTTTTTCACTGTGCAGATGGGCTTCTACCAGCGCCAATCCAAACATAAGTCCATTACAATGAGAATGATTTACAAAAATCTGCCAATCTCTATAGAAAAGTATTTAGCCTCCTCTATAATTTCTTTAATGGATAGTTAAAATTTGAGTCATGATGGTAGAGGCTAAAAATTTCTATCATATGTCACATGTGTGAATTTGATATACTACTCTGATCCTATTTATAAGTCTATTTTAACCAAATCTCACATACCAAGGAGAGGTAGTTAATTCAATGATTATGGGGGTATATTTTCAACTTTGCCCTCATTTATGATTGAGCATTTTTCAACTGTTTCGTCTCTCTCTCTCTCTCTCTCTCTCTCTCTATCTTCATGAATACAATTAATATGGATAAAATTGTCATAATCTCATTCATTACATGAAACTGGACTTATATATAAATATAGGGGTTTAAACTTCTCATGTTGTATGAGAAGAAGAAGATTCCTACACACACATGAAAAGGTGGGACCCACATATATATAATGCTACTTTTATATATATATATATGTTGGTCCCACTATTTCATGTGTGTGTGACATGAGAATACACTTCTCCTACAACATGAGAAGTGTTTTTCCCATAAATATAACTATTCTTTTGGGTCAAAATGGACTTATAGACCAAAGTAATATCCCATCAACATCACACAAAATCTCTAACGGATAAATAGATCAGCTGCGGACCCACACTGGTGCCAGTGTGGGCAAGTGCAGACACTAAAATTAATAATATATATCTATTTTGAAGGAATTCTATGTCAACTCTTCTAAGTATCCTAGTTGGTAATAAGTCTACGGAGTTGAGTGGCATAACCCCTGTTTGATTCCTCCGGGGCACGTTTCTTTCATATATTTTATTTTAAACAGTGAAACGCATCCTAAAACACACTGCACAAAAACCGCACCCATCTTTCACATATTTTATTTTAAACAGTGAAACGCATCCTAAAACACGCTGCACAAAAACCGCACCCATCTTTCACATATTTTATTATAAACAGTGAAACGCATCCTAAAACACGCTGCACAAAAACCGCACCCATCTTTCACCCATTTTATTTTAAAATGTGAAACGCATCCTAAAACACGCTGCACAAAAACCGCACCCAGGAGGTTTCGAACCCGCGACGTAAGGGTGTGCTGCACCCTAAGAGGATGCACTCTGCCAGTTGAGCTACGCAACCTTTCATCGAGAGGTTAAGACGCAAAAAACTATAAAAATACGCATTTCATTTAGTTTACTTATCCATAATTTATTGATTATAAATACTGTCTTTTCATCCTTTAGATGTTAATTTATCTTATTTTGGATTACTTGCTGATTACTTACTAAATTGACATAGAGTGCAAATTGTTTAGTTGCTTTGAAATTGGAAATCAAACTTGATTCTTAGTGTCCGAATGAAAAAAGGTACAATCTTATAGGTTTCGATAAAGAAGCGTTGAGATGAAAATTTTATATAGGTTAAACATGTTCCCTAATCTTATCAAACTTTTTCTACATGTTAAGTTGAATTTTTCTTTTCTTTTTTTTTGTCTATATTCATTTGATTTTTAACGTATTTAAAACTTTCTTTAAAAAAAAATTCAGGGGCGTTGCCCCTGAACCTCCGAATCCACTCACTAATTGTGTACCCACAAACATTAATTCCTAGGTCTGCCACTGATTAGGATCACATCCCATAATAGCTAAATTGAGTTCCTATATCACGTAGACCAAACTATTAAAATATAATTTATGCCGTGGAAATTTGCTACGAGTGTTGGTGAACTACACAAATTCCATGTGTCAAGAGGTTTTAGATATGATCGTATCTAATCGGCTCGACAGGTGGCTGCATGGAGCCTTCGTGCAACTACCAACCAGACATGTGACTTCCTCTTCCTCGGTGTCATTTTCTTTGTTTTGTGTCATTTACAAAATCTCAAGTTGAAACCCAAGAAAGAGACATGGCACGTGTCAGCCAGGCATTGGATGTCTAGAAAGTGTTTTTTGCCTTGTAAGATGATAATCTGGGACATGTGTCTTATGAACCTGTTTTATAGTGACGCTTACGTGTTTCATATAATCTTCGCCTTCCACTTTACGAATTTGGTGGATCAAGCTACCAAACCAAAACGTATCCCATTGCTACCAATAAATTAAACAACAATATACTCATTAATTTTTTTAAATTTAAGATAGGAATAAAAAAAATTGAAGATATTCCCCCAATCCCATTTCATAATATGACATGTTTTGTTTAGAGTATTAATTTTTTTCATCTAATATCTTTGACTAATTATAAAATTTTAATTAATTAATCAAACTCATTTAACTCATAATTTTTACTGAGGTTATTTTTATATTTTAAGTTTATGACAGAAATAACCTATTAATTTTAACAAGGAGGGGAGACAAAAAGATGTAAAAAAAAAATGTTGCACTATCAATCTCAAAAGGCATTAGTCTCAAGTCCAAAATAAGATTCCTCGATCAAATCCAAATACTCCATCTGGTCCTTATTATAAGGCACCAACTTATAATTCTCATAAATCAATAAAAACGGTTAAAGTCAATAAAATTGTCATACAATTTAAGTAACTTACAATATTACCCCTACTAATTGCACTAAATTCTAATATGATATTGATTATTACTCTTACTTACTATCCTTATTAATTATGGGCATACATGGAAAAAAATAATTAATACGTTTTGAAAACAAGCAAGTGCCTTATAAAAAAGATCAGACACAATTGTTAGCTAGTGTCTTATAATAAGTATCATAAGAAATAGTCCAAAATAAGATTCCTGGATCAAATCCAAATAAAAGGTGGCAAGGGAGCAGCATATTTGATAATAATTTTCAGTTAGGTTGGGTTCTCATGGTAGCAAAAGAATTGTCGGGTGCTCCTCTTGGAGGAACACCTGGAATTAAGGAGGATATTTTATTGAGGGTGAAATATTGTTAACTTCTTTAGATTTGATTTGGATTGTTTAATCTCCACGTAACACTTACTTATTTCTGCATTCATTACTTGTAACTTGTAACCTACACAAGTTGTTATATATATATATAGGGTTAAATATCATTTTTACCACGGAAGTATTGGTAAGGGGGTACTCAACACATGAAATTTTTTTGGTATCATTTTTGCCACGGAAGTTTATAAGAGGGAGCAAATATGCCCCGGAAGTTTTTTTAAGGAGCAAATTTGCCTTTGATGATGTTTTTTTAGAAAGCAAATTTGCGCGGAAGTTTACAAAGAAGAACGATCCAACGGTCAAGATCAACCGATCGGTAAGATCGTTGTGTTTGTAAACTTCCGGAGCAAAAATGATACTAAAAAAACTTCTGGGTGCTAAGTGTCCCCTTATCAATACTTCCATGGCAAAATTGATATTTAACCGTATATATATACACACACTATATCATGCATATTCATATTATTTTGCATTCATGATGTATAAAAAATATAAAGTTTAAACTATCCAAATAAAATTCATGAAGAAGTAGAAGATAATATGGTGAATTTGCCTGTTTTGCAACAAAAAATAAAGTTCTTAAAACCAGATTGGTAGATGAGTAAAATAGTATATATAGAAAATTTGAAGCCACCTTATATAGAAAAATCCTTTTATTAAAGGAGTAAAGATATCAAATCCATATTTTGGTGCTTTTCTTTTACATACTTGTCCCAATTAAAGGGGCGAGATATTTTTTATTTTTTATATATTTTATTTATTTAGATTAAATTATATAATTATCCCAAAATATTTTTTCACCTAGTATTTAGGTTAATTAATTTCCGAATACTAGTGTTATAGGAAAAACATTTCGAATACGTGATTTGAAAATTAATTAATTTGAGATCGAGTGTAAAAAATATTTCGGATCCCGCATAAAATTTCATTTAAATAAATAAAATATATAATTAATTTTTTTTAAAAAAAGTCTCATCCCTCCGGACAAGCATGTAATGATGTAAACACCAAATGTGAACCAGCTCATCATTTAAGCTATTAGTTGAAGCTTAAATAATAATAATAAATATTTTGATTTAATATTTATGCTTTTGCTGCAGAAATATTTTTCTGCCACACTCACATAAGAGTAAGTGGCCCCACTAATATTTTTTTTCTTTCTTCTCTTTACAATGGGCTCTTTACAATGGGACCCATTCACTCCTATGTGAGTGTGATAGAAAAAAAATATTTCTACAGCAAAAGCAGAAACATTAAACCCTATAAAATAATATGCTTACATATTGCATATAATAATATTATTTAATCACCCCGGTATTATTTAAAGAAAACATGATCGAGCTTGAAAAGAGTTCTGATCCTGAAACTGAGATTCCCCCAAGCGGTTCATTGGTGAGCATGAAATCTTCAAACCATAACTTCTCAAACGAAAAAACAGAAACAAAAGCAGTCACAAGAAACTCAAGCACACAGACGCCTATTAACGACTTGAAACAAACGGAGAGAGAGAAAATCAGCCAAGAAACAAAATCAAAGAACAAAAAGCTATTACACAAAACACTCATACAGAAAATTCTCAGTGTAATAACCAGTAAGTTCTCTTGTATTTTAATATTTACACAGACTGTACATACATATAAGGAGATTTCCACAAGATGTATTGATCGATACTCTTCTGGATCGACTCAGCGATCAACGGTTACATAGATATATAAACTAGCCTAACAGTTAATACTACTGCACAAAGCATCCAGAAATCTCCCTTTAATATCCTCAAGTACTATTATATTATATACTATACATGTATCTTCACATACAAAGACTCTCAGGTGTTACCGACAAGGATGGCCCTCTCTGCGACTCCGAGAGGCGACCGAGATCGCTGCCGCTTAATATCTCTGAGACGGAGGCGTCTAATTTCCGGCGAAGGCTCTTTCCACTTCTCGATTTCTTGCTTAATCCTTATCACTTGGCTGTGTACTGCAACGGCGCCGTGACGATCGCCTTCTTCACCACCGCCGGTACTCTTCTTCATAGCACTCTGCTTCTCCTTCTTGTTTTTGTCGATTGAGGTAGTTTTGCTGGTTACGACGGCGGCGGCGGAGGATGCGATTGAAACGTCGTTGGCGACGGAGGTGGCGCTATTTCGCTCCATTTCTGCTGGCGCAGAAAATGGAAGGAGCGGTGGGAGGCAAAATCAGGAAATCGGGAGCGGTTTGGGCCTTATTTTGGAAAGCCTGAATGGTTATATAGATAAGGAGGAGCGGATCCCCTGCCTTCCGCGTGGCACAAGATATTGTGCTTCTCAAGTAGTACTATTTATTACATGAGTCTTTCATATAAGACATATCTACTCTAATTTGACCATAAAAAAAAAAAAAAAAATAGTTAAGTTAGTTAATATGACTTATATTTTCTAAAATAACATAATTATCTTCTTAATTCCCCCATCTCTATCTTGCTTGATTATCATTGAAGAAACATCAATACAGATAAATTAGGAAAATATTGACAAATCAAAAAATTATGTCTTATATTTAGGATCAAGATCAACTCCTTAGATATACCACTATGGTTCTATTTATAAGTTTTTTTTTAACTAAATCACACATACCAATGAGGGGTAGTTAGTTCAATGATTATGAGGTAAATTTTCCATTTTGCCTTAATTTATAAATGGGTATTTTTTTCTCTCTATATTTTTATTGGTAAAATTAATATGGACAAAATTGTCATAATCTCATTTTTTTATTTGAAAAAAGACTTATAAATAAGACTAATTTTTTTTGTTCAAAAAGACTTATAAATGGGACGAGAGTGATATCTTATATTAAGAACATGAGAGAGTACTATTATATTTTTAATAAATATATAATCTATTACCAATAATAAATAATGCAAAGTTGGTAATAAAAAAAAATCTTATTACTTAAATTTTCTGAGAATTTGAAAAGAATAACCAAAGTGTAGATGAGATATTTTTATATCCCTTCATTCTTAGATACTCCCTCTGGTCCTTATTATAAGGCACAAACTAACAAGTTTATTTGGTCCTTTTTATAAGGTATTTGCTTGTTCCCAATAAGCATTAATTATTTGTTGTCATGTCTGCCCATAATTAATTAGGATAGTGTGTGAGAATAATAATTAATATAATATTAGAGTTTAATGGAATTAGTAGGGGTAATATTGGAAGTTACTTAAATTGTAGGGCAACTTTATTGACTTTAACTGTTTTTATTGATTTGTGAGAAAAGTTAGTTGGTGCCTTATAATAAGGACTAGAGGAAGTATAATATATACTAGCTTTTTTCAAGTCTTCATCATTTTTTATCATACATAGTATAAAGTTCAATAATAGTTAATTTTAGAATAATATCCTTATTTTATGAGTTTTCTTATTTCTTAATAAATGATCATTTAAAAAAAATCTTACTCCTCCAATCCTTAATATAAGACAACTTTTAAGATTTGATCTTGGCCCTAAATATAATACATAATTTTTATATTTATCCGTTGTTACCTAATTTGCCCTTATCAATGCTCTTCTAACAATAGTTAAGGAGGAGTAGGAAATAAGTGAATTAAGGAAGATGAGTATGATATTTTAAAATACATATCATATAAACCAACTCAACTAATTTTATTAATTTAATTAAATTAGATAAATATATCATATATTAAAAACAGATGAATATTGAATTGGGGATAGGCTTGATAGAACAAAATTTTTCAAACAGGCAAGTCCATTGGCTTAAGTGTTTTTTTTTTTTTTTTTTTTTTTTTGGGCAAGGGGCATGGCCTAGCCTTAATGAGTTATAAGATTTAACTCATTTAAATTTTTAATTAAAAAAACTAATAATATTATTTTTAAAAGATAGATGTATATTCTTTCTCAAATACTACTAATAATTACTTTTATTATTCAAAGGCAAAATACTTATCCCAAATCTCATCATATACATGTTCGGATGTTCCTAACAAAATTCACATATCTGGGCTCCATCATATATATTTATTTCTCATTTTATTTTTGAGATTCAAGGAATATAATTGAAAGATACTTTTTTTAAATAATAAATTAAATAACGTAAAGTAGATTCAAACCCATGCTTATGGGATACATTTTATTCAAAAAGAGAATAAAAAGTTGAAAATGACCAAAAGATTTTCTTATCGTGGTGAACTAAAATATGGATGGCACAAGATTGAGACTGAAAATTGATCAAACACGTGGTACATTGTCGTAGATATTATCATATTAATATTGAGTAAATATTATTATTATTAATACACATTGAAAAGTCATAGAATTTCACATCTGTTTTGTTTCCCGTTTACATGGTTTCGGTTTCTCTCATTTTCCCCCATCTCCTTATCTTTCTCACAGTTTCATCTGGACCATCCAAATCTCAATCCAACAAATCAGGTTTTTTTTTTTTAATAATTATTTTTATAAAAATTATATATATATTTTTTAAAAAATCAGACTTCATCTCGACCGTCCAAATTTAGATTGGACAGCTGAGATCTAAGGGGCAGAGGGATGGGGAGAGGATCCGACTGTGAGAGGATCCTCTCCCCTCATTAAGATGTCGCTTTTTGAATCGTGCAAGAAAGGGTTCTCACGACATCGACACGTGATGAAACGACATGGAGGGTATCAGCCAATACTTATTGACCGAGTTTCAACTATTGGCACAATGTTTTAGTATAACTCCTATATTTTATTTTATTTTAAAAATAGTATTTATGGTGAGAAAAAGATTGAGTGAATAAAAATGAACACACCAACTAAAGAATAAGAATGCTTACTAAATTAAATTTAAAACAAATATTTAACAAGAAAAAAAGTTAACATAAACAAAAATAAATAAAAAAGTCTCCTACTCTCCTATAGCTCAAAATTTAAGATATATAATTTTTGAATAATCCTGAAAATGAGGTATTCCCTCTTGTCCTTATTATAAGCCACCAACTAACAATTTAATAAACCAATAAAAACAATTAAAGTCAATAAAGTTGTCCTAAAATTTAAGTAACTTCCAATATTACGTCTATTAATTGCATTAAACTCTAATATTATATTAATTATTATTCTCACCCACTACATTTATTAATTATGGGCATACATGAAGAAAAAAATAATTACTGGGCTTTGGAAAGAAGCAAATGCCTTATAAAAAAAACCAAATACAATTGTTAGTTGGTGCTTTATAATAAAGACCAGAGGAAGTATACTTCATTGTCCTCATATTAATACTTTTCTTCTCCTTAATTTTATTATTTAATTTTACTCCTTCGATTTAATTTACTGTGCACAAATTTTATTAGATTTTAATAACTTTCTTCACTCAATAAAACTTTTTATTTTGTTAAAACCTAATGAAATTTCGTGAATTCTTTAATAAAACTTGTAAATGACCTTATTATGTGAATTTTTTTACTGAATGGACAGAAGTCATTAAAACCTAATAAAATGTCATAAATTCTTTAACAAAATTTGTGAATAAATTAATAGTGTAAACTTTTTTACTAGGTAAACGCAAATTAGTAAAACCTAATGAAATGTTATGAATTTCTTAATAAAAGTTGAGAATGAGCTGATAGTGTAAACTTTTTTACTTGGTAAACAAAAATTGCTAAAACCTAATGAAATATTGTTAATTCTTTAGCAAATTTTGTGAATAAATTAGGGTCAAAATTAAAGGATTAGCTTATATATATTTACTTGCACAATAAATATTGAAAAACATTGTTGGCCTGTTTTGCAAACCAAGTGGCGGGGGGTTCAAATCCCACCCTTGGCACTTTAGGAATATTTATTCCCACCGGAGTATTTCCATCAGGGCTCCAGTGCCTGACGTCTGGCCACCAGCAGAGGTGGTCGCTCGTCGATGGGGGTATTGTTTTTTAAAAAATATATTTAAGGCATTTGGTCATTTCCTTGTAATTTTATTTTTTTATTTAAAAAAAAAAAACCATTTAAGCCAAACATTTTTTCTAAGATTATGAATATTGGAAATAATTTTTTGTCTTGTAGGATTTTTAAAGTTCTTTATTAGGGATTTTCCCAAAAAAATATTTATCCATTTTCCTGATAAAATCAATCATGAGTATGTTCATATTTTTTTATAGGCTAAAGTATACGTTTAGTTCTTTATGTTTGCCTCCGGTATCATTTTAGTCTCTTAAGTTTGTAAAGTGCACGTTTGGTCCCTTAATGTTAACACCATTAGTGTGACTTAACGGAAAATACTGACTCAACAATTTTAAGCGATGATTGTGCAATTAAATGCTGACCAAACATACTTATATGTTAGTATTTTAATAAATTAATATTTTAAATCCTATTAATTGAAAAATATATAATATTCACATATTGTTTTACGATTTTTCACAGTTTGTGAAGATTGAAGGTTTTTTTTCAAAGAAAATTAAATATTTTTCAATTAATAGGATTTAAAATATTAATTTATTAAAATACTAACATATAAGATGCTTGGTCAAGATTTAATTGCATAGTCACCGCTTAAAATTATTGAGTAAGTATTTTCCGTTAAGTTAGACTAACGGTGTTAACATTAAGGGACCAAACGTGCACTTTACAAACTTAAGGGTACCAGAGGCAAACATAAAGGACCAAACATATACTTTAGCCTTTTTTATATGTATAATTGGTAACATACAATCTATCAATATATACTCTATCCAATCATTCTTCTAAGGAACAACTATTAAAATCGTACGGTTTAAAATATTAGTTAAAAATAATATATGTATAATTTATGTACATTACTTTTTAATTATATCCTTACTTAAAAAGTGTACATGAAAAATAATGAGTGAGAATTTATTAACATATATTTAATGAAGGTAAAAATAGAAAGATCGATTTAGAATTTAAAATAAATAAAATTTATTTCTTATATTAAATAAGAGAGAATATTTCTTACAAAAAGGATAAAAGGATCAAGCAGAGGGTATATATATTACAAAACCTGACCGTGCTTCACTTTTTAAATAATTAATTATCATTTTCTTTGTTTTCAAATTATTTCCAACGTGCCACTATTTATCGACTAAACCAAGGTTTAGTCGACTAAAACGCTGTAAGCAACGATTTTTTTGATCGCCACATGATTTAGTCGACTAACCCAAGTGACTTAGTCGACTAAATCGCGACAGATGAGTTTTTTAAAAACCCCAATCATGATTTGGAACCCTAATCGACTCAAGACCCCCAAAACCTCTCCCATATGTTTTTTTCACCAAATCCTTCTTGAATCCGTTGGTGGGTAGCGAAGGAAACTTCATTCTAGTGTCATTTGCGTCGATTTCGGTATGTTCTCATCTCCATTTCAATTTCATTGTTGTTCTTGCGTTTATCGCGAACCCCATTTGCGTTTTTGCGTTTTGTGCTTTCATTGGTTGATTTTGTTGTGTATCTTTAATTGATTTGAGTAGTATTTCATTCAATACATACAATGTAATCAATAAATCTTTTACCCATTATATAAAGATGTTTCAATTTGAGACGTTTATACGTTTCAATTTTGTTGGAAAAAAAAATAAAGATGTCTCAATTTATTGTTTATAATAATAGTCTCACTTAAATTTGAAATATCAAAATACTATATTTTTAACAAATTAGTAATTATTCCATAAGGTCTTATTAAAAATTTCTGGATGTTGTTAAAAGACTATGATGACCTTTGATATTTAAAAAGAAAAAAAATGAAGATATGTGTATCCCTAATTTTAATTTTAACTAAATAATATCATATCGATAAGATATGAGTGAATTCTCTTAAGGGTTAAGATCATAGCTACGCACATTTTTTGTAACTTCAAATATTTTTTTCAAAGTAAGATAGGATGAGTTTTAAAATTCTTTTGATTAATAAATCAAAATTATCAAAATTAAAAACAATGGAAAAATGGTAATTAATTATTAATCAAAAGAATTTTAAAACTCATCCTATCTTACTTTGAAAAAATATATTTGAAGTTATAAAAGATGTGCGTAGCTATGATCTTAATCCTTAAGAGAATTCACTCCTATCTTATCTGATATGATATTATTTAGTTAAAATTAAAATTAGGCATACACATATCTTCATTTTTTTTTCTTTTTAAATATCAAAGGTCATCATAGTCTTTTAACAACACCCAGAAATTTTTAATAAGACCTTATGGACTAATTACTAATTTGTTAAAAATATAGTATTTTGATATTTCAAATTTAACTGAGACTATTATTATAAATAATAAATTGAGACATCTTTTTTTTTTTTGCCAACAAAATTGAAACGTCACTTTTATTTTATAAACGTCTCAAATTGAAACATTGGCAAAAATGAAACTTCACTTTTATTTTATAAACGTCTCAAATTGAAATATCTTTATATAATGGGTAAAAGATTTATTGATTCTGTTGTATATACGAATGAAATACTCAAATCAATTAAAGATACACAACAAAATGAACCAATGAAAGCACAAAACTCAAAAACGTAAATGAGGTTCGCATAAACGCAAGAACAACGGCGGAAATTCGAAATGGATACCGAAATCGACGCAAATGATACTATATTATTTGTATTAATTTACCCTTTTAATAGGGGGGAAAGGAACTGGGGCCCAAAAAGAGAGGTACTTTGGAGCACCTCATTAGTCATAACTGATCATCCACTTTCCATTCATCATCATCATCGTCAAATGGTGGATCGATCCTGTGACCATCTGGCTAATCTCAGTGAGGTTATAACCATAAGGCCACAGGTGAAACCAATAAGTAGTGGCTACATAAAATTATATATACAGTACTATCACGCTATGCTCTAACAAACCAACACCAATAATTGCTTTCCTCTCCCACACGCATCATCTCACATACTGTGCCCGGGGCCAATAATCTATTGATTATCCTCTTGTTATTTGGTACACCCTCCTTTTGCAATATCATATATAAGAATATTCTAACAACTAAAATAAAGATACAAAATAAACATAGATAAGCAGGAGATAGTTACAAATTAAAAAATATTTGGAAATATTGAGATGTAAAATAAAATATTTTAAAAATAAATATATTAAGAATAAAGAGATAAATGATTAAAAAGACTATTTAAGCAAATTCCTCTCATCTCATTCTTCATCTCCCATGTTCTCCGCCTCCTACTCCATTAGCCTCCCTATGTCCTCCATATTCCCCCTTAAAAGACTTTATTTGAGACTTGTTGGTTTCAAATTTTTTTTTTTTTTTTAAATCTGTTGCGAATTTTCTTACTCTTACTTTTTTAGAGTTATCCAATTTAGAAACATAAAATATAAATATTTTATTTAAGGTTTTATAGTTACAAAATTTTTATTTATTTTTAATTCGGAATTCCATCCTTTTATAAATTATTGTTAAATCACTCTAAAAGACTTTATTTGAGATTTGAAGGTTTTTTTTTTTTAAAAAAAAAGGTTGGGAATTTTCTTATGCCTATTTTTTAGGAGTCAGCAAATTTAGAAATATAAAATCTTTATATCTCACAAAAGACTTTATTTAAGATTTTATAGTTACAAAATGTTTATATATTCAAAATCTGGAATTTCCTCTTTTTATAAATTATTTTTAAATCAATTGAGAATCTACCCATGCCTCTATTTTATTGGAAAGTATCTGATTTAAAAATATCAAATCTTTATATTATATTTTCTATTTCTATAATCTGCTCCCCACATCAATCATCTTTTGATGAGCAGAGGAATTTATAAAATTTAGACTAATATCTTACTCCATACTATTTGGAGGAAGAGTTTTTATGATTATAAGGCATTATATTGCTTATTTCTTGTAAATATTTTTAACCCTTTGATTTTGTGTAGGAAAGCTGCAAACTTTTTTAAATATATATTTAATACGAACACAATATAAATTTTTTTCCCTCTTATTTGACCAAGAGTTTGTTTGGATGATTTTGAAACCTAGGTTTTGCCTTCAGTTTGCCAAACACCCTCCCATTTTGCCGAAGCTATTCTGCGCCTAAAACCTATGTTTTGGAAAAAACTATTTTTGTTCAGTTTTTTCTTTTTCCTATGCCATTATCGATATTTTTTCAGTATAGTTAGTATCTTTTTAAATAAAATCAACAGAGATTTGGATTTGGAATCTTTTCCGCCAACAATGTGGATCTCAAAATCTAAATTTTTAAATGATAATTTTAAATATTAAAGTTTAAATTTATTTGAAATCAAAATATAACGACAAAAAATTAAATCATAAAATGATATTGTAATTTTCCCATAAATCAACCAAAAAAAAAAACCCCCAAGGCCTTCTTACTAGCTTAATTTTTTTAACTTCTGACTTACTATTATAATTTAAAATTTTACAAAAAATTGATAGACTATAACCTCGATAAGTTATTCCTCTTGAATTGAAAGATCATAAATCAATAGAAAAATGTAAAGTTTCTGAATAAACTTTTGGCCCACACTTTAACTATTTTAATGTGTACATTTAGAAATTAATATATATATATATATATATAGGGGTTTAAACTTCTCATGTTGCATGAGAAGAAGAATATTCTTACACATACATGAAATGGTGGGACCCACATATATATATAATGCTAATTATATATATATATATGTGTGTGTGTGGGTCCCACCATTTCATGTGTGTGTGATATGAGAATACACTTCTCCTACAACATGAGAAGTGTTTTTCCCATATATAAAATATAATACATGATCATATCTAAAACAAAATATAATAAAGGGTTAAGGTGTATTTTTGCCCTTAAAGATGCGCTACCAGAGCAATTTTGCCCTAATTTTTTGGCAGAAGAATGTTGCTTTTTTCGAAATTTTAAAACGTAAGAATGCGATTCTCCCTCCGTCAAAGCATATAATCTGCCAACTAACGTTGACCGTTAGTTAGTTAGACCGTTAGAGTTTTTGATGGAAGAAGCAACATTGTTCGTTTTAAAACTTTAAAAAGAAAATTGCTACTTTTTTTTTTGGAAAGAATGTGCCTCCTCCGTCAAAAACCCTAACGCGTTAAAGCTTAGATCTTATAATTAAAACTGAAGGTAGCATAATTTATTTGCTTTACATCCGCGGCGCAAGTTCTAAACTAGTGATCACAAAATACAAAGACATCAAATTATGAAGCACATCGATTTGATGTGTTCATGTGTTGATTCATGCAACCTGGTCAGTTTTACAAGACTTGTTTGAATTGTTGTTTTCCAAGATTTCCATGGTGTGAAACTAATCTTAGCCTCCCACAAAATGGCATCTTTGTTATGACTCCAAAATTGTTTGTCATACAGAAATCCTCCTCATCTAAACTTAAAAAGAAAACGAGAGGTACTTTGGAGTACCTCATGCTTTGGAATATATGTGTGTGTATGTGTATACACACCCAAACATACACAAAGTGATAGAGAACGAGAAGCAAGGTACTGGATTCGAACCCGTGGCGTGGTAACATGCTTAACCAAGCATCACCAGAAAGCCCCTGGGAACATCAGTGCACGTGCTTCCAAATAAAACAAACATAACACATTCAAAACAAATATTTATCCATTTGTATGCTCTAATCGCTTTCATTATTTGCCTCAAAACTACGCAACTTTTTGAGGAAAAAATCAATGAAGCTTTTTTTTTTTTGAAAACAAGTTATCCATCCGTGTGAAATATAGTTTTTTAAGTAGTATTTAGTATCTCAAATTAATTCTTAATACATTCAACAATTCTATCCCAATGACACTTCTTGAAGTACAAAAGATGGATAGAATTAAGAAAAATGATTGAACTATTTTTTAAAAATAATTTATTAACTAATTTAACTTACTTATTGAATTTAATCAAATTAGGTAAATAAATATTATATTATAAAAAGAAAGGAGTATTGTTTTTTCGGCAAAACTAAAAAAGAGAGGTACTTTAGAGCACCTCATTATTTTGATATCCACCACCACCATCCTCCTCCACGTCCTCATCAATCAAATGGAATGGTTCCAAGGATCGATCCTGTAACCTGCTGGTTTAGCCCAGTGAGGTTGTAAACAGAAGACCACATGTGAAACCAGTAGCCGAGTGGCCAGATAAAATATACAATTCAATGACTAAACATACTAACATTCACGTACCCCTTACCCTTAATTCAACTAGTAAAGGGGTCGGATACTCTTATCAAAAGGAGGGGGTTCGATCCTCGAATTACTCAAGACGTTGAGGAAGACATCATAGCTTCTAAATGCCTATGTAAACACTTGAGTGTAATAGGCGGCTCGTTCTACTCAACATTGGTATCATTTAGGAGGAATGAAGATTTTACCGCTTCTTAAATCGTGAGTGAGCCCAACCCCTTTCCTAATTTTTTTATTTTATTTTATTTTATTTTTTTATATATATATATATAACTAACACCGGCTTTCAATGCAATCAATTCTCTGCTGTTCAAATGCTAGTATTTCCAGGGTCCTCCTACTTTTTTTTGTTTCACTTTTGATGCTTATTCTTAATAAGATAGTAAGCTAAAAAAACCATTTAAATTTAACTAAAACCAACTTATTAATGACTCCTAACTATACAAGTTCCCCCCCCCCCCCCCCCCCCCCCCGGTTACTATATGTTGAAATTTGTATATGTGCATCGATTCTAATGTAATAATGTCCAAGAGATTATAAACACACACAACACATGTATGTATGCGCGTGTTTGTAGTCTAAAATTTTGAAGTTATAATACTTATAAATTATCAACATTATCAGAATTTATGCATTGTATAAAAATATACAAGACTGGTTAAATCGAAATTAAATAGGTTGATTTAACTGTCAGATGACTATAATGTCAATAGAATCAATTTATTAAGACCAACATTTTCTAATATAAATTGAATAACAATTACTTGATAATGATTTCCGGTAAAAAATACTTGAGAATAAAATACATACAAGATAGATACTTGAGAACAATTAATATTTAAAAAAACCATTCTTGCCATTTGAGATTATTGTCTATGAAGTATGAAGATGAAGTGGCTCAAAAGAGGGATCTGGATTTCGACGGTCAGATCGATTAGAAAGTATGTTTTTTTTAAAAAATTTCTTGGCCCTTGGATCTGAATTTGGACGGTAGGATGTGCTAATGGGGAGGGATGGGGAGAAAAGTGATAAGGAGAGGATCTGGATCCTCAAAAGAGAGGTGCTTTGGAGCACCTCATGGCTGAGAATATATACATACACACACATACATATATATATATATATGTACACACACATTCGTGGTACTGGGATTCGAACCCGTGGCAAGTAGGTAATACTCAGTGAGTGATCACCAGAAGGCCCCGGGGGAAACCAGTGCACGTACCTGCATGTAAAATTAATATAAAAGCATGAAACAGTACCAAATTTTCATCCATTCTTGAAAACATGGTACTCCTGTATAAAAATTTGCCATCCTCCACGAGAGCAATCTAAAAAATTTGTTCATATTCACCACTTCAGGTTAAACAGGAAGACAATATAGCGGTCTCAATCAAGGAGGACGAAATGTAATAGTCTAGCTTCTCACATGATTTTTCTCTTTACTATCTAAACCGTTCACTCTTCAGACTAAATTTCAAAAATTCAGATTTAATATTTTGAGATGTTAAAACTCAAGAAAAATGAACAAGTAAATCTAGAAGTACAAATTTGATTAGAACAATCTAGAGTCTGAACAAGAAAAGCAGAGAAAAAGGAGCAAGGGAAAAGCCAGGTTTGGCTTTGGTTGGTTTTACAAGTGGCTGTGACGAGTCTGTAGGAATTAAAGCTCATGTGGGTATGATTTAGGATTGGAGAAAGTTACAAGACTGTGCATGATGCTTCCAAAGTAAAGGATGTGATCAATTGGTTGAACCATTTTGGTCACCAATATCACTCCTATTCCCACTGCAACAGAAGAAGTGTGGAAGCTTGACACGGCCA
The DNA here is from genome assembly GCA_019022615.1 of Acacia melanoxylon. Classification (NCBI taxonomy): domain Eukaryota; kingdom Viridiplantae; phylum Streptophyta; class Magnoliopsida; order Fabales; family Fabaceae; genus Acacia; species Acacia melanoxylon. The sequence continues at coordinate 2,637,615 of JAFJYJ010000055.1, forward strand.
CAACCTCTGCAAAAACAAAAGGTAACGAATTATTCACATCTGAATCAGAGAACCACACTTTATTTATTGGTCTTTTGGGAACAGAAAACAGACGGGCTCATCATAAGTAGAGCATAGACAACATGGAAGTTGTTAATTTCTGCAGACCAAAACCTCACACAAATGCTTGAAGCTAGTATGTTCAGGACTTTGTCTAGGTGGGAATTGTGAAATGGAATGAAAGGGCAAGAAATAGAAGTATAAAACCATAACTTATATGTCATTCTATTGTTTGGAAGTTTAAAAAGAGGAAAGAGAGTTTCAACGTTTCATGATACTCTGGATTCTTTTATTCAATGAAAGCTGAATGGTTTGAGTACAAACAGGAGTTGGATTGCTAGGTTGCAACGTCCAAAAATCCCAAGAAAATAAGTAACATGACTTTTGAACTAAAACTAAATTATCTTGACCGAAATATAAATCAGAATAAAAGCCTAACAACCCAATAGATAAAAGTTTACAATACTGCTAACATAAAGGAAAGATAAGATGATAGAAAACCTAACAAGATGCTAGTTTTCTTTCCCCCCTAACTTTCTCTCCATCCATACATAGGGTTAGCAATGTCCCTTCTGGTGCACCTCATTGTCCCCTTGTGCTTCTTCCAAAAAATATCTAAAATCACTGCATGTTCCAATCACATTTTTGTGGGCTATACAATGTGGATCTAATACAAACAACCATTTATTGAATCCCAATTTTGTCGCAAATGTAAATTACCAATTAACTTTTATATTCCTTCCTAAGCTAGACTAATTTTCATTACTCGGTGCTTGCTAAGAATGACTTGCAAAATTGTACAAATAAAGCATAAACTTATTTTCCTGCCAGATTTACTACCCCCAAATTTTCACCCGCTATTTTCAGCTCAACCAAGCACACCCCAGAACTATGATTCACAGTGACATATGGGGTCAAGTATAGGCAAGATTAAGTTGAGTCAGATGAAGCATGACATCCAAAATGCATAAAATGAAACTATTATAAACCACAGTATCCGCAGCAGATAGCATCATTGGAGTATAAGCCCAGAGCTTACCTGCATCTGACTATTACGGGAATAGGTTTTAAAGCTTTTGGTCCATTCCTTATTCCTCTTTTATGGCGAGAAACCTGCATGAAAAAGATAATTTGACTATCATTCAAGGTGGTGAAATCAAATGAAAAAGAGAGATAGAAATGTGTCAATCATGAAAAAGAAAAGGTAAATGAAAGATAATTTGAAAAGCTACCTTCTTTTTTGGAACAGCCATGAGCTCCATAGATCCACCAAAAGAGAAACTTGGGAAACTAAACTCGGGCAAAACACATTGAGGTGAAGAAACTCCATGGTTAATAATTCCAGCTAAAGGTGGTGGTTGGGGATTGGAATGTGTCCACCGTTTGATTCCTAACATGTTAGCCATTTTCCCTCCTGTGTTTTTAAGCAATGAAAGTCTCGCTGCCATAGCTATTATTACGGAACACCAGTACGCCATTGAAAGCAAAGAAAGAGAAATGTCAATATAATCATCAAATCCATAAGAATCTATAGGTAACATCAGAGTGACTGGAAGCCTGGAGTATGTCAATTTTCTCTTCAGGGGGGAAAATTTCAATATTCTATTAAAAAAAAAATCACTTTTATAGTATAATGAAATGCCAGAAATTGCAGAGCTTATGATTTATGACATGATAATAGTATAAGTTTTGCTTGAAACTCATGAAGAAGGAAAAAAGTACCACGTTTCATATGAAAATAAAGCTAGCATCACAGAAGTTAGACCAAAGGATTTCAGGCAACCATATGAAGGAGGACCCAGACAAAGTAACCTCAAACTAAAACAATAAAGAATCAACCAAGATTTACATAAATTTGAATAATCTTCTTAAGTTAGATTTTTCTGAAGTAATACAATAAAATGGATGAATGAGAAAGTAAATTAGCCCCCTGCCCATGTTTTCATTCACCCTATTCTATCTTTTTATCTCTCTAACTCCCGAGAGGGAAGCACTTTAAAGGAATCTCCAGATGCCAAGACCCCAATAGTAAGTCACCAGAAGAAGAAGAATCAAAGGAAAACTAAGAGCAAGTAGATGTCTAGGCATGGACATTTGACGGAAAACTTCACTACACAAAGAATCAGGCCCAGAACAAAAGGAAAAATCTTACAATGACGACGAAGGTTTCTTCGTATTGCTCTTAGTGCGCCTGAGACTCCAACTCAGCTGTCTTCCGCCCTATGGCGTCTGTCTCGTCTCTTTCCGTCTGAAGTTCGTGAGACAGTCGAGGCGTCGAGGATTGCCATTTCTATTCGGGTCATCAGATGGGTAGGGTTATCGGACTTTGGGTTCAAATTTTTATTTTTATTTGGAGAAACTGGGCTAAAAAGCCCAAAGAGGAACAAGCAAGAAAAGTAGGTGTTACTGAACCACCTTCTGGCTTGTCCGTGGCAGTGACACTTCGATTTAGCTCAAGTTCGGCGTCCATTTTTATCCGCTTTCTCCGGCGTGTTGGAGAACTGAACAGTGAAGAACACTCCATATTTCTCTAATTCATGGTACCCGTTACCATAGACATTGCTGAGACTCTGAAATATGGGCTTGTGAGTGAGACATAGAGTCAGTAGTGTAGTATACTAGTATTGCTTCTTGTGGTATTGTCAAAAACCTTCTGCCTTCCAACTTGGATATCCTTTTCTTTTGAACATGGGCTTGTGAGAATCTGATTTGTCAAGAACCTAACTCCCTTGCCCCATGCTTTAACTGAAGAGTATGAAAGAAAACAGACTCTGTCTAATATAAATTGCGACAAGATGAAAAGCAAAGCCGGGTATCCGAAGAGTATGAGCTCGTTATTTATTATAAATATCATCAGACTGCTCGCTTGTTGGAGTTGAAAGACTTTGATCATGCTGCACTTCAAAATGCTATTGCATTTAGGTAGTGTTCTGATTTATTCATGTAGGTTTCCCGCCATAAAAGGCGAATAAGAAATGGACCCAAAGCAAGCTTCGTGGATTATTTGTACACTCCCCCGTTGTCTTTGAAAGGTGATTTCTATAGAAGATTAGCGCACTCACATTCTTCGGACATGTTACGGGGTTTTCTCTCGTGTTTCAATCACAATATCAAGAATCAACTCACGGACTGCAAAGTTTCCTCGCCAATTTCTCTCTTTCACAGCCTCAAGATGACTCTAGCCCCTGACTCGAAGCTAGAGTACATATTGAACGAGGCTGAAGAGTTTCAATCTTTGAAACCCACGAATGGATCATCGTGGCATTCAGTATCAGATTCAAAAGATTTCTCCGATAAGGATATTCCCGAGAAACATGAATTATCTGCAGTTCAGATTTCACATCCTTGGCCTGAATGGGTGGACTTGATGGAGTGCTTGATGAAGAGAGGTTACTTTGATGCAGAGGGAAACCCATTTAGAAGTGGTGAACTGAGTTCCAAGGAATCAAACATCATTAGGACTGCATGCTTGAATTTCGGTCGGGATCGATTTGATCTTTTAAGGTAAGGATATGGCTTCTTTGGACGTTCATTTTTAGTAATCTAATTTGTATTTCTGCTAAAGCTGTAGACTCTGAATTTTGTGCAAAATGTGCTTATTACTCCAATTTTTAAGTTATTGTGGCTGCAGAATGAGTATGATTATCTACAGAGTACATAATCAGGATTTATTTGAGGTTTGATTTCTCCGATTATTGGGTTCACAGAATATTTGCTTATATATTAACGTAGCCAGTTCCTGGTATGCGTGTTTTATAGAGAGTGCAGGCAAGGTGTTTGATTTTAGGTCTCTGTGACAGATGACAGAAAAAACTGTTTTGTTGACTGCTGGATGATAGAAAGTATTATGATCCCTAGTCTATGTTATCCTACGTGTGTCTTAAGGCTTTAGGGCAGGAAAGAAGGGTTATGCATCATATGCAATGTTATCACATTCAATAATTTAGGTCATCAGGACAAAATTTCTGAATGACTGCTGCATGTCTTTCCTTGTTAAGAGAAAGAATTTTTTTTTTTTTTCCAAAAAAAAACAGAGAGAGCTGGAAGTTTTAGTTTTAAAAATTGCAAAGTGCATGTAATATAATGTACTGACTGAATGACTGCCGCATGTCTTCTGCCAAGCTCTCCATGAGTATGATATCATTGGAAGTAATTACTTTTTTTGTTGCCTTTGCTATTAGGTACTTGTCTCAAAAGGATGTCCAAGTTATTGTAGGACGTGGATGCCCGAGCTTAGATAGGAAAGTTGTGAACTCAGGGAAGCGTCTCAGAGCACACGTGGGCATTGATGAGGGAAGTGTATGTGCTTAGCAAGATTTTATTGATGTTGATCCATTTCTTCTTCAATATTCTGGTATTTCTTTTCTTTTTAAAAAACTAACGAACAATTGACACCTTTATAAATAACCAATAGTTGCATAAATTGTTGCTTTAACTAGGTGTGTAGTAGCTGCAATTTGAGGGGGGAGTGTGAAAGGGCATTTGTGAAGGCTCGTGAAGACGAAGGAGGAAGGACAGTGGATTTAATGCGCATAATCTTGACTTATGGGCTCGATCCAATTATCGGTTCAGTTGAGAACAAACCTTGTCTGAATAAAATGATAAAAGATTCAGTGAGAAGACTGCTGCGAGAATTGGTGGAACACAGCATTAAAGAGGATGGTTCTAATCTCTCCAATTTCACTGACAGAGTTCATCTCAATCCACAAGACGGGGGCAATATAAAAGCCCCAATTAAGCAAGGAGATTGGATTTGTCCCAAGTAGCTTGATTACATCCCATAATTATTTTCTGGCATACATTATTTTTTCTACACTTGTTCACATTTCTTTCCTACCTTTCATTGTCCAGATGCAATTTCGTCAACTTTGCCCGAAATATTAGGTGTTTGAGCTGTGACAACTTATCCCAAGAAAGAATAAGGCAGTTACAGAATGATCAGGAGCATCTGCCAATGAAGAAGGGAGACTGGATATGCAACAAGTAATATGGCAGTCCATATTTTTGTATTCATATGAATCAAATTACTATTTCTAACTCACCATTAATGTCATTTCTGCAGATGTAACTTTCTTAATTTCGCTAGGAATACAAAATGTTTTCTTTGCAAAGAGAACCCTCCAAAGCGGCAGCTCAATCCAGGGGAGTGGGAATGTGAATCGTAGGTTCTTGCTACACACACCGGTTATTGTGTTGGTCACATTGTTTATTTGATTGCATGCATTTTCTCTTTGTGCTGAAGCAATTGAATATTGGTTTGTGCAGGTGCAACTACCTCAATTTCAGGAGAAACATGATCTGCCTAAAATGTGATCACAGAAGGCCAAAGGCATCAAATGCTTCAGACTCCTCTCATCGATCGCAAACTGAAGATCAAGACTACCGCAAGAGTAACCAGTTAATTTTTGGCAGAAACCAAGGTAACATTAATGATCAGACAATTACCATAACTGAAAGAAAGAACAGGAGAAAAGGTTCAGGTGAGTGGAGATTTGTGGAAGATAAGGATGAAAATGATCATCAACGGTCCTATTCTCGGAATGGTTCTTCTCATTTTGACAATTTTCCAATAGCTGGAGGTAAGAGGGAATTGTCAAAGAGTCCCCAAAAAATAGAAGCATGGAAGAAGGAGATGCTGAAGATCATGAACAAAAGCTCCCTGGAGATGACAACAGATAGTGAAGATGAGTTGTCGTCTTCTGATGACCAGATTGTTAATAAAGGAGCTTCTTATTTTACTGATGATGATGAAATGGAAGAATGGTTTGGAGTGGGTAGGAAGTGAAGAAATGGAATTTTGTGAGAGCAAGTAACAATCAGTCTGATCATACAGGTCACATCTGTCATACGTTTGTTAATAGGAGTTTACTCTGGGCTTATATGATGTACTCCTTTTTTTTTTTTTTTTTTTGGGATAATACAAGCAAGACGCTTGAAAAGAGTTTAGGAGCCAGACGGTGAAAATCTAGCCCTTAATACATTAAAGTAGAAAACTAGGAAGAAGATGGGGAGAGGATTCTCTCATAATCATTTTTCTCCTTTTCTCTCATCAGCCTATCTGGGTCGTTGATTGGGAAGATGAGAGAGAAGTTAAAGTAGTACTGTGATTGATTAGATGGATATGATTTTAAGATGATGAGGGATAATGAGAAAAAGATTAGGAGAGAAACCCAACTCAAGAAGATGATCATTGATCCTTCAAAACTACATCTAGGCATCCTCTGAGAATAGTTGGAACTGGAACCACCTCAGCATCAATAGCAATGTCGTGGCCCTGCTTGGCCATATAATCAGCACAAGAAATGTTGTCTCTTGGAGTGATATAATTCCACTTTCCAATCACGGTACAAAAGATCTTTAGTCTCTCCAATAATGTCTCTGAGGAGGTGATCAGTGGGGCTGTCTCTCATAAGGATATTGATTGCATCTATGGAGTCGGAGTAGATGAGAATTTTTTTGAACCCATTTGTTGTCCAATTCTTAGCCCTAGCATGATAGCATAAATCTCAGCTTCAATAACTATATGGAGGCCTAAGGATTTGTAAAAACTCATCAACCATTCGTCCGTCGTGAGTGTTTCTTATCACTCCCCCATAAGCCGCTTGTTGTTGATGTCGAATTTAGCCATCCACATCAATACGGATGACATTATGATGTATTCCTTCCACTCCTAAATACTCCATCTGTCTTAATTATAAGACAACATTTGGGAGTTGATCTTTGTCTTAATTATAGGAAAAAATTTCTACTTTTTTGTCAATTTCTTTCTAAAGTACCGCTATTTATACTTTCTCAATAATAATTAAACATAATAAGAGTTTAATAATATACCTATATATTTTATAAATTGAGTAATGCTTGCAACTCATTAATGTTATATGCATCTCAATTCTATTGTTTTTTATTTTTTGAATAAAATAATTTAAAATCACGGTCTTAATTATAATAAATAATTTGAATATAAGCCTTCTTGCTGATTCCTCAACAACCAGCGGACATAAGCTCCATCACTTGGCATGAAATTAAATTGTGTCTGCTTTAAACACGTTGGATCACGTACTCTCGTCTTTCCTTCCATTACTCACATACTCCACTCTTTTCCTATCAAGAAACCTAACCCTCGATAATAAGGGTATTTTAGAAAAATAAATATAATTAATTAATTAAATTATTATCCTTAATCTCTTTAAAATTAAGTAAATATGTCTTATAATTAATACCGGAAGGAGTATAAGATAAAATTGACTTTTTTGGAGAGATTAAAGAAACAAATTAAATTACTTTAGAGTATTTTTATTTTTATTTTTTCCAAACAAATTAGTTTGATTAATAAACTAATATATAACACAACAACATATGATATAATTAAGTAACTTATTAATCTTTATTAATATCTCTAAAAATATCAACTCTATCTTATATTTAAGACTAGAGGGAATATAAATTTACAAAGTTATACTTGTCACATTTGATTTACTTGACTTTTTGGTCCTCCAAAGATATTTACAGGTTATCTCAATTTTGCTCTTCATAGATTCAGGATTCACTGAGACTTAAAATAGTCCTCAACATTATGCCATAAGTGATACTCATATCCTTAATATAAGACATATTTGAGGAGTTGGTTTTAATCCTAAATATAAGATAAAGTCTTTGTATTTGTCAATCTTTTCCTAATTTACCCTTATTGATACTTTCTCAACAATAATTGAAGAGGATAGAGAGCATAATTTAATACAGTTGAGGACGTTACTGTCAATAGCTCCCGTTACCATCAAAAGTTGCATCATTAGTACTTTTCAGTGTAAGATTAAGTCGGACACGGAGAAATTAAAGAATAAATAAAAGACATATAAAATTGAGGCAAGTCTATATATCCAGAATAGTTTAGACTATTCTGGCATATTCAAAAAGCCATGAACTGGTCAGCAGAAAGCTGATGTAATTGATTATGGTAACTCTATAGAAAATGGGGTTGATGGAAAGTTGCGGATTTCTTGAAAACTCTCATATTCATTAATTATATTTCATTGAGGTTTTATCATTCTAATGCACGTGTACTTACAAATTCAACAACATTATTTTGCTATACTTTTATCCTAATATCCTCCACTGTTCGTGTGTGTATTCTCAAACTCAGTTCCTTGCTTTATACACATGTAGTCATTCTAACATGCATATATATATATATATATATATATATATATAGACACACACATATATACCCAAAATTTATTTAGTTCATAATAATAAACACAAACTTATATAATGGGCAGAGTTCAGTACAAAAGCAAGTGTTTTTGTGTGTGCGTGTGTCATAAGTTTACATGACTGCCATTTACCATCTTATTAAAACATGAAAAACTCAGAGAGCAGTATGATACATCATAAATTACACAGGCAATTGCACTTGCCATATTTGTATATTATAATTTGTTTATTTAACTTGGACCTTCAGTTTTTTAGACTTCCTAGAGTATTTCTATATATTCAAGTATTATTTAGATGGGTTTTTAATATGAAGAATTACTATAATGTCTCAAACAAGGGATTTATAATCATCAAAAAGTCTCAATAACAAGTGAGCAACAAGTTAGCAGTACGCTAGATCTTGTTATTGCATTCTTTTCAGTTGTTATCGAATTTTTGGATGATTAAATCCCTTCTTTATTTCCTTAAATAGTACTTCCCTCCGGTTCTAATTATAGAAACACTTTTATAGTGTAAATTACGTATACTACAAAAGTTGTTCCTTACAATTAGAACCGGAGGTAGTAATTCCCGATTAGTTATATCTTGAAGTAATCAGTTTGAGAGGTGTTATCGATTTTCTTGTTGAAGAACTTGTGCATGTAATCCTTGTAAGTGACACGTCGATAACGAGGTGGGTCCTCTGCTGACGTCAGCTCTTCAAGTGGCCCATACACATTGTCTGCAGCTCCAGGGTTGAAGAACGTCGCTATTGAAACTCTTGCCTCTCGTGAATTACTAGCCAGTACCCTGTGATCCACACTCTTGTATTTCTCATTCGATATTATCTGTCAAATTAAATCACCATTTCAAATGTTATTCCACGATATTTAATATAAAACATACTTAATTTGATTAGATTAAATTAATTAATTAAATTAGTTAATTTATGACACATTTTTTTAAAACGCCTTAGATAGTCATATAAATCCGGGCTCTTCTTATGACGTAAGCTTAGTTTTGACAATTTAGAGTTTGCTTGTATAGTGGGAAACATATACATAATGATATGTAGTATCTTTGACTATGATCATCTTATGCTATGCCCTATATTAACTACGTACTACTTACTTCCGGTCCTAAATATATTCTATTAAAACTTTGTCTTATATTTAGATGCTAGCAAGTTATATTTTCTGATGACTTGCTTCATTCTCTAATCCAAGCACAGGTGATCTTGTGTCCATGTGTGCTCTGGTTAAAATATTACTCCCTCCTGAACTAATTTTTAACAAATATAATTTCCCAACTTAACTAATTTTTAAATCATTATAAATTAGTTATCTAAAAGAATGACTTGATCCCAATATAAGTTACTTGGAGAGTAATTATTGTTTAAATACTACCCCTCTCTCACACAAAAACTTATTTAGTTTGTTTGGGAAATTAAAAAAATGCTTAAAAAACACTTTACTACAAGTCAAGAGAAAACTCTTCGCATACTTATCTCGTAAATTGTAAAAGCAGGTCTAAAAAGCTAAAACAAGCCGAAAAGTTGTAAATTTTCTTCAATTTAAGATAAATTTATGAGTTAACTACGATGAATTGGTTAAAGTGAGCCGGAGAGAGTATTTGTTTATATTGAACTGCACCTAATTAAATTTTCATTGAGAATATAAATGGTTTGTAACATATATAAGTGATATATACACACACATACCTGAAGCAAATCTCCAATATTGACAACTAGGGCTTCACGTACTGGTTTCACGTCAACCCAACCTTCCTGGTACTTCACCTGAAGCCCTCCCATGTTGTCCTGCAGCAGCAACGTCAAAACCCCCGGGTCGGTATGTGACCGGAACCCGATCGTGAGATCCGGCTGAGGGCAATAAGGGTAATAGTGACCTGACAGAGTCACAGCTTCCCCAAATGTCAGCTCCTTAAACTTCCCTCTGCTTAACCCTAGCCCTTCACTCAACAATTCAAGCAACAGATCCTTCACCGCCAGAGTTCTCTTGTTATAATCGATCAGCCGGTCCCTACACACCTCCGGGATCTCCGCCGGGTCGATGGGAACTGGTGCGAACTGTATCAGTAATGTGTCCCTCCAGTAGGCAGCATTTGAATGGTACATGTCCATGTTGGACAAGAGAGAAACTCCCTCTATCTCTCTTTTAAAAAGCGGCGCCTTCACCTCCCACGGCAGCTCGTGGACGGCCTTCATGGCGGTGATGGCCCTGTCGAGGACTTCGACAGGGATACCGTGGTTGATGACTTGGAAGAAGCCCACGGTGGAGGCTGCACGCTTGACTTGCTCCACCACGGCACTGCGGCGGTCCAGGGAGGAGTTGACGCCGGCGAGGTCGATGGTGGGGATTTTGGCAGCGGCGGCAGTGGAGGGAGAGGGTTTGAGGGTGGCTAAGACTTCCGGTGGGTTAACGAATATGGGTGGGATGGTGGTGATGCCGGCGTCGACAAGGCCTTTAACCCCGGCCTTAGACTCATCAAACTGCTTCACCTCTTTCAATCTGTCGTAGTTCTGGTTTGAATCATTGGTTACAGTAGGCGGAGCCATGATAGATATTGTAATGAAAGATATATATATATATATATAGAGAGAGAGAGAGAGAGAGAGAGAGAGAGAGAGAGAGAGCAGATTGGTGTGTGATTAATTACTTTGCAAGTTTAGGCTATTTATAATGGGGGTGGAGTGTTATTTAAACGTTATTATTACACTGCTATTTTCATAATATATAAATTAACTAGTAAGTAACTAATATACATACATATATTAGTCAACAGATAATACTTATTTGGATTTGCGATAAAAACTGTTTTTTTAACGTAATTTAACGTATACGAGATAAGTTTGTGAGAAAAGTTTAATATCATTTACGTGAAGATATTTTTTCAACATCAACTCAAACAAACAAATCGTTATTATATCCTTGCGGTCACTCACTATAATTGGATGAGATCCCATATTCAAGTAAGGGGTCACTCACTATAATTGGATGAAGACCCCATATTCAAGTAAGGGGTTAATATATTTGTGCGTGTGCATGTTTCAGTTGTATTAAATAAAATACAAAAATTCATATTAATTGGTAGTCGGCACAAAAATCATAATTATATTATTCTTGACCATATTATAATTATCTAAAAGCCCCATGTTTTAAGGTTAGAAATGAGATTGAGTTCATAACCCTACACTTACGTTAGAGCTTACATGTCACTAAAATTGTAAGAATATTGACTATATGTGTGTGTGTATATATATAATTGAATAGTTAGTTAATTAGTTACGACCCAGTCTATAGGTCTTAAATAATGCGATTAGAGTTTGTTGGATGTGGAGTCTTCACCAAAAATAGGAGTTAACTTGTTCTTCCTCTAAGATCCTAAAGTTTTAGGTGTTTGGTTATCTCCTTTAGTGATGGTAGATTAGAGATAACCCAAGTGGATTATTCTTTATATATGATCTTGTTGCTCTTATATAATTAATACATGATTCTTCATCTTCTCCATATTGTTTTCTCTGATTACATATGTTTACACACACATATATATAGGTTTTACATAAAATCCATTAAGCGATTCTTCGTTGTTTTACATAAATTGTAAGAATATGTGGCCTATGATCATTTTTTGTGCGTGGTTACAAAATTTAGTCATAAAAAGGTTTTGATATTATTTTGATTATATAATTCCATACATAAAATGTACAGATGACAATGTAGTTTTATGGTTTGGACAGGGAATATTAGATAATTTGAGTAAATTCTGAACATAACTATATATCTTTTATTACTGAATATATCTAAATTATCTATCAACAAAAAAATTAAAGCCAAGATTTCTAAAAGGGTCTAAATTGAATATTTTTTTATTGTTTGTTAACTATGAATGTGTTGTTATGAATTTTGTTTGTAATTTAATCATTAAAAATTGATACATAATTTGCAATTAAATTCAAGATCAAGCATAAATTGATGCATAATTTCCGCACAAGTTGTTTTCATTCGTGAGCCCTATCTAATTGGGTTGCCTTTATGAAGTCACGTTGCAATAAAACATCTAAGGTGATGTTAAATTGCTTTTGTAAAATTAACCCATTATTACTCTAATAAAAGATTCCATAAATTGATTTTGTAAAGTTATGTTTTTTTGGAAACCCTAGTATGCTCTTATCGAAGGTTCCTTTCTTGATACTGTAATTTGTCAACTCATAGCTTTGATTCGTGGTTCATACTCTATTGCTCTTTTTTGAAGTGATTTTGGGATATATGGATCCCTAAGCAAATATCTTTTCTTGAAGTATCCATATTTTCGAAAGTTACTTCAAAAAGATTAATAAGATGTGATAAATAAACTAGTTCAGTTGTACCAAGATGTGATAAAGAATTCAAGTTGACATTAAATTGGTTTTGTGAAGTTATGTTTTTAAAAAAAAAAACCATAATATTGCTTTGATGAAGGTTCCTTTCCTATTACAGCAAATGGTCAACTTATTGCTTTGACTCAAAGTCCCACTTTATTAATCTTTCTTTAGATCACTTATGGAGATATAGATTCCTAAGAAAATATCTCCTTTCTTGAAAATATCCATATCTCCATAAGTTATTTTGAAAAGATCAATAAGGATATGATGAATAAAATAGTTCATTTGTATTGAGACGCGATAAATCATTCAAAGTGACATTAAATTGCTTTTGTGAAGTTAAGTTTATTTGGAAAACTCATTATTGATCTTATTGGAGGTTCTTCTTGTTTTTGTATATAGAGCAAGTGACATGAAGTTAAGAGCTCTAAAATTTAACATTGTGATCAATCATAAACTCTTCAATGTGAGAGTTACTGAGCTACTTGGTCTCAATTTTATCTACTAGAGTAGTAAGTAGACATGAAATATGGGATGGATCAAGATTTTTTAGACTTTGTGGCTTAAATCAACTGCACTCTTGACCCGTACATCTCATAATGTAAGCGTTCATCACCTATCACCTATACCTTATGTCTCATTAGCAATTAAGCCAAGAACCAATGAGTTGGTGAAAAAACACTCGAATATCATCCCTATATAGGAAAAAAAACACAAATATTATCATCAATTAATACAGATATTTGTAAGTATTTTCCCCAATCCATTTCTTTACGGGATTAATTCCTGTGAAGAGACATAATTTATTGGTAAACAATTACATTATCACTTATAAAGGCCAACAATTGCCATTGATTATTCTCCCCTTAAAGCTTGGAATGTCTTGATCAATCCAATATTTCATAGAAAGATGTGGAAGTTATGGTTTCTATTATATACGGCCAAGTCCCACTAGCTTAAAAACTCTCACTTGAAGAGTCTTAGAACCATACATCACGATTATTACATAAAAACTGTTATGTATTATAAAAGTTCATGGTTCTTAATTAGGAACTATTATCCTTGTATTAAATACATAACAAGTGGTGGATTTAGGAAATTAGTGGAGACTAGGATTTTTTGTTTGTGTTTGTACAATTAGTGGGGGGATTCGGGGTCATCATTCGGTCCCCTTGATTTTTTTTTTTTTAAGGAAATTTTTAAATGCATTAGAAAAACAAAAGAATATAAACAAGAAAAGAAAAATATCAAAAAAAAAATATATATTCATGAAATCAAGTGAATACTGATGATGTAATAAAAGAGACAGTTATTTTACAAACCTATCATTTAGAAAAGGTTGCTAGGATTCAATATAGGTGCTCATCACTACGGTGAAGTGATCCAAATACAATTTAATTTCAAGTCAAATTTAAATTTTTCAATGATGGATGATTTTTAAATAAAAAATCATTTTTTAAAATGAAATTATATTTATTTTAAATGCGTTAAATAATATATTTTAAAAAAAAATTAAACTGAATCATCAAAAGATTTTTTTAAGGAAAGTTTTAAATGCATTAAAAAACAAAAAAATATAAACATAAATTACAATGAATGGTGGGCACTCATAAATTACAATGAATGGTGGTCAATAAGTTCAAGAACATATATTTTAATAACAAAAGTATATTACAAAAAAAAAAAAAATTACAATGTCATCCTTCTAGGCCTTATTTTTTAGAATTCCATCATAATTGTCTTATTGTCAATGCTATCAAATACATCATAATTGTAATTCCCTTATTATTATTTTTTGAAATTCCATCATAATTCAAGGGTGGGCACTTGCCCCCCTTCTCTTCAACCTAGATCCAGCTCTGTACATAACTGTAGTTTACGTAAGACCATTATTTAGTGTTATTAAAAGTCACGATTCTTATAAAAGAACAGTTATTTATGTTACTGAATAAATTATGGCTGTCCAAATGAAATCGTTATATATCATGTAAGTATTACAATTATTATTATGGTTTTTCATGTGTGCCTATCAATTAATATCAGAGCAATGCGCATATCATGCATCACCAATCCTCAATACATAACGGGTATTATAACTGTTATAATAGGTCAAGAATAAATAATGGTTAAGAACCGTAATTTATCTACATGGAACAAATATAGCGCCTGCAAATATGACTATTTGGAACCGTGAAGTATGACACTTAATAGCCATCATGTATTACGATTTCTGTAGCAGTGCATGCACATGCAAACCCTATAGCTAGAGGCTAGAGCTTAAAATTGATCAAGTGTTTATAGGTATTATTATTTTTTGTTAGATTTGATGAAGGGTTTCTTCTTTTAAAGCTTAGAGCGCAAATGATTTTCACCTTTCCAAAAGATTTATACATACTTTAATTACCACTAAATAAAAAAAAACAAGAATAGTTGAGTTGGCAGCCGAATTCAATTAATTTGAAAGTCTTGATGATATATGGAGTGTGTGTCTATATATATAGAGAGAGAATTGAGAAAGAAGGATTGGCTTTAAGTTTGTGTGAATATAAAAAAACTTTTAGGAGAGCTACCCGACCCTAATTTATCAGCCCTAACAAATTAAGCTCAAATTTAATTTGACTCAGTCATACAGTTATTAAACATGTATCCACAGCCAAAACGATTTTTACAAAGTGAATATTTATGTTCTTGGTTGAAAATGAATTTAGGAATATATCAATATACTAACTATATGAAAAGGAAATATCAATTTGGTGAAGTTACCATTAAGATGGATTAAAATATATATTGCGAACATAACTCTTCAAACTAATACCATTTTTCAAAACAAAAGAAAGTTGAAACTAAATGCTTTAACTTTGAATGTGCAGTAGCAACTGACGGGATGATACCGAACTTTTTTTTTATATATATATAAAGGTTGGCAATTTATGAAATCAAACTATAAAATATTGAAGGTCAAAGTAACTACAAAATATTGATACTTGTATTTATCAACCTCAAACAAAACATCATATCATGGTTTAAGTGTTGACAATCTACCTGCTTCAACTTTGAATGATGGGTAGTGGTGGTGACAACTATATATTTATATATTTAAAATGTTTAATTATACAAATTTTTATGGACTTCAAGTTATAGTTGCATATAACTCCATGATTTTTTTAAGTCTAAATTTAATCAACCAATATTTTATTTCTTTTATTATGGATCTCTTGGCGTTAACTTACCGTTATTTTTTTTAATGAAAATTGTCATACCAAATCAATAAAAGGTACTGCCTTCGATTCTTAAAGGTTTGTTTGGTAAGAAGGAAATGGAGAGAAAGGGAGAGGAGGAAAAAAAAATTGAGTCAGATTTAAAAAAACTGAAGAAGTGGAGTTATAAAATTTTTATAAAGATAAGAGTAAATGGAGGTCCCCGACATAAAACACGGACCCCATTTTCGTCCCTAATGACTAAAATGAGACTTTTTTATGGACTAAAAAGGCTTTTTGGAAATTTGTGAGTCAAATTTCACAAATCAACCCTTATTCGTCATTTTCGGGGACTAAAAAGGCGTTCTTTTTGTGTGAGGGACCAAAATAGGGTGGGGACCCAAAAGATATTTACTCTAAAGATAAGATGTAAAATAAAATAGTAAGAAAAATTAATTAAAAACTTTCAACCCCACTTCTCTATTTAAAAAAAAAAAAAAAATCCAAGTCTTAAAATTTTTCACTCCAGTCCAAATCCCTCATACTAAACTGCCCCTAAAAGTATAATTTGTAGTGTAATTCGGAATACAATCTTAATCATATTTTAAAGATGGGAGGTAGTACATGAGTAATATGACATCCTATATAAAATAATTTTTAAAACCCCTATGAACTTTAGAAGATTAAAATTAAATTTCGAAATGTCAATGACTGATAGAATAAAGTTTAAGGGGTTTAGTAAAATATTAACCTGCATTTATAAGATATCATGTAGGGTGCCATGCGTACGTCTCATATTAATTCCGTATGACAATTTTCGCAGAGTTATACATCCTAGCTTATTGTGTAATAAAATATGCAAAAGACTTTCAACTAAAATAAAATTATTCTAGTCTTAACTCTTCGCAAAATTATAGGTTGAAACTTCAAATTTATCTAGAAACTAGGATTCAATATAGGTGCTCATCACTACGGTGAGGTCTATGTGATCCAAATACAATTTAATTTCAACCGTACAAACTTAAATTTTTCAATGATGGATGATTTTTAGATTAAAAAAAAATCATTTTTTAATAAACCAAAAAAATAAGATATAATTTTTTTTGAGTGAATATAGGAAATTATATTTATCTTAGATTATGCCCACGTTAAATAATATATTTTTTTAAAAATAAAACTGAATCATCAAATTAGATCTGAGTGCTCATCAAGACTCAAGAGTGATGAGTACCCAAACTTGTTCATACAAACTGCATTTTTAAGCTTTTTCTTACATAAACATACATCTTTAGAGTCAGATTTAAAATTACTTTCATATGCATTAAGAGCATGGATTGATTGGTTATTGGTTGTTCCAACTTAACAAATAGTCTCCCATTCGGGTCTTGGGTATATAAGAAAAATACTCTCATGAGTTGAATAGTATCGTCGGATAAATTGTTCAACTCACAATACCTCACCTTTGTTGAATACTTAAAAGAGTCGTGGATCATACGTCGTATGGTATGAATTTAGTGTTGTTTTAATGTATTCTTATGTTTGGGGGTCAAAATTAATTAATTATGAACAACTTTAATTTTTACGCCGTAGAAATTCATATAGCAACTAGATAATGTCTTTGGATAATACACACACTTGTGTAAGAGTTATTGGATGAGAAGTAATAATTTTCAAAATTGTCATTACTATTTTATATATAATCAAATCATTGATGTGACTTGCATAAGATTTGACTTAGAGGCTAATGATCAAATGATAAACTAGTATATATATTCACTAAGCTTTTGTCAACTCTTTGGATTGAAACTGAAAGTAAATAACGTATTAGTCATAAATCTAGATGTCAGTCAAAGCCAAAATAATAATAATAATCTTGTTTCTATAAATAATTTCAAAATTCTTAATGGAGTTATATGATTTTAAGTTTTAATTTGGTCCTGTCCTTATTACGTATTTCCTTCGATCTTTAATGTAAAAGTCAGTTGACTTTCTTTGAAGAGATTAATAAAGTTAAATAAGTTACTTAATCAAAATATATGTTGTATATTATTATATTATATATCACCTTATTTTCAGCGGCCAGTGCAAGAGTCGTTTTATAAGTAAAATAAATTAGTTTAAAAAAATTATAAATATAGATACTTTAATGTAACTTATTATGCTTACAGAAACACCTTATTTTCAGCGGCCAGTGCAAGAGTCGTTGCTGAAAACTATACATTTCAGCGACGACTCTAAGAGTTGCGGATTACTTAAAAACTCGCATATTGATTATTATGCTATACGTTTATCCCAATATCCTCCACCGTTCGTGTGTGTATTCTCAAACTCTCATATATCCTTCATGATTGTATCAGTTCCTTGCTTTATACACATTTAGTCATTCTAATATGCATGTATATACACACACATACCCAAAATTTATTTAGTTCTTAATAATAAACACAAACTTATATATAATACAGAGTTCAAAACATGACGTGTATTTACCATCTTATTAAAACATGAAAATCTCAGAGAGCAGCAGGATACATAAATAAATTACACAGGCAATTACAGCTGCCTTATTTGTATATTATAATTTGTTGATTTAACTTGGGCCTTCAGTTTTTTAGACCTCTTAGAGTATTATTTCCCCCGGTCCTAATTATATGAACACTTTTGTAGTGTAAATTGTACTATAAAAGTGTTCCAATAATTAGGACTAGAGGTAGTACTATATATTCAAGTATTATTTAAATGGACCTCTCGTCTTTGGGTTCAACTAGTAAAGGGGTCGGACACTTACACCAAAGGAATGAGGTTCGATCCGGAGTTAGTCAATAATTACCGGGAAGATCCTAACTCTTGGGTCAAGTTCACACCCCGCCAACATCGGTATCACCACAGGAATAAGGAGATTTCGCCACGCCTTGGATCGTGGGTGAATCCAACCATTTTCCTAAAATTTTTGTATAAAAAAAAGGTATTATTTAAATAGGTTTTTAATATGAAGAATTACTATAATGTCCCAAATAAGAGATTTATAATAATTAAAAAGTCTCAATAACAAATGAGCAGTATAAACTTATTATTTAAATTGTTTTCAAATTTTTGAATAAAATAGTAATTTCCCACTAATCATATCTTGAAAAAAGTAATCAGTTTGAGAGATGTTATCGATTTGCTTGTTGAAGAACTTGTGCATGTAATCCTTGTAGGTGACACGTCGATAACGAGGTGGGTCCTCTGATGACGTCAGCTCTTCAAGTGGCCCATACACATTTTCTGCAGCTCCAGGGTTGAAGAACGTCGATAACGAGGTGGGTCCTATGATATATATTTTTAAAAAAACTCTAGATAGTTATATAAATCCGGACTCTTCTTATGACGTAAGCTTAGTTTTGACAATTTAAAGTTTACTTTTATAGTGGGAAACATATGTACATAATGATATGTCGTATCTTTGACTATGATCATCTTATGCTATGCCCTATGTTAATTACTACTTTCGATCCTAAATATATTGCATTAAAACTTTGTCCATACTGTGTTAATATAATACTCCCTCCGATCCTAATTATAAGATAACATTTGAGAGTTGGTTTTGGTCCTAATTATAAGACAACATTTTAATTTTTTTTTTCAATTTCTTCTTAAAATACCCCTATTTTATTCTCTCAAGTATATTTGGTTTTTGGTGAGTATATGTATATTAATGCGTAGACTCTTACAGTAAGTAAATATTTGGTTTTTGGATAAGCTTATAAATATTTTATATTTGTGTATCTATGTGTGTGTACATATATGTATATCTTTGTGTGTTTGTCAATATGTGTGTGTGTTTATACATATATGTATATTTGTGTATCTATTTGTGTGTACATATATGTATATCTTTGTGTGTGTTTGTCAATATATATATGTGTGTGTACAGATATATATAAATATGTGTGTGTGTGTGTTTATACATATATGTATATTTGTGTATCTATGTGTGTATACATATACGCATATCTTTGTGTGTGTTTGTCAATATATATGTGTGTGTGCGTACAGATACATATATGTATGTGTGTGTAGATATATGTACACACATATATGTATGTGTGTGTGTGTGTAATATACATATATATACGCACATATATGTATATATAGCAAAACCATTATTTTAATTAGAAAGCGTGTAGAAAGAACAATTTTATGTTAGAGAAGTATGTGGTAGAGGTTGTTGATTCACTTTTACTTATGTCATTTTAAATTTATATAAGGGCATTTTAGGAAAATGAGTAAAATTAACTAATTTAACTTCTCTCCTTAATCTCCCCAAAATTGGTTAAATATGTCTTATAATTAGGACCGGAGGGAGTACATATTTATTTAATTTAATTATATTAAATGAATTAATTAAATTAGTTAATATAATATATATTTTCTAAAACATCCTAATTATCTTTCTTAATTTATTTCTTCTCCCTCCTCTTTAATTGTTATTAAGAGAGCCGGCTTAAATTAAGAAAATATTAACAAAAATAAATAATATGTTGTATGTAGTAGGGATGAAAATAGACTAGGCTTTACCTAAAAAGGCCTGAGCATGTAATAGAGATTCAAAGTCTGAGCCTGTATGTAGGCTTTTTTTGAAACATGATCAGTCTAGGCTTTCAAAGGCATGCAAGACTAAAGCCTATTTAAAGGCCTACTTAAAATTTAGGCCTTTAATTAACCTTTAAAGCCTATATACCTCCAAATTCATATATAACCCTTTATACTTATTTATAATCCTACATTATGTCTTAAAAGCATAACATTCATTCTTGTCTTAATATTAGGGTTAGTAAGGAAAAGAAAAGAATGTCTAGTGAAAACAATTGTCCGAGCAAAAATGAATAAGAGAAACTAATTGTCTGTTGACCAATGAGATATATTTTTCAAAATCAAGCAAAATGTAAAACTAGATTTTACCTCTTTTACTCTTTCCACATAAATTGTGACAAACTCTTCTTACTAAGATTATAATATTTCATTAGGCACTAAAATAAACTCATAACAATTATTATGTTTTAGCAACGAAGTGAGTCCACATTATATGCACATATCTTATGTGCTCATACCTCTAGCATTTTTTTATATTTTTTTATTTAGATTTAAATTATATACTACTTTTTGAGATATTTTTGCACCTAGTATCTCAAATTAATTAATTTCCATAATAATAGTGTTACAGACAAATATTTTTGAATGCAAAAGCGAAAATTAATTAATTTGAGATCGGGTGAAAAAATATCTCGAAAAGTTAAAGATATAAAGTTATTGGATGACCAACATCTCTTGGGAGCAAGTGGAAAGAGACTTGCTCTCCCACCACTATGTCCTCGGTTCGAGGCGTGGGAATGAAGAAAATAGTGTTGGAAGCTCTTCCCCATAAATGTGGGCCCAACATGGAGCGAAATCCGGATTAGTCGAACCGAAGGTTCCAGTAAACTAGGTGGGATAAAAAACAAAGGTTATTGGATGATGTGGGGGTACTTGTTGAAATTTTCAAAATTGTCATTACTATTTTAGATATAATAGAATCATTGATGTGACTTGCATGTGATTTTTTTTGGGGCAAAACTTGCATGTGATTTGACTTTGAGGCTAGACCAAATGATAATAAACATATGATCCCTAAGCTTTTGTCAACTCTTGCGATTGGAGCCGAAAGGGAAAAGGATTAAGGTGTAAAAATGTATATGTACTTTATCAGAAGGAACGGTCAATATCAAGTTTTTTTTTTAAGTGTAAAAGTATATACGTGGTTATAAATTAGGTGCAAAAATGACATTTGACCATTAAATTTGACTTTTTTTATTGATTGGATGATGAAGTAACTTTCAAAAGTATAAAAATATACGTGTGGTATTACTAAAAGAGAGCCCAACATCAAGTTCTTTTTTTAATTTAATAATTTTATTTCAATTAAATGAGAATTATTATTTCTCCTCTCAAAGGCCAAATTTTTTTATTTCTCATAATTTATTTTATTTTTAAAAAAAATTATTAAATTTTCTAATTAATAATAAATAAATGTGTATTTATGCATTTAAAATTTGATATTATAAATATTATATTTAATTTTTTTTTGATCTAACAAATTGAACCAGAAAATATTTAAATAATTTCTCAATCAAAACCAAACAATTTAATTTAATTTTTATTCATTAAGAAATATGCAATATAAAAGTTTGCACCTCTAAATGAGTTATTTCTATTTATATAATGGATGAAAGTAAATCAATGAATGTTATAGACTTATAGTTATAACGTTGACTTTTTCAAAGTAAATGATTTTTTTTTGGACTAAAATATACATTTAATCCCTTATGGTTGCCTCTGGTATCATTTTAGTCCCTTAAGTTTGTAAAGTATACGTTTGGTCCCTAAATATTAACACGTTAATCGACTTAACGAAAAATATTGACTAAACAATTTTAGCGATGACCATGCAATTAAATACTGACCAAGCATGTTTATATGTTAGTATTTTAATAAATTAATATTTTAAACCCTATTAATTGAAAATATTTAATATATACAGAATGTTTTATGGATTTTCACAGTTTGTGGAGATTAAATATATATTTTTGGTCGAAAAGATTAAATATTTTTTAATTACTAGGATTTAAAATATTAATTTAATAAAATATTAACATATAAGCATGCTTGGTCAACATTTAATTGCACAGTCATCGATTAAAATTGTTGAGTCTGTATTTTCCATTAAGTCAGATTAACAGTATTAACATTAAGGAACTAAAATGATAGCAGAGGAAAATATAAAGGACTAAATTTATACTTTAGTTTTTTTTTTTATATAGAATAAATGAATTTTTTTCTTTAACTATTTATTTTTCAAAAATTTAAAATTATTTTAAAGTAAATATATTATTTATAATATCAAATTTCAAATGCATAAATACTTATTTATCAATTATTTATTAGAAACTTTAATAAGGATTTTAAAAATAAAATAAATTGTAGAAATAATTTTTTTTATTGTTTTTACCCATTGGATAAATCCTCATTCCCAAAATTATAAATTAGAAGAAAAAATTTGGCCTCCAAGGAATTATACCTAGAGAAATAATAATTTTCCTTTAATTGAAATAAAATTATTAAACTAAAAAAAAACACTTGGTGTTGGGTGCTCTTTTGACCAAACCACATGTGTATTTTTGCACATTTGAAAGCCACGTCATCGTCCTGTTAGCAGAAAAAGTCAAAATTAACAGTTAAACGGTATTTTTACACCTAATTTGTAACTACGAGTGCATTTTTACACATAAAAAAAACACTTAGTGTTAGGCGCTCTTCGAAATAAAGCACATATACATTTTTGCATGTTTACCCAAAGGCAAAATCAACTATACTTCACCTATACTGTATCCTTAATTATCCAAGCTCCAGATCATTTATTAGTCATAAATCTAGATGTATGTCAAAGTCATAATAATAATAATAATAATAATAATAATAATATATTATTATTATTATTATTATTATTATTATTATTTCACTCTAATATAATCTTGTTTCTATATATAATTTCAAAAGGCTTAATGGAGTTTTATCATTTATAAGTTTTAATTTGGTCCCCTCATTATTATGTAGTCCCTTCGATTTTTAATGTAAGAGTTAGTTGACTTTTTTTGAAAAGATTAATAAAATTAAATAAGTTACTTAATCAAAATATATATTGTTTATTATTAGATTATATATCTGTTTATAAGTTTAAAAAATTAGTTTAAAAAATAATAAATATAGATACTTTAATGTAACTTATTTACTACAAAAAACCTACTTTAATTTTCAGTGGTGACAATAAGGGTCGTTGTTGAAAGCTATGCATTTTAGCTGTGACTCTAAAAGTTGCCGCTGAAGGTATAACTATCGCGGTGACAACAGTTATCGCCGCTTAACGATACCATTTTTAGTGAGGACAATAATTGTAGCTGTTGAAAGGTGTACTCTTCTATGACGACAATTTTTGTCGCCACTGAAAGAAGAAGTTTTTAGCAGCGACTTTCTTTTTTCTTTATATAAAGTGTACTTTTAGCGGCGACTTTTTGATGTCACTCACAAAAGGTATTTTTTATGTTTTTAAGTTTAAAAGCTATTATTTAATATAATGATACAATAAACATGCCATATTTAAAATTTGTCAAAAATATTAAATAATTTAAAATATAATATGAGCTATGAATGTGGTCTAATATATTTTTATAATATGAAGTATTATATATAGTGTTACGGCCTGCCTAACGGCCCAAACGCCTAGACGGCCCAAGACTAAATATATCATATATAACGAAATATGATATATATATATATATATATATATATATAGAGAGAGAGAGAGAGAATCTATCATATCCACGGTCAAAGAGATAAGATAGATCATACGGTTGGGATATCAAGGCAAACCCTATATATACAAGGGCATAACATCAAGGTGCACACGTTCTAACTTTACCCTATTTACATTACGCATCACTGTGCACGATCCCCACTAAACACATCCTCCATCCCCCTTTTTGGCGGATAGCTTATAGTGTACAGTGATCCCGACCCTTCCTGGATATCTCTTCCATAGATACTCCGGTAGGGATATTCGATCTAAGATCAAAGCACTAGCCCAACGGGCTAGACATCTGAGTTCTACACCGGAACATTGGCGCCGACCGTGGGGACCGTAAATTTCGATCCCCGTGACCACCGATGGCAAACACGAGAAGTTGTAGTCGGAACACTCAACCTGCAAATCCACAACAGGTTGAGGCTACTCGAATTAATCAGGCTCAACAGCCGCCTGTGGAAGTACAAGAGGGGAACGTCTCAGATACGGCTTCCTCCCCTCCGATAGTTCCAAAAGCTCATAATTTAGCAACGACGGAGGTTTCTGTCCTGAATCCCGATGTCGCCCTCCTGCAGAAAACGCAGGAATCAATTCTAAAACGCTTGGAGAATAATGAGAAACGCACTAATCTCCAGCGCCAAGAAGACCTCAGAATAATGCAGCAGATGATGGAGGACCGATTTAACAAAGTCGAGACGTTGATCGGAAAAGGAAAACGGGAAGACTCACTGGAAAGACGAGAAAGTGAATCCCCAAATACAAGCGGTAAGTCCTAAGGTAGACGTCCGAGGCAAGAACGCCGGGATACAAGCCGAGCTTCTCAGGGGACAGGATCAGCCCGAACTCGACCTTCAGCATCGGAGGCAAAAAAGCTACGTCTGGAAAAAATCAAACAAGTCAAAAACCGTGATAGGAGGAGGGTACCTCGGTCTCAGGGGTCTCCTGAGGAATATAAGATGAAATATTTGACTGACCTCAACCGAGGTCCCTTTTCTGAGGAAATTGCCACCGCTCCGTATCCGAGAAAGTTGGATTTGACACATCTCCCGAAGTATGATGGGACCCAGGACCCACGTACCCATCTCGATACATTCGAGCTCGGGATGTTTGTCCGTTTAATTAAGGGCTCAGTCATCTCAAGAATTTTTGTGGCAACGCTCACCGGACCGGCCCAGAGGTGGTTTCATACCTTACCTGCCGACTCAATCCACGACTTCGAAGAACTCGGTCGGAAGTTCGAGTTGAATTTCGCGACTAGTAAAAAGCAACCGAAGTCCCAATTTACGTTAAGTAAAATCAGGCAGAAAAAGGGGGAGACCCTCCAGAAGTATCTAGACCGATTCAAAGAAGTAGTGCTGTAAGTTCGCTCGCTCCCTGATGATGTCCATGTACACTGTATAGTAGATGGTTTGGATCCCTCGTCTCGGTTGGCTAAGAATATCTTCAAGAACCAAGTCCGCACGCTCACTGAATTTCACACCCGAGCTAAGCAATACTTGGACGTAGAACAGATGGAGATAGCCAATGCGGTCGGGTCAGAGAAACGAGGAAATATATCACCAGAGTAGAAGGGCCAACCTCGTAAGTCAAGGGGAGAAGTCCCCCAACGAGCCCGGAACCGAGATGGACGCATTCAATCGATGCGAGGAGACCTTAACGATGCGAAAGAGAGGACGATATGAAAAATACACCCCCTTAACGCCTCTCGTTCCCAGATTTGGAAGGAGGTGGCCTAGCCCAGACGATAAAAGAATGAATAGACCTCGTCGCCCGAGTTCGATTCACGATCGATCGACTTGTGCAGCCTTTTACAAATCTCTACCGAGATACTCCCCCTTACACACCGTAAGGATACAACCTAAGTTTTGCGAGTTCCATGATGGACCATTGGGGGCACACAACGGATCAATGTTTCAAACTCCGAGATGCCATAGAACGGTTCATCGAGAGAGGCAAGCTACGCCAATATCGATACAAACCCTAGGGGCGAAAAATTCCCAAACGCAAGCAAGGAGGCCGAAGTAGGAGTCCGAGACAAAAGCTGTTCATACGAAGAAAGACGAGAAACGCTTAATTTAACTGGGATTAAGCTATTACAACTTCCACGTCGGAGATTGGTCGAAGAGGAAGATGAGTTCCTCTTAAGAATGAAGCCCAATTCCACCGTAATGTAGTCGGCGGAGGATTTGGCGGGGAGGAGACACGATCAGCCAGCGCAAGAAATATTTAAGGGAAGTGCTTTCTGTCAAGAATCTCCCAAAATTCAAAGACGATTCAACCAAACCGACACCACCCCCATTAGTCTTTACCACTGAAGAACTAAAAGACGTGGTACCGAGACACCAGGATGGGTTGGTTATTACAGCAACCGTGGTTCAATGCTTGGTGAAAAGGGTTTTTGTCGATGCAGGTAGCTCGGCAGACATTATTAGCTGGGATGCTTATAAGAGGATGAATATGGATATAGAAGATTTAAGGCCGTGCAAAACAACCCTTATAGGTTTCAACGGGGAGCATTCACCTCCCAAAGGATATGTCGACCTAAGACTAACCTTGGGAACCAGGGAGGCTTTCAAATCCGAACGGGTAAGATTCATAGTCGCTGATTTCCCCTCCCCGTACAATGTCATACTCGGCCGGCCAACCATTCATAGTTGGGATATGATAGTATCCACAATGCACCAGAGGTTGAAGATGGTAAACAATAGAAATAAGGTCGTGGTTGTTAAGGGAGATCAGAAGGAATCTCGTCAATGTTACTTCGAGACAATTCGAGCCGGAGAAGGGGGAACATCATCCCCACCCCGGACTCCAAGAGGTGAACAAATCCTGAATGCCGAAAACCGGAGAAGAGATGGACGACCTGTTAGCATGGTAGAGATCGACCTCAGGGACGAGCCTGAAATCCCACGTCCAGAACCAGAAGGCGAGTTGGAAGAGCTAATCCTCAGAGGAAATCCTGCTACAATAACAAAGATCGGAGGGCTAATGGATCAGGATTTAAAAGATAGGTTGATCAAATTCTTAAGACAGAATCAAGATATATTCGCATGGACGTCATCCGAAGTTCCAGGTGTCGACCCTAACTTTTGTTGTCATAGGCTGGCCATCTAACCGGGGTCCAAACCAGTGGCCCAGAAAAAGAGAAATATCGGGTCCGACAGACGAAAGGCTTTGGAGCAGCACGTAGAGGAACTCTTGGAAGCTTGGTTCATTAGGGAAATACAATACACTACGTGGCTTTCTAACGTAGTTATGGTAAAAAAGCCAAGCGGAAAGTGGAGAGTATGCACGGATTATACCAATTTGAATAAAGCATGTCCAAAAGATTCATACCCGATGCCTAACATCGATCAGTTGGTCGACAACTC
The DNA here is from genome assembly GCA_019022615.1 of Acacia melanoxylon. Lineage (NCBI taxonomy): Eukaryota > Viridiplantae > Streptophyta > Magnoliopsida > Fabales > Fabaceae > Acacia > Acacia melanoxylon. The sequence continues at coordinate 2,665,173 of JAFJYJ010000055.1, forward strand.
GTCGGGCTTTCAATTGCTATCCTTTATGGACGCTTACTCTGGTTACAATCAAATACCCATGCATCCAAGTGATCAAGAGAAGACAGCTTTCATGACCGATAAGGCCAATTACTGCTACAACGTGATGCCCTTTGGTCTAAAAAATGCCGGGGCAACTTATCAACGGATGATGAACAAGATATTCGCGGATCAGATTGGACGAAACATCGAGGTATACATCGATGATATGATTGTGAAGACAAAGGACCCGCAAAACCATGTTCGTGATCTGGAGCAGACATTTGATAAGTTGAGAAGGTTTCAGATTCGATTAAACCCGGCCAAATGTGCATTCGGAGTCCCGGCCGGGAAGTTCCTCGATTTTATGTTGACAAACCGAGGAATTGAAGCCAATCCGGACAAATGCAAGGCCATCCTCGATATGCAGTCGTCGAGGACGAAGAAGGAAGTACATCGCCTAACCTAACCCGCCTGGCGATCGCCGACTGTGTTTCTATCGAGATCCCGAGAACGCGCTCCCATTTTTTAGGTTGTTAAAGAAGGAAATACAAGGAGGATGGAACAAGGAATGTGAGGCGGCGTTTGAAAAGATCAAACTTTGTTTGGCAACCCCACTTGATCCTATCAAAACCGATCCGGTGAGTCTTTGTTTTTATATTTATCTCGTGGGAGAAGAAGCAGTGAGTGCGGCCCTAGTACGAGAAATCGAGGCCGGTCAGTCCCCGGTCTATTTTGTGAGTAAGGCGTTACAGAGCTCGGAGTTGCAATATCAGAATTTGGAAAAAGTGGCTTTTGCCCTGCTTATCTCGTTAAGAAGACTGAGACCTTATTTCCAGGGGCACCATATTATTGTCCGAACAAACCAGCCACTCCGACAGATATTACACAAACCATACTTGGCAGGGAGAATGACTAGTTGGGTCGTCCAGCTATCTGAATTCGACATCTCCTACGAGTCCCGACATGCAATTAAATCCCAAGCATTGGCAGATTTCGTCAGAGAACTGACCTTGACGGACATAATTGATGACGTTTAAAACAAAGTATGGAAGGTATATGTGGATGGTTCTTCGAATGCAAAGGGTAGCGGAGCCGAAATCATAGTGGAAAGCCCAGAAGGTATTGCCATTGAACATTCCCTCCAATTGAAGTTCCCGACCTCGAATAACCAGGCCGAATATGAAGCTCTGCTAGTTGGATTATTGCAAACCCGAGAACATGGAGCGCAGAGAGTAAGGGTCTTCACCGACTCGCAGCTTATAGCCGCACAGATAGAGGGCACCTATCAGACGAAATGTCCGTTATTGGCTAAATATCTCAATAAAGCAAAGGAGGTGATCTCCGACTTTGACGAGGTTATAATCACCCACATCCCAAGAGAGGAAAACACCCGAGCCGACATCCTATCGAAACTCGCCAGTACCAAGGGTCCGGGAAGCTTTTGAACCGTCATCCAGCAAAATTTGACCAAGCTAAGTTGCGTCATGACGATATTAGCTGCTACGGATTGGAGGAGACCGATTGAAGATTACCTTGAAAGGGGAATTATACTGATGGATTCAGTCGAGGCAAAGAAGTTAATACGGGAAGCCGCCGTTTACACAATGATCGATGACCAGCTGTACCGGAAAGGCTTACACTCCCCAATGATGAGATGTGTGGATTCATCCGATGCCAGGTATGTGTTGGCCGAGATACATCAAGGCGTGAATGGAAATCACATGGGGGTAAGGCCCTTGCCAGGAAAGCTTTGCGGGCCGAATATTATTGGCCAACAATGAAGATGGACGCCATGGAAGCAGTCAAAAGGTGCGAAAGTTGCTAGAAACATGCCAAGATCATTTGGCCTCCGCCATCAGAATTAAGCGGCATCTCGGCTCCTTGGCCCTTCTACAAATGGGGAATGGATCTTTTAGGGCCGTTCAAGGCAGCTCCGGGGCAATTTAGGTGGCTTATCGTTGCAGTGGATTACTTTACTAAGTGGATCGAAGCCGAGCCTTTAACCTCTATCACCTCAGCACGGATTCAAAGATTTTTTCAACACAATATTGTCTCTCGATTTGGAATCCCTGCCGAAATAGTCACGGATAATGGGACCCAATTTATAGACAAAGGATTCCAGGCTATGGTGTCGGATCTGGATATTGTACAGCACTTCGCTTCAGTGGAACATCCACAGTCAAACGGCCAAGCCGAGGCAGCTAATAAAGTCGTCTTAGATGGCTTAAAGAAGCAGATACAAGATGCAGAGTCTAACTGGGTCGAACAGCTCTACAGCGTACTATGGGGATATAGGACTAGCGTGTAGACTTCAACCCAGGAAACCCCCTTCAGGTTGACTTATGGATGCGAGGCGATGATCCCGGTCGAGATAGGACTTTCGTCATGGAGGAAGGCTAACGTAATCCAGGAGGGAGGCGAATTGAATGAGGATGTGTTGAGGACCGATCTAGATTTAATTGACGAAATCAGAGTCAGGCCGCACTGCAAGGAGCTAGCTACTAAGAAAATCATCGCGGCAAAGTACAATCGGAAAGTAAGACCTTGCTCTTTCAACAGGGGCAACTTAGTACTTCGACGCGCAGATATTGTGAACAAAAATGCCCGAGATGGCAAGCTGGCAGTAAATTGGGAAGGTCCGTACCGTATAAAGGAAAAGCTAAGCAACGGGGCATATATACTAGAAACCCTAGGAAGGAAGCCCGTCAAAAGAACCTGGAATGCCGACAAGCTGAGGGCCTACCATAGCTAGACCTCGGTTCGGATGCCGTCCACGGTGGAACTTGGTTTATTTTTCTTTATTTAAATTCATGTCGTTTATATTTAGCTGTTTTCCATTAACGCTATCAACTCTTTGAAGTGTTATCTTAAAGAGGGAACCCGTAGTGGACTTCTTATTTCAAAGTACGTGCTGTTATAACTTAAGTTCTTTACACCAGGGTCTACAAACCCAGTTACACCGCGGTCTTAGAACCCGGTTTCAATTAACACATCTAGATGGCCGACAGTAGGGCCGAGGTGCCTTGGTTTCAAGCAATGTGAACCCACATGTAAAGGTCTTCACAAAATTGACGCGTCAACGCTCGCTACTTGATAAAGAAGATGAATTGTCATGCCGACCATGATCAGGTCCAAATGTTTGGCTTAGAGTTAGGATAATTCAGCCAAACATGTGACATTTTGCCCTTATCTTGGCGATTGAACCCGGACGAGGAGCCGGAACTCGGTAGTGCGTTAAATAAACACCCTATGTGGTTAACTAAGAAAACCCTACCAAACTTCCCCAGATGGCAAGTCTGGACGATAAACAACAGATCTGCATTACGACCCTGGCCCGGTCGACCGAAAGATTGGCATCTTATAAAGAGCAATCAAACATAAAAGTTAAACTGTTAATTTTTATATAAATAACCGCTGAACAAAAGCGGTAATCATCCAGATACATAACAAGGGCACAGACGCCCAGAAAAATGTTTAGACAGCAGCACTTTAGGAGCCGAGAGCAGTCTGGGCAGGAACTTCAGAAGAAGGAGTCTCGGGCCCAGCAGCAGAAGGAGCCTCGGGCACAAATGAAGAAGGAGCCTCGGGCACAGTAGTAGAAGGAGCCACGGGCATAGCAGTCTATGGAGTATCGAGGGAGACCTCAGGAAGATCGTTAAGAGATACCTCGGCATTCTCCGCCTCTTCCAACGCATCACCTTCAAGGACAGACGCTGAGGCCTCGCCAACCGAAGCAGGAGGGTGATAGAACTGACCTTCATGAACATACGCCCGATAATGACACTTGGACAGATCCAATGTGATATCAGGATTCCAATAATGGATCTGAGCCAAGGTCATATCAAAGACATCCTTGGCAGTAGCCGCGATGGTGGAGGAGCGGTGGCTAGCCGAGCTCTCGGAGATCTTCCAACGCCGTCTTGGCCCCACCCAACTCTTCGGCAAGACTCCCCTCTTGAGCCTGTACTGTCTTCAGGGCGTTTATACAGTCGGAATGGGCGGTCCTCAGGCTAAGGAGCTCAGATCTTGTAGACTCCAGATTATTCTTGATCGAGTTCAGCTCCTCTACCGCCTTATCAGCCGACTCCCTAACGGCCTTCAGCTCCCCTGCCGCTTTTCCAGCCCACTCCTGGGCGGCCTTCAAATCTTCCTTTGCCTTTTCCCGCGCAGCCGCTGCTAAGTCTCTCTCAGCCTCCATGCGACGCTTGTCGGCCGAGATAGTAACAATTTGATGCTTCAGATGAAGCAAGGATTGAGCTAGGCCGACCCCCTGCAGCAGGTGATGTTGTATGGAATGAACTAAACGTTCCTCAGCGTCCGTCAGGGGAATAACAGGGTCCTGGAACCTCCGTGGAGAGAAGAAGGCAACACTAAGTTCCTCAGTAATCCCCTTTTCCCAAGCCAACCCCCTTGGCAGCTTGGGAAGAGGAGGAGATTTAGAAGACGGAGTAGCCGATAAGGACAAAGAAGAAATTTGATTTTCCTCAACCAAAGGGTCCTTTTGCGTGGAGGGAGTCGACTTGGCCGAAGGAGGATTGGAGGCTTCAGCAGGAGTCGGGGTCGGGACCCTCTTAGCCGGAGGGGACTGCGTTTGTGACGCTGCTCTCTTCCGGCCTCGCCCGGCGGCGATGGTAGCGCGGGTATGTGACTCCGGTCGTGGGGGAGCCCCGCCAACAGGATTCACGTGGGAAAGATAAGGAGGCAGCCCGGTCATAGCTTGAGCTGCAATAAGAAGATAAGAAAAATAGTTAGTCAACGCACCGATTAGGCAAGGTAAAAAGGTAAGGCGGCGCACATAAAGAACGCATACAAATAACATATCCCGGCTTGGAGCCGGGGCCAGTGATAAAATAAGTTGTGCTCCGACTGCCATAAGTTTTAACAGATGACATCAGCTGGTCTACAGAAAGAACCTCCTCGGCGGGAAGATCGTCTTGTTCAACTTGGTATGTGGAGGAGGTCACCTTGTGGTGATCATACGTCCAGTACAGCGGGAACTTCCACTCCACCTTGGTTCCCTCAGCCCCTTTCAGAAACCAAGGCTGCTGCCCGGGTATGGCCACGACCTTGAAGAAGTCGTTCTTGAAGTGTTTAAAAGAGTCCGAGAAAGCAGTCAAGAGCTTCCGGTCAGGATCACTTCGAAGGGAAGTAAGCCCCTTCAATTTGTCCGCTTCCTTGCCAGAGCGAGGGGTAAATGGGCCGAAGAAATAGAAAAAGAGGGCGGTCGTGCAAGGAATAGGATTTGTGAAAGAGTTACATAACCGCTCAAATGCGGCTATGTACGCCCACCCATTGGGATGAAGTTGTGAGGGGGCCAGATGAAGATAATCTAGGCAAGCTATTTGAAACTCGGTAAACGGGAAGCGAATACCAAGCCGGGATAGATAGGCTTTATAGAAGAAAAAGAAATTGGAACACCCGGCTACCCTAGAAGAACAAACGGGCTTATCAGCGTCAGGAGGACTCAGGCAGAAACCCTTTAAATCCGCCAGCTTCATCCGTTTAATCTCGGCTGTGGTCATTAGGGGGCAGGTAATGAGTACGTCGTATGTCACCCAGGGAAACCGTTTAATGAGGGCTCTGGAAGGAACGGAGGAATTTGCCTCCTCAGGGTCAGACCGGCCACTAACTTGAGATGAGGACGATTCCATTTAGACCTAAAAACAAATAAAGAAGAAAGGCACAAGTTAGTTGCTAAAGGGAATACCTGACGCTTGCAAAAAAGTTGAAGAAGGGGTAGGAAATCCGGTGTTAAGGGTCGAGGTAGAAGGTGCCCTAGATCTATGTTGGCAGGTGCCGAGGGTAGTATCCGCCAGGAAATCCCAACCGTTCGCTATAAAGTACGAGCTGTCGGCAAGACAATTCCAACAGGGGTCGTGGTACCCGTCAAGCATACATTTAACCCTGGCGTTTGGAGTAGGCTCATGGAAGTTAATAGGCGCGATCGGGATGGATTCAGGTACATCTCGGCCTACGGGGTTCGGCAACCCACTCAAGAAAGGACGAGCATTTGGGCCCCTAGAAGAATTTGAACGCGACCTCCCAGCACTCCCCCTACGTGAAGCACTATGAAGCAAAGTACTAGACCTAACCTCCTCGGGCAAAGGAGAACCCAGTACCCAGTAGCTGGCCTTTGGGAAACGAGAGTGTATCGCTTATTCCTCCTCTTCTAGTTTTAGTGGTGGGTTTGAAGATGACGAAGGTTTATTCCTACCCATCAAAAACAGAGAAGGGAAACCTAGAACACGCATAAAAGTGGCGATGAGATGCAGGAGAAGCCAAATGGGATATGCAAAGCATAAATGGACAAACACCTAAGGGAAGAAACTTAGAAACCCACAACGACCCAAAAGCTATCACTGGAACTCCCCGAAGCAAAACCAGACCGAAAACCAGGAAAAACCAACAAGACAGAAATGTTCGCAGAAGAAAAACAGGAATGAGCAATCAAAACCACCAAAGGCGCAATACAGTAAATAAGTAGAGAAGAAAGAACAGTACCTGATAAAGAGGAATGCAGGAAGAACTGAGAACACGATCAGATGGAGTTTCTTCGCGGCGAAATTATCGTAACAAGGAACATAGAAAGATAGAGAAAGCTGAAATGACAGGTAATGGGAAAATGAAGGAAAGAGTAACGAAGTGAAGAATAAATCAAAAGTTTAAACGACAGGGGTAGAAAGGGGAAAAACTCACCATGTTCGTAGGGATGACGTGCGACGTGCGCAGAGAACATTAAATGTGCACAAAATCCAAAGACGGCGAAGCAGGGCGGTTAAAATCCCTCTCCAGTCCACTGGCGCCACATGGCAGGGGGCAATGATGGAGAAGGCAGAAGGGTTCCCACCTAGAAACACGGAAGAACTCTGTGCCTTGTGTCAGACCCCGGCCCCCGGGATAAAGTTTTTCTAAAAAAGAAATATTTCGACCATGTCACGGACTCGGCAAACCCCCATGCATGACCTTGGATCTTGAGCTCGAACCTCGGATCCGGGAGAACACAACCAGTATGGCTGACGTTAATAGTGAACTGGCTCAGGCCTTCACCATACGCCATCCGGTTGGAGGATTAGCAATGTCTCGAACTACGTAGGCTTTGATCCCTTGTTACAAGGTATGTAGGCCCTAGGCGCAATTCCTAGGTCAAGCCCAACTAAATCAAAGATCTGATATGCTAGGCCGATGGGTATAGTTGACCTCGGTATTGCACCTCGGACGGAAAGTACCAGAGCATGATACATCTTGATAGATCAAACGATTGAACTACCGAGCTGGGGGGCAACTGTTACGACCCGGCCTAACGGCCCAAACGCCTATACGACCCAAGACTAAATATATCATATATAACTAAATATGATATATATAGAGAATCTATCATATCCACGGTCAAAGAGATAAGATAGATCATATGGTTGGGATATCAAGGCAAACCCTATATATACAAGGGCATAACATCAAGGTGCACACGTTCTAACTTTACCCTATTTACATTACGCATCATCACAAGACGATCTCCACCGAACACATCCCCCATCCCCCCTTTTGGCGGATAGCTTATAGTGACAAGTGATCCCGACCCTTCCTGGATATCTCTTCCATAGATACTCCCGGGGATATTCGATCTAAGATCAAAGCACTAGCCCAACGGGCTAGACATCGAGTTCTACACGGAACATATAATATTTTTTGTAAAATACTATGTAAATAGGATTTCATAACTACATTCTTATAAGAGGTTCTTATTTGAGACGTACTAGTAACTTTTTTTTATCACTTTAATTAAATAATGAATTTGACATTATTATTTATTCAACTTTGATATATATAATATATCGATAGAAAGAGGATAAGGGTTGATTAGGGTTTAATTTAATATCAAAGTTATCCATTATATTATTAAGTAATAATATTCATCCACTAGAAGTAGGATTTGTTTATTTATATTTTAATATTTACAGTATCTCAATAAAATAAGATATTTAGATGATCCTATAATTTTTTTTTTGGTTATTCTAGGATTAGGATTTAAAATTGAATTTGAATTATTTTATAGCTCTATAAAATAAGATATTTAGATGATCCTACAATTTTCTTTCTCTAATTTCTCTACCTCTTTCCCCTTACCCATCTTTAAAAATGAAGTACTCCAATAATGCTTTCAACACATCTCACCACACTCCAAGCTATATTTAATTTTTTTTGGGCGATTTTTGGTTCAGCCTCTCACTCTATTTTAAGTGGGGGCATAACCCCAACTTGCAGATGCCACAATTACAATTTACTCAGTCAGTCATTCCAACATTAAAGACAAGTGTTCAATTAAAATCTTCCTTTTTGGGCCATGTTCGGTTAACATCTTCAAATGAAGTGGAACACTACAAACAGTGATTTCTTTCGCTAATATTAAAGTTGAATAAAAAGAAAACATTTGCAGAAGTAAGATAAGAATAAAAATCATACTATAAATGTTATTTGTGTTTGAAATAACGGTGGAAAAAAACCTTTTTGTATGGGAGAAGCTGCAATTTGTGACTTTTATCACAAGTTATTTTTTTATTATAAACCTTATCATAAAAAAAAGCTACGTCAAACGCCTACTTTTCCCACTGGGCTTTTTTTCTTGGCCGTTGGACTTTTGGACCCCAATGTTGTGCCAAACAGACCCAAAAAAGAGTGAGAGAGAGAAAGGAAGAGAGGGAGTCAGCGATGGTGGTAAGGAAAAGATGAGATAGAGAAGAAGCGGTACTTGTGCTGATATTTCAGTCTCCGTGCGCCGGAGTGGCGTGGAGGATATTGATGATGAGGTTGCTATAGGAAGTTGAAGGAAGCAACATGCCTAAGCGGAAGCAGAGAAGAAAATAAAGCTGACTTGCTTTGATGGCAATTTTATTGAGTCAATTTTTACAATATACAACTATTGGATTCACATAAACATGAACAAAAACAGTAGGTGTATACATATATTAAGCTAGAGATTGTGCAAATGTGTATGTATTAATCCACGGATTGTTTTTACAATATTCAACTTTTGGATTCACAAAAACAGTAGTTGTATACATATGATGATTCAGACCCTGAAGAAATTTGTGAGAGATTTGCCATCCAGCTCCTTCTTGAAGAACCTCGTCAAGAACTCATTCAACGTGAAGCTCCTATACTTGGCAGGTTTCTCTTCCGATGTTAGCTCCGGCAATGGCCCGTACACATCCTCTCTGGCGCCTGGGTTCAGGAACACCGCCACCGACACACGTGGCTCGTTCGAGCAATTTGCTAGAACTCTGTGCTGAGCACTCTTGTATTCCTCATTCGAAACAATCTGAGAAACCAATAAAATCAACAACATCATTGTTTGTATCACCTACGTTTCTGTTCATCTTTCCTTAATTTCCTAGTAAAATGAAAAGAATGACTCATACAGACAGTGAATTTAGCATCCAAGACAAACAGGAATGAACAGTTCTATATTTCACTAGTTACGGAAAATGGAATGGTTTGTTTGGGTTTCATTTCACCTATAGATGATATAGCACTGACTAGGATCTTATCATGCACAAATGTCATTATTGAAATTTATGGATTAAGGTGTAATTTTATCCCAAGTAACAAGTAACCATTCAGATGAGCTGGGTAAATGAGTGATGACATTAATAATGATATTCACTAAATAAGTAATAATATTTATTTAAGGCATAAATAATCTCACTAAAAGTGTAATGGCTAGGTGTGAGTAATAACCCGGTGGTCCTATCATTTTATTTACGCCTTAAATGAATATCATTACTTATTTAGTGAATATTGTCATTAGTAAATAAAATTATGTCTATAATCAATATCATTACGTATTTAGTTATTTGCATTACTTATTCTGTCAATGTCATTATGCCTTTATTTATATTATACATATATATACTAATGCATATACAATAACAAAGGGTGACAAAATGGTGGAGGGACTTCGAATCCCATCTTTACCACTTTGCTTCCATTTTTTTTTTTTTGAAAAAAATAAATACCACCCCAAAAAAACAGCCCCCGGCGCCATGGTACAAGCCGGCCAGATCTAGAGTACCGATGGCTAGCCGGTGGTGATGCTTCGGCAAAGGCAGCCTTTCTTTCTTTCTTTTTTTTCTTTTTATTTATTTAAAAACTAAGGAACATAATAGTAAAATTATCCATACTTTAAAATCCTACTATTCACCTTTATATCCTTTCATGTTTTAACAGATTTTTTGGAATTTTATAAATTCAAACTATATTTATTTAGAATTTTGCCATGACTCTATCTCTCTGCTAGATAACGTATGCCTTTTTTCTACTCCTATTTCTGTTTCTGCTAGTTAAGATTCATCTTATATTACTCGTTTTCATGCCTTGTTGCGATCTCGTTCTGTTGCGGAATAAAATAAATAAAGGGATAAAAAGAAAAGGCTCCATACCTGAAGTAAATCGCCGATGTTAATAACCAAAGCACCAGGCAATGACCTCACATCAATCCAGTCATCGCCCTTCCTAACTTGCAATCCTCCGATATGATCCTGAAGAAGAACCGTCACCGCGCCTGGATCCGCGTGAGTGTTAAGCCCCACCGTCAGATCAGGCTGAGGGCAATTCGGGTAATAATGTCCCACCATCATTCTTCCCTCGTTGAACGTCATCTCCTTCAGCCTCTCCTTCTTCAATCCCAACCCTTCGCTCAGCAATCCCATCAAAATCTCTCCTAGCCGTTCGACCTGCCGGTTCCACTCCAACAGCTCCGCCCTACACACCTCCGGAATTTGGTTCGGATCTGCCGGTGGATTCAGTTTTACCTGTAGTGTGTCTCTCCAGCTTGCGGCTTGTGAACTATACAAATCCACGTTTGACATGAAATTCACCCCGCCGTTCGTCGGAATCCTGTGGTACAGTCGCGCCTTGATCTCCGTCGGTTGCTCGTGGAACGCCTTGACGGAGGTGATCGTGCGTTCGAGGATTTCCAAGGGGATGCCGTGGTTGATGATCTGAAAGAAGCCGACGGTGGAGGCGGCGGAGCGAATTTGGCCAACGACGGCGGATCGGAGATCGGGGGAGTCATCGTTGACTACGGCGGAGAGGTCGATTGTTGGGATTTGGGACTCGCTTCCGGGACGGGGTCTGAGGTCGGATCGGGACTCGGGAGGGAAAACGAAGAAAGGAGGGATGGTGGAGATGCCGGAGTCGACGAGGCCTTTGACTCCGACCTTCGATTCGTCGAAATCCTTGACGGCTTTAGTTCGATCGTAAGGCTGAGATGAATGGCCGCCGGTGGCGGTGATCGGAGAGGATGCCGTTGCCATGGTAATTGAAGAAGGTGAAGGAAGCAATAAATTTTCAAACCTCGGCTTGCTACTTGGCAAGCAAGAATAAAAAGAAGCAACAAACTTCGTGAAAATTGATTGAAAAAAAAAGGAGGAAATGCTGTTATCCTTCAGGGACGTGAAGTGTTGAACTTGAACAGTGAAGTTGCGTATCCAATCAAGAAAAGACAATTTGTGGATTGAAAATTTTTATTATTACTAGAATCTATAGTCGTACTTTTAAATTATAGTCAAGCTTTTTTGAATCATTAGGTTTTATTGTCTCAATCAGATTATTTTCTCTCAATCCAACCGGGCGGTAAATGTCAATGAGTGAAATTAACAGAGACGAATAATTTAATTAATTTGATTGTGTATGTTTGATAAACTACAAAACTGTGACTTTAGAAGTTTTTTTTCACAAATCGAAGTAAATTTTTTTATATATATATACATAGGGTTAAGGTGCAATTTTGCCCCTGAAGTTTTCGACGTAGTAATGTTGCCCCTCCGTTAAAAACCTAAGTTGACCGTTATGAGTTTTAACAGAGGGGTAAAATTACTACGTTTTTAAACTTCAGGGTCAAAATTGCTACGTTTTTTTTGAAGAATGTTGCGTAAAGTTTAAAAACGCAAGACCGAATTCACTCAGTTAAAAACTCTAACGTTGGCCGATTAGAGCTAGATTAACGGAAAGCGGCAACATCTTACGTTTTTAAACTTTAAAAAAAATCTTCGCAAAATAAAACTTGAAATAAAATTACTTTTGAGTGCATACTTTAAAGACAAAATTGCACCTTAACCCTATATACATATCTCGTAAATAGTAAAAGTTATTTTCTAAAAACTTATCCAAACATGCATATTAAATTTGATATCAATTTCATCCTTCTACTCCCTTTAGTCCTTATTACTTATTATAAGACAAACTATTCATTTTCACAAACCATTATAATAAGGACTAAAGGAAGTGGTTTTAAAGTTAGATTCAAATAGAAATTGTTAGAAAACAATATAAAACAAATGCTTAATAAAGTATGATTCCGATTTCCGACTCAATCTTCCAAAATGTTCAACTTAACTCTAGAATTTTCCATTTACGCAAATAGGATATTAAACTGATTAGCTTTTTTAAACGTTACTTACAAAAACCAAAGACTTCAAGTAATATTTCAAAATTTTAAATACTCAAAAAGTCATTTTCCTTTTTGTTTGTTCCTAAAGGGCAGGTTTAAGCATCAAGTGACAAATTTCATATTACAATAAATTATAATTTGAGAAAATATTAACATAACACTTTGATCCTATTTATAAATCTCTTTTGACCAAATCACATATACCAAAGAAAGGTAGGTGACTCAATGATTATGAGGTAAATTTTCAACTTTACCCCCATCTATGAATAACCATCTTTCAACTATTTATCCTCTCTCTATTTTTATTGGTACAATAATATGGACAAAATTGTCACAATCTCATTTATTTGGTCAAAAGAAACTTATAAATATCACCAGTGGTAAGTCTCAAGGCATTCACGTGGTTGCAGGAGTTGCGTGTTCATCAATGGTAATGTGAGGGGGACAGATCATTCAGACACGTGCTTCGCGATATCATGCTAAGCAGATAAGTTGGGATTGTTTGAAACAGACATTGACGAACTTATCCTTGGTTTCTTGGTGTTCGATCCTTCTGGAGACTACAATTACGTGAACATCACTTGTTTTCATATTAAGCCTTTAGACACATCAATTTGTTCGTTTTCTTCTGCAAGAGAAAGAGAAGCAAGCAAGGAAAGGAACCAAAATAATGGGAGAGGAAACCATATTTTCAGTTCTGGTGTTTTTGGTACAGGTTAACAAGCTCCACCACCTGATGTAACCAAATATTAATCTAACACATAAACAAATTTACTTGCTATCTACTTACTAGGCTTTGTAGAACAAAATGGCACCCGTTACGCAAGATAACTTGTCAATCTGAGAAGTCCACATGCCATGCCACATACAACCCATATTACTGATAAGCTTCCCTAAAATATATCCTTAGAACTGAAACATCCATGTTCTAATCATACTAAGAGATCAATTCCCAAAAACAATTTTTCTTTTTACAAAAAAAAAAAAAAAAAAAAAAAGCCACAAGCCAGGAGTGTTCATTTGATCCAGTGTTGCGTTGCCAAGTTGGCAGAGCTTTTAAAAGAAAGATGAGGAGTAGCGTTCCCCTTTCCTTCCTTCTTTCCATTCTCAACTCTTCCCAGAAAGTAAAAGAGTGTATAGGTGCTATTGCTCTTGAATACTCAAAACAGCCACAACCAAATGACCAAAAACCAACAGATTTAGCTGTGTCCCTTGTATAAAACTGGGAACAATAGTTTTGAGCAACTCTATGCAGTTCTTGAAGCAAAAAGTTCCACATTGAAGTATAACCAAGAGCATATCTCGTCATGTGAAAGGATAGAAGTTTGAGAATAGCAAACTGCCAAGAAAAATATATGATGCAGAGTATGCCCAAATTATATGTCCCCGTGTACGAGATTTTGTATGTGATGTCATCATATATGAAGCAAACCAATAAAGAGGCGGGCTGGCAGACAAGAAACGGGTGGCAACCTGTTTGATGTGAATTTCCACAGTCACATAAAAAACTAATTTCAAAACTCGGTTTCCGAAAAAAGGATGAACAGCTAAAGTTGAACAAGTCAACAATTTTGGGTCAATTCTTATGGCATAATCAAAGCAGAAGCTGATAATAACATTAACACTAACCTGTACATGCATGACAAGAAATGCAGTGCCTGCCATAAAGACCAAGTGTAATACAAATGGCAGAACAGACGCGGACAGGTATCCCAGCTGAGCTGATGGTTCAGATTCTATGTGAACATCAGTATCATCTTGTTGGACCGCCTTCCTTCTCATCCTAAGATTCAAACTTTCTGTTACAGAATAGAAAGTTGAAATCCTGTGATGGTTATAATGGCAGTAAAGTATGACAAGTAATAAGAATCTATTTGTGTGAGATTACACATGCTTATGTCTCAAAATACAAAGGATTAACATCCAGTTCCAATTGTGCACATCATCAAACAAGGATGAAGTGAGTTAAAACAAAAATGGCTGAACCATATTTGAGAAATTTGCCCCCAATATAAGAAACTGCCAAGGCAAATCCAATAGTGAATCCCAAGTCAAAGGATCCCTTGGATCATAGTTACTTCCAAATATGCCTAATATATCAACTTTTTGAACACAATCATCTAGTTGAATATTAAAGAGTTATACCTTCTACGTTAACAGAGGATGTCTCCTGAGTGGAAGCCACATTGGACCTTGAAACGTCATCTGAAGGAAACTCAGCACCAAAATTCTTTTGCTCCGTAGAAATTTGAAACCCAAGTGAAAAGAAGCACAGCGGCCTTGACTTAGCATAGTAGTAAATTGAGCAAAATGCCAGAGACAGTATAGGGGATGCAAGCAGAAAGTTCGGCAATTGTTTCAACTGAAAGTATCTCAAGAAACCTACACCCCTGGATAAACGCAAACAGTTACACTGGAATACTTGATTATTTAAACCTTAAACTTTTTCCTATACTCGGCATTTAAAGCCTCTTCAATTACTTAGACATTATAGATTCACATGCATTCTAATATAATAGGAAAGAAAACCATTAACTGGATTAACAATAATAGCACAAATTGAAGACCAACATACCAATAATGACTCTGGATGTAATTGTAAAGCAATGGTACCCTTTCCTTGCACCAAGGCCTTACTTCATCATGAGAACGCCCAACGCACATGTTGTGATACCCATAAGCTTGGAAAGCTATGAAAGGAGCAAAAATACACGCACTCTGCCAAGCTCCAGATATAACAACCAGTAATGCCAACTGGAAGGGGGGGTGAAGCACATGTTAACAATAATCATGACTCACGGATTTCATGATGCGCTAGATGCAAATTAATCTTGCAGGATTACAGGTTTATGAGAAACAATATTTAAAGACAAAATATATCATACCATTTGACACAACCAATATATTTAGAGAAAGGCTAGGCACAGAAACACGCATGAAAACCTAAGAATCTGGAGGCCTTAGAGATCTAAGTGGAGATGAAATCAATTACCACAGTTCACACACAAAAGGAGGAGGAGAAGGAAGAGAGAAAATAAATTACGCATCCACATTTCATGTTAAATACCAGTATAATACGAATCTATTGTTTCAAACCACTTGCAGTACTGGGTCTGTTGCATGAACCAAGAGTAGAAACAAGCTCAGAATTCACGAACTATAATTCCCAGAGAAAGAGTTTTCCTATTTCTCTCATTTATTATAGTTCATGAGAAGTAAAGCAACAAATTTAAGACAGAAAAAATACAGTTAGTCAGATTTAGACACATAGCAAGTGGAGGAATGACCATATTTAACTATACTTCCAAAAAGTTTTCATACAGGGAAGTTATAGAGCTACTCATATCATAAAAGGCATAAAAGAAAAAGACAACAAAGAGGGAGGGAGGATGAGAGAACTCACACAAGGTTGTCTTTTCTGAAACACAGCATCATAAGCCCGATGCATAGTCTGATAACAGAAATAGCCAGCATTCAGAACCCCATTTGACCTTGCAAAACCAGAGAGAGCTAGGAAAATAACAGCTAAACTATTTCCACCAGAGATCAAGTGGTACAATCCTCCAAAGGAAAGAAAAGCATACAAACTTTCTGTGTATCTGCAATTGCAAGCACATAATCACTTTAACCAATAAAAAGGTCATGCAGGGCTAAATTATAACATATAAGAATGAAAAGATTACATTGATGAATAAAATATAGATGCTGGATTGAAGCAGAATAAAATTGAAGCCAATAGTGATACTTCAGGGTCCTTCAATATAGTAGCTGATAGCCTGCAGGAGTTACAACCACCAAAATCAATAAACATAAATGTTTTTCAATATAACACTGCCCAGTTGACTTCACTTATAGCAATGTCTTAGGCCAAACCATTCAGGTAAGAATATCCTCAAGGAAATGCAAGACTAGCAAAATAGTCCACTTACAATTGATAAAACATAAAAGTCACATGACAACGAGGAAGAAAGGAACACTATGGTCTCAAAAGTTGATTCAGACATGTCCAAGAATTGCCAAGGCCACCGCATGATTTCAGTTAAATAACATTGGAAAATTAAAGATGAACATTTTTTTCTTTACCAACAGAATCAATATAAGCCATTGCAACTAAATTAAAGATATAGAATTATGGGTTTTCAATCCAAAGTCAAATCATAATAATGCATAGAAAAAAGAAGAAATTGACAATCGACCAACTCACTTGTAAAAGTATAGAGCTGCAAATACAAATGCGACATTATTAATTAGATAGCCACACACTGCCAGAACAGCCCTTTCACCAATTAATGGTATTAAGGGGGCAAAAACTGCAACAAATTGGAGAATAGTTCAGGCCTTACAGAATCCAAATGAAACCATGTCTAACTAAAATCAAATTGTAAACAGAAAAGGAATGTTCTCAAACCTGTGTGCGACAAGAAGGAAATGCAAATGGGAAGGAGGGGTAAGAAGGCATACGATTGCTCATACTCATAGCCACACTGAGCAATACGGACAAAGTAGACAGAATCCCAAACTATTCCATTTTCAATGGCAGAACCCAAGTTTGGCCAAAGCATATTTGGGCGGGAAGATTCTTGGCCAGGATCAGTGTTGGATCTGGCGAGGCAGTCAGGGTTTAATGGTGCAGAGGTGTCATAGGGGGAAACAAGCAGCCGGAAGATGATGATCAGTGAGAAGACAAGGAGCCTTGACAGTATTGCAGATTTTAATACTAGGGCTTTATGAGCCGTGAATGTTGATATGTTATTTGCCATTTTGGAAAGAAAGAGAGACCAAACAGGAAATATAAGTTACAAGGGCTTCAGATACAGGAACAAGTTAGCACTACAATGATCAAAATTGTCCAAGCTGCAACCAGGAACAAACAAAATCCATCTGCAACATGAGAACAAAGCTTCAATGGGAACACATTAATGCAGAAAAAGACCGGATAAATAATTTTTTAACAGAATTAACTTCGCTAAAAACCATTCAAGTCACAAAGCAAAGTTTTCCGCGCCTTTAGATGAAAGTCTCTCAATAGTTGAACTAAATCAAGGAGTCCGAGGTACCATACAGGCACGCATATAGAGAGATAAATGGGCACTTCAGATTGCAGAGAGTAAACCGAGAATGAGGGAGAACGAATAAGGACTGTGAAAGGGAGCTGCTGAATCCACCAAGCAAACCAAGATGATTATGAACCGAAATCTTAGTTCAATACATGAATGACAGAATGGGGAAGAGAGTAGTCACTCCCGCGACACCAACAAGCAGGCAAGGGATCTTCAACGCCGTTGCCGTCTCCGCGAAACGACATTCGGACTTCCCCAAGTAAAATAAGAATAATAATAATAAAGTTTATTGAACAACGAAATAAAGAAATGAAAAAATTAGAGCTTTTTAAACAATTAACTAATAATTAATATTAATATGCAACTCAGTATACAACTTATTTTTAATTAGATATAATTATATTTAAGGTACAAAATTATATATAATTGTATATATTTATAATATTTAACAAATATGGTTAATTGTTTATGAAAAAACAAAAAAGGCGCCCAGATATGTGTGTTTGTTTAGATAGATATATTATGTGTGGGCGTTAAATTTGATCCATTTTAATATTAAATGTGTGTGTGTATTTATTTATATTGCAAAACCCATAAATTAGCATTTGCGTCTTCCCAATTCCCCATAGCAAGCCTGTGTCGTTTTGGTGATCGTCGCTGTTGGGAGCAGTGGAAGTTCCGGGGAAGCGCTCGGGGCTGAGACCAGAGAAAACAGGGAAGGATGTCGGGAATGGGAGACGGGTACGTGGGCACGGCCCAGGATGCTGTCAGGATCCGACGGCTTGAGAAGCAGAGAGAGGCTGAGCGCCGCAAAATCCAAGAGCTCAAGACCAAGTCGGCATCCGCCAAAGGCCAGCCTGGTCTTCTCCAATTCGGTTCTAGCACTTCCGAGGTTTGAATTCGAAACTTAGCTCCATTAGACTCCTTTAATTTATCGTCCTCTGAGCTTTCTTCTCTTTTTGATATGCAAAGATAATGAGCATACCTTTTTTTGATAAATTGGTAGCGGCTTCGGAGTTAGAATCGTTGGTTCTTTAGGGATTTGGTTTATCTGTTTTGATTTTCTCTAATAAACATCTGATGCCCCCCTTTTCGTTAATGGTTTTTTTCAGATTCTTGAGACTGCTTTCAAAAAGGAGACGGTTGGTTTAGTGACTAGAGAACAGTATGTAGAGAAGGTAATGAGAAAGCTTATGATTTTTTTGAAGAGTTACTTATGCTTGTGCTTCAGTAATATGAATTTAATGACTTGTTCGTAATTTAGAGGGTTAACATTCGGAACAAGATAGAGGAGGAAGAGAAAGAGAAGCTACAGAAGCTACAGCAAGAGTAAGTCGATTTATATTGTTCTGATGTTCAAATAATAAAACTGTGTAGCTAATTTCGTTGGACTTTTTCCATTACTGCTTATGTTGTTGCGTGTTCAAGATTGTGTTTTGCTTCCCCATTTAGATTGTCTGATCTCTGTTAATTTATAATTTACTATCTAATGTATAGGGAGGAGGAGCTTCAATTAGAAAAACGTAAGAAGAGGAAAATAAAGGGGAATTCTCGGTTATCTTTTGCTGAGGATATCGAGAATGGCAGTGAAGAGGAAGAACCAGAAAACAGTAAGCTATTTTACTTCTCTGATTACCTTTCAGATTGTAATGGCACCGTTACAATGTTGTATGTCACTGAAATTGGTAGGTGCTCTGAACTGATAGGAAAGTAAAGGGAAAGATAACTCTTGTAAGAAAACATAGAGCAAGAATCTCACCCCACAATTTGTGAATAGCTAAAATACTTGGGAGAATCTCCAAATGGGATTTTATTTCTGAATGTATTCGGATTTGAATGTGCAGAGTGTGCAAACTTTCTAGTCTCCAATTTACACAATCTTCATAACTTAAAAACATTTTTAAAATGAATTCCTTTGTTGCCTAGAAATCAGAGTAGTCAATAGCGCGCTATAGCGGCGCGATAGCGGTGGTGCGGTGCGGAATAGGTGCTAGCCGCCACAGAAAGTTCTTTATTTAAAGAGAGAGATGGGACGATAGGGCATTCTAGAACACTATTAACGAACATATAAATGTATGGAATGTAGAATTTGACACCATGTAGCCATTTGGTGGTTTTCCTTTTCTTAAAATAACATCAAATCATCAATCTTCTCTTTGACATTGGCAGATACTCTGGAAACCAATAAACTTAGACGTGGTAAACTTGGTAAAGACCCTACTGTTGAAACTAGCTTTCTACCTGACAGGTGTTGCATCACTCTCTTCTCCTTTACCCTTCCCAAATTCTCCTTTTCTTTCTTTATAGTTGTGGCCTGGCCCTAACATTTGGGCATAGGATTATGTTGTTTCAGTGAGCGTGAGGCTGAGGAGCAAGCAGAACGTGAAAGGCTGGGGAAACAGTGGCTTCGTGAGCAGGAGCAGATACGAAGTGAGTCTGCCAACTTGTTCATATCTTTTCCATTTCACAATAACTAAAAATTTAAAGTGTAATAAGTTTATTTATGGAATATAATCAGGTTAGAGAATATATCATGCATGACTCTGTTCTTGTGTTTCAGATGAACCTCTTCAAATTACATACAGCTACTGGGATGGAGCTGGCCATAGGCGTGTGATCCAGGCAAGCAAAGGGCATCACCTTCAATTTTTCTTTTCCCACAATTCCAGGATTTAATTTTACATTCGATACCTTATAAATGTCTTGGCATCTGAATCATTTGTATTTTATTTAGGCACGTAAGGGTGTAACAATAGGGGAGTTTCTTCGAGCTGTCCAGCAACAATTGGCTCCTGAGTTTCGTGAGATTCGAACAACATCAGTGGAAAATTTGATTTATGTGAAAGAAGATCTTATCATTCCCCATGTAAGAACAAGTACTTAGACTGTGTACAACAATACAACCTGCTTTCCTTCCTAAGTTGTGTAGGATATCCTGCTTCTTATTTTTCTCTGGCTAAAATGGTATGTGCTAACTTGGTAATTTTTTTTTTCATGCTGCAGCAACACAGCTTTTATGAGTTGATCGTAAACAAAGCTCGAGGCAAAAGTGGACCTGTATGTTTGCCTTCTTTTTTGCTTTTAGTTCAGATTGATTCTCTTATTGAAGGAGCCTCATACATAACTAATCCTCTTCTAAACAGTTTTTCTAAATTGAAAAAGAAATGTATTAGTGAACATATTTTACAACTCTGTCATTGGGGTTAATTCCTCTTTTCTTTTGCTGATGCACTAGAAAATATACCTGAAAATTGTTAGACCTAGGATAGATGTTCTCAGCTGGAGGAGGTAGGGAGGAAAACAAGATTGTAAATGAATTGAAGGAAGGAGATACACCATATGAAAGATAGACGAATAAAGAGAGATTATCCAGACCCATTATTCCCTTATTTCCTTGAGAAATTTTCTTTTCTCCAAAAGCGGCAATAGTTGTTAACCCCATGTTGCAGAATGCAGATCATTTTATGAACTGACTATTACATGGTTTAAATGACAATGTTTGGTGTTTCTGTTTTTGACTATTGATTAAGATTATGTTGTGTCTGTTATGGGGCAGAAACTCACATAGTTAATGAATTTGAGACACTGAAACTTTTTGTCGGTTTGCCATGTGATAAATGCTGGCTTTTGCTCTGTAATCTATCATGTTTTGTGGACGGTTGTCATATGCTTATCAGCCCTAGTTATTAACTGCATGCTTCTTTAATTTGAGAATAATTTCTTTACAATTTATAACAACTTACAATGCCAAATTGAGGTTACTAATTATTTCTATGTAATTTATTCCATACAGCTTTTCCACTTTGATGTGCATGAGGATGTCCGAACAATTGCCGATGCAACAATAGAGAAGGATGAGGTAGGTTTTCTTCCGTAATATTATGGCTACCATTTTGGAATTTAGTGTCAAGATGACCGGGCTTGTTGAGTTCATCTTGGTACTGCCAACTCTGCTTACTTAAGCCTCTGCTTTGTATTTTGGGGTATCAGTATGCATTTATCTTCGCAGTGTTTAAATCTGCTAACGAGATTATTTGAGCTTCTTTGCTAATCTTTTAATTCCTCAGCCATGACCATTCACCTACCTGAAATTTCTTCGTTATGTTTAGATGAGTGAATGTTAAGTGATAGTGAAGGTCTTGGAAAGAATATGAAGTTTTCCTTTTTGCTGGGCTTGGAAGAATATGAAGTTTTCTTATTTCAGTTATCTTCTCCTCTGGCTTAATTTGTTTTTAATGGTTCTTTACAGTCTCATGCCGGGAAAGTTGTAGAAAGGCACTGGTACGAAAAGAACAAGCATATATTTCCTGCTTCAAGATGGGAGGTACTATTATTACTCTTGCTCTCTGATACAATACTATGCTGCATATATAGGTCATCTGTAATGTTTTTTTTTCCCGTACTAAAGCTGAAAAGCATGGAATCTTTGTAAACGATATATAATTTTTAAGTGTGGCATCATGTTGAATGACACAAGTGTGATTCTTTTTTTGGAGAAATTGAGGAAAAGTCCCTATTGAAAATTTTATTGCTTGGAAGACCTAAGCCGGAGCAACTTTCCTAATGTACAAATTTCACAGAGCAATGATGCTCTGTGTATACAAAAATTTCCAAGCCCTTCAGAGAGCAACATTGGTTTCTGCGTACGAAAAACTTTTCAAATTCTTAATAAAATTTTCAATGAGGGACTTTTCCCAATTTTCTCTTCTTTTTGAGGTGTCTGCATCATAACTAAAACTTGTTTTTTTAAAAGTTCCTGTCGTATGTGTTCTATTAACGGCACAGATTAGTGTTTTATTTTCTTGGATTTCGACGCATCTTCCTTCTGATTCTTAATTACAATTTTCCTTAAAAAAATTATCTATCCATTGCAGATATACGACCCAACAAAGAAATGGGAACGCTATACCATCCATGGAGATTGATTGTAGCTGCTAATTGATGTCTTTGTGCATTTGCATATTTGGTCACGCCCCAAGTGAAAGTAGGTTGTATCTTGTGAAAAGGGAAGAGGGAACAATTTTGATGCAATTCATGGGTTGGGATTAAGCGATATTTATTTCTGTGATTTTAAAATCTGGGCACTCTCATTCATATTATAGGGGAATGTAACACTGCAATTTTAGGTGGCTATTCAATATCAGTATCTGAATATATATATCATTATATAAAATCAATACCAGTTATGTAAGATTAATGGAAAATTATGCTATTTATAAGTTATGAATAATAATATTCGTGTGGCTAAAAAAACAATATGACCTATTCTGTTTTCACGATTTTCATGTCTAGTTTTATTCAAAATCCAGAATGTATATAAGGTAAATTTAGAGAAAGATGAATGATTTTTAAGTTATAAATAATACTGCTCTTTTCAAATTTAATTCTAATCATGGGACTTATGATGAAATTAATAAAAATAGTAATAGGTACACAAACTTTGAAATATTAACATTTACTTCTGTTGAAAGAAAAAGAATGATGAGATTACATGGTAAATACTCTTTTCATGTGTGGTAAAATGCTTACATTTTTCATTCTCAGAAACTGAGAAGGTATAAAGAGTTTCTTAACATATTTCATGAACATTAATGACCTCTCATCATCATTTTTTCATCATCCCTCATTATCTCTAAATCATGTTCGTCCAATCAATCTAAGAAGTCATAATATTATTCTAATTTTTCTCTTATCTTCCCAATCAACGATCCAGATAGGCTCATGAAGGATAATGAGAAAAAAAAAGATTATGAAAGGATCAGCTTCTACTAATGAGTTGACCATGTAAAATTAGATTATTGAGTGTTTGTCTGTTTATAATTAATGAGAATATTGCCTTGCGAGCTTTATCTCTATTTTTCACTGACTTGTTAGGGATAAGTCCTTCTTGTCACTTTCTTCACCTAAAATGGTTTAATTGATAATGGAGTTTGTAGGGGCATTATTGTATAGGCTGTTAGGCAATGAGGTTAGTGATGTAACGTTTGATGAGCACAAGGTCAAACTTGTAGATTGTATAGTTCCACATATTCTTGTACAAAAATAATGTTTCCTAATTGGGTATTTAATTCTCCAGTTGACCAATAATATCAGATATCCAATAATTCATTCATTAAGCTCGTTATTAAACGTCTTTTTTGGTGTGATGAAAACGGAACCATGCATTCATGATGAAAAGATATAAACTACAAAGTATCTAAGCAATACACAAACATTATGCAAAAGGTAAGACATATTCCAAAGGACAGTTTTGGTCTTAGTAATGATTTTTATATGGATTCACTTGACAAGTTTACAATGTACCGGAAATCTGTTTGGATGAAGTACTTGCTGCTATCTGAGAATAAAAGTCATTGCATCTCTAAGCGCTTGTAGCTGCAATTGTAGGACTCCAAGTCGAATTTGAGGAATAATTCATGGAAGCTTGTGTGAGAAAAATATATTTTGACATACAGTACGTTGTCCTCCCCTTGCTTTGTTGATCTTAAAGACATCCCACTGAGTATTGTAGGTCTGTGGCAAAAGATCCCCCCCAAAAAAAAAAAAAAAAAAAAAAAAAAATCCGGTACTAGTTGGTTGTTGGCTGTATCGACAATTTGATGATGATGTTGTAATAATTGAGATTTAGTCATTCCTGCATGACACACCTTGTTTCTGACAAACCACAAAGAGATTTAGTCAAATATGTGATAAAATTACTAGGATCCTTGTGGTTTGACAGCCATGTGATATCTATTGATTTATGGATTTGTCAGGATTAATGTCAAGTCTAGAACCAACAATAGTACGAAACCGATAAGCTCTAGAGAAAGGGAAATAAAAGAATAGATGCTCTAACAACTCATTATTACATCCACAGAAATAACATACCTCATAAGCAACCAAGTGTCTAGCTCGCAGTAGCTGAGTTGTTGGTAGGACACGTCAAACAATTTTCCACAGCAATAGCTTAAGTCAAGGAGGTAATGAAGATTTCCAAATAAATTCACATACCTCTTTATTTCTTGGCTGGAATGTCCAACATCGGAGTGCAGCAAATGGTAACCATCGTGTAAAATATAACTATTACTTGACCATCTGACAATATCAGGGACTCCAGATTGAGGAATCAAATATCGAGCAAACTGCCGAACCACTTAGCTAGGGTAGAGTGAGGATAAAAGTTGAAATCCCACTTTCCTGCAGAGCGCAGTATAAGGTCTAACGCATTCATGTGTGGGTATGCCAAACTAGATTGCTGCAAAAAGCCACCAAAGCCGACTATTTAAAGGAATTGAAAAACCTTCATCGTAAGATGGTTAGTAACCACATTTCTTGTCTTAAGAATCTGCCTCCACAAAGATGAACTATTGTAAGCAAGTTTAAAGAGATAATTTTGCTTAGGATTCAAATATTTCTTTAGCCTAATTTTACTGAGTAGGGTAGATTTGTGAGCAATAACGCGCTAAAGATGTTTAGCTTATAGAGCAAAATTGAAGGCTTCTAACTGAAGGTTTGTAGACCACCATAGACTCGAGGCAAACACAACTATTCCCACCGGTGAAAATGAGTTTTGTTTGAAATATCGAACCATCCCCATAAAAAATTTGCCATCTTCATCGCTATGGTGTGACATAGCTGACTAGAAAAATTCATACATGAAAAGGGTATACCAACATGGATGACAAAGAATTCTTTATTAGCACTAGTCTTCCCGCTTGAGATTTGATTTTGGATCATCAATATACGTGCCCAGATATTTTCCAAGACGAGAATGAAATCTGATGTGAAGTAAATCCAACAATTTCCGCTTCATATGGTGTGAGACTGAAGGGATGCACACCACGATTGATTTCTGATAATTAATATGTTGCCCCAAGATTAACGAATATTGATTAAGTAATGCCTTGACGATACGACATTCATTTTTTGTTGCATGACAAAAAAGGAGTGTATCATCGGCATACATCAAATGTGTCAATGAAATTGCTTCCCAAGAAACAGAAATACCTATCCACCAATTGTAGTTTTTCAGCCTGATGAATCATACAACACAATGCATTAGCACAAAGTAGAAAGAGATATAGAGATAGAGGATCGCCTTGTCTAAGGCCTTGAGAGAGGTTGAAATGGCGCCTTGAAGACCCATTAAGTATGACCTGATCAGAACTGTAGAAATGCATTGCAGAATTAATTGAATCACCCTAGAAGATAATCTCATTTTCTCGAGAGCCTTATGCAAAAAATGCCATGAGACCTTGTCAGATGCCTTGCCAATGTCAAGCTTTATGGCACACCATCCATCTTTGCTCTTCTTGATACCCTGAATTTTCGCCATACATTCTGAAGCCAAAATAATATTATTAGTGACGAGTGTCCCTTTGATGAAAGCATTCTGATTTAGGGTGATCAAATCCTCCAGAATCTCTTTCAACCAATTACACAATATTTTGGAAAGTAACTTATATATAACATTACAGAGATTGGTCAGCCTAAAATCCTTAAAAGTACAAGGATTATTTCACTTTGGCAGCAACACAATGGAAGATTGATTTAATTCTTTAAGAAGATACTTTGGCTAAAAGATCTGAGACACCATTTCAATAATGGATTTGGCTTTGGTCCAATTCACCCTACTGCAGCGGACGGTCCTTTGCGCAAAACAGCGCCGTTTTGGGCGTAAAACTGATCCCTCTATTTATTTTTATTTTTTATTTAATATTTCAAGCACTAACTGTTACGATGCTAAAAATATACTTTACGATACTGACTGATGTAATGATCTTAAAAAATTATTTTAGGATCTCAAAAAAAATATTTCAGAAGTCGATTCATTCATGAAAAAGATCTTGAAGACACCGAATGATGATCTTGAAAAAGTCTTCATGATCTTGAAAAAATATTTTCAAGATCTTGATTAATAATAAAAATATAATTCAGGATAATTTTTCAAGATCATAAAGTATTTTTAAGTCATCAATCAAGATCCTCAAGTTTTTTTTCGCAATTCAAAGATCTTTAAAATATTTTTTTTGAGATCCTAAAATAATTTTTTAAGATCATTACATCAGTCAGCATCGTAAAGTATATTTTCAGCATCTTTTAGGTAACAGTTAGTGCTTGAAATATTTTTTTTAAAAAAAA
This sequence comes from Acacia melanoxylon, assembly GCA_019022615.1. Classification (NCBI taxonomy): domain Eukaryota; kingdom Viridiplantae; phylum Streptophyta; class Magnoliopsida; order Fabales; family Fabaceae; genus Acacia; species Acacia melanoxylon. The sequence goes on from JAFJYJ010000055.1 coordinate 2,691,804, forward strand.
ATAGAGGGATCAGTTTTGTGCCCAAGACGACGCTGTTTTGCACAAAGGACCGTCCGCTGCAGTAGGGTGAATTGGACCAAAGCCAAGTCCTTCAATAATGTCATGTCGAAGAAAGGACCAGAATTTTAAAAAATTAAACTTAATATATCATTATTTGAGAATGTTTGGGTAACATTTTAAATTTTAATATTAAGATTTTTTTTGCGAATAGTGTTAGATTTTTAGGACATAAAAAATATAAAATTAAGAAATCAAAATGAAACCTTATTTTTTTCCCTCTATTCCCCTTTTAATTATTATTGAGGAGTGGTAAATTTAAAAAAGGTAAAGGGATAAAAATACACATGTGCTTTACCCTCGAAGCGTCCAGCACCATATGCTTTTTTTTAGAGCAAAAATACACATGTGGTTACATTGTAGAAGCAAAATCACACCACCTTTAAAATCTAACTTAACTGCAAGATTTTGCAATTAAAAACGCCATATTTACAACGAAAATGTCATATTTACAACAAAATTTAACAAAAAGATATATTTACAAAGGAAGTCTTTGTATTTACAACAAAATTTAAAATCTGGCCATATTTACAAGAAAATTTCATATTTACAATAACATTTAAACACCTGGATTTTGAACATAGAAAGCGTCATTTACAACGAAAAAAGGCTAGATTTACAAAAGTCTTTGTATTTACAACAAAATTTAAAATCGACCATTTACAACGGAAAAATTCATATTTACAATGGCTAGATTTTAACGGTGGTGTGACTTTTGCTCCTAAAATATAACCACATGTGTATTTTTGTTCCCAAAAAAACATATGGTCTTTGTCAAGGCCCCGAAAAAAAGACATATGTATTTTTGCTCCTAAACCCTTTAAAAAATATTGACAAATATAGAAATAGATCTTATATTAAAAATCAAGATCAACTTCTTAAATAAATCTTATATTAAAGGTAAGAGGGATTATATGATATCAATCATTTACTATTTGTTTAAGCAATTTTATAGCCACGTCAATATCATATATATCAATCAAATTTTTTTAATGTTAATAATTTTACCAAATCTTATCAAATACTACCTCTAGTCCTTATTATAAGGATTTGACTCTCATCCTTTTCCTTTGCCATCATCTTCTTAATCTCAATTTCGGTAGTTGGATTGAAATCGAGCGGTTAAAGATTTAACTAACAATTCTCATAAACCAATAAAAACATTTAAAGTCAATAAAGTTGTCATACCTTTTAAGTAAATTCTAATATTACCCCTATTAATTGTACTAAACTCTAGTATTATATTAATTATTACTCTTACCAATTACCTTTATTAATTATGGGCATACATGAAAAAAATAATTAATATTTTTTGGGAACAAGTAAGTGCCTTATAAAAAAGACTAAATAAATTTACTAGTTAGTGCCTTATAATAAAGACAAGAGAGAGTATCAACCCATCCATCTATGGCATGCCCAAAGTTCACATACTCACATATATCACTCTGGTCCTATTTATAAGTCTAGTTTGACCAAAAAATTTTGGTCTTATTTATAAGTCCAGTTTCATGTAATAAATGAGATTGTGACAATTTTACCCATATTAATTGCACCCATGAAGATGGAGAGAGAAGAAACTGTTGAAAAATACTCAATCCTAAATGAGGGCAAAGTTAAAAATTTATCTTATAATAATTGTGTCAACTAATTTTCCTTGATACATGAGATTTGGTCAATATACGACTATTATTACTATATTAGGGATGCGATCCAAATGTGCGAACCAAAACTTTATTTTTGGGTTTGAGTACAGCGCAAGCAAGAATTTTCAGATTTCGAAACGGCTTGTGATTGGCCGAATCTTATGGTCTATGGTAAAATTACGGATATATCCGCAGACAATCTTATTTTTCCCATCCAATTCCTATTAATCCTTCGTTTTCTACACGTTACGTGTAAAGGTCCTTCGACTCCGCCCAGCAGTAGGTGAAGTGTGTTGGACTACAGTGATCATCAACGCTCTCTCTCTCATCCTCTCTCGGATTCGCAAAACCCTAGCACTTTTGAGGGGGCGCGATCAGTGGCAACATGGGTTCCGAAGGATCATCAAGGGTTGTTGGTGAGTTTTTGAAGACCTAGATTTGCCAACTTTCTTGTTGTTAGTCTCCGAATTTTCAATTCTGCAACTTTTATTGGTTTTTAACATCCATTGTGCCAAACTTGGATTGGACGTTATCTTCCTTTATTTTGTTTAGTTGGGAATAAATACTACTGGATTTTCTTATGGAGATTCGATTTTTATTTTGTTTAGTTTGTTCTGTTTAGCATGTTAATTGAGTCCTTGTATTTAGGCGGGGGTCAGTTGCAATGATAAAAACTGATTGCCGGGGTGGAAGTTACTGCGGATATTATATTCAAAAAGCTTGCTGCCCATCTGATTTTGCTTAGGTCCTAGTGCCTCCGGCAGTTGATGTCTTGTTACGAATTCTAACTAAATCGGTGTCATCAAAATCTGAAACTGGCCTGAATTGTTGTCTGATGCATTAAAATGATTGACTTATTCTTACACTTGATGGTAGCCAAAATCTTATGATTTGTTACTATCTTATAATGATATTTATTATCTGCTATGCCTTACCTACAAAGGAATGTAGGTGTATGGGGGATAGTTATGATAGACTATTGGTGAATTGGTAGAGAAAGAGTATATGTCAGTTACTTAGTTTGAAGCTTCATTGCAGCCTCTAGTAGGAACTTTTAAAATCAGTAATGAAACTACATTTGGGGTACCTCATAGTCTTTAAATTCATAGATGAAACTCTGCTGAGGCACCTCCCTTATTCTAGGAGAAGCCAAATTGCATTTAATTCAACTTTGCAAAGGAAGATACTAATTGTTCCAAGCCACAATGCTTTGTGCCCTCTGTTCCAAAGGGTTCTGTTGTCTTCCTTGACTTAGATTGTGGATGGTCAATTCACTTTCTCTTTTCCTGTAATATGTTAAGTGATGTCATGTAACTAGTGCCCTGCTTTATCATGTTATGAATTTGGCATTTTCTGCAATCAATCTTTGTACATTATGGATGTTCAAATCACTTTTTCTCCCTCATAATATGGATGCTATGTAATATCTTGTGATGCGTGTTCAACTTTTTCATTTTGTGAATTTGGCATTCTCTGTGGAGCTTTCAGTTTGATCTTAGTTTTGTGTGTTTATTGGGAAATTATCTGGCAATTTTTTGTTCAGTTTCTTATGTAAGTACTATGGTCAACAAAAAGTGTTTTTCTTGATGTCTATCTAGGGATAAAGTTCCCCAACAGTGAAAATCCTTTTCTAATTAATTTCTCTGTTGTCACCTGCAACTTACAATACATATATACAACCTTTGCCCATCATTAGTCTATGCTCACAGCTTGTTAAGAATTTATAGTTGGTGAATTTATACGGTGACTGAATGCGTACTTGGAATCTATTAAATGCAACCTAATATTTGCAATGTCACCTGTTCATTTTATTTCTGCCTATCATTTTGCTTATAAATTCAAGTTGTTAATTAGTATACTCATTAGTTAATACAACAATTTCATGTTTTTGTTGGAAAATATACCTGTGAATTTCACTTATCTGGTCAAATTTTTGGGTATATGCAGTGCCTAGAAGTTTCAGACTATTGGAAGAGCTTGAGAGAGGTGAAAAGGGGATTGGAGATGGGACTGTCAGCTATGGAATGGATGATGCTGATGATATATACATGCAATCATGGACTGGAACTATCATTGGCCCGCCTGGTGTAAGTGAATCTTTACCACTGATTGATTTCTCTTCAGTGTTTTTAAGTGTCGCCTTTTTTGTGAGATTATAAATGCCGATTCTCCATATTATGGGTTGGACATGGAAAGTAGCACATGTATTTGTGCCAGATCATGGTATATGAAGCTCATTGGGAAAATGTTTATGGTTCACTTAGAGTACTTCTCTTTGTTTGAACTTTTAAATTGTTATCCTTGATATCTCCTAAGTTCTTTTTATAGAATGCTTCATTTCTGTTTTAGTGATAGAGTTAGACTTATGACAAGCTGTCTAACTGCAATACATGCCCACTCTTGGTGAAGATGGGCTTCTCAGTTTTATAAGTTTTACTTGGTTTTCCTTCTACTTTTACATCCTATTAGTGATTATATTCCAAATTTTGCATCTTAAATTAACTCATCAAGGGACTGGATTGGTCTAACTGTGAGGGGCTTAAATAGTTTGCTGGTCTCAGGTTCAATCTTCTTTGCTTTTATGCTTTAAAAAGGATAAGTCTAACCTCTTCTATATAATACCATAGCCTATATAGTATAGATCCTTCAGTCACTGTTTATTGAGGGAAACACCTCTTAGAACTTCAAAGCTTTTCTATTGTACATGGAAAGAGATTTATTCCTTCATAATTGTTGACTGAGGTGAGAGAAATTATGGACTTATGGAGGTTGTGCTGGCCAAATTTTTCTGGGAGTAGGTTCTTGTTGAGCTAGAAGACTTTATGATTGATGTTTTTTAGCATATTAGGCATTTTAGGTATGTTACTGTAAGATGATTATACTATTTTGGTATAATCAAGACGACTGATAAAGGTTAGCACTGGCAGATAGTAGATGCCAAACTTTACAAATCAGAAGGGGGAATATTTGATATACTATAATGGTTTATTCTCGCTATTTACTTTGGTAAATGCTCATAAGTTGATGGACAAGATGGCTCAAATTTTTTCACTCGTTTTAAAGTTTCCGAAGTTGTGATTTTAAGTCTTTTCCAAGAACTTAATGCCTATATCTCCTGTGTCTAACTGGTCATAATGATAGAAAGATATGTTTAAGTGAGTTCCTACTATTCTGATAATTAATTTGAGAGATAGGCTCTTGCATAACCCTCCTAGAACTACAGTCATGTGTAAATTTCTTTCCTCCATATGACTATATCATGCTTTTGTGTCACAGTTTGTTTCTATGGAAACTGTGTTTTTCAATTCCCAACCATGTAGGTTGAATTGTTTACCTGGTTCAATTTGTTGCTTTACAGACTGTGCATGAAGGGCGTATTTACCAGTTGAAATTGTTTTGTGGTAAGGATTATCCTGAAAACCCACCTTCTGTTAGATTTCAAACAAGGATCAACATGACTTGTGTCAACCAAGAAACTGGAGTGGTAGGGTTGAATATTTTTAAGGCTCTTTTTAGGCTTCTCTGATTGAAAATGATCTTATAAATAACTAATTATCAGGTTGAGCCTCATTTATTTCCCATGCTTGCTAATTGGCAACGAGAGCATACTATGGAAGACATATTGATGCAACTAAAGAAAGAGATGATGTCTCCTCAAAACCGGAAGCTAACTCAGCCTCCTGAAGGTCTGCCAATCTTCACTTTATAGCGTTTGATATATGTTCCTATATTTTGCTTATTTTAAAATGTGTGAATCCTTTTGGGTAACTTGATAGTTTCTTCACTTTGGTTGGCTTAAGGTCTAAGGGCTCCCTTAAATATCTGATTGGGCAGTTCATATTACTTGGTGTGGGATTTAAATATCTCATACTACCTTGATTCTTATGAGTGGTTTAACGCGAGAGGTTTGTAGATGGCTTCTTCTTTATCTTGATATCAAGGAGTGCATGTCTTGACTCTTTGTTGAGTCTCGATTTGATAGTGTAATACATTTTCTGGGGAGTAATGCCAGAATTGAGATTTTGAAACTTGATCTTGCTTATTATCAGTCTGAAAATATTTAATTGTTTTTAAAAAAATATAAAAACAACCAACAGATTTTTGTTTTTTGGGGCATAACTGTTTCGTTTGCTTACCCATGAAGCAAGGTCATGAACATGCTGGCATGTCAAACTAATGGGGATCAAAATGACTAATTTCAATGCTGAGCTTTAGGATTAATATTACATTTTTGCTCTCACTTGACCTATGCTTGTTGATTTATACACAATTTTGGAATGAGATGTATGTTCATTGATTCATATTTTGGTTATGGGATATGAGGAAGCTGACGGATGAGATATGTGTTTCAGGCAACGACGACGGTAGAAGTGATCAAAAGGGGATGGCAGTGAGATGCAGCATTGTTTGATGAGGTCAAAATCTACGAATAATAATAATGTAAATAATTATTATATTCAATAGATTATTCCCCGTAAAGGGAGAATGCGTTTTCAAATGTAATTATGGACCAATTACGTACGGAACCTGTATCGACTTTGAGCAGTCAGAGATGGTCGTCTTGTCCATTGATTTTCTGAATTTTCCTAATTTCTCAGTTGACTTAAGTGTTGAATTCTGAATTTCTGGTACAAAGTTTTGGATTTCGCGAATGGTAAATCATATTAGTAAGTTATTCACATAAATGTGAAACTAGGACACTATCATACATTTTTGGTTCTAGTTAACGTAAACTAATGCTGGCGTGATAAACTAATAATTAGTGAGTTATTGAATAACGTGAATTATTCATTTAAAAACATTAGTGAGTTGTTGAATAAGGCATGATTTATTTATTTATTCAATTCAATGAGGTTTGGCTTTCTTTTATAAGCATTAATTGAATGTGCATGATGTAATGTATTAATTGGAGGAAAATAATTAAATAAAAAAGGAAGAAAAGGGTGTATAAAAGCAAGCCTAGTTAATCAATGGATTTTGAAATATACACAGAACGTGAATATATAGTCATAGAAGAAGCAGATGTGCAAAGTTTCAAGTGTTGTGGTTTGTTTGTTGTTCATAATTGAAGAGCGTAGCAAATGGCCGATAAGTTTCAAGTGTTGTGGTTCATAATTGAAGAGCATAGCAAATGGCCGATCTGTCATACGATGCAAACTTTATCTTGGGGCAAAGAATCCAACAAATACACACGTGTTGCATTCCTTTCATTTCTCGTACCAGCGAGCTTGTCGATTGTCATACTCATACTCAAATGGATTCATCGTTGATCCCAAAAAACGAAAACCCAAATGTGATACTGCTGAATAATCCTCTTTTCTTTAATAGAATACATATTTAGAGAATTATTCATGGTATTAAATAAAAGATATAGTTTTTATATTTGTCAATATTTTCTTAATTTACTCTTGTTAGTGTTTATTCAACAATAATCAAGAAGGAGACCGAATTAAGACAAATGACTAGGGTTAGCAAATAATGTGATCTTAATTAACTCAACTAACTTTCATAATCTAATCAAATTAGATAAATATGTTTTATATTAAGGTCTGAAGGAGTAACAATTGTGTATGACCTCTCAGTTGGAGTGCAAATGTGAAGCACAGTAAAAAAAAGTAGTGAGGTGTCAAGTGACAAAGCTAAGTAACGGATAGAATTGGGTATAACAGAAAAGATTAGCTAGTCCCTCATAATGTAACAAATTAAGATTTGAATTCCCACTCAAAGATGTGCTCATATTTATGACTCAACAGTTTCTCGAATAATTGCCTCAAGCACATGTGTGCGTTTATTAAAAAACAAAAGCTAGCAAGGCAATTCAGTATTTGTGAAAACGAAAAGAAAGGAATCTTTGCAAATTTTCATTCATGTGCTAGCTAACACAACTTTTTTTCATTATACGACGAAGCTTAATATTCTATATCACAGTTTCTTTTATATATCTCTGGATTTAATTAAGAGGCTTCATTTTCTGCACTACCTACATTGATGACTTTAATCGTCAAAGAACAATCTAAAGTTATGCGAATTCAAATAAAATATAGTGCAAAAGTATAGCCTTTTTATCTTCTTTATGTATATTAATTAATTATATATCCCAATGGCTTCATGTGGAGGGTTAGGTTAAACATTAATTAGTTGAATCCTAAGTGATACTTAAATGAGGCAGTTAAGGAAGAGAGGACCTAACATGCAGGCAAACTAAAGCACTTCTTTTTTTGGAGTGTTACGTTATATATGAAGCAAACCTTTTGCTTGTATATGATTAAGATATATATATTAGGCTTTAATTAAGATGTATGTATGTATAGCGTCGCTTTCAAAATCAAAATCATTTGAGATGATGAAGTGCCCTCTTCACTAAGCTAACTACATACACAACTTTCTTTTCAAACCTTCTCATTAATTAGCCTCTAATTTCATATAAGCACGCTTTCAGTCTTGCATGTGGAGAGTATTAATTAATTACATATTATTGCATGTTAGATTTCTAATTTCAACTAAGCCACTCAACAAGACAATGACAATGATGATAATTACACGAAGGTGCTACAACAGAACAACAAATTTGAACCGTTCATGCATATATCAGCTTTATATATATGTGTGCGTTATGGCATGGAATGTTTTAAATTACGTGAAGTGGGATAATTGGTGAGGGGGTTGGGGCCCAAATTTTTTTTTTAAGGAAAGTTTTAAATGCATTAAAAAACAAAATAATATAAACAAGAAAAAAAATATTTATAAAATCAAGTGAATATTGATGATGTAATAAAAGAGGAAATTATTTTACAAACCTGTCATTTAGAAAAGAAAAGCTAAATATTGTTAGAAATGCAGCTACATAAATTACAATGATGAAGGGTGACACTAATAAGTTCAAGACATATATTTTAATAAAAAAATTATATTACAATAAAAATAATTACAATGTCATCCTTCTAGGCCTTGTGTTTTGGAATTCCATCATAATTGTCTTATTATCAATGCTATCAAATACATATTTTTCAATATAAGGCACTAAACAATTATTCAACCATTTTTCCCCCATCCAATTACGAAGTATAATCTTGATGTATTAAGGGTGAACACTTAACTTAAGAGTGAAAAATCATTTTAACATGTATTAATTCAAGGAAAGTAGACAAATAATACTAATACTAATAAAAATTTGAAACCATTATATTCAAGTTATTAATTCAAACTCCTTTAACTTTAACTTGAATTTTTTTATTTTTTATTTAAAAAAGAATCCCAAATAATTAGGGGCACTTACCCCCCAACTTACTACCTAGATCCGCCAATGTATGTGTGTAGTTATACATGATACACATGTATACCGTATACGTGTATATAGATATATAGACATGTGTACACATGTAAATATATAAAGATATATGTGTGTACATATATATATATATATATTTATATACATATATATAAACAAGTATATGTATGTATCATATGTATATATGTTTTAGGAGAAAACTTAGATCAATTACTTTTATTCATCATATCAAGTTATATCTAATCACACTTGTTTTTTTTTTAAATTACTAATTGTTAAATTACGAACATTTACAAAATTTTATATAAGATCTTATAATGTAAATTAGTATTTCCAAATCTTCACATGGACAATGTTATTTTGGTATTGTTGTTAAATTGTGTATATATACTTATAAATTCACTCATAAAAGATGGGCACTTGTTATTTTATTTTTTTAGTAGTTAAAATGCGCATACCCACTCATAAATTTAAAACTTGATGTATATATGGATATAAGTAATTTGACATAACTTGGGTTTGAGATATACAGTTATTTTATCTTTGGTAAGTAGATTAATTGTAATCAAACAAGGGAGAAAAGAAAAATGGGTTTGTTAGTCAAGATTTCATCATAGAGAGTATTGAGATGATTTTTAAAAAAATAGAGATTTCATCAAAGCTTTCAATGGTCGAGCAATAAGTCAAATTAAATTGGCAATCAATTAATATCATTTCATAAGCGACATATTTGAATAGAAAAGTGAGAAAGCGTGTTTGAGAAAGTTGGATGAAAAAGAGATTAATTAATGAAAATCGAAAGAGAATGGAACAAGTGATTTACAATAAATGAAGCCCATGATTAGTAGATTCATTGATGAGTTGACACATCATTCACTATTCATAAAAGAAAATAGAAAATACCACTCTGGTGCTATTTATTAGTTTATTTTGATTAAATCTCACATACTAATGAAGGTAGTTAATTCAATGATTATAGGGTAACTTTTCAACTTTGTCCTTATTTATGATTTAGTATTTTTCAACTATTTCTTCTCTCTCAATCTTCATGGGTATAATCAAGGTTGTCAAACTTACGAGTTTATGCAAACTCGTGACAGTGATATAAACTCGTATTATGAACTCGAATCGTAAACTTGTAAGAGTTTACTTTTATTATTAAATAAGTATTACTAGTGTATAATTAAATAATTAAAATATAAAAATGACACTAATTTGATTTAAATATATTTTAAATCTAAATAATTGAAATTAAATCCATCAACATTCATCATTTATCATATTTAATAAAAAAATCAACAAAATTTCTATATAAAGCCGTTGAGCATGATCAAATCAAAAGGTTAACATAAATTTAAGAGTAAGTTAACATGGTTTTATAAACTAGAAACATAAAAATGGTAAATTCAGTGTATAAACTCGTGAGTTTAATCGAGTTTATGGCTAACACGAGTTTACTACTAACTCGACTTGTTTTTATAAGGTAGAAACGTAAAAACGGTAAACTCGAAGAGTCAACTCACGAGTTTGACAACAATGGGTATAATTAATATGGGTAAAATTATCACATTCTCATTTATTAAATAAAATTGGACTTACAAATAGTATCAAATTTTTTGGTCAAAATGGACTTATAAATAAAACCAGAGTGATAAAGTAAAAGAGATAAATTTAGTTTGGGCAAATTTAGAGTGATGTAATAATGAATGATGAGCACTAGGGGTGTTCATCATGCCCACCGCCCTGTCCAACAAAAAATTGCCCTACCAGCCCTAAGAAAAGCAGCCCGAAAAAAATTGGGCACAACTAGGTCAAGCATTTTTTGCGGGGGGGCATGTTGCCCATTTTACCCAAAGTAGTGTATATAATATTTTTATTTTTTAATAGAATAAAAAAAGTATTTTATATTTTATATTTTTTTATAAAATAGTATTATATTTTTTTTTGCAAGTTATATAACTTATAATATAAAAAAATATCCTCATTTCTTCAACTCTTCCCTTTTCCCACTTTTGGACTCAAATGCCCTAAATAGTCGCGACGCGAGCCCGTAACACCCCCAATTTACTACAATTATCTTAATATAAAATTTAAATGATTTTATAAATGAATCCCGAAATTTCAAATTAAACAACCTTTGGGAGTGTTACCGCACTTGTATCTTGGGACAAGTGCAAGGCTACTTATTACAATAATGAAAATTCAAACTCAATTAAATGTGACTTATTTAAGAAAATAAAAATAAAGACAAAATAAAACTAGCTAGAGGCCTTGGACGTTCTTCCTCACTACTCACTGCTTGCCCCAACTCTTGGTACCTGCTTCACTGAAACTCTACTCCCCCGAAGGATCATCGCAGCCCATGAACACAAACATCAGCAATTGCTGGTAATCCTAATAAAACACAATTTAAATAGCACAAATATATATATATATATATATTAACCAAAGTAAATATATCATCATGTGGTAATCTCATCAAACATTAATCATTATCTTCTCTCTTTTTTTTTCTTAAATTTACTTTAGACCCGGGCAACCCTGCCAGTCTATTTAGTTAAGTGGGAAGAGAACCATGGTAGACCCGGATATCCTGCCAGTCTACCCTGTGACCCGGAAACCCCGCTACGATCACAAATCATCAAATTGGCCATAAAAACATTTCGTCCTAGTGTGCACACCTCTTCCTAAAGTTGCTACTAGTGTCCCTAGGAAACCCCGCGACACCACTTTGGGAAGAACGGATATAATCGGTTCACATCAAATAATATATCGGAGGCATAAAGCCTAATTGTGTTCATCACCTTGGGAGGTACCATCCCAAAGCTATCCTCCCAGTTTGTTAAGTTATTTTAAGTACACATATAATTATTTCCAATATGTGTTTGAAACACTTGTATTGTAATCAACACAACATACAATTGTTGTGTTGATACAACCAACAACCAACAACATGCATATATATATATATATATATATATATATATATATATATAACACAAAATGGATTTTCAAATTAAACTATAAAGTAAATTCTCACAAGTTTCTAAAAGGTTGTCATGAGAAATTCTCATGACTATCATGGCTTTATTCATTATCCCTTTTTAAACTCATGGCTCTACCCATTGTCCATTTTTAAACCCATGACTCTACTCATTATTCCTTTTTAAACCCATGGCTCTACTCATTATCACTCTTTAAACTCATGATCATAATATATTATAATTGATAAAATCTAGAAACCCGAGGTTCAATCACGAAAAGCATGAGACGTAGAAGGTGTATATATATATAATTCCCAACACGAAGGCCGAGGCATCCAAGGCAAAAGAAAGAAAACAAAAATAGAAGACGTCCGATATGCTCAAGTCATCGAAATTGGGTACTTGTCAATGAATGAAAGGATTATATGATTCAAGCACAAAGATCGAGGCAAAACAATAAAACAATTGTCAAGTGTATTCAATTCATACTTGGGCATTCGAGAAAGTGATTGCAAAGTTACTCACGAGAATAGATTACATATAATATATTTCATGTATAAGAACCCTATCAAAATTTATATAAAACTAACCTAAGACTCATAGGGATTAGAATTACCTATCAAAATCGAAAATTAACCTAAACTCATGGGAATTAGAATTACCTATCAAGATTCATATAAAATTTACCTAAGACTCATGGGATTAGGATTGTCATGTTCATGGGAAATTCCCACATCTACTCATAAAAACATATTAGTGGTTTAGGATTGTCATGTTCGGGGGGAAATTCCCATGATCTACTCATAAAAACATATTAGTGGTTTAGGATTAAAGGAAATACAATCCTATGAACAAATGATTTTTATTGATATGGGGATTAGAATTACCTGGTCTCCGTTTTGCTAACCATTGTCAACCTGCTCCTATCGGAAATAGGATTGACTACGGATTCGAGCAATAGCACATGGTTTCATAAAACCGTATGATTTTACCGATCTAAATAAAGCGGGTTTTACATGAAGAAGATTTGGCTCAGCATGTTCTATTCGATACGGGTAGGAGAAGAACCCGACTCGATATTCCTAGGAGAGTAATTGATGAAAGACGGCAGAGAAAAGTAACGAGTGTTTTTCTAGGTTAGGTTTGAGCGGCTAACTTATATTTATAATTTAAATTTTAGGGTTTTAGCTGGGTGGGCCCTTTAATTATTCCTAATTAATAAATTAACAATACAACCATTATAAATTTTTAGATTTTGCTATATATTATTATATCATTATCATTATTATTATTATTATTTAAATCTATTACTATTATTTTCATTATTTAAATCTATTATTATTATTAATAATAATCTGAGGTATTATTATATCATTATTATTATTATTATTATATAAATCTATTACTATTATTTTCATTATTTAAATGTATTATTATTCATAATAATCTGGGGTATTACATTCTACCCTCCTTAAAATAAGTTTCGTCCTCGAAACTTAAAATGATTTTTTTTTGTTTTGGGGGTCATTACAATCTACCCTCCTTAAAATAAGTTTCGTCCTCGAGACTTAATTGAGTACAAATAAAATCTTATGTGTGTTTGGGTTTCATTCTCAAAATCAATTCTAAGTACCACTTTTATTATCAAGTATATTGATATCACGTAACAAAATCAATCATCCGATAATGCAATATAAATTTAAACCATAAACCAATTCAAAGATAACCAATCACAAATTCAAATAATAATTTTAATATAAATCCAAAGGATAATCTAACATCTTTAAAATTAAATAAACAAAATAAGAATCAAGTTATTCAAAAGATAACTACATCTAAAAGGAACCTTTAGCCTAAAAGATAAAAGAAATTCTACCGATTTGCTCCAATAAAATGAAATAAAATTTGCAAGTCAATAAAATTCTAAATCACATAATGAGTCAAAGTAATTTCAAGTATACAAGTTATCAAAATTCAAAGAAAACAAATCATTTAAAAGACAAGAGAATAACCCTTCACTACCCATCTCTCACACTTAAAATTATTATTATTATTATTATTATTTTATTAAAAAAAAACTATGGGATCTTTGATCTCTGAGTTAGTATCAAAAGCGAAGCTAAGGAGAACCTTAGGCTCTGATACCATTTTGTAACACCCCCAATTTACTACAATTATCTTAATATAAAATTTAAATGATTTTATAAATGAATCCTGAAATTTCAAATTAAACAACCTTTGGGAGTGTTACGCCGCACTTGTATCCGGGACAAGTGCAAGGCTACTTATTACAATAATGAAAATTCAAACTCAATTAAATGTGACTTATTTAAGAAAATAAAAATAAAGACAAAATAAAACTAGCTAGAGGCCTTGGACGTTCTTCCTCACTACTCACCGCTTGCCCCAACTCTTGGTACTCGCTTCACCGAAACTCTACTCCCCGAAGGATCATCGCACCCATGAACACAAACATCAAGAATTCTTGGTAATCCTAATAAAACACAATTTAAATAGCACAAATATATATATATATATATATTAACCAAAGTAAATATATCATCATGTGGTAATCTCATCAAACATTAATCATTATCTTCTCTCTTTTTTTTTCTTAAATTTACTTTAGACCCGGGCAACCCTGCCAGTCTATTTAGTTAAGTGGGAAGAGAACCATGGTAGACTTAGGATATCCCGCTCTACCCCGTGACCCGGAAACCCCGCGCCACAAATCATCAAATTGGCCATAAAAACATTTCGTCCTAGTGCGCACACCTCTTCCTAAAGTTGCTACTAGTGTCCCGGAAACCCCGCGACACCACTTTGGGAAGAACGGATATAATCGGTTCACATCAAATAATATATCGGAGGCATAAAGCCTAATTGTGTTCATCACCTTGGGAGGTACCATCCCAAAGCTATCCTCCCACTGTTAAGTTATTTTAAGTACACATATAATTATTTCCAATATGTGTTTGAAACACTTGTATTGTAATCAACACAACATACAATTGTTGTGTTGATACAACCAACAACCAACAACATGCATATATATATATATATATATATATATATGTATATATATAACACAAAATGGATTTTCAAATTAAACTATAAAGTAAATTCTCACAAGTTTCTAAAAGGTTGTCATGAGAAATTCTCATGACTATCATGGCTTTATTCATTATCCCTTTTTAAACTCATGGCTCTACCCATTGTCCATTTTTAAACCCATGACTCTACTCATTATTCCTTTTTAAACCCATGGCTCTACTCATTATCACTCTTTAAACTCATGATCATAATATATTATAATTGATAAAATCTAGAAACCCAGAGGTTCAATCACGAAAAGCATGAGACGTAGAAGGTGTATATATATATAATTCCCAACACGAAGGCCGAGGCATCCAAGGCAAAAGAAAGAAAACAAAAATAGAAGACGTCCGATATGCTCAAGTCATCGTAAATTGGGTACTGTCAATGAATGAAAGGATTATATGATTCAAGCACAAAGATCGAGGCAAAACAATAAAACAATTGTCAAGTGTATTCAATTCATACTTCAGGCATTCGAGAAAGTGATTGCAAAGTTACTCACAGAATAGATTACATATAATATATTTCATGTATAAGAACCCTATCAAAATTTATATAAAACTAACCTAAGACTCATAGGGATTAGAATTACCTATCAAAATCGAAAATTAACCTAAACTCATGGGAATTAGAATTACCTATCAAGATTCATATAAAATTTACCTAAGACTCATGGGATTAGGATTGTCATGTTCATGGGAAATTCCCACATCTACTCATAAAAACATATTAGTGGTTTAGGATTGTCATGTTCGGGAAATTCCCATGATCTACTCATAAAAACATATTAGTGGTTTAGGATTAAAGGAAATACAATCCTATGAACAAATGATTTTTATTGATATGGGGATTAGAATTACCTGGTCTCCGTTTTGCTAACCATTGTCAATTGCTCCTATCGGAAATAGGATTGACTACGGATTCGAGCAATAGCACATGGTTTCATAAAACCGTATGATTTTACCGATCTAAATAAAGCGGGTTTTACATGAAGAAGATTTGGCTCAAGATGTTCTATTCGATACGGGTAGGAGAAGAACCCGACTCGATATTCCTAGGAGAGTAATTGATGAAAGACGAGAGAAAAGTAACGAGTGTTTTTCTAGGTTAGGTTTGAGCGGCTAACTTATATTTATAATTTAAATTTTAGGGTTTTAGCTCATTTTGGGCCCTTTAATTATTCCTAATTAATAAATTAACAATACAACCATTATAAATTTTTAGATTTTGCTATATATTATTATATCATTATCATTATTATTATTATTATTTAAATCTATTACTATTATTTTCATTATTTAAATCTATTATTATTATTAATAATAACGAGGTATTATTATATCATTATTATTATTATTATTATATAAATCTATTACTATTATTTTCATTATTTAAATGTATTATTATTCATAATAATGCGGGGTATTACAGAGCCTGTCTCTCCAGTCTCCTATCTCAATCTCCATTCTCGCTTGATGATTGCCTGACGGCCTCTCCACTCTCCAGTGCTCCATAATCGTTCTCTATTCTAGTTTCAGGTGTTGCTCATCATTCTCGATCACTCCATTCTCTACGGCGCCTCGTCTTGAGTCTCGACTCGACATATCCAGTCTCTAGCCGCGGATCACATAGGGTGTTGCAAGGTTACAGGGTGTCGCCACTTGGGCAGGGAAGGGCCGCCCTGCCCTGCCCATTATTGCCTTGCCCACAAATTTTAGGGCTTCTATCGGACAGGGCCGGGCACTGGGCTGCATTTTACTACCCAATGATCTCTTGGGCTGGGCATCGGGCAAGGGTCTCGTCCTGTCCAGCCCTACTCATGAACACCCCTAATGAGCACACAATGGGAACTCACACAAGACAGTGTAACAACCAAAGTGTGTGTTATCGTTGGTTAAAACAATTACTAGCCAATTGGGGCCTTGACTTCAGCTGACATTCTAAAATTTATTACTTCCTCTAATCCTAATTATAAGACTTAGTTGACTTTTTTGGAGAAATTAAAGAAGCTAATCAAATTACTTTAGAGTATTTTTATTTTTTTCTTCAAAGTAATTAGTTTGACTAATAAACTAGTAATATATATTCTAAAGATACATAACATATAAAATGATTAAGTGAGTTATTTAGCTTCCTTAATTTCTCCAAATAAAGTCAATTATGTCTTATAATTAGAACCGGAAGTAGTAGTATATATATGTATTTATTATATGATATTTTATTTTAGCCAATAATTTGGCCTCAGCTAATCTATTATGATATTTTCTATAAGGACAATGTTTGATTCAGTATTCATTGAATTGTGAGAGGAAAGTAAAATTCTTCTTAGATACTTAAGGAAAATGTTAGTATCATCCTATATCTTTTTTTTTTAATTATAATTATCGATTATTATTTGTTTATATTTTCAATATTACATGATACTATTTAGTAAATAGTTTAATATATTTATTTTTTAGTTTGTGCTAAAAGATTCGGCCACTGTGTGTGTTATGGATTACAGACCCATCGTAATTGATAAAAAGCATCCAACGTGATTCACGTTCCCACAAACGTTTTGTTTTAAGCTTAACAAAGTTGTTAACTCTTAACAAACCTCAAAAGAAAAGGAGTCTACATTATGTGCTTATTAGGTGCTAATACCTTTAATTAGAGGTATTAGCATATTTTTTTATTTTTTTTAATTTTTTTATATATTATATTTATTTAGATTTAAATTATATGCGATTTTCTCGAGATGTTTTTTTGACCCAAGATCTCAAATTAATTAATTTTCATAATACTTTGGTGTTACATGCACAAAAGTCATGATAAAATGTCGAGTTAAGGTGCAATTTTGCCCTTAAAGTATGCGCCAGGAGCAATTTTGCCCCCGAATTTTTTAGTAGAAGATATGTTGCTTTTCGAAGTTTAAAAACGAAGAATGTTGTCCCTTCGTTAGCTCGCTTAACGGTCAACGTTATGGTTTTTAACGGAAGGGCAACATTGCTACGTTTTTAAACTTCAGGAGCAACATTGCTCCAAAAAAAGTAGAACGTTGACCGTTAGGGTTTTTAACGGAAGAAGAATATCATTTACGTTAAAACTTCGGCGATAAAATCGCTTCCCGAAAGATATACTGCACCTTAACCCTAAAATGTATGTTAGTTTAGTGCCAGCTGGATCCCATATCTAATTTAGTGATTTTTTGACTTGGAAGACGGGGCAGGCGTGGGGGAATTGAAATGGAAAAGGCTGGGGATTTTTTTTTTTTGGTCAAAGTATTAAAAAAAAAAAAAAAAAAGCTGGGGATTACAGTAAACAAAGAAGACTAGGTTCTCAAAAAGCAGGAATATCGAATACCTGCTCATTTCATATTTTGTCACCGTCACCGACACCGACATTGTCGAACTTCTCTCTCTCTCTCACCCAACTTGCGCGTCTCTTTCTCTTCTCCGTTCATCCAAAACCCCCTGTGATTAATAAATAAACAGATCACCAACTAGTGTGTGCTTGTGTCTTTATAGTATAAATTAAAATCGCCACCATGGTTGAGGATGTTTTTATTATTTGCAGAGGAGCTTACTTTTGGACTGTACGTGCCCTCCATCTCATCAACCACACATGCCACATATATATTAATTCATATAACTATATATTGCCATTATTCATTCATATTTCCCTACCACCTTCGTGTTCTGTTGTACACATGGGCGGCCGGACCACACACTAGACTACGGATCCGGTTTCAGAGCTCGTCCAAGGGACGAGCTCTCTCTATTCGTCCGTACGGACGAGTTTTGACTGGCGTCCAAATCGATATAGGACGGTTTAGATTTGATTTTTTTTTTTTTTTACTTTTGTATTTTTTACCAAAAGAATTTTTAATGGGTAGAGAATCTAAAATAAAGATAATCTCTCAACTAACATTTTTTGAAAAAAATATTTTTTCATGTAGAAAAAAAATAAAAACGAAATTTTTTAAAAAAAATATGAGCCGTCCTGATCTAGATCTGGACGGCTAGGAGCTCGTCCGTACGGACGAGCTCCCCCTGCTTGTACAAAGGACGAGCCGGGAAGCTAGTTCCACTAGACTACGGCCCCCTTTGGATTTGGGGTTTTTTTTTTTTTTAAAAAAAAAAAAAATACATGTTTGAATGATTGTTCATCCTTAAATTAAATGTCTACCTTTAATACATCAAGACTACACTTCGTAATGGGATGAGGATGAATGGTTGAATGATTGTTTAGTGCCTTATATTAAAAAAAGATGTATTTGATAGCATTGATAATAAAGCAATTATGATGGAATTAAAAAAAATAAGGCCTAGAATGATGACATTATAATTATTTTTTATTGTAATATACTACTTTTTTATTAAAATATATGTACTTGAACTTATTGAGTGTCACCTTTCATTGTAATTTATGTAAATGCATTTATTTCTAACAAGATTTTAGCCTTACTTTTCTAAATAATGATTTGTAAAATAATTGTCTCTCTTATTACATCATCGTATTCACTTGATTTCATAAATATTTTTTTGATATTTATATTTTTTTGTTTTTTAATACATTTAAAACTTTCTTTTAAAAATAATTGTTTAGACTAGGGGTGTTCATCATGCCTACCTCGTCGCCCATCGCCCGCGCCTAATGAAAAATCGCCCGCCCTTGACCCTAAGAAAAGCGGCCGAAAAAATTGGGCACAACCGGGTCAAGCATTTTTTTGGGCGCGGGACCGGCATGTATCTTTTGCTTTCAAGATAGTGTATATAATATTTTTTTTTTTTAATAGAATAAAAAAATTATTTTATATTTTATATTTTTTGATGAGACGGAAAATGTCATTTAGCCTGCAAGTAAGCTTTAATTCTAACTCTATAAAATTCTTGAACACATATTACTTTTTAGATGCTTGAACACATATATTTGATATATACACACCTGAACACATATATTACTTCTTATTTTGTAATGTAATTGATGTTTTATTTTCTTCCTAGATACTGCACATGGAGAGGGGGGAATGTAATTGTTACGATTGTCGGTTGGCTAGTGGTGGATGAAGTAGGCAATTTGCAACCTTTAAAGTTAAAATTAAGGCTTAGAGCCTACAATTAATTGTTAATTTCACATGTACATGATGTAATAAACTAATAATATGCTTTCTTGTAGGTGATTCCATATGCTTTATCCTTTTGACAATTTGGAGCCTTGATGCAAACTTTAAGAGTATTGGATGTCTACAAGGCTTTAATTGCAATTTTTTGATACCTTGTATTTAATGAATTATGGATGTTATTTAATATTTCAGTTATGAATATTTGACTATTTGTTATTTTGTTAAGACATATGATTGTCTTTTTAATTTTAAGACTTAAGTTGTAGACTTATATCTGAATATTCCGAAGTGTAGAATTATAGATTTCATTTGAAATTTGCAATATTGTTTATTAGGTATGATTAAAGCTATTCTTTTTTCACATAGGGTATCGCAAGGTTACATGATATCGCCACTTGGACAGGGAAGGGCCGCCCTACCCAACCCATTATTACCTTTGCCCACAAATTTTAGGGCTTCTATAGGACATGGTCGGACACTAGACTACATTTTACTGCCCAATAATCTCTTAGGCAGGGCATCGGACAAAGGTCTCACCCTATGCTGCCCTACCCATGAACACCTCTAGTTTAGACATACACAACTTTTTGCTTATATATAGTAGTACTGATCTAGAATATTATTGTATATTACCAACCAAATAATATTCCTTATATATATATATATATATATATATATATATATATATTAGATTATGACCTGTACTGTATAGGACAGGAAGGAGTACCAATTAATTAGGCTATGGACGGTGGACCTTTTAGTTATGTAACAATAATTGGGTTATTATCATGATTACTAGAAACTACCACTCTGGCTTTAATTATAAGATTAAGTTAACTTTTTTAGATATATTAAGGAAACTAATTAAATTACTTTAGAGTATTTTTATTTTTTTTTTTCTCCAAACTAGTTAGTTTAACTAATAAACTAATATATAATTAAGGATATACAACATATAATATGATTAAGTAACTTATTTAGCTTCCTTAATCTCTAAAAAAAAGTCAACCCGGGTCTTATAATTAGGATCGGAGGGAGTACTACATATGGTAATAATTTCATGCATGGGCTGGCTTAGGCTAGAGAGTTTCACTTGTTAACCTATTTTATTAATTGCAATTGTGGGGTTAATCATGTCCCATGGGATTCAAACTCCAATTAATTGATTTTGGTTCCTCAAATTTTAAATAATAGGTTTTAGTTGTTCTCAAGGTATTTATTGAGTTATATGGACCAATGTTTTAAATGAAATAAAACTTGAGGAACTAAAATATATGATTTGAAACTTGAGGGATCAAAATTAAAATGACGACAGACTTAAAATACAAAATATTATGTTAACCCTTAATTATAAGTATATTTCTTTTAATATTTGTTACACACGTGAAATGTTCAAAATGCCCTTGTCCTAAAACAAAATATTATTACCTTAACTTCTTAATTTGGTGCTAAATGTAATATTTAATTCATTTTGTCTCCTTAATTTATGATTCTTTCTTTAAAATATCTCAAATGATTACACATGCATATTAAATTAAGAGATTTTTTATTATATGACTACTAATGGATGCTAATCTGACAACCAATAAACTTTAACTTTCGGTTAAGAGGGTTGAATTTAAAAGGGCATTTTGAACATTTTACTAAGGGAAAAAAATTGCACTCAAGCCTTTTATATAGGACTTGGAAATAGCTTTAACAAATTAGTGTAATAATTTAACGATGGAAAAAAAAAATGGTAATTTCCTTATAAAGAAGTTACTCCCTCTGCTTATCGAACCATTCCATAACTGGTTAGCGCGTGTTGGCTTCACCTCTCAAGGTAGGGTTCGATTTTGCATATCCGTCTGATCCTTAATATAGATATACTTATATGGTTAATTTTGATTCTAAATTTAATATATAATTTTTATATTTGTTATCTTTTTCTAACTTATTCCTATTATATTCCCTCAATAATAATGAGAATGAGGGAATTAGAAAAAATGAATAGGTTGTTTTAAAAAACATATATCATATTAACTAACTTTCTTAATATAATCAAATTAGGTAAAATATCTTATAGTAAATTGAGATTCTCTCATTTACTTTTCTTTCCATTTACTCTCCTCTACCTTCCACCACCATTGGATCAAAGTTTTAAGGGTTCAAATGTAACATTTCATAAATAAAAGAAATAATTATAATTTTATTAAAAAATATATAAATAAAGTTAAATTGTTAAAATTTAATATGAACAGTGAAAAATTATATAATATTATTATAAAGTAATTTTTTCACTTTTCTATTACAGTGTTTTTTTTTTGGTTATTTCAGTTGATATTCTTGATATCAAATTTTAAACATTTAAATGCATTTATATATTTTTTAAGTGAAAATATAATAATTTTTGTTGTTATGAAATGTTATATCAGGACTCTTAGAACTTTGATCCAATAGTAGTGGATGGTAAAGGAGAGTAAGTGCTTGTTTGATTCTAAGGGAGGGATGCAAGGAAAGCGTAGATGGTTACATTATTTGGTGGGGAGGAGGTGAGTGATTTTTAATGATAACAATTTACCATTTTACCCTAACATATTTTGTTATTTGTTATATAAATTAATTCACATCTTATCTATTTAATATAATAATATTTTTATTTATAATTAATATAATAAGAACATCTTATCTAAATTTTACTTATAAACATATATTTTTAATATATTTTTATTTTATATTAAATATTTTTTATTTTTTTATTTTAATAAAATATTTTTCATTATAGATATTATAATATCACAAAAGTTATAAAGATAAATGGTCCAAAAATTTGGCTCACCTTCGAAACCCCTTAATTTGAAGGAAGCCAAAATAAAGGTGTTAGAAGGGAGGAGATGGAAACTTTGGAGTCCCTTCACCTCCAAAATTTCAAATCAAATGAGGGGAGGAGCTCATTTTTCCTCCCCTTCCATCCTCTTCCTTCCAACCAAACATGCTCTAAGGGAGAGGAAGGGTAATAGAAAGTTTTTTCCATCTTATATTCCATCCTCTTCCTTCCATTTTTTTTTTCTTTTTGAAGGAAAACAGTGGTGTGGTTGGTTTTCACGGCAGTCTTTAGTATGTGAGGTCCCCAGATCGAACCTTGTCTCAGACAATTATGTTCTTTTTTTTTTTCTCCTGCCAACTCGCCTACTGCCAGATCAAAGTACTGCCATCTTAATACAGTCTGCTTCTCTGGGTATTTTCCCTCATCTGCTTTTATGGCAACTTTATAATAGGTGCTGTTAAGATACCTAATTAAATTTCGCACAGGTTTGACTCATGAGAAAATGAATTTTTTTATTTATTTTTTTATCATTGTCTGTAAGGTCAGTTTAAACTTGTGGAAAAAAAGAGAAAATAAAAAAGCCCCGAAAAATAGTTGCATACATTGCACAAATTATTGAATATTCTTTAATTTAGGACTTAAAATTAATACTATGGTTAGCAAGAAGGCTTATAATTCTCTCAAACAATTTCAGAATTTTGCCCTCCATTTGCTCTTGTAATTAATGGATGTTTTCCCTTGAATCGATGATTTACCACTACATTATGCACTATATCCGAAGAATCGAAGAACGCTTTTATAATCGTTCCAGTTGTAATAGTTTAGTTATTTCTTGATTATTATTTTTTATGTTAGGAAAGTTTTCTTTTCTTTTCTTATTTATATATATTTTTTTAATACATTTAAAATCTCTAAATCAAAGCATGTTCCATGAAACATGAAAAGATTGTAATAACATCTCAAGTTTTGAGATTTGAGATTTGAATATTTTATCAAAATTGAATTGGAAATTTGTCTTAAATTAGGGAATTTAAGACATATTTTTCCATAAATTAAGGACAAATAATTAGGGAATAATTTTTGGCATAAATATTTTAGAGATAATATTTTATCCAAACGAAGTATAACACAAAGAAAACCTTAAATGGAATTAAGGATTAAATTTTTTTTAGAATTAATTCTTGATTAAAACTTTCTAATTAAAGGGAATAGTATCTCCATTGCTTATTTATTTATAATTTTATTTATTTATTTATCATTACGAAGTGTGGACAAAAGAATCACCGATAAATGGGTGCGTGCATCTCACACTCACAGAGATGCTTCTACGCCACTGTCGCGTGTGTGAACGCCTCTTCGCCCCGCGACACCTCGCTTCCCTTCCTTCCCAACTTTACCTCCCCCACGCGCCTCTTTATTCCACCTGTTTTCACGTCTCCCATGCATCTCAATTCTCAATCAAAACAAAATGCCTCTAAATATTTTTTTATATTATATTAAGAGATAAAAGCTCATCATACTATACTATCGTAAATCATATATTATATTTCCTCGGTTCTAAATATAAGATATATTTATTTTTTTAAAGAAATTAAAAAAAATTAAATAATTTACTTAGTAGCGGACCTTAGGATAAATATTTTGGGGGCCAAATATATAATAAAAGTATTTTAACAATTCTAATTTATAAGATAACATATTTTTTTACATTATATTAAATTTTTAAAAATTCTAAACAGATTTTTTTTTGGGGCATGGCCTCCCCTGTCTCTTCTAAAGTCCTTCATTGAAGTTAATTAATTAATCATATTATATGTATGTAATATGCCTTCTTATATTAAATATCGATTTATATGTTAGACAAAATAATTTGAAAAAAATGAAAATACAAATATTTTAAATTGATTTAAATTAATTTCTTAATTTTTCTAAAAAAAATTAATTATATCTTATATTTAAGATCAAAGGAAGTAATAAATTAATAAAATTACTTTTTATTTTTTTATTTAATATTCAATTCGGGATTTGTGGGGTTTTTCTCCCAATATTTAGTAAAATAAATTCTAAGTAGAAGCTAAACAATTAAGACGTACGTACCTAATAGCTAGACAATCAGATTAAGTAAAGAAGAACGTTGCTTTAAACAAAGCAATACATATAATATTATAATACCAATGCTTTTCGTACAATTAAATTCATATTCGTATGTGAAATGATGTTATTCCTATACCCCTATTGAAGTCATTCCTATTAAATTTATATATGCATATTTTTTAGCAAGAATATGAGCTTACTTGTAATTAATCTTTTTTATTTTAAGAAGGCAACGAACATTTATGAGACGTTAAGTAAAAAAACATTGGGCAACATTTAGAGTGCAGCGTTATAAAAGCAATTGAAAAAAAAAAAACGTAGCTAATGATGATTTTTCTAGTTTAACGATTGATCGTTAAAGAAAAAGTTTTAACTTTCATTAAGGAAAAACATCTTCTTTTTTTTTTAACTATCAATCCAAACAAAATCGCTACGTTTTTTGAGAAATATTTTCTGAGTTTAAAAAGTTGTAGAAAAAATTTTAGATTATAGATAATAATTTGTGTTTGGATTGATGGTGGTAGAAGTTGACGGGGCGCGTCAAAAAATTAAAGATTTTGGAAAAAAGCTAGATTCTGTAAGTTTTTCCTTAACGCTTTTGAACGTTAGAAGTTTTTAAACAGGTCGAACTTAACATCGAATCCAAACACACCAAAATTTTTCTCCAAAGTTTCATTTAACTCTTATAAACGCTCCCAACGCTCTTACCAAATAAGCTCAAAATAGGCTTTTAACCCTTTTATTTTAAGAAGGCAATGAACATTTATGAGACGTTAAGTAAAAAACAAACATTATAATTTATAATTTACAGTAGGATATAACTAATTATAGGCTACTTTGAGGCGGAGCGCGTGGAAGTGGGTCCATTTAAAACCTTACGTGTGACTCATCTCTCACTTTATAAGAAGAGAGATGGTGCTCAGAATCACTCACAAACACACGCACAAAAGGCGTTTCATACCATTCGTAACAACCCTTAGCCCCCAAAATCACATTTCATTTCCAGAATCCTCTTCTTCTTCTTTTCATGGCTTCGTCGTCGCCGGTGTTCCAGAACAACAATAATGATACCATTCAACAAGGTATGTACTCTTGATGATTCGCAATTATATACGAACACATACAGAGTTTCTTTCATTTAATTGTTGTGAATCGATCGATTTCCAGTTTCGAAACTCATGTATTGATTGTTTGATTTGGTTCAGTGAATGAGGGACCCATTCCTTTGGACCAGAACGTTCTGCAGAAGCACGTCGCTTTCTTCGATAGGAACCACGACGGCGTGGTTTATCCATGGGAGACTTTTCAAGGTTTTTCTCTCTTCCCACGACCATTATCATATCTTCTCTATCTTCTTATCCCTTCGTTTTCCATTTATAACACATTAACGAAAAAGAAGAGAAAATGTTGTAGTCTGGGGGAAAACAAAACAAATTCTCTGGTTGTAGGGCAACTTTTGTTTGTCTCTTTCTTTTTTTTTTTTTTTTTTAAACGGTAGAAACTGTTTTAATGTAATTTATGATATATAAAATAGAAATAAGTTTTTATGAGCAAAAAAAAAATAAAAATAAATTTGTGAGAAAAGTTTTATCTCGATTTATATAAATATAATATTTTTAATGCTAGGTCAAAAGGATTTGTGTTTTAACCGTAAAGATGATGTTTTTTTTTTTTTATAACTAAATAAAAAAGGTTTATAAACAAAAATAATCGAAAATTTAATTTAGTTTAAATTTAATTTATGTTTAAAAAATAAAAAAATTAATTTTAATGGTGAAGCAGATATTAAAACTCCCTTATAAATGGGAGGTCATAGTTTGAATCCTATTTATAACCTTGTCTTTTAATTTGTTATTATAAAAGGTTAAACTTAGCAAGGAAGAGGAGAGAGGTACAGCATAATATATCTTGATTAACTTGATTCCATCCATTAGAATCTCATTCCATTGTAGTTCGAAAGCAACTGACTTTAGTGAGTGGAATAGGGGGGAAAAAAAACTCTTTCTGTAAAATTAAAAGTTAAACTACATTATCTTTATATATTCTCGGGCCCCACATACATGATGCCCAAAATTCATCTTTCCCGGCTCTAATTGTCCCTTTCTTTCATGGTTATCCTATCCACACCCAACATAAAGGAGAAACCTCTGCTTTCTTATTTTTAGCTAAAATAAAGGATTTAGGATATCCTAAATATGGAAGCTGATCCTCTTGATGATTTCTTTTTCTCATTATCTCTTATGAGCTCATCTAGACCATTAATTAAGAAGATAAGAGAAAAATCAAAGTACTGCTATAACCTTTCAGATTAATTAGATAAATATGATTTAAAGATCGAGGGATAATAAGAAAATGATTATGAGAGAAACCGACCCCTTAAATATATGGGTTTGGATACAGTTCTCTTCTCTTCCCATCATCTTCCCCATTTCAGCTTTTAGATTGAAATCTGAACGGTTTCATGTTTTATAAAAATATTTAAAAAATGTTTTTTTTTATTATAAAACATTAAATATAAACCGTTCAGATTTCAATCTAAAAATTGAAAATGAGGAAGATAATGGGAAGAGGTTGAGAAGAGAACATGACCGTAGCTACTCCCTAAATATATATAAGATGTTCCATTTTATTTTCTAAATTTATAATTTATTTTTAAAATATATTCATATGGATTGCACATAGATATTAAAATTAAGTGTCAGGTTTTATAAATAAGAGTTTTCAATACAAATGATTAAATGAGATATTATATTTAGAAAACTCCACATTTTTGACAAATAATTAATGTAACTATTCCATCACATCTTAAATGTAGAACATCTTTACCTAATTCACAAAGATTAATTAAGAAAAGATATATAAGTTAGTTTTGGTAATTAAGGTGTGTCTATCGCTTATGTTAGTTTTCCTGAAATGACCATAGCTTTTATTAATTTAAACTTTAAAAAATGGTACGTTAAATAGGGATGCTTTGAGAAAAATAATTAATGTGAAAGATAAAAGTGGATAAGATCTTAAATGAAAGACCAAACCAAAGTCTTTCATAAGTTCTTATATTTAGGATTAGGTGAAATATTTTTCTGAACATAAATAAATTCATTATTTAGCTTCTACATCTAAGATCAGAGAGAGTAGTAGATTGTTAAAGACCAAACCAATTAAATCTGGATCCAGGAATTTCAGTATTGGTTTTGCATTTTTGTATTTTATTTAGTTGTGATTTTAGGATAATTACGGAAATGATTGAAGATATGTATTTGTGGATTAAATTGCAGGATTTCGAGCAATAGGCAGTGGGCTCCTCTTGTCTTTTGCGGGTGGTTTTCTTATCAACGTCGCCCTCAGCGGCAAAACCCGTCCTGTACGTTTAACCATTACCTTTTCCCCCCTTCTTCTATAATATTTCTCTGTATGTGATAAAACCAAAATAAATAAATAAATAAATCAGAAAATATTTTATCCTACATATTAATATAAATCTGAGTTGGATTAGGATCTAATTAATGATATTATGTTCAGGTAAATCTCATTATCTTTCAATTATAGTGCATGATACCTTTAATTATTAGCCTCACGTACTTTAAAACTCAATTTTGTATGAAGTTCATATGGAGGTTCACTTTTTGGAGGAGGCATATATGAATGAAATTTAATATCATTAGATGTTTGTATCTTAAAAAGGTACGAAATTTTAAAAGCATTAATCACGCATATAGCTAACTGAAAGAAACATTGAACCAAAACAATAGAAGCTAGCGGAGCGTAGGCCATAATATAACATAATGATGATTGTGTCACTTTCTATTTGTTTGGCCATTTATTTATTTATTTCATAATGACGTAATAAAGTCAATGGCCCATCACTTGCATATGTCGTTTAATATTGCCCTAAAATACAGTTAGATTGCCTTTTTATATATATTATTGTTTACATTCAGAGTGATAGAATCTAATAGAATAGTTGCTTGATTTGTAAAACCACGTGCCATTCATATTAGAGACTTAATATTATATATTTATTGAGAGTTTTTTTATATATACAATGAGTTTTCCTCGGCGCGTTTGGAAGAAAACATAGAAATTATGACATAGCTAGCTAGGTATTTTTATGTTGATTAATTCATGGATGGTTTTCTTGTGGTGCAGGGAAAGTGTCCTTCTCTATTGTTCCCAATAGAGGTTAAGAACATACAAATGGCCAAACATGGAAGTGACTCTGGAGTCTATGATACTGAAGGAAGGTACGTAAATGCTTACACACACACACACACACATATATACTGATCTTGTATACTGAGAAAATTAACTTCCCATCAAGCAAATGAACAAACAGAGAATCTAATGTATTACATCTTTTAATGGATGAGCTTTCAGGTTTGTTCCTTCCAAATTTGAAGAGATATTCAGGAAGCATGCAAAAACACACCCAGATGCTTTAACAAATGATGAACTCAAGGAAATGATGAAGGCTAACAGAGAACCTAAAGATTACAAAGGATGGTGAGTCACTCACTTACTCTTTATATATATATATATATTGAGAAAATATGATATGGAGGCAATCTATATACTGCTGAATCAATTAACATTGAAGGCAAATCTTCATTTTAGAGTAGAAATTTCTGTTAATGTCCAACTCTCAAACACTTGTATAAACCAAATACTACTGCACAACATTCTACCAACAAAAAAATTAGTTCGATTGGTTAGAATTAATCCTTATGGGGTGATTTGGGCTCAAATCCTGTTGGCATTGTGACCAAGGACTTCATCAAAAAATGCTACTTCTGGTTTTTAATAGAAGATCAAGGTAACTAATTTGGAGCAATCTCTTGATAAAAATCATCATAATATGTATAATAATAAGGATAGTTTTGGGGAAAAAAATAAGACAAAATAGATTAGGGTCTTATATTTAGGATCAAAGCAAACTCCTGTCCAATTCTTAAATTTAGGACAAGAGGGAGTGACACGTGAGGGGGAAAAGGAACAAGATAACATTCAAGGTTAACAACAGAATCATGTGAGGGGACACACACACACATACAAGGTGTGAATTGTGTTTTACATTTGTGAGACTGTGTGTGTGTGGTGATTATAATTGTATGTGCACATTATGCAGGGTGGCTGGTTACACAGAATGGAAGATTCTATACGATCTGTGCAAAGACAAGGATGGGTTACTGCACAAGGAAACCATCAGAAGTGTTTATGATGGTAGTCTGTTTGAAAGGATGGAAAAGCAACACTCTGAGAAGAAAAAGAAGAAATAAATTAACTAACTTTAATCATCTTTTACGTACATGCACCTGTATTACTGTTTCTTTTATCATTTTCTGGTATATGATTGTGTATGTATTAAGTACTAGGGATAATGAATGACTTAAATTTGTGGCACTTATACATACATATACAGGGTTCTGATGTTTATTTTATAAGATATTTGCCATTATAGTTTGATTCAAAGGTCAAGAAAAATAATGGCGTGTTTGTGAAAGAAAGACAAAATGTGAAAAGAATAACAAACATATGAGACAATTTGATGTGAGAGCACAAGAGCTTTTCTAGATGCTTCCCTTTATGGTGGTTCTTATCTGTTCTACAAGAAAATGTGATATATGCTTGATGCTTTCTTGCATGTTAATGCAATTAAGCACCAAAAAGTCACAGGGCCGGTAATTGGATTGATTGATCATATTTTTTCAGATAAATCTAGCAAGTCTCTATCTTGAATTCAAATATTGGGAATAATGAAATTACGCTTAGAGGGATTCTCTTATTTAAGAGAGTAATCTGAACCAAGTCAATAAACATTTGTAAGATTTTTTTGTTAATAATCTATCTAAAGATTTGGTTATAGATAAAACATAATGGCGACGAGCGAATAGTGGTGCCTGCCTTCAAATATGCCATGCATGTAGATAACTCTCATCTAAGTTTACAAAATTATTTCATAGCTATTATTCACACATCAAATATCACATAAACTGGAGAATTAGATGACGTTTATATAGATAGATAGATGTATTTGAATTTGAATTATTAGATTTAAAAGCTCAAATTTAACATCAATATATATAAAATTATTTGTTTATTAGGTAGTATAAAAAAATTGATACCAATAAGAACGAATTGTTCTACTCACATATTTGGAGAGTATCAAAAGAGTATGCATACATATATGGTTGATATTTGAAATGATTAGGATATATTAGGTATTTGAAATTCTAAAGTAACTGTAATAAAAAGTTTATTTGGATAATTTGAATCGAATCCAAATCCATGAAAATTTAAGTATATATCCTAATAATGAATTTTGTTCAGATCCAAATCCCCACCAATCTAAAGATAATATTAAGGAAAAAATGAAACAAGAATTTCTGTCGGAGAAGGAGATCTTACAAAAATTAAAAGGAATAGTTATTTTCCTCATTAAACTAAATACTTATTTATTATGGACCACTATACAGAAGGATTTGTAACTAATCCAAAAGGCAGCCTATGTCAAGAAATTAATTTATTAATTATGTGTTAATATCAATTAATTCTTGGACTAATTGTAGCATTAAATTTTTATTAAGAGATTTTTTTTAGTCCCTAAACTTCCTCTCAATTATCGATTTAGCCTAAAAAAAATTTGATTCAGTAAAACTTAATACTTATAGTTTATTAAAGCTACGGCATAATAAATATTGATTTTTTTCAAGTTACATTTCAATGAATGAAGTCAAAGAACTGATAATTGGATTTTTTTTTTTTTTTTTTTTTTTTTTTTAAAAAGCTCTACTTTACCTAGTCCACATTCCATGCTTAGAGTTATATGCTTATTAGGTGCTTATACCTCTAATTAGAGGCAGTGGCGGACCCAGAAAATTATTGGTGTGGGGGCACCATTGGTGGGGCGATTTTTTTTTTTTAAAGCAAATTTTAAATGCATTAAAAAAAATAAAAGAATATAAAGGAAAAAACAAGGCCAAGTATATTACAATAAAAATAATTACAATGTCATTCTTTTAGGCCTAATTTTTGGAATTCTATCATAATTGTCTCATTATCAATGCTTTATCAAATACATCTTTTTCAATATAAGGCACTAAAAGGCAATCATTCAATCATTCATCTCCTATCCTATTACGAAGTGTAGTCTTGATGTATTTCATAGTTGAAAATGCTCTTTCCACAGAAGCAATTTCTACAGGAAAAGTTAATGCTAACTTTATAAGTAAATAAACCAAAGGATACACAATATGTGTTTTCTTTTCAACTATTCCTTGCAAATTCAAAAAATCGGATCAAGTTGCACATCAACAATATACGTGTCGAACCGATATTTAAGGATGGCAAAATCATTCTAATCAAAATCTGAAGGATAATAGTGGGTAAAGAAGAGAATTTCAATCGCTAGGTCAAAAACGAGGAAGAAGAAGAGTGACCAGGTGTGAGACGGAAAAAATAAGATTTTTTTTTTTTTTTAAAAAAAAAAAAGTGATTTGGGGGGGCACGTGCCCCCCTTCTCTAATAGCTGGGTCCGCCATTGATTAGAGGTATAATAAGCATATTTTTTTAAAATTATATATATATATGGTATGTATTTAGATTTAAATTATATGTGGCTTTCTGAGATGTTTTTTGCACCTAGTATCTCAAATTAATTAATTAACACCGTATTATGAAATTAATTAATTTGAGATCTTTGGATGCAAAACACATATCAGAAAACAACATATAATTTAAATCTAAATAAATTCAATATATAATTTTTTTAAAAAAACATATGTTTATTATACCTCTAATTAGATGTATAAGCACCTAATAAGCATATAACTCTAAGTATGGAATGTGGACTCTTACTTTACCCTTGTTTTTTTTTTTGGGGGTATAAAAGAGGCTATAAACCATTATATATTAAAAGAAACTAAGTTGGGGAACAAGTCCCATACACTCATTAGCAAGCACGGTCCACAAATTACTAGGACAGTTACTAAAGATTGAAGTGGTCTTCAATCCTTCTTTCGCAAGACCATCTGCTAGAGCATTTTGAACCCTAGGAATGTGAGAAAGTTTGACCTCCCAGTCCCTAGTCAGTAATTCTTTAATCTACAGATATACCAAAGAGCAGCTACTCTCGTGATTTCCTTGAGTTAGCTTAGTTACCACCATTCTTGAATCTGATTCTGATTTTACCAAGACACGCTTAAAGCCTTCATCCCATGCAAGCTTAAGACCAATTAAAATGGCCCACTCTTCCGCTTCATAGACACCACACTG
Organism: Acacia melanoxylon; assembly: GCA_019022615.1. Classification (NCBI taxonomy): domain Eukaryota; kingdom Viridiplantae; phylum Streptophyta; class Magnoliopsida; order Fabales; family Fabaceae; genus Acacia; species Acacia melanoxylon. Next base: position 2,725,147 of record JAFJYJ010000055.1, read on the forward strand.
TCCTAACATTTGAGTAAATCCAGAGAGCCATCGACCATTACAGTTCCTCATGACTCCTCCACAACCAGCAGTCCCTGTACCAGCTACCACAGCACCGTCTACATTCAGCTTGATCCAATTAGAAGGAGGAGGAAACCATTTGGATGGACAAGTGGTGTTCTGATCTTCTTGATCAATTTCCCTATCAGTTACACCCCAAAACATCTTCCATCTACTTTACCCTTTTTTAATACCAAACATGGGTAACATGTACTCCTTTTCAAATGGGTTAAGTTTTTTTTTTTTTTTTTTGGGTACAAGTGGGTTGAGATTTATATATTATAAATATCTTTGCATGGGTGGGCTATCAATAAGCCCATTTGGGAATACATCCCAGCCCACAACATTCATAGAGCTCTGATCCATAATTCCATATATCTCTTTCTAACTAGCTTTTTGTTAGCTTCCAATTATGCAGTCATAACATTTTTTTTTTTTTAATAATGGCCCAAATATTTGTATATATAAGAAGTAATCAGCAGTTTAATTTAGTATTTTTAGTCAGGTAAAAAAATTAGTATTTTTATTTTTTGGCCTGCTAGTATTTTTAGTTTTATTTGTATTTTGTAAATTACAAAATGAAATTACATGTGAAAGGCATTACTATTATTATGATAGTACCTATTTATCGTGAAAGAAAATAAATAGTTTAAATTTAATATTTTCTAAAATTATTATTTTAAATATTAATAAATAAATTGAAACTATTAAAGTATCATCTACGTACGCAATTCATAATTGGAACACAATTAATTTTTTTTTAAAAAAATAAATTATAAAATCTGAAGTATATAGTTTTTTAACATGACGGTGAAGATGGGAGTTGAGGGGGAAATGAGACAAACCATGGAAACCCTGATACTCCGGAAAAATTACCAACTGTACCTCATACGCATAAACCTCAGGTCCTTCCTCAGCTTCTCCAGTCCATAAACCCTACCAAATATTAAATTCTGCGCCTTCTTAACAATCAGCAGGACGTCTAGCTATGAATGTTTATTGCGTAACCAAGCATCAATCTCTGGAAAATGAAAGTCGTTGAAGGCGTTTTGATCTCCTTACTATCCAAGATGTTGCTTTTTATGCGCAACCTCTTTCAACTTGGTCGAAGAACTTCCCTCCGAGTGAGCTCATTTGCTTCTTCATATTCTGAAAACCCTAGTTACCCATTTGCCGGTGCGTCCGGTGTCTTATTATCGACATCATTGTCGCATAATTCGTTCATTGCTTGCCCTCTGGTTTGGTTCACTAGTTTTCTTTTTCTATTTAGATTCCCTTTTGTCTCCAAGGCAAGCCCTCAAAGTTTTATTGATGACATTAGTTTTGACTCATTGCGAAGCTTATTACAAGATGGCCATTGGGGTGATCCTAAAATGGCTAGTATATTAACATCAGCATTGGCGCCCATTTGGGTTTGCAAGGTTTTGGGGAAATTGAAGGAAGATCCGAAGCTTGCCTTGAGGTTCTTCAAGTGGGCAAGAAGCCAAATAGGATTTCACCACACCACGGAATCGTATTGCATCTTGGCTCACATTTTATTTTGTGGGAGGTTTTACCTTGATGCAAGAGGGATACTTCGGGAGTTAATTTTGTTAAATAGAACGCTGCCAGGTTATGATTTATTTGATATGTTGTATTCGGCCCGGAATGATTGCAGTCCAGGCTTTGGAGTATTTGATTGTTTATTTAGCGTATTAGTTGAGTTGGGAATGCTGGAAGAAGCTGGTCAATGTTTTTGGAAGATGAAGAAGTTCATGGTTCTTCCAAAACTGCGATCCTGTAATGAGCTTTTGCATAGACTTTCAAAAGCAGGCAAAGGGGAATCATCGATGAAGTTTTTCAAGAACATGGTTGAGGCTGGTCTTTCACCCACGATTTTCACATATAATATAATGATAGGTTATTTGAGTAAGGCAGGAGATTTAGAAACTGCTAGGAATTTTTTTGAAGAAATGAAATGGAAGGGCCTCGATCCAGACAGAGTGACATATAATTCTCTCATTGATGGACATGGAAAAGCCGGCTTATTACATGAAGCAGTTAATATATTTGAGGAGATGAAATGTGTAGGATGTGAACCGGATGTGATAACCTACAATTCTCTAATCAATTGCTTCTGTAAGTTCGAAAGAATTCCTCAAGCTTTTGCTTATCTGCATGAGATGAAGAAAAGGGAGCTGAAACCAAATGTTATAACTTATAGTACACTTATTGATGCATTTTGCAAGGCAGGTATGATGCTGGAAGCAATTAAATTTTTTGTTGACATGAGACGGCTTGGTCTTCTACCTAATGAAGTTACCTATACGTCTCTGATTGATGCAAACTGTAAAATAGGTAATATGACCAGAGCATTTGCACTGGCAAATGATATATTGGAGGCTGGACTCAGCTTAAACACTGTGACTTATACCACTTTATTGGACGGTCTTTGTGAAGATGGTAAAATGAAAGAAGCAGAGGAGTTATACAGGGCAATGTTAGAAGCTGGAGTAGATCTTAATATAAAATCTTATACCGCCCTTGTTCATGGATATGCTAAGGCTGAGATGCCAGAGAAAGCAAGGGATATTTTAAATGAAATGAAGAAGAAAAGCATCAAATCAGATCTATTGCTCTATGGAACCATAATATGGGGCCTTTGCAAGCAGAACAAGATTGAAGAAGCAGAGGCTGTAATACATGAGTTGAAGGATTGTGGTCTAACTTCAAATAGTTATACATATACGACCCTTATGGATGCATATTTTAAGGTTGGGAATACCACTGAGGCACTTAATCTGTTTCAAGAAATGCAGGAACGGGGCATTGAGGCAACAATTGTAACCTTTGGTGTACTAATAGATGGCTTATGCAAAAAGGGATTGATCCAGCAGGCAGTTAGTTACTTTGGAGACATGACAAGCTTTGGTTTGCAACCTAATGTGATGATTTATACTGCTTTAATTGACGGCCTTTGTAAAAATAATTGCCTTGAAGAAGCAAGAAAGTTGTTCAATGAAATGCTGAATAAGAAAATGAGTCCAGATAAAATTATTTACACCGCTTTGATTGATGGGAACCTGAAGCATAAAAATCCGCAAGAAGCTTTGTGCTTACAGATGAAAATGGTTGAGATGGGTATGGAGTTAGATTTGCTTACTTATACTTCATTAATTTCGGGTTGTTGTGACTGTGGTCTCTTACAAGAGGCAAAGTCACTGCTTGATGAGATGCTTGCAAAGAATATAATTCCTGATGAGGTTCTTTGTATTCATCTGTTGAGAAAATATTATGAGCTAGGAAACACAAGTGATGCTCTGGCTCTGCAAGATGATATGATTAAGAGGAGCCTGATTTCTGGACCTTTTGATGTTACACCTTTTTCTATACACACTTGAGAGGGAAATCTTGCTTTTCTTAGTCCATTTTCCCCAGTTATAGTGACCAGCGATCAGGATTTTGATGCTTGATTCCAAGGTTGAATAACATAAATTCAAATGAATATGGCGCCTGGTTATGAAAGGGCAATTGTTATTTCCACTTGATGCTTCTGGAAGCTACTCTTATGTGAGTTCTGCTTCTAGGATTTCTGTTGCAAGCTTGTGTGTTATGACACAAAAGAATGATATTCTTGTTCCTGAGGATAATTCTTCACAGTGAGTGATTTTGATCTGGCTAAAATTTTGAATTATATTCTTTACTGGGTACTTTTATTGTGAATTATATAGAGGAGCCTTTTTCTTGTGACTATTAAGCTTCACAAAGATTTTCTAATGGTTCTTGTTCCTTGTAGGAATCAACCATGTCAGAATAACAACTTCTATGACATGTGAAGGATTTCAGCTACAGTAAATGATTCTTTTATCACTTAGATGTACAAGGTATTTAATACTATTTAAAATTTGCAGCTTTATGTACGCATGAAAATATTAGCATAGTCATCAAAATTGTGTCATCACTGCAGCCGTAACGATGTTCATATGCAAATTTATCGTAGAGTTTCAGAGCAGCAAGGTTTTCTTTGTACTTATGAGGAAACATCTTTGCATGGTTAATGATCCGTAGTTTTATTTGAGAAAACAAGTTGTTCTAATGCAGTATTAAGCATTTCATGTTACCTTGATCTCCGTCTTTAATCCATGAAAATAAATGTAACTCATCCAATATTTCATGCCCAAACCTATGTCAATTAGGACCGTACATACCTTCTTGTAGCTACCAATAAAAATGATAAGGAATAAATGCCCTAAGAAAATCTTTTATAGGTGCCACCTGCAAATTCCAAAGAAATAGTAAACCACCCGAGTCCTGAAACCAGAAAATAAACTGCCAAGTAAATCAAGAGTCCCAAACCCTTGCAATAAAAATTTATCCATTTCTTCCCTCTTGTTTCCCAAAAAAGGACAATAATTTTCTCTATCCCGTACTGACAATGCCCTTAAACTTCCTAATCTCTGGCTTCGTGTAATAACAGCTCCGTTGCCAGCTAACCTGTGCAGGTCTCTTTTTTCTTTAGAAGAGTCCTATATGTCACTTGCACCTTCAACTTTCTCCTATATTTATCTGACAGCTGAAAGTTCTTCTAGCAAGTCTGCACATCTTGGATATCTCTACAAGTCAAATTGTTGGGTTTATGTTGTTGCATATTCAGGGCTGCTAGAGTTATGAATTTTTTATTTGGAATTAGTAAGTACTACAGGTATACGATAGATGTCTGCTATAAAATTATTTTTTCTGCACAGGCCCCGCATCATGCTCTTATTCCATGCATAAACAGTATTTGGTTAAGTTCCAAATATGAGAACCAATCAATTGTGCTTCCCAACAGGCTTGAATTGGAGGTACATTCATATCATCTTGAATGTTGGGAAGGTTACGTTTGGGTATACAAGGCACTAGAGAAGCTCAGAAGCATACTTGCATTCTTGGCTTCGTGGTCATTCATCGTTCAGACTTTACCTTGAGGACAAGATAGCTTTCAAGGGAGGGGCAACTGATGGCAACTCAAGCCCGACGAGTGGAAGAACGCGTGACTCAACCCACAACTCAGCCCAACAATCTTGAGAGGAGAAAGTACAGTTGACTGAAGCTAACACTACATGATTTATAGAGAATATTTATTAGGCCATTGGTCCTTTAAAGTAATGTGGATTCACATTGGACGGGCACCATTTGAGGGTTGTTATCCTGATATTTTCCTTTTGTTAGTCAATTTTCTGAGTGAACCTGACAAGGCAAGCAAATGATTAATCATCTTTTGGAGTTTCACCCTCATGATGTATAAATAAAGGACGGTTTTGCCTTCATCGTGTTATCGTAAAATTCTTTTGTTTATCCTTTTTGGATTTCAAGTTTGATTGGATCTGTAATTTTGTCCCTTATACATTTATTATTGGTCAAATAGAATTTATTTAAAAAAACACTGGGACATCATAGGAAAGTGATAGATTAATTTTACCAAAACTTGGATTATTTAGTGATTCCCTTGATCTATGTGAAATGATTTTGTGACATTTCTTAAAAAAATTATAGTGAGGGAGTAGATATAAGGGATATTTATTCCTGTCACAATGTTTGTTTGGTTTCATTTATTTTAGGGTTAATATAATCATTGGTTCTTTAAGTTTGACCTCTTTTTGATTTTAGTCTCTCAAGTTTCAAATCAAAAGTTTTGGTCCCTTAAATTTCATTTTGTTTAAAACATTGATCTCTATAACTTAATAAAAACTAAGATTATTTTGTCTCTAAAGGGATTAAAACCAATGCTTTGAAACTTGAGGGATCAAAAATGATATTACCCTTTATTTTAAATAATTTTTTGCTGTATAAGATGAATATATAAGATGAATTTTACCTTAATACACAAAAAATACATTTTTAAGTGTTCCCATGCTGGACCCACGCACGCTAGTGCTGACAATTTTCCCTTCCTATTTACATAATGCATGTCCCAAAAATGTGAAAATGCTTAGGAAAGCTAATTTATACAAGAACTATGAAGACATTTGGTCAAGAATTAAAACCAGTGATGAGGATAAACCCAGTATCCTAAGGAATCTGGATTGCACTTTGAACACTCAATATCATGTCCCGAACCTCTTTGAACCACACTCGGAGCAAAATTTAGAAGTTTCTCTCACAAATGGGGCCCCACATTCATCACAAAACTTTGCAGGACTCGATGGCTGCAACACAATAGTGAAGTTTTATCAGTCAGGAAAAAGGATATAGTCACATAATATCAAGTTGTCTCAATCATCAAAATCAATTGCTCTCCTAAACTCTCATGAAGCATTATAAAATAATCCTGAGTCTTGAACTATGATAGAAGCCCAGAATTACAACGAACTGATATAATTGCAGATCTGTATTCATTAAATCAGGTAAGAGCTTAATAGAATCAAGAACGAAGTGCATGAGAAATATACTCACCATTATATGCAGGCGTCCACCAACGTGGCCACTCGTGAGTGGTTGTAAGCAGGGCAACTGTTGAGATATTGTTGGTGACTGGTGAGCATGAGAAATTTCAGACAAATGTGGGGAAGGACCACCGTGATGGTTGTGAGAATAGGGGCCTGCTTGCTGACCCTGATGCATAGTTTGATGGTTCTGGTGAACTGGATGAAACTGAGGCTGATGTGGCAAAGATTGCATGTGATGTTTGCATGGAGTTTGCTGCTGACTAGGTGGCTGAAAAACATGAACAAAATAAAAATAGTACCTATATTCTAATGCATCGGCAAGATCAAAATAAGGCATGTCTTCTCATCGGTTAAAGGGAAGATTCACATTTCCCATTGACCATTAGGATTGCAGTGAAAAAAAGGGCATGGGGGAATTCGTATGACCGCATGACTCTGCCAAATTTTTGCAAATGTGGTTTTCGAATTTCTTACATATGACCCAACAGAGAATACTTAAATGTGGTTACAATAATTACCATAATCTCTGCAATCTATAACTGAATTGCTTTTAAGTGGCAAAAACACTACTTGCTACCAATAAATTGGAAGGCAAATTTATAGGAAAAGCAAATTAACTTGTGCTTCACTTACAGAGCGAAATCCTTGAGAAGCACCCAATGCAGAAGAGTTGTCAGCTCCAGGAAAACTCTGTAGAATTGAGTCAAGTCAAGACCATGAAACGCTAAATAAAGTTTAGATTAGCAAAAGCCCATGAATCAGAATGCAGTTAACCTCTAAATATTGCATCATCAGGCTATTAACATAGTTTTATAAATACCAATCATGATTATGGAGTCAAAAATAGCCAAGTGCATAAATTAATAATCCAAGCCGAGCCAGCTGAACTTCATTGTCATGGTTCATACATAGAAATTGCATTTTTTTGGTAATGTTTAAAAAATTGCAGTCTGAGAAACTTCTTAGAAGTTTGAAAGGGCCATTTCATTTGCCAAAATGAGCCATTTTATGCTTACAGGTAGACCAGAGACATTGGGTATCATGTTTGATGCTGCACGCCTAAACTTGTGTCTTGGAGAATAAAATTTATAGTCACGTGCAGAGATAGCAACATCATGGCGACCTGTCATTCTCTTGAACCTGAAACAAACAAGTCAGACCAGCATTCACAATTGATAAAGTAAAACACCATAATGCTCAACTTACCATTCAGCATCATCAATAGGCATGGTTTCTGGTTTTTCAACAACATTCAAACCATTGACTACTACAAAGCGAACACGCTTCTCTTCTTGAATTACTAGTTCTGGAAACCTTGTCCTTGTTTCGACAGAAGTAGCCAATTCTCTTCTCTTGTATGTACATGGTCCTGATGGGGAGTAGCTTAATAAACATATCATTGAATTAAAAACTTGGGAAGAAAAATAAATAGAAGGACATCTACATCACAATGCATTAGTTTCACAAATGCCCAACTCAGTCTTATTTTGGAGGCTGAGTAACAGAAGAGTGTGTCAACTTAAATATTATAGAACATCTGATTAGTTTCATAACATTTTTTTGGGAGGGTTTATGTACCTTTCTTTGGAAATTTCTTGGCCAGTCTTCTATACAAACCACCAGCAGCTTCTAGCGCTACCCCAATTGTCTTTTCACGAATACCATTCAAGCAAGCAAGCCGGATGTTGACATCATTTACTAAACTTTCATACATATTTGCAATATACATCAGAGGTAAAGCAAAGTTAGGATCTCCTTCATATTGGGCCTCTCTTGTCTTCCTTTTATTAAGCTTATCTTGCCCAGACTGAGCTGTGTAATCAGCCTCAGAATCAGCCGCTTCAATTACATGGTCATCAATAAAATGATCCACAACAATTTGTAGAAATCTTGCCCTTGCAGATTCGATGGGTGAAACATCTAGTTTGAAGTTATGATAAAATGAGTTTGCAACAACTTCATCTGAAATGATCACATATATTTAACCCAAAGACCAAAAATTCCTATCAACTAAAAGAATAAGTGTCCAGGAAATTTTAGTCCTTTACCATCAATGGTCAAGATATCATACGGGTCTCTTGAAGAGTCGTTGTTCTCGAGACTGGAGCGATCCTCTTCAACTTCCACATTGTGAAGTGGTAAAGAATTCCTATGGGGTTCATGCATGCAGTCCTACAAAACAAGTACAAATCATCTGTATTATTATATTACTCTACAACCCCAAACATATACTTTCTTGCTCAAGCACACCCACCAACCTGCTGCTTGAAAAATTGAATAAACTATGCACAACGTAGACAGTCCATGATGACAAGGATACAGGAGATGAATCACGTAAATATGGTGAAAGAACAGATTTTGTAGTGTTTGTGTGAAAATTGAAGTTTTATATCAGCTCTGGTAGAAGGATCGCATAGACACGATACAGCTCCCAATTTTAAGCTTTATAGTAGACAACAAAGCCCAGGGGAAATTTTCTCACCACAAAAAAAAGGAAAAAAAGAATCCAAGCAATACACTTACGACGGCCCCAGTATCATTATCATTGTCCAAGCTATCTTCGGTGACAGCTTCGCGATCGATGTCGTCCATATCGGATGGCCTACTCTCAACGGTGTTGAGAACGTGGAGTGGGCTCTCGATGAACGAAGTGGGAGAGTTGAGATTATAGTGCTGAACAGGAACCCTAGTACCCATTTTCCCACTGACTCGGAAAATGGAAAAATTGAGGCTGATTTCGAAGTAAAAAAATCAGCCAAATTCAAGACTTTCTCTCTCCTGATGATTCTCCACCTTGAATCGAAATTTTGGTATCTGCAAAATGAAAAAGAGAGAAGACATTAAATTGAGGTATACAGTGAAGTTGAAGGGGAACAAACCAGAGCTCAACGGCTATACAGAGAAGGAAGAGAGAAGGAGGGAAAGAATCCAAAGCTGAACCCATACCTGAGGTCTTCGGCAGGTCAAAGCAGCCACCAAACCTAAGTCCGATCTAAATGCAACTTGCCAAACCAGTGCGGTCCTGACTTCATGCCAGAAATTATTTATTTATTTTAATTACAGGTTGTGTTTATATTTTATAGGACTTAATTACGTTCTTTTTCCCTCCAAAACTTACCTTCAATATATTGTCAGCGTTGAATTTTATTTTGATTTATTAAATTTTTATTTTTATTTTTATTTTCATGAAATTCTTAAAATACACATTTTTTTCATCATATACGTGAGTTTGTCAATAAAAATGATGTTTTAAAATTTGAAAAAACTGCTGGCCAAACAAAAGAATAGAAAGAAAGAAATGCTTGGGGACTGAAAATGAAACACACACAGACACAGACACAGACTAGTAGTTACAATACAGATAACGTAGTATATGGTTCCTTGTTGAACAGACATTCACGTGGGGGAATAATAGGGCCTGTTTGGTGTGAGCGCGTTGGGAGCGTTTGTGGTAATGGATTTTGAAGAAAAAGCTCAACGTGGTGTATTTGGGTTGCGGTTAAGTTCACTGGACTTTAAGTAAAAAAAACTAAAAAAACCCGTTAAGGAAAAAGTTAAGAATCTACTTTTTTTTCAAAAATTTTTCATTTTTGACGTGGCCCGCCACTTCTACTACCATCAATCCAAACACAAATCATTATCTATAACCTGACTTTTTTCTTACCGAGTTTTTTTTAAAGTCAGATAGCTTTTAAGTCACCACTCCTACTTCCAACCCAAACAGGCCAATAATCTCTAGAGTTGATGAAAATGCTAAATTGCAAAAAGAAAGCAAGCAACTAAATATGGATCTGGTTTTTTCGTTCATGTAACACAAGGTTACGTTGTGGATGAGATTAATCAAAATGATGATGCCATGCAAGAGGTGGTGAGACCATCTTATGTCATTGAATTAAAGCATCTTTCAACCAGATTTGGAACTCGGAAAGGTCCAAATTAAAGCATCTAGTTTAATAGAGAAATGTGTTGTATATATAAAAGTTATATGTTTAAAATTTTATTATTAATGTTTTTTTAAAATGATTTTATAACATCCTATAAAGGTTTAGTAAGATATCAAATCATACATTTACATTTTACAAAAAAGGGCATATTGAAAATCTAAACGATTTTTTTTTTAAAAAAAAAGACAGCAAAAGTTCATTTTCTTAATAATTTAAGACAATACTTTGGATAAAATAGTACTATATAACAACAACAATAATAAAGCTTTAATCGTGCAGTCCCCTAGATAGATTAAGGGTTTGTTTGGTTTGAAGAGAGGGAGTGGGAGGGAAGGGAGTAGAAAGGAGGATATTAACCAAATCGCCATTAATGAGAATAATATTCCCTGATTTGGGAATTCCAATAGCTGAGGATCCCAGGAAATATCTTGGTATACTGAGTATTTGGGGTAAAACAAAGCATCAAGTGTTGTCATATATTAGGGAGCAGGTCCTGAATAAACTCCAAGGATGGGGGAGCTCATATCTTTCTTTTGCTGGGCGGGAAGTGATGATCAAGGCAGTGGTTTAGGCGATCCCTCTCTATCCGATGTCTTGCTTTAAGTTCCCTATTCGCACATGTAAGGAATTGCACAGTATGACTGCGAACTTTTGGTGGGATGGTAGTGCTCTTGGTAGCCGTACCCATTGGAAGACCCGAGAGTCATTGACAGTTGGAAAGAGTCAATGGGGTATGGGTTTCCGGGATCTACTAGTTATGAATGAGGCTTTATTGGCAAAAACTGCTTGGAGGTTGTTCATGAGACCAAATGATTTATGGGTGAGAGTTTTGAAATGTGTTTATTTTCCCAAAGCAGTTTTCATGGATGCTAAGAAAGGAAGCCGAGCTTCATGGTGTTGGTCAAGTGTTCTTGAAGGCAGGGATTTACTAAAAAATGATTTGAAGTGGGATGTGGGGAATGGAACTAATATTAGAATATGGGGAGATAGTTGGGTACCCGATGTGAATTTCCCTGAGCAGCCCGAGGCGAGTGGCAATTCCCTAGTTTCTAATGGCATGGTTAGTGATTTAATAGTTGATGGTTTTTGGGATTTATCACCAATTGCTCAATTCCTTTCTAGTGATGTTCAACAAGCAATTTTTATCCAATTCCAAATAATGGTTTAGCGGATAAGCTAATCTGGACCAAAGCAACCAATGGTGTCTATTCTGTTAAGCTGGGTTACCAATTTGGAAAGGTGGATAGATTGGTATGTGAACATACTGCTGGCTCTTCAATAGTTATTGCTGGTTCAATCTGGAAGTCGATCTGGAAGATTAATATCATCCCTAAGGTGCAACATTTTATTTGGCGTCTACTTCATAACGCCATTGCTATTAATGTTTCTTTGCACCACCGGAAAACGCTCTCCTACGCGCTTGTGTCCAATATGTGAGGAGGCAGATGAGACCATTGAGCATCTATTTTTCCACTGCAATTGGACGCGATGTATTTGGTTGGGAAGCACTCTTGGTGCCCGGTTTGAAATCTGCAGAGTTACTAATTTTAATTCTTGGTGGCTAAAAATTTCAGGTATGAATTCCCTTCAATCCCATGATATCTCGCTGATCTGCTGGACTCTTTGGTTTTTGTGGAAACAACGGAATAATCCGGTGTTTAATCATATTAAACCGAATGCCTACTCGGTTATTGAGATGGCTAGGCTAAATAATGGTGAGTTTTGGGGATCCTTGGAGCTCCATCAGAGGGGGTCAGATGTGGTGAATGTTAGTTCACGTGCAAAGGAATCTTGGGTTCCTCCTCCACCTGGTTTTTTAAAGTTTAATTGTGATGGTGCCTTCTCTGGAGGTGAGAGTGGTGCAGCTATTGGGGTGGTTTGTAGGGATAGCTTTGGTTGTTTTGTATGGGGTTATGTGGATAAATTGAAATCGATATCTGCTTTCATGACTGAGGCTTTGGCCCTGAAACGTGCTTTGATGTTAGCAGTTGATTTAGGTCATGATAAGGTAATTTTTGAAACGGATTGCCTCCTTCTACAATCCTGTGTTGATTCAAGGGTTCCAGACTTATATGACTGGAAATGCAGATGTATTATTTATGATATTATTTGTATTCTTTGTACCAAGGTTGAGTTTTCTGTTACTTTTTTCCCTAGACGGGGGAACCGTGTGGCTGATTGTCTTACAGCCAAGGCTTATAAAGAGGTGTGCCTTGTGAGGTGGGTCTACCAACCATCACCTGCTTTACTGTCGCTTCTAACCTTAGACATGAAGGAGATAAAGATTATCCCGAATGATGCTTTTGTTTCTGGTCCTGTTGTGACTGGGGTCTAATTTTATTTCTTTCTTATTGCTTTGATTTGCTCTTTGTTTTCTGCCTTGTATTCTTGGCTATGTTTAGCCTTCTGTTTTTCGCTTATGTTTGTCTGCTGAACTTTGTTTCTAGTCTCTGATGTAAGCTTCTGCATATTAATATATTATCTTTCTTGATAAAAAAAAATAAAAATAAAAAGTAAAGAGTTCTCCCTCAAACCAAACAGCCCTAAATGATGCAGTTGAAAAATATAATACTATAATAAAAACATAAACTAACATATACAGTTCAAACAATCTAGGATTTCCCTCCTTGAAAATATTACTACATTGGAGAGATATGATAAGATATGCCAAGTTTGAATATGTGACACATTAGAGAGATTTTCAACCTCCACTAACATGACACTCAAATATTGAAAAAAATAAGTATGATAGTACTCTCTCCGTTTCTACATATAAGGTCCTTTTAACTGAATCGCGAGATTCTAAGAAATATATAAAATTAGTTGAAAGTAATAAATATGTAGAAAATATAAGTTGCTTTCTAAAAATGCCACTATTTATGAATGAGTAAGAGATAAATAATAATGAAAAAAATGATGAAAGAGAATATATGGAGAATAAATGAAAAGAGAGTAATTGAGGGCAAAATAGGTAAAAATACATTTATTATTGAAATAAACTCAAAAGCAATCTTATAAAAAGGGACAAGTCCATTAAAAAAAAAAGATCTTATATATAAGGACGGATGAAGTATATCATAACATTAACTTTAATAATTTTTTTAAAATATTCTAAAATATCTTGAGAGCTTATCAATAATCTAATCTTTTTATTGTTTATCATAAATATTTTAGCAATAATTCTTTTCACCAAAATAAAAAATAAAAATCCGTTCAAATTCAATTTTCTTACATTTTTATTTTTTAAACATATTACACTGTATTATAAAATTTCAAAACCTAGAAAGTAAAGAAAAAGCTCGCTAGCATGCATATAAATAAATTTTGTTCATAAAATATTATGAACAGTGTAACTTGGCTGCAAATAAGTCACGTGGCTGCCATGGAAGCAGATGATTCTATGCCTACAATTCTTCCACTTGCCAAATTTTAAGTGGCCAATGATCTTCCCATGCGTTACGAAAATCTAGTGGACGATAAGGTATATATGGAATTCAACCTTTCTTCTTACACTATTTCTTCTCTCTCAAAATCTTATCTCTTAATTTTAACAGTAATGGCCATTTCCAGTTCTCCAGACTGGTCTTTAGCTTCAACCACTAATTGCTGCAGCAGTAGAAGAAGAACACACCACCTTCTTCATAATACTCTCATACCCATTTCTCAATTTGCTTCCTTTTCTTCTATTCCTCACTCCAATCCTCGATTCTTCACTCTTAAGTTCTCAGGCTCGCCCTCTCCGATCTTGGAAGACGAAGAAGCATCTCGACCTAATGCTCCTGTAATCCAATTCGATGTGAAAATTTCAGATGATGTATTGCAGTACTCAAAGCATTTTGGTGCTGAGAATCTGAATGAGTTCGTTTGTGAGTTATTTGAAGATCCTCAAACGGAGGAACTTGGGTATGAATATTATCAGAGATTGAAAGAGAGGCCTGAGTTTAGACCAGAGGGATCAACTTTAGGGCATGTGATCAGGTATTTGCTGAGATTTAGGAAATGGGGCTCTGTTTTATCTGTTTCTGAAGACTTGAAGGTTTACTCTGTGTTGCCTGATGTAGCCACATGTTCTGGTTTGATTAGTAAATGCTTAAGATCTAGGAAGTTCAGGATTGCCGACGCATTTCTCGATGTTTTCAAAGATTCTCAAAGTACTGAAGTTGCCGTTTCAGCTTTTGATTCTGCCATGAGAAGTTACAATAAGCTTCATATGTATAGGAGCACTGTTTTGATCTTTGAACGAATGAAATCCACGAAGTTATTAGCTGTTGCTGATTATTCCAGATGCTATCTACACGTTATGGAGGCTTACATGAAGCTTGGTGATAGTGACAAAGTGGTCCAGTTGTTTCAAGAACTTGAAAGTGAACAATCATTAATTACTTCGAAAAGATTTTTATCTCTGATCTATGGGGTTTTATGTGAGTCATTAGGCCAATCAGGACGAGCATTCGAAGCTCTAAAGCACTTCAGGGACATGAATAAAAGAGGGGTTATTAATGATTCTGTATATTCTACATTAATATGCTCCTTTGCAAGCTTGCGAGAGGTGGATGTAGCAGAGAGGCTTCTTGGAGAATCAAAGAGGAAAACAGTGATAAAGGATCCAGAGGTGTACTTCAAGCTTGTGTTGATGTACGTTGAAGAAGGTTTAATGGAGAAGACTCTTCAAGTAGTTAAAACAATGGAGAATGCAGGTGATGCAGATGCTTTACATATTTTCTTTAATTGAGTTTTGATTAAGGAATAAAATATCTATGGTTTAATACTGTTGTTAGTCCTTATATTAGTCCTTATAGTTCGATTGAATTTTGGTTTTGATCCCAAAAAATACCCCTTGTTTTGATTACTTGAAGTCATGTTACTTTCACAATATTTCCTTTTAAAACTGTGATTCTCTTCTTTGATTTCCTTGTTTCACATTGCATATACTGATATCCGAGCTAATTATTCTTGTGCAATGGCAGGTGTGAAGGTTACTGACTGTATCCTATGTGCTATTATCAATGGCTTCAGCAAGAGGAGAGGATTTAGAGCTGCTACAAGTGTTTATGAGCAACTAGTTTCAAAGGGTCATGAACCAGGACAAGTCACGTATGCATCAATCATAAATGCTTATTGTCGTCTTGGCCAATACACTGAAGCAGAGAAGGTGTTCATAGAGATGGAGCAAAAGGGGTTTGATCAATGTGTTGTGGCCTATTCAAGCATGGTTGTGATGTATGGAAGAACAGGGAAGCTAAGAGAAGCAATGAGGCTAGTGGCTAAGATGAAAGAAAGAGGGTGTAATCCCAATGTGTGGATTTACAATTCTTTGATAGATATGCATGGGAGGGTAAAGGACTTGAGGCAAGTTGAGAAGCTATGGAATGAGATGAAGCGAAGGAAGGTGGCGCCGGATAAGGTAACTTACACGAGCATCATCGTGGCGTATAGCAAGGCGAGAGAGTTTGAAAAGTGCATAAAGTTCTTCAAGGAGTATAGAATGAATGGTGGGGAAATTGATAGGGCTATGGCAGGTATAATGGTGATGGTTTTCTCAAAGGTGGGACAAGTTGATGAACTGGTAAGACTATTAAGGGACATGAAGATGGAAGGAACAGGATTGGATGAGAGGCTGTATCAGTCTTCTTTGATTGCATTAACTGAAGCTGGAATGCAAGTACACGCCAGATGGTTGCAACAGAGCTTCAAGGTAACATGAGCTTTAGGGTCTTCTTTGATTGAAGGATCCTATAATATTGTGGAGAATTCAATTTCTTGCTCTCTCTCTCTTAAGTGATTTTGCGCGGTACGAAGTAAATATATGAGAGAGATTCTGTGTCATAAGGCACAAAAGTGCTTTTTTAAGTAGTGGTATAGAAACACTAGAAATGCCCTAGCATGTATCTATGTATGTATATCAATGTACACCTTCCTTGTGAGTTAAAATGATGTGTTTGGGAGATTGCTTTTGTAATTTTTTAATCACAAGGGTGTTTCTTGGCGTTGCTCAATGTATCTATCATGTCTATGTTGCTACCTGTCTTGGCTGTTGTGTGTGTATATATATGTATAGGAAATTTGGGGATTTTAATTGAATATCATTTCAACTTTTTTTATTGGTTAAATTTTTGTTTCAGTGCTTATATTTTTTATTTAATATTTTTACTTTTGTCTAAGTAGTTTTACAAATCCATAATTGGGTTAAAAAAATTTATTTACTCCAAGCTAATGAACATTTTTCAACATATTTATTACTATAATTGCTAACCATAAAACATCTTTGACATGTTAAATATAGGTTAGCGGTATGAAAATTAAAACCTCTGACGTAAATAGCAACTTGTAGATTCAATTTTGTTTGTAACTTTAGGTCATTAATGCATGTTGTTCTATTTTTTCCTTAAAAATTAATGTAGCTGGTATGATATGAATTTAACTCTTATTCAATCCAATGTTTATTGATAAATACATTACTACATTCAATGATTATATGTACATCCCATACTATCATCAAATCATATATGAATTTAGTTATAAATTTTAAGTAAAATTGGTTCATTTATGAAAATATAAATAATGCCAAACTCTATATATATATATTGTTATTAATATAAAAATACCTCGGAGCTCACGTTCAACTGTAATGCATCAGTTACAAGATAACGTATCACAAAAGTACAGTTGGCCAAAACTGGACGAACAGAGACCATAGGAAGGTAGGGGAGAAATATTCAGAGATTGAGTAGAGAAGTTTCTGATACCGGGTAGGATTACCATTAGCATGCTCTTATCCTGGCTTCGATCAAGACCCGGCAGGAAGCAAGATTTTCCCAAAGTCCAGCGTCTTGTTCTCTTCTAGTACTAGTACAGTTACTACCATACCCTCGCTTCCACCTCCTATAACATTTGATATATTGAAAGAATGCAAGACCTTGATCCAAGCCAAGCTCTTGCATCAGCAAGTCCTAGTGCAGGGTCTCATTCACTTTCCATGCTGTTTTGCTTCTCGAGCGCCTCCAGCCCTCCCCATTCCATGTTTTCTGGTGGAATCAATTGATCAGGTCTGCAATTCATGGTGGATTTGCTGATCGTGTTTTGGGATTTTACCGTCGGATGAGGAGACTGGGTTGGATGCCTGACCATTATACCTATCCATTTGTTTTCAAAGCTTGTGGTTAGCTCATGTCATTCCACCTTGGTACTTCGCTTCATGCCAGTGTGTATCGGACAGGGTTTGAGTCGAATGTTTTTGTTTGTAATGGAGTGGTTGCGATGTATGGGCGTTGTGGTGAGAAACATTATGCACGGAAAATGTTCGATGAATTGTGTTCCAGAGGCATTCAGGACTTGGTTTCTTGGAATTCTATTGTTTCTGCTTATGCCCAGGGTCAATATTTCAATAATGCACTTAAAATGTTTGACAAAATGTCTAATGATCATTGGATCTTCCCTGATGCTGTGAGCCTTGTTAATATACTTCCTGCATGTGCTTCAATGGTTGCATCATCAAAAGGCAAACAAATTCACGGGTTTGCTATTAGAAGTGGATTAGTTGATGATGTGTTTGTGGGTAATGCTGTTGTTGACATGTATGCCAAGTGTGGAAAGATGGATGAAGCAAACAAGGTCTTTGAGAGGATGAAGGTCAAGGATGTTGTTTCTTGGAATGCCATGGTCACAGGGTATTCTCAGATTGGTAAATTTGAAGATGCTCTATCTTTGTTTGAGAGGATGCGAGCGGAAAATACTAATTTAGATGTTGTGACTTGGACTGCTGTTATGGTAGGGTATGCTCATAGAGGACATGGTCACGAGGCCTTGAATGTGGTCACTCTTGTGTCTTTACTTTCAGGTTGTGCAGCTATTGGAGCTTTACTTCACGGGAAAGAAACCCATTGTTTTGCAATCAAGTCCATCCTCAATGTAGAAGGACATGATCCAGGGGATGATTTAATGGTAATCAATAGCCTAATTGACATGTATTCTAAATGTAAAAGAGACAAAATTGCTCGTATAATGTTTGATTCTATATCTCCAGAAGATAGAGATGTGATTACTTGGACTGTGATGATTGGAGAGGGTATGCCCAACATGCCTGAAATGTTTAAAGTGGATAACTCTATAAAGCCCAATGACTTTACTTTATCTTGTGCTTTAATGGCTTGTGCTCGTTTGGCAGCATTAAGGTTTGGTAGGCAAATCCATGCTTATGTGTTGCGGAATCACTATGACTCTGTTGTCCTTTTTGTGGCCAACTGTCTCATAGAAATGTATTCTAAATCTGGAGATGTAGATACAGCCCGCGTTGTTTTTGACAGCATGGAGGAGAAGAATTCTGTATCATGGACATCTTTAATGACAGGATACGGAATGCACGGACGAGGCGAAGACGCTCTCTTAGTTTTTGATGCGATGAGGAAAGCAGGTCAAGTGGTTGACGGCATAACATTTCTTGTGGTGATTTATGCTTGTAGTCATTCATGAATTGTGGATCATGGAGTCAATAATTTATACAGAATGACCAATGATTTTGGGGTTGTTCCTGGAGAGGAGCATTATGCTTGCAGGGTTGATCTTTGGGCCGTGCCGGTTGACTAAACGAAGCTATGAGCGTGCCCATGGAACCAACCCCTGTAGTGTGGGTGGCCTTGCTTAGCGCTTGTGGAGTACATTCAAACGTCGAACTCAGGGAATTCGCAGTAAATCAGTTGGTAAAATTGGAGTCAGAGAATGATGGATCATATACATTGCTATCTTTCTAGTCAACAATTATGTTCTTTTCTTACTGGATAATTAATTTACAAGTCCTTTTTTTTTTGGGGTCAAATTTACAAGTCCTTAGAACTTTGTTTTTTTTTTTGGGGTCAAATTTACAAGTCCTTTAGTCCCTTAATGTTTCAACTATTTTTTAATGGTGTACTTAGAGTTAGAGTGTTCCCCCCCTTTTTATTAGGTCCTTACACTTTCAATTGTTTTTAATCAGGTCCCTGTAGTTTTTCCCCTTTTCATTAGGTCCTTATAGTTTCACATAATTTTTTGATCATGTCTCTATAGTTTTTTCCTCTCAAAATCATTGGTATACATTTACCATACCATCCTTTACTTTTTGTTACCTATGCGTTAATTTTGGGTAGTAATGTTGCTTTTGTAATTGAAAAATTGGTATTTTTTTTAATGGAAGATGAAGAGCATCACATTGTGATATAGATATATAAGATTTTATTATAATATTTTAATATTATAGGATAAGAAATAATACTTTTGAATGAAAATACGATTTCTTTTCAGATGAAAACAATAAGAAATTATACTATAGATATATAAGATTTTATTATGTATTTTATTATTATAATATTATCAGATAAGAAACAATACTTAATTTTGAGATAAAAATACCATTTCTTTTGAGATAAAAACGTAATAATATATTTTTATTTATTTAAATTTGATTGTTCACATGTTTTAATTTATTGTTCATTTAGATTTTGATTGTTTTTTTTTTGATACAATAGATTTTGATTGTTGAAAAGATAAAAGTGAAATAAGACCAATTTTTCATGATGGACAGTAAAAAGATGACTGAAAACAATACTTCGCTTAAACTTTAATCCAGATTTAATTTTTTAATGCTTAACAAAAATAATTAGTTATATATTTTTATAATATAATGCTTAACAAAAGTAATTAGTTATATCTTTTTATAATATATTATATTTAGTTTGTTATTAAAAATTTTCCATTCCAAATGATCATAGGATTTATCATTTCGTAATTAATCGTATTTTGTGTGTATATAGACCCACTCCTCTTCTTGAATGCTTCACAGTGGAAGTTTTATTTTCCAACGTTGGATTGCTCAAGGAGGAATATACGATCAAAGAGGCTTCTAAGGTACATGGACCAAAATATATATAGTTTAACTTTTCTTTTTCTTCTTGTTTTGTTATAACTATGAACAATTCATAGCCATCTTCCAACGAAGCTGAATATAAAGACATATGTCAAAAACAAGTTCGGAAGAAAAAAGATTAGTTAGAATCCTAATATCATAATCATAGACGTTGGAGAACCTCCTCTTCCTCTTCCTCTTACCTTATTAGAATT
Organism: Acacia melanoxylon; assembly: GCA_019022615.1. Taxonomy (NCBI): domain Eukaryota; kingdom Viridiplantae; phylum Streptophyta; class Magnoliopsida; order Fabales; family Fabaceae; genus Acacia; species Acacia melanoxylon. Next base: position 2,745,626 of record JAFJYJ010000055.1, read on the forward strand.
TGAAAAGGGTAATAATATTAAGAGGCTTCTAATTTTCCTATTTTTTGACACAATCCTTCAAATTCTAACCATAGATATATTCAGTTTGTTTATAATGGACATATGTAAATATATGTTTCCGTTCTCTTAATTGGTCAAATAATTAAATAGGAACTGAGATTTTCTAGGTGTGTTTCTTAAGTTTCTATGTGTCTTCTTGGGTTTTTCCCCCCCCACTCTTTAATACTTCTTTATATGATGCCATCAAGCTATTCCGATTCAAATATTAACTGTCACTTTGTCTCATATATTATAATCTTTTATGGTGCAGCACTGATTTCAATTCCGACGACCATGATTGATTTACGAGCGCCCAACAGGATTAAAACTACTACTACTTGTGATGAGGAAAGTTCTAAGTCCATAATTATTTATATCTTGCCAAGAGAGATATTGGTGGATATTGCTTCTATAGTGGCATCCCAATCACTTGCCGATCTCTATCACCTTAAACTAACTTCTAAAGAGATGATGAACATTACAGACGAAGACTATGTATACAAGCATTCTTATCTGGATAGAGTCCCTTTCTTTAGAATTGAAGCAATCCCATTAGAAGTTTCTTTCTTAAGTCGTTGCAGATCAAGCGGTAACTTAGAATCTCTATACAGACAGGGCATGGAATCATACTTTTTAGACTTGTATCAATACGAGAAGGGGTTGGATAGGGTACATATGGCTGCTAAAAAAGGACACAAGAGATCAATGTACGCATTTGCCATGGTTTTTTTGATGTGTAGCAATGCGAGAAAAGGTTGTTTAGGGCCAAAAGAATTGGAGGAGGCTTTGGGATACTTGAGATTCTTAAGGAACCAGAAGTGTGTGTTGAAGTGTAGGAACGAGGTTGTTGAGTTTGTTCGCTTCTTGGCGTGGTTCATGCGATTTGGTCTTGAGATGGAACCGAGAGAGCGTCTCTGTAGAAATGTTCCATGCACAAATACATGGAGACTCAGACTTGGAAGTTGGTGCTTGTTGACTGATGATGACGATGAGAATGATCCAAACATGTGTGAAAGTTGCAGGTGGGATCTTGAAGTTAAAGAATTTTTCGCAATGATATAAATTTTTTATTCAAACATCTGTTTTTGGATAGAGTCGTATTATCTATGTAAGCGACCCCATCTTACAAGATAAAATAAGACTTTGTTATTATTGTTTTTGATATAGATTTTATATGTAAGGGTAAGATGAAGAATTTATTGATTCTGAATTTGCAAAAAATCGATTCTTGAAAGTAACTGGCAAATAGGCAAAGATAGCAACAACAAAAAAAAACCATGAAACAAACTAGAAATAGTAGAAACTGAATTAAAATAAACTAAAATAATCAAAACTGAAATAAGACCTGCACCTATAATCAATTTTTTTTTAGCTATTGCATTTTAGTTTTTTTTTTAACAACATTCCAAAATCATTAATTAGGTCGACTGACCTGATTAGGAATTTGTTACTAAATTTAAATTTTTGTACTTCCGTTGGGTTTAATTAGGATTTTTTTTTTCCAATTTTTGTTTATTAAGATTTAATTTATAAATTCATTAAAATAATAATAAGAATAATTTTAATATATATTTAAAGAAACAAATTATTATTTTTTAAATCCTTACTGACCGCAGAGCGCAGACCCAACGCATTCAGGAATATATTAATTCGAAAGAAAACTGTAGTTAACATAATATATTTTTTTTTCCTTTAAAAAGAAGTAAAATACTTAATTAATCACGACTTTCAGTTTTTATATTTTTAAGATTTTATTTTATGGAACAAAAATGTTTCAGTGATTTGTACTGAGTGCAAACTTTAATTTAGAAAATTAAAGTTTATTTTAGATACTGTTAAATATTATTAGTATTGATTGCTCAATATGAAATATCGTTATACCTTATAACTTAGTGTAAATTTAAATAAGTATAATATAATATTTAAATATTAAATGAGGATAATAATTCAAAGTATAAATATATATTAGGATAATTTATCGCATCTACGCAGTTTAATATTTTTAGAATATTACTTTATCTATACTCTAACAAGCCAATCAAAAATATTCGAAGTATCAAAATAAATCATTATTGTTTTGTTTTAAAACAAACAAACAAATGAGATTCTTCACAAATGTTTTTGTAAAGACGCGTACAAAAAGATTAAAAAAAACGGTGCAAAATTTTACGGCCGCCATTATTAAATAATTACCGAAATCAAAGGAAAAATCTCTTATAAATGACTTGAATTTGAAACATCATAAGGATAAGTAGGTAGGGTATGTATATAGACCCCACACCTCTTCTTCAGAACTTCAAAGAGCAGTTTTATTTTCCTCAAGACTAAAACCATAGTTGCATCGTTCTCGCAAAGAGCCTTGTAAGGCACAATATGAAATACTATCTCTGGTTCTGTTATGGACCGAGATAAATGGGCCTCGGAAGATGAGGCCCATTAATGTATAATTGCTGGAACAGGACCCGTGATCCCATGATCTCACGATCCCATTACCCCTATCATCATGAATGATGGGAGGGGGAACACGTCGAGTGGAAGGATGAGCATGCTACCAACCAACCGCCAGGTTATTTCCTTTCTATAAATAGGAAGAATTCAATAGGTGCAAGGTACACATATTCTCTCTCATTCTCTTTACCATATTGCATACACAGAGCACACACCCCACGCCTTTGGATGAGAACCCGAGTTTAAGCTCTGTGATCTCATATCTATCTGGGTATCTCGTCCATAGATACCTAAGAGAAGAATAAAGATCCTACATCAACCCACTAGTCCATCTAGGGCTAGACATCTGTGTTCTTATACGGGAACATTGGCGCCGACCGTGGGGACCGTAAATTTCGAATCCCACATCACAAAGTTACGAGCTCAACCAGGAGGATGGCAAACACCAGAAGAAGAAACGTGGAAACTCGGCAGGGTCAATTGCAAGAAGAAGCGGGGCAAAATCTCCAGGAGCAAACATCTCGCCAGGAAGGTTCTACCAACCCGGAAGCAGAAAATGTGATGGTAGAGACTGAGTTTGAGACATCAAACACGGAAAATTCTCCTCCTCCCGAGAATGTCGTCATCCAGCAAATTAACCCGCAGATTCTACCACAGCAACACTCGTTAGAGTTCCAGACGGTAGACCCTGATATTCGCATTATGCAAACCACACTCGGCTCCATGTATAATCGGATGGAGGAAATGGAAACCCGCAATCGCCTACAGCGCGAGGAGGATGCCCGAGTGTTCAGGGAGGAATTGGATAATCGAAATGAAGAGTGGAAGCGGTTGTTCGAGCGACATTTTGGACGTGCAGAAAACCTTACTCGGATCCAGGGTAAAAATATTGTCGGCCTCAGCCGAGATGAGGTTTCTGCATCTCAGAAGGCTGGAACTTCATGGGCACAACAGGGGGAAGAAACCATACTCGGGGAAGATCAAGAACAACACATCAAGGACCGGTCGCGGAAGATACACGCCTTGCAGGAACGTATCAGATTCCTGGAACAGCCGGGAAGGAACCCAGATGAGCATGATCAAGAAGTGAATTCTCAGGGAAACAATGGCAAAGAAAGACGAAATCGCCAAGGGGCAGAGAAGTTAATAGGTGAGAAAACAGAGGAACCACCGCAGGCCCAAAAGCACTCAAAAAAAGATGCAGCACCGACATCGTCCGAGTCAGATGCCTACGATGACGACAATATCTAGAGTCCTTTCGTGGATAAAGTAATGGCCACGCCATATCCAAAACATTTGGATACCAAAGATTTTCCTAAATATGACGGAAGTAAAGATCCGCAAGTGCACATCGGTCACTTTAAGTTGGACATAATGGTGAAAGGGTTTACTGGGCCGATTATTCCTCGGCTATTTGCCGGAACACTTCGAGGTCCGGCTCAAATATGGTTCAGCTCTCTGCCAATAAAGTCGATCACTGACATGAAAGATTTCGAGAAGAAATTCTTGCAGAACTTCGCCACAAGTCGAAAACAACCAAAGACCGAGTTCCAACTCGACCAGGTTAAGCAGTCGCCAGGAGAGACAGTACAAAAATATCTGGAGCGTTTCAAAGACACAGCCTTACAAGTACCAGGGTTGAAAGACGAAGTACATTTACATTGCGTAATCTCAGGGTTAGACAAAGATTCTCGCCTGAAGAAGTCGGTGATGAAGCGTCGGCCCAAAACTCTGTCGGATTTCCGAGATCGCTCTAAACAATACATAGAGCTGGAGCAGATGAACATCATGACCCACGCGCCTCGAAGTAAGGCGAAAAGTCCACCTCCCAGAGAGAAGCAACAATTCGGACTGAATCAGCGGGATACTCGAGGGCATGCAAGGGATAATAAACCAAGGAGGGACAAGGCTAAAGGAAGATATGACAGATATGCCCCATTAAGGGTACCGTAAGCACAAATATGGAAGGAAGTCTCCTTGACGGAGATGAAAAAGGTGGAACGACCACGGCCAATGCGCAATGAAACCACTCTGGATAAATATAGATATTGCGAGTTCCATGATCAGCATGGCCACACGACGGACATGTGTTGGGACTTACGTGACACCATTGAGAAATTTATCCGAGAAGGAAAACTACGCCGTTATGTTATACAAACACAAGGACGGAAAAACAAACGTCAGGGAGGCAGAAGTAGAAGCCCGGCATCTGAAAAGAAGAGAAGGGAACAGAGAAAACCGGGGCGAGGCCAAGATGACGAATTTCTCGATTCAAAATACGACTGTAATGTCATAGTCGGAGGTTTTGGCGGAGGGGGAGACTCGGTTAGTCAAAGAAAGAAGTATTTGAAAGAGATTCTCTCTGTAAAGAGTCACCCCGAGTTTAAAGAAGAATATGCAAAAGCTCCTGCCCCAATACTCGGATTCACTGATGAAGAACTAGACGAGGTAATACCAGGGCATCATGACGGCCTAGTCATCACGGGAACGTTGGTGGACTGCCGTGTAAGGAAAATCTTTGTGGATAATGGTAGCGCCGTAAACATCATCCTCTGGGATGCGTTCAAACGCATGAGGTTTGATTCTGAAGAATTGAAACTCTGTAAGACCACTTTAACGGGTTTTAACGGTCAGGATACCCGTCCAAGGGGATTCATTGACCTCAAACTCACTCTGGGCACCAAAGAAGCTTTTAAGACAAAAGTGGTTCGGTTTGTCGTTGCCGACTTCCCTCCTCGTACAATATCATCCTAGGACGACCCGCTATTCACGACTGGAACATGTTGGTGTCTTCAAACCACCAGAAACTGAAGTTTATCAACAAGAAAGACCCATTGGTTATCGTCAAAGGTGATCAAAAAGACTCTCGGCAATGCTATTTTGACACAGTCAAAGGGAGTAAAAGTACAAAGAAGAGCGAATCAGTAAAGGAAGCAGGGTCGGTCCATGTAGTGAAGTTAGACTTGAGGGAAGAAGACAAGATCCAAAGAGCAGAACCAAATGACGAACTTGAGGACTATGTCTTGGGGGACACCCCTGAGAAAATCACTAAAGTCGGAAAAGGGCTGGATCCCGAGATCAAAAGGGAGATTGAGAAATTCCTAATCGAAAATAAAGATGTGTTTGAGTGGAAAGCGTATGAAATCCCAGGGATGGATCCTGAGTTCTGTTGCCATAGTTTGGCGGTCCATCCCGGCTCAACACCCGTGGCGCAAAAGAAGAGAAAGCAAGGCTCCGATCGATCTAAGGCCTTGGAAGCACATGTGGAGGAGCTACTTGAAGCAGGATTTATAAGGGAAGCACAATATACGACATGGCTCTCCAACGTGGTTATGGTTAAAAAACCGAGTGGGAAATGGCGTGTTTGTACTGATTACAAAGATCTGAACAAGGTATGCCCAAAAGACGCATTCCCGATGCCCAACATCGACCAACTGGTTGATAAATCCTTGGGTTTTCAACTCCTATCATTCATGGACGCATACTTGGGGTACAACCAGATAGCCATGCATCCCGATGATCAAGAAAAGACGGCTTTCATCACGAATAGCGCCAACTATTGCTACAACGTGATGCCCTTTGGCCTTAAGAATGCTGGAGCCACTTATCAGAGGATGATGACTAAAGTCTTTGCTAATCAAATGAGGAATAACGTGGAAGTATATATTGACGATATGATAGTCAAATCAAAGGAAGAGAACGACCATGTTAATGATCTGCGACAGACATTCGAAAAACTACGAAAGCATCAGATCAGACTGAACCCGGCCAAATGTGCATTCAGAGTACCATCGAGAAAATTCTTGGGCTTTTTACTGACCCACCGGGGAATAGAGGCCAACCCGGAAAAATGCAGAGCAGTTTTGGAAATGAAGGCTCCAATCAACAAAAAAGAAGTCCAACAATTAACAGGGCGACTGGCAGCGTTAACAAGGTTTTTGCCTAAGTCAGCTGAAAAGTCACTTCCTTTTTTCAAACTTCTGAAAAAAGAGGCACAAGGAGGATGGAACTCGGAGTGTGAAGAGGCATTTGCAAAGATAAAGTCATGTCTGGCATCTCCGCCAGTGCTGTCTAAACCTAAACCCGGAGAGACATTGATCTTATACTTATCAGTGGGTGAGGAAGTGGTAAGTGCCGTTCTCGTCCGAGAACTGGAGGAAGGACAAAAACCCGTGTACTTTGTGAGCGGGTTTTACAAGGTTCGGAATTGAGATATCAAAAGCTGGAGAAAATGGCATTTGCACTGCTTACTGCGGCAAGGCGACTTCGCCATTACTTCCACGGACATTCTATCGTCGTCAGGACCAATCAACCCATACGCCAAGTACTACATAAGCCAGACTTAGCCGGTAGAATGATAAGCTGGGCAATCCAATTGTCCGAGTTTGACATCAGCTACGAAGCCCAGCAAGCAATCAAATCTCAGGCCTTAGTTGATTTCTTAATGGAATTAACTCCGTCAACTCCAACAGAGGGAACACAAATAGAGTCGTGGAAGATATTTGTAGACGGCTCGTCGAATGTAAAGGGGAGCGGCGCATGAGTCATTGTGGAGGGCCCTGGAGGAGTGGCAATGGAATTATCGCTTCAGCTGGATTTCCCGATATCGAATAATCAGGCCGAGTATGAAGCCCTCATTGCTGGTTTACTGCAGGCTAAGGAAAATGGAGCTCAACGGGTGCATGTAGCAACCGATTCTCAACTAGTGGCTTCCTAGATTCAAGGAACCTATCAAGCAAAAGGCCCGTTGTTGGCCAAATACTTGCGAAAAGTGAAGGATATCATTGTGGATTTCGATAAGGTAGAAGTTGAGCACATTCCTCGGACAGAAAATGTTAGAGCCGATGTCCTTTCTAAACTTGCTAGCACTAAAAGTCTGGGAAATCTTCAAACTGTCCGCAGAATCTCCTAGAACCGAGTTGCATCATGCTTATATCAGATAATCGCGATTGGAGAAAGCCAATTGCCGACTATCTAGAAAGGGGAATCATTCCAGAAGATGCCGCGGAATCAAAGAGACTGATCAGAACAACAACCGCTTATTCAATGATGGACGATCAGTTATATCGAAGGGGTCTACATTCTCCAATGGCCAAATGTCTCGACCAACTTGAAGCCCAATACGTACTTGTAGAAATCCATGAAGGGATCAATGGACAACACATGGGCGCAAAGGCGTTAGCCCGAAAAGCAATACGAGATGGTTATTATTGGCCTACTATGGCCCAGGATGCCAAAAATCACGTCCAAAAATGTGAAAGCTGCCAGAAACACGGCAGGATAATATGGACCCCTCCATCCGAGTTGACCAAAATCTCGGCCCCTTGGCCGTTCTACAAATGGGGTATAGACTTGTTGGGGCCATTCAAAGCGGCACAAGGACAATTGAAGTAGCTCATTGTTGCGGCTGATTACTTCACCAAATGGATTGAAGCCGAACCTTTAGCGACCATCACCTCGGCAAAGGTGCAGAAATTTCTTCAGAGAAGCATTATATCGCGGTTCGGAATACCAGCCGAGTTGGTGACCGACAACGGAACCCAATTCGTAGATAAAGACTTTCAAAAGTTGGTATCCGAATTTCAGATTAAACATCATTTTGCTTCGGTTGAACACCCACAATCCAATGGGCAAGCCGAAGCAGCTAACAAGATCATAGTGGACAGACTAAGGAAGCGTATGGAAGATGCTGAGGGCAGTTGAGTAGAACATCTACACTCAGTGTTATGGGGACATCAGACCACTACTCAAACATCAACAGGCGAGACTCCATTTCGACTCACATATGGATGCGAAGCAATGATCCCAGTCGAAGTCGGGGAACCCTCATGGAGAAGGTTGCACCATTCACAAGAGCGGAATGATCAGGAGTTAGCGGTGGAGATGGATCTTATAGACGAAGTCAGAACCATAGCTCACTTTCGGGATTTAGCCGCCAAGCAACTCGTCGCTGCGAGATACAATAGGAAGGTAATTCCACGATCGTTCAAAAAGGACGACCTGGTACTCCGAAGGGCCGACGTTGGTAACAAAAATGCTCGGGAAGGCAAACTCGCCGCAAATTGGGAAGGACCTTACCGTATAACAAATGAACTCGGAAAAGGAGCCTATATGCTGGAATCATTGACCGGCGAAGCAATCAAGAGTACCTGGAATGCGGACAAGCTAAAGGCTTACTATAGCTGAAGTCGGGGAGATTAGTTTCCAAAATTTTAATGTTTTCTGCTTTTCGCAATTTCACTTAGTTTTATTTTCAGGAAAACCAGTCGCAAGTACATGTAAATTCCCATGGGAATCAAATCTGATGTAACTTCATGAACTGAAGGAATAAAGAATATAGGGTCATGGAGCCCGTATTTTGCAATCTACGAGTGAATATAAAAACACTGAACATGTATGAATCGAGGTTCGAAACTCCTTCATATATCATGTGGTGTTATAGACCGAGTTTAACTAGACACGGCTATTGAAAAAACATATATGAATCGCAGTGAAATACTCATTCATAAATCAACATGAGCGACTCAGAGTAAAAAACCCGATTACGCGAAACATGTCATAGCGGCAAAGCCGCCAAATAAAAATATACCCCGAGTCTAAAATGACAAGGCGAGTATCAATACAAAACATGAGCGACTCAGGGTAACAAGCCCGATTACACAAAACATGTCATAGCGGCAAAACCGCCAAATTCAAAAAATACCCCGAGTCTAAATTGACTAGGAGAGTATCGATGGAGAAGGGTTTTCCGACATTGATCACGTCGGATCCTAACTCAAATTAAGGACGAGAGCAAATAAAGCAATAGGCGCAAAGGGAATGTCATTCAGTAATTTGTCCTTTACAAAAGGCCCAGGCGGGCAGAGCGCCAAATAAAGCAAAAAACGAATTACAAAGACTAAGATAATTAGTTGGGGGAGGAGATTGGCCTTCCCCATGGGTTTCCGGAACCATCTCGGAGCTAGGAGCAGATGAGCCAACAGCTGGAGGAGGAGCGGGGAAAAACTTCCCGTCTTCAACATAGGCGTTCATGTGAACCCATTCCAAATTCAAAGTCATCGTGGGGTTCAAAAACTGAACCTGCTCCAGGGCGTTAGCAAACGCATCCGAGACACCGTTCTTCAGTTTGGCAACATCGGCTTGAGAAACAGAAAGGGCTTCCTTGTATAAAGCCAAGTCCGAGGACGCCCCATTCTTGCAGGAAGCCAACTCAGACTCTAAGGCTGTAATCATAGTTTTATGCTGGCTCATGGCCTCCAAGTCTTCTTTATGAATCTGCAGCCTCCGAGTAACTTCGGATTCAGCCTTATGAAGACTATCACGGGTACGGCAAAGCTCTTCATCTAAAATCTCCTTCTGGCCCTTTGCCAACTCCAAGTCTTCAAGCGCTTGGGTTAACCGTTCCTCGTTCTTTTTTTTCTCTTCCTCAAACGAGTCCAAGTCCTCTTCATTGAGGCTGACCTTTTCCTTCAGATGGGCAACTAGTTGGCATAGGCCGGCGTTCTTTAAATTGACACGCGCCAACTCCAAAAGCTCTTCCTTCTCAAAATCGGCAAGTCTCTTCCCATCAAAATAATTTGGGGGAGGATGAAGAGCTTTGCGAAGGCCAGGAGGAAAGTGGCCTTCCCAGAGATAAGAAGCAGGAACTCGGACTAAGGGACCAGGACCGGATACCGAGGGCACATCTTGTTGCATCTCAGGCTCGGGAATTGAAGAAGATGGAGCAGTAGCTTTCTTCTTCGAAGTTTTTACTTTCTTGGCAACCGTGGGCGTGCTAGGTTCTCCACCAGGGGGTGCTCATTTTCCACCCGTGGATGCTCGTTGTCCACCCGTGGGTACATGGGCCATCTCCCGACGACAAGTGACGTCAAGATACTCGGGCCTTTTCCCCATCTGCTCACCTGAAAAGAAAAACACAGCATCACAGATTTGAGCAAGATAAACAAAAGATGATGAAAACAAGATATATCATACCCAAGAAGGGTTTTGATTTATTAGATATGATATAATCGGCTGAGTCCACCAAAGACCCTTTTCTACTGGCCAGTGTGGTTAAGGCAACAATGACTTTATTCTCGGAATCAGAACACTGTGAAGGGGCGGGTAAGAAATCCTTGGATTGAAACTTGTGATGACTTTCACTCCAGTATAGAGGAAATCGCTCTTCAATTTCCCCGGACGGGCTTCTATGGAGAAACCAAGATAGTTCTCCGGGTTTGGCAACTACTTTGAAAAAAGAAGTTTTAAACCCTTTCCATGAATCAGTAAACGGCTTTAGAAATTTGCGTCTGTGACAAGCACGAAGTGACGTCCAACCAAACCACATCTTCTCCTCCTCCGTGGTAGCATTGGTCTCCAAAGGTGAGAAGAAGCTACAAAACACGGGTACTGAACACTTGAGTTGGTGTCTCGTGCAATAATTTTCAAAAGCTAAGGCAAAGGCCCAACCATTCGGGTGTAATTGCGAAGGGGCCAGGTGCAGATGGCGGAGTAGGCACATTTGGAAGTCAGAAAATGGAAACTGAAGGCCAAGACGGGTAATTACATCCCGGTAAAAATAGAAGAAATGGCCGTCCTTATCAAATGACCGACCAGAAGCCACTAATTCGCCCTCCGAAGGCAAAACTACGTTATATCCCTCGCCACCTCGGACGATTCGGTCAAGCTCCTTCACGGACATTCTATTCCGTACACGGGTTACGGCGCTGCTTACGGTATACTCCTTAGCCGACGGCATTCGAGAAGACCCAGAAGGGGCGGATTCTCCGGTCTCGGATTGGTGTGATGGGTCTGAAGGTGAAGACATCTAATACCTATAATGAAAACAAAAAACAAAGGGCGGAGTCAAAATCATGAAGTATACCTGACGCAACAGGAGTGTCAAGACGAGTATCGTAGAACAAAGGGACAGGAGGAATCTGAGAAGCAACAGCTGAAGTCGTCTGCGGTCCGATGTTGCAGCGACATTTGTCAATTAGTAAATCGACTCTCTCTCTTGGCCATGGCGGATAAGCTCTATCGCTTTATAACGGCAATTTTCGCAAGGATTACAACCTCGAAACATAATTGGCGGATTATTAACCACGGGCGTCGAAGAAGAAGCTGCCAACGAAGAAACTGGTGCACTTGCGGCCGGCATAGAGATCGGCGATGGGAAATCTCAAACACTTTCCATTCTTCCGCCTCCCCGAGAAGAACCACCTCCCCGAGTGGAGCCAAGTAATCTTCCCATACTTTCTTCTTCTGTAGGAAGGATGGACCATAGCCATAGTTTTGTCGTACCAGGGACGTTTTTTAGAATTTCCCTATCTTCCTCCGGGATAGGTCTACCATACATGTCTACTAGCACCTCGGGGTCGGGATCCATCTTTATAAATGACAAGAGGTTATAGGCACAAACAACCCTATCAACGCTAAACCCAGACTACCCAGAAATTATGAACGCAAATAATCAAGGCAAAATACCCCTGGGTGTGAAATAGACTCAGACTAATGGGGGAAGTGTCTCATCATTATCGCCATCTTGAGAGGAATTCATCAAGTCATCACAGTCTATCCACACCCAGAACACCCAGAAAACTCAAACACATATGAACTGAGAAATCACCAAAATGACGAATGCAAGAGAAAAAGAGTGGCATACAGTTCAATCAGAAGTCAAACGCATATAAAACAAGCGAGAACATTAAGATCAAAGAAAATACCTGGAAGCAAGGAGATGAAATTACTTTCTGAATAAGAAGAATAGACAATGAAAGCTCAGCAAATGGATGCTCCTTCGAGTGTTTCAAAGGCAGTAACGGATGCGTAAAGAATGAGACGAAATGCGGAGAATATAAAGACGAGGTAGCACCAAGGAACCCGAAACGCCTACCGTCGTGACAATTACGAGGTGAAAACCCTAAAGCAATCATGAGACAGGTGAACAGACATGTGAAATGATAGGGGCCATTAATGGGCACGATAACCGAAGGTGGCGTTTGAGGACGGATGGCTGTAAGTTCGAGAACATTAGTGATTATCTGTTGCTTTGCGGTAAATGGAAAGGCGCCTAGTCAAGTGAACTAGTCGTCAGGGCAGGAGACAAGATGTGCAACTCATCCTCAATCTACATGGGAGAGCGTTACAAGAGAAGATCGGTGAATACCTGAATACAAAGTCGGGCGTTAGAAGACGTAAGGATCGGAGAATACTCAAATTCAAAAGTCGGGATTTGCGGATCAACAAGCTCGATCGCCGAGTCGGATCTTCCACAACAAAATCAACTCAGCAAATCAGAAACCTGAGCGATCGAGCTTGGGGGCAACTGTTATGGACCAAGATAAATGGGCCTCGGAAGATAAGGCCCATTAATGTACAATTGCTGGAACAGGACCCATGATCCCATGATCTCACGATCTCATTACCCCTATCATCATGAATGATGGGAGGGGGAACACGCCGAGTGGAAGGATGGGCATGCTACCAACCAACCGCCAGGTTATTTCCTCTCTATAAATAGGAAGAATTCAATAGGTGCGAGGTACACACATTCTCTCTCATTCTCTTTACCATATTGCATACACAGAGTACACACCCCACGCCTTTGGATGAGAACCCGAGTTTAAGCTCTGTGATCTCATATCTATCTGGGTATCTCGTCCATAGATACCTAAGAGAAGACTAAAATCCTACATCAACCCACTAGTCCATCTAGGCCTAGACATCTGTGTTCTTATACGGGAACATGTTCTAAATATAGGATAAGGTTTATAGTGTAATTTGTATTACAAACTTTTTCATACAATTAAGACCGGAGGGAGTTTAGTTTAACATTTCTTTTCTCGCTAGTATACGGAATTGATCGAGTAATAGTAACATAATATTATGTGAAGGTTGAGAAAATAAGAATAAGGACCATAAGAAGAATAATTCTAAGAAAATAACTGTCACTTGAGTTGTGTTTAGGATTTTACCCACATGTTGCTAATTTGTATAGTTCTTGTTAACTAGAGCTGGGAATCAGGGTCGGCCCTATAGGACCCGAGGTAAGAAAATATCTATTTTTTAAAGTCCGGCCCGAGAGCACCAGGGTTAAGCCCCGGCCCTGCAGGGTCCGGAAGTTACTATTCCAAATTTTAAATATTTTTCCTTAGTTTTTTTTTTAAAGAAATATAATTAGTAAATTACAATAATTAAAGTTCTAATTTATCAAATAAATGTTGTCAACATTAATATCCAAACAACACGAATCATCCAACAAATAAACACATTCAGTAATTTGTAATCAAAAGCAAATTATTGTCTACAAATAACTCACATAAAACCTAAGAAGCATACCTAGGTTTTAAATTTAAACTATTATACAATATTTCTATGACAAGATTGACTCTATGACTTGTGATGAGAAGGTTGCCAATATAAGTAGCAAGCTAACTTTCATTTTCAGTGAATATTCGAATGGGGGACATCTATTCCAACTCCTTATTAAACTTTAAAAAAATTAACAAGGCCTAACGAGTCAGCCCAAGGCCCTGCAAGGCCGGCCCTACAGGGCTAATTTCCAAGGTTCTGAAACCCGGACCGGTCACTGAACCGGTCGGGGTACTGGGTTAAGGGTTAGTGGGTCAGACCGGAGTCAGCCCGGGCCTAGACCGGTGAGGTATAAAAAATTGGAAAATAATTAATTTCTTATCACACCAACCTAAATTTGACATACTATATATCTTTCAATACTTTGGATTAGTGGCAAAATAATCATATACTCCAATACTTGTGACATATTCAGATATTCTTAACAATTTTCTTTACAACCTACATTTGACATCCACTAAGCAGAGCCAACTGAAAACAGAGAAACCATAATAGCTTCAAGAAAACCAAAACACAAATCCAAATCAAACCCATATGACATCCAAAAGTGAAAAAAGGGAAAAAAATTGAGGGAGAAATTAAAAAAAAAATTGAAGGAGAAATGTGTGTGTGTTATTTTTTTTAAAGTCTAACCCGGTGACCCTTGTAACCCGTCCGGGTTAGTCCGGTTTTACCCTAAACCGGACCGGTTTCCGGTTTCACAAACAATGCTAATTTCATTTAACTCTTCTAATTTTCAAGCCCGACCCTTGAAGGGTTAGGGCTTAAAAGGGCTGGCCCGACGAGCCTGGCCTGATTTCCCGGCTTTATTATTGACTATCCGATGAGCAAAATAATGAAAAAAAAAGTTCAAAAATGAAACTCCTTAATAACTTCCTCAGCTCCAAGTATCATTTTTGTGGTTCTAGTTGAGCCACAGTCATTATAATATTCAGATTCAAATATTAATTAAGTGTTATAATCATTCACATATTATTTAGTTTTCACATTTTCCTTTTTTCTTATATAATATAATCTTTTATGGGGGAGCACTCATTTCAATTCTAAAGGCCACGGCTGATTCACGACCGCCCAAAAGGATTAAACTTAGTATGTGTGATGAGGAAAGGTCTAAGGCTATAACTTGTTTGCCAACAGAGATATTAGTGGAGATTGCTTCCAAAGTGGCGTCTAAATCACCGGCTGACCTCTATCACTTTAAATAGACTTGCAAAGAGATGATGAGCTTCATAGACGAGGACTATGTGTAAAAGCATGATTCCCTGGATAGAGTTCCTTTCTTTCAATTCCCAGAAATCCAACAGGAAAGCTTCATTTTTAAAGCATTGCAGATCAAAGTGTTACTTAGAATCTCTATACAGAAAAGGCATAGAAGCATACCTTATGGAGTATGAGCTTTACAAGGAGGGTTTGGAGACTGAAGATGATGACAACAGTGACCCAAAAATGTGTGAAAATTGCTGGTGGGACCATGAAGTTGAAGAGTTTTGTGCACATTTGTTAAATACAAGTGTTTCTGATTTGCCTTACGTTTGACATCCATGAAATATTAGTTTAGTATATGTATATTAGTTGCTTTTTATATATGCAAAGATATTTTTCCTAGTCTGGGGTTAGCCATGTGTGTGACAAGTAAATTTAATTTGTTATTAGAGTTAAACTAGCTACTTGTCAGATTTGATTGATTATAAATTTAAATGACCCAACCAATTTAGTCAACGGCTTTCAATTTAAAGAAAATCCAACAAATTCAAAAGAACTAATATTATTTTCATGACTAAAATACTCATGGATCCAAGCGCACCCCCAGCCACATCCATTTGTAACATCTCAACCATTTGCTCTCGATATTATCTTTGTGGCCCGTCACACCTTGATCAATTTGTAACATTTCAATATCTAAATTTTGATATTGTCCGTTTTGGTGGCTGTAACCCTTTAAAAGGCATCTTCTATTTTACTCCCTATGGGACTTCACACTTCTCATCAACGAAGCCATTAAATATTCATGTTCCCTTCTTTCAAAAGAGTTTATTTTATATACTATTAAATATTAACAATATCAATTGCTCAATATGAAATATATTTATATTTTATAACTTAATGTAATTTTATATAACAATAAGTTAAATTTTAAATTGAGATATTGAATGATCATAATTTGTCATAAGTTTAAATATTTGGAGTATTATTTCATCTATACTCTAACCACTCAAAATATTTTACACAGTATAATATTTTTAGAGTATCATATATTTCATCTATACTCTAATAACCAATCAAAATATTGTAAATACCAAATGAATTAATTATTCTTTTTTCTTCAAACAAACAAATGCGATTCTCCACAAATATTTTTGTAAATATATGTAGTAAAAATTCAAAACAACCCTGCAAAAATTTACCGCCATGGTCAAAATTATTACCAGAATCAAAGGAAAAACTCTTCATTAAAGACATAATGTTTACGGTAAAAAATTCTCCTTATCACTTAAGTTTGATGTGTCAATGTTTTTCATTAGCAACAACAATGATATAAGAATTAGAAGACCAAAAGTATACTTTATAAAGTTAAGGGACCAAAAAAATACCTCTCATTTTCTATTTTTAGAGGAATTTTATAAATTTGATGTTTCAAGGAAACCAAATTACACAATGCAAACATTAATTAACTCTATCTGAATTGTTCTAAGTTCAATGAGCCTCTCTTGGTCCATAGTGGTTTTGCTTAAAAACTGGAAGTACCACATGGCAGAAAGCTTTGGCCTTCTTGTCAAATTTGGATAATCCAAATCAACATGATATAGACCATAACTCGAATTATATCAACCGAGCAAGGACCATACAAAGTAACCTCTTAAATTGGATCCATATTTCTTTGAACATGTCAAATATTTTTTTGAATGAAAAACACAGAGAGATTAGAGATTATTGTGTGATAAACTTTGAAGATGGAAGTGATGTTTCTGAAAATTGCTATCACTTGTGCTTGCAAGTAATTCACTCTTGCCCAATCATCAGTCAATGAAGAACTTGGTCATGTTCGTTGCCATGCATAATTTCAAAGGTTGTTACATATAAAAAAGGACGGCTCAAATTACCAGGCTCCTTAATATAAAATTTCATTTGTAGTGCAGTTTATACTACAAGCGAGACCTTATATTAACAAGTGGAGATAGTATTACTTATTCATAGTCTAATCCAGCACATTCTTAATGTTGAAAGTTCGCTCTCCTCAATCTATTAGGGATTTAAAGGACATTATAGATATGCATGTTTTTTTTTTTTTAAAAAAATTGAATAAGAAATGATTCTATTGTTTCGTTGCGTGCTAGTTTTGGATCACTTTTAGACACCTTAAAAGTACTTATTCAAGTAAATCAAGATAAAACTCCTCTCACATACTTATATTGTAAATCATAATTGAAAAGTTAATCACTATTTCAAAGAAGTATGCCTTAAACTTATCTGCCGCGGCGTCTGTGTCATCCATCTGTGGCGTGCTTTCTCTGTTCTTAACATAAAGTGTGCTATAATAATTTAATCCTACGAAATCAACTGATCCCTTAATAGTGTTTGATTCAGTTTTGGTGAATGAAGGAAGTCTGGAACCAACAATCTTCTTCATTGATAAGGTTGTTGTAATATTGCACTCCCTTAGGGTTAACTGCTCCTTTTACATCTATAGACATGTGAGGAGAGGGCAGTGAGAAAATAGTTTGAAATGATAGTAAATAGTGCAAATCTTTTCACCTGGAATAACCCTTGAGCATGAGTTAGAAAATCTGTACGCATTTAAGCCTATTTTAGCCATGAGTTGCAGAGTGGTAGAGAAGGAGACGGATCGAGAGAAACAGAGGTAGAGAAATAAACAGGACAATGGCAGAGAAATATCATTGAGTGCTGTAAAGAGAGTTTACATTACATAGCCATATGGTTTAGAAACAAATAATTTTAAAGCTGAGTTGCTTAGGTCTCCAATCAATTAACGTTAGAGCTAGATTGGCCTTCATGGAAACAATAGCCTGTGGAAGGTACAAACTGGTAGCCAAAGTGGATTTAAAAGCAGGTGCAACTACAGAGTCTCATATTGGGTCAAATGTAATTCTTCTGATAAATAATTTTAAATGTGTAGTGTCTTGGTAATTAATTTTACTGTTCATAGTGTTGGGGTAAAAAGGCTGGATAGTTTTTTACCCGTGTATAAATGAGCTCAAAATGCGGACATTTATTTTAGGATAAAGGTGTAAAAATACACATATGCTTTGTCCTCATGAGCGCTCAACATTAAATGTTTTTTTTTTGGTGCAAAATTACCCACGTTGTGGCACCCCTTCCTAATTTCTTAAAAATAACTTGGTTTTGAAAAACATGAGGATAATCTAACGTGATTCGAATCTATCCCAAAGTGGGATGTTAATAAGTAATCCAAAATAGCGAGATGATAAACGATAAACTAAAGTCCGGCTAATCATATTTCTCCCACAAGTTCCATCTCTTGTAACCCCTTACAGCCTACTTTTTCCTCTTGATCCCGATCCACTACTGCCTCTTTCATGTGATCTGGAGTTCAAATGAATGAACCCCAGGGGTAACGAGTTAATCTCATATGCGGGTATGAAATGTAAATAAAGATAACACATGTATAAGATAAAATAATTCACAAGAACAAGTCGCACCAGAATGCGATTAGTTAACGGCCAAGGACCGACCCTTTAGGACACGCAGCCCTATGAGACCGCAGCCTCAATTCCATAGCTAGGAAAATAAACAGGTAAATCATCTAGCAAACATGATCATCATACAAGAAATACATACATACAAGCTAACAAGATGATTACCCACCTCGAACTTGAATCCTTAACTTGTCAGGATGTCTTGGGATCGGTATAGGTGTCAAGATATACCTATAAATTTTTATCACTGTCATTAGTCGCTTCTTACGTAAAGCAAAGTAACTAACTACGCGAATTATGCATCAACCCCTAAAATTCCCTTAATTTCCTACTTTAAGACCTAACTTAATTCCTCAGAATTTTCATTAAACTTTGAAAATTCATAATTAATTCTCTAAATCTCCGATTGGGGTGATCCAAATTTCTATTCAAAGTTCTATAAGTCTAGTATAAGGGACAAATGGTCATCAAAACAAATAATGGCTGTATAATTTCCAGAAATTTGCAAAGTAGACATTACTTAAATCTGGAACAAGATTTTCCAGGTTTTCTGACCAAACTTTGAAAAATGATATCTCTCATTCCACAAGTCCGATTTAGGTGTTCTTTGGCTTTTTGGAAAGCTTGAGATGTATACTCGTTACTGTAAAATTTTCAAGCAAAAACACAAAGGTTTTCTATTTTGAAATCAAGCCCGAAAATCACTGTTCACCAAAAGTGCAGAAAACGTTTCAGATTTTGGCTAAACTTTGGAAAATCATATCTCCCTTTGTACAAATCCGTTTTAGCTGTTATTTGGCTTTTTGGAAAGCTTGAGAGGTCTAATATGTCATAACAAAATCTCAGGGAAAAACACAAATTTTTACTTGGTCCGAAATGCAACGTCATATGGTTGCTCCAGAATCATACCAGAAAGTTTCAGATTTTTAACTCAACTTCCAAAAATCATATCCGGAGTTGTAGACCTCCGTTTGGGGTGTTCTTTGGCTCGTTGGAAATTTTGAAATGTATCCTACATAATGTAAAATTTTCAAGTAAAAAAGGAAACATTTGCTATTTAAAAATCAGACTCGAAAAGTACTGTTTTCTGCAAGTGCAGAAAACGTCTCAGATTTTGGTAGAACTTTGGAAAATCATATCTCTCAATCTACATGTCCGTTTTTTCTGGGTTTTGACTTGTTTTAAAGCTTATGGAGTCTACTATGCCCTGTAAAAATTTCATGGAAAAACACAGACATTTGACTATGAAACAGAAGCTCACAAGACCACTCTGTTTTGAGTCCGAAAAACAGAGCTGCTTCGTTTTCAGTTTTATTCTTCTTGACCAAACAGCAAAAACAGCACACTAAGGTCATGGAAACTAGAAGGAAAAAGTTCCAAGAACTCACCTTAGTCGTCCCTGAAGCTTGCATGCAGCGTGAGCACTGCTTCTATCCTTATTTTCCTTCTCCGATGCTTCCTCTCGTCCTCGGTTCTCTATCTCTATGTTCGGTGCGTTTCGTTCCCTCGCCCTTTGTGAAGGCCGATGGGATGAACCAGAAATGGAGGAGTGTTTGGTACTCCCTTCTTCTTCCAGTAATCTCCCTCTCTTGGACTCACTCTCCGTCTCACACCCTTTACGTTTCTTTATCTTTCTCTGCCTCTGTCTTGATGCTGCAAGAACGCAGTATGGTTTATAATGAGAGGGGGTATGGTGCAGCAGCTGGCTCGAGAAGCATGTTGGTGCATGGTGTGGGTGGGCTGCTCGAGAAGGATTCTGCAGGCGTGTGTGTGTTTCTATTTGGTTTGCTGTTTTTTTTTTGTTGCTGCTGAATAAAAATATGTCACGTGTTGTGGGCTAAAGAAGGAACGAAATGAGTTGCTTTAATTGCATTGGTTTGAGCTGGGGATGAATATGCATGGTCACGTATTGGGCTGGGGGAAAGAAGAATGAAAAAATGATATGGGCTTGATGAGTATTTTAATGGCTTATCGTAGAGGAACATGGATACATATATATATCCACGTGGTTACAATTTTAGAGCAAAAGTCCTAGAAATGATTCAAGACCATTACTTAATTAATTGTATTTTTAGGCGTTGACCGTTAGGCCATTCCCAAACAATATTTGACTAAAAATTTCCAAATCCCAAAAATTTGGGATGTTATGATGAATTTTGGGCAAAAGTCCCAGAAAACGTTGAAGAAGGCAAGTGTGTTTTATGCAAGGATTTGAATCCGAATGTGAGCTTACGCAAAGATGGGAGCTTGCAAATGGAGTCAAGAGGCAGAACCCCAGAAAGATTCTGAGAAGAAAGATCGATCTCCGTCGCCGAACCGTTGGAGCTGCAGGCAATCCCATAGAAATTGCAGACGGAGTTGGTGGAATTCCAGGAGTTAAAAACAGGGGAGTTTGACTCATGTTGGAGTGAAGATTTCAAGTTGAGAAGGAGTTGACGGTTGTCGGATTGAACACCGGAGAGAAAGAAAACAAGACAGAAGAGTAAGAGGAACATGTTGGAGGATGGAGGATGCAAGGAAGGAGACATCGGAACCAGAGTGTGAACTAAGAGGAACATGTTGGAGGATGGAGGACGCAAGGAAGGAGACATCGGAACCAGAGTGTGAACTGGAAGAAGTGACGCCTCAATGAACAAACAGTGATATGTTATGTAACATTACAGGCGCTCGCTTGTGGATATTATCCGCTTTGGCACACAAGGCCTCACGGTTTTATTTTCAACTGGGCCTAGCCCATCAAAACGTGTCCACAAGGGAAAGGTCTCCACACCCTTATAAGTCATGTTTTGTTCGCCTTTCCAGTCGATGTGAGACTTCACATTTTATGCCCATGAAATTTGTATTATTGTTTATCACATCTCTATGGTACTTGACTTAGAATACCCTAGTATCATATATATGGATTTGTACATGTACGTATTTGTGTGTGTTAGAGTGAAATATATAAACACATATAGAGAGAGAAAGATAAACTGGTTTTTGAGTTGAAGTACTCTAGGGAGGGGCCACACAGGTGGATTGCAGAGCTTAATTTCATTGAAAACCAGAGATCTCTGAGATCTTTCTCAGCTATTTGAGTTATATGTGTGTATGTATATATTTGTACTGTCCCTTCTTCTACTGTTATCCTCAAAGTGGTCTTGAATTGGCTTGCTACTTTTTTTTTTAAAACCCTTGGCAATATAATGGGTCATTTCGTCCACACAATATATATACATATAACTTGCTTGACCCTTTAGCTTTAGTGTGTTTTATGAGGGGTAGGACCCTTGATGGTGAAGTGGGTGTATATTGTGAAACAAAGCATCCATTTGGTACCCCACAGGAAAGATAACATGCACCCCCACAGTACATCTCCCACATAGTCCAAAATTGAAAAGCTAAACCCAAGTACAAACCAGGAATAACATTTTCGTTGTAATATTGTTTACCACGTCTCCTTCCTTGCGTCCTCCATCCTCCAACATGTTCCTCTTTATCTTCTGTTTCGTTTTCTCTCTCTGGTGTTCAATCCGACGACCGTCAACTCCTTCTCAACTTGAAATCTTCACTCCAACATGAGTCAAACTCCCTTGTTTTTAACTCTTGGAATTCCACCAACTCAAGTATGCAATTTCTATGGGATTTCCTACAACTCCAACGGTTCATTGACAGAGATCAATCTTTCTTCTCAGAATCTTTCTGGGGTTCTGCCTCTTGACTCCATTTGCGAGCTCTCGTCTCTGCATAAGCTCACATTGGGATTCAACTCCTTGCATACAACATACTTCTTCTTACTCCAATTCATCATACACATCAACATTTTAGTCAAATATTGTAATTTAACGGTCAACGCCTTTCTCTTAACGTTTTCATGGATTTTTGCTCCAAAATTGTAACCATGTAGGTATTTTTGCACCCAAAAAAAGTATTTGGTGTTGGGCGCTCCTAAAGGCAAAACACATGTGTATTTTTGTACCTTTACCCTTTGTTTTATTTTTTGGTTCCAGAGAGTTCGCCGGAATTGGAACCGGAGGAGGGAAACCTGATAAGTTGAAGTGGAGGCGCCAAACACGAACTCCCGCGGGAAGTGACTGTTAGTAAATAGGTGTCCTAGAAACAATATGTTTTGATAGAGGAACACATTTTTCCATTTAGTATTTCATGATTAATAAAATTGAGCATCTTTTATCTTTATTATATTTGTTTCTCGCTTTTATGCATTTAAAAATAAAAACCCTAGGAATAAAACAGGTGTTTACTCGAGGATATATGATAGGGATCATGATCATGAGGACTCGAGAACACTAAATGTCTATTGTTTGAAACTTGTTCATAGTCTTGAATCACCAAGAAAGGGCATTATTGATGATCTCAATAAGACTATTATGACATCATCTACTTGTATAGAGATACAAGGTAGGGACCTCATAGAATGCAGACATGTGATGCATTAACTGATGTCGTGGGTGGATCTGTTGGAGAACAGATAGCACTGAACTGACCCGTCGAGAGACTTCACAAAGATTTGTAGAAAGTATCATTGGATATAAAAGCCTCTTAACGTTTGGTAGTGCGAATTGTCCTAGACTTGAAGATGTCATTGAGCACTGTGTCCTAGGGTTATACTTTGACCATACAACTTTATCTGCCTGAGAATGGGGAGAATAGTGTACTCTTGGGTTTGACTCGAATGCATGAGTGTAGATGGACATACCAAAAGGACTCATAATCCCCTACAAGGGATTAGTTGTTCACAGGACCAGTAGGACTTGGATGACTTCTAGTTGACTCGGGAATCTGTGCACAATAAGTGATCATTAAGAGTCATGATCTATCTTAGAATCAATAGAAGAAGATTCTTAGTTCTGTGAAAACCTATATTTAGTCAACTAAGAAAGATACTTTATCTTTGCTCTCAACTAAATGTGAATGACGATGTGAGGGATGATGTCGGCGCAGTATCCAAATTAGAAAAGGTAGATCACTTGATCAACTCAATTAATTCCGGGCCACTAATCAAACCATATTTTTATATGATTTTTAATAATTAAATTGGGATTCTTAATGCATTTTTTATTAGTTATTGAGCTTAAAATGTATTTCTTATGATAAATTGAGATTAAGAGTAAATATATTAAATTAGGGCTAACAAGGGTAAAATTGTCAAAAAAATGTAATTACTCTTAATCATTGATTTTTCTGAGAATATTTGATGTTGGCTTGATTGATTTTTATTGTAGGTATTTGAAGAAATTAGACAAGATTTGAAAATGGAAGTTTGGGCTCAAGTTTTAAAATTTTCAGTTTAGTCCCTACTCCAGAAACTTTCAGAGTTTTCACTTAGGTCCCTGTGATAAAGCCATGCGTTTTGAACCAATTAGGTTACACCTTCAGCTGGAAGGAATTAAAGGGGAAGCCGACAGATTAATTGAGGGAGCGCCGCATACACACAGGGGCCAGAGACAAAATTATAGAAAATTACCCAAAAGTGTTGAAAATCACAGTTCAGCCCCAAGATAGTTTGAAACTTTACACTTTAGTCCCTCATCAAATGCTTTTGAGGTTTGCACTTAGGTCCCTGGTCAAAACTCTGCGTTTTGACCAGGGACACCTCTGACCTAGCGTGAGACAAGAGCTGAGGGGAATGGAGATTAAATTCTGAAAACCAGCGCCGCATACGCATTCGGACTTCATCGTTTTCACGCCTTCACCTTCCCTCCTTGCGTCCTCAACACAGATCGACTTGGATTTGGACCTTCACGACATCGCCAATCTTCTTCCCTCTCTGGAACTTCCCTCTCGCCGGCGACCTCCTCTTCCACCACTGTCGCCGGCGAGCAGCCACCTACCCTCACCATCCCTCACCGTCAGCATCACACACCAGAACAAAAGAGACACAAAACCTGGAACGCTTGGACCTTCACACACGGGGGTCGGACCTTCATCGTCTTGAACATCCAGGATTCACGACTTGGGGGGATATTCGACCTACACGCTGAATCATCATCTTGGACTCACGGATTGAGGACCTCACCTTCGACTCTGAGCTGGGGGCGAGAAATCATCGACCACCTTCCATTTTTCCATTCTGCATAATCACTCTCACACACCATTTACTTCATCCACCTTCACTCACCTCCGCAATTTATTCCACCACCGTAACCACAGACCCTATTTCTTCCACTTCCAGATTTGATATGCTCGTGTGGGGTTCTCTAATTTCTATGGTGGCTGATTTCTTTGTCTCTTGGAGATGGATTATGTGGCTGGAATTTTCAGAGCTTAAATAAGGAGTATTTTGTTCAATTTATTTTCTCTTATTACATTTTAATTTACTAGTTTTAGGAATATTATTTTGTAATGTTGAGAACTTAGTTTTATCCGTTTGGAAAACTTTGTGGATTGAGCATATGTGATTGGATTGAATTTTGTGGTTTGTTGAATTTATAAATTTGTATTTCCCTATTGATTTAGTGAAATTGTCTTTTACGTGGTATTATTAGATAGTATAATTGAATTGAATTAATTGAGTGGCGTGGTATCGCGATTCATATTAAGAGGAACCAAGTTACATTAATTTAATCCTAATCACACACTAAGTGGTTTTAAACAATATCTCGAGAGATAGTAGTTTTGCTACGGTAGTAGTAAATTTACTTATTAATTGTGAATATTGGGCCAATGGTATCTTGGGGTTTTCATCTGAAACTTTTAGTGAAAATTTACTCCTACATTTAATTGAATTAGGATAGTCACTATTCCATTTCCAAGAGCATCCAATATACATTTCATACTCCATTCCATTTTATTTAAAATACCAAAAACAATAGTTTAGCATTTAATTCAATTGCATTGCTTAATTTAGTTTATTAATTTAAAAATCCAAAATCAATGTTCCCCTTGTTTTAATTGTATTTGCGTGAGCGTTTAGATTCTTGCAGGATTGATAAAAGCGCTCCCGAGAGAGAGAACGATCCTGGTTTCTTTATACACAATCCTTGGTTATTTTTTATTGTGGACCCCAAGGCTAAAGATAGAAAAATCCACTCATCAGCCACAGAGCATTGCTAGTGTTTTATGTTATCATTAGATAACTTGGGCCCATTAAAGAAGTTTGATTGGTCCAAGGTTATTTATATCAGTGATTAATTAGGCCTAACAGGTCACACACAAAGATTATTCTTGATTGCTTAAAATTAGCAAATTAGGCCAATAATTGTTGTTGGGCTTTCTCGAGATAATAGATGTATTTGGGTTGGAGTGGGACTCTAAGACCAATATACAAAAATGGCCCATATATGGTTCTTTAGTGGGAAATTAGTTTCTTCACTAACAGGCTCAAATATGTTACAAGACTAAATAAGGTCTTAGCGATTTGAATTTGGAATCCAATTTTAATTTTGAGATTTTAATTAAAGAGATTAGCTTATAAAAATTATCTAAAATATTTATATATATGTATACAAATAAATATCCAATAAAGATTGGATAAATAAAGAATAAAGAAATGATTAAAGATATAGATGTGATTCATTATCTTGAATTTTTTTACTTCAAGAAATATTTAAGGATATGGAAAACGTCCATTATCTTGAATTTTGAATTCAAGATATATTTCAAGATAAGGATAAAATCCATTATCTTGAATTTTTCGGATTAAAACTTGGAATGAGATTTTCTTCTAATTAATTTAATTAGGGTTTAACCTTAATTAAGTGGCTGAAATTAAGGCACCTGATTTTGGATTTTTTTGGAAGATGGCCGGCTAGTCTTGGAGAGATATACTTATGACTCATCTAAGAGAGAGGGCGGCCTCCAAGGTTCCATCCAAGAAAGGTTTGATCCTATCTTGTTCATTCTATCCTAAACCTAATCTCAAAAAACCTAATCTTCTTGAGATAAAGAAAACCTAAGAACCTTGAGTCCTCAACCTTGCATCGCTTAGCTATCATCCAAGGAAAGAGAGGAATCAAAGGGAAGGAGTTCTCAAGACAATCAGGAGATAACCGTGTGGATCAGCATTAGAGGACGTTATACACTTTGAGGTCTTCAGTGATTTAAGATAATCCTAAAACCCCTCATGTATTTTAATGAGTAGATTGTGGGAATTTCCCATGAACAACTGTATGATACATTATTAATATTCCTGGGAATATCCTATGAGTATTGGGATGACTCATGAGTACCATAAAAGTTATGGGTTCTTATGAGCGTTTGTAAAAGTTATAGGAATCACATGATCAATATTCCTGGGAATATCCCATGAGTATTGGGTTATAACTCATGAGCACCGTAAAGAGTTACGGTTATAATTCATGAGAAAATATTAACTCCTTAGTCTAAAGTGTTAGATTATAACTAATGGGATTAACTTTTTAATTCATGAGAACGTGTTTAATTATGGGTTCTCATGAGCACCAATTTTTCAATCACATGATTAGAAGTCTGAAAACATTAAATGATATTGGTGATCATGAGTACCATAAGAGTTATAGGTTCTCATGATAACCTTATAGGAAGTAAAGCCCAAAAGGGACAACTTTGTAAAGCTACAGGCATAATTGGTGGTCATGGGAATTTCTCATGATAACCTGAAAAATGAACTCATGAGTATTTACTTTATTGTTTAATTATGAGTTTTAACTCATGAGTACCATAAGAGTTATGATAACCGTAAAGAGTTCTGGTTATTAATTAAAGTTTCTGCTGCAATTAAGGAAAGACAAAAAATTTCATTTTTCCTACTCATGAGTTCGTGCTTGAATGTCAGGCTGCGACCAAATTTAACCAACAGTGACGTCTACTAAACGCCGCATGAGCAGCAAACAATTAGAGTGGCGCCGCCGCAAATATGAAGATCGAAGATAGACAAGCCAGATTGTTTCCTGATTCTTGCCCCTCAGCCTCACACTAGTACGAATGGTGGTGAGCGGTGACTCTCGGAGTCACCTTATCATCATGTTGGTCGCCTAATTTGTTCTTTTTTTTAACCCGCAAGCTTGACATGGGACTAGTTTTCAGAAATCCCTTTTGTACTTCCTCACGCAATGTAATGTAGTACCACTCTAGTTTAATTTATAAGTCTCTTTTAACTAAAATACATATATCAATGAGAGGTGGTTTTAGCTCAATGATTATGGGATAAATTTTCAATTTTGTCTTCATTTATAAATGAGTATTTTTCAACTCTTTCTTCTCTCTATATTTTTATTGGTATAATTAATATGGACAAAATTGTCACAATCTCATTTATTACCCTAAAACTGAACGTACAAATAAGATTAAATTTTTTAGTCAAAAAGGATTTACAAATAAGGTTAGAGTGGTAACATTTAAAACATAGATTGCTCGTGCTGTTTTCGATTGTGGGTCAAGGTTGAATACATATATTTGTTCCTTTCCTAGACCCCCTTAGTAGGAGCTTTTATGTACTAAGTGAAAGAGAAAAAATTACTCCCCCAGTCCTAAATATAAGACAAAAATTAATTTTTTTGAAAAGATTAAGGAAGTTAATTAAATTACTTTAGAGTATTTTTATTTTTTCCTCCAAACTAATTAGTTTGACTAATAAACTGATATATAATTTAAGGATACACAACATATGATATAATTAAGTAACTTATTTAGCTTCATTAATCTCTTATAAAAAAGTCAACTATGTCTTATATTTAAGATTGAAAGGAGTGCTCGCAATAATAGCTAGCGTCCACACATTTTTTTTAAAAATGTTAGAAAGAAATAACGTAATCCCGAGTCGACTTCATCAACTCAATAAAACTGTAAAAGCATAGTCATGATTTTAAAGCCTAAATCATGATCAGGTTCTATGTCAATTTCAACACGTAACCCCTTTATACTTGAATAACTATCCTTATCAAATTTGTTTTGATTAATACAAGTGTGCTAACAGATTTGGGAACATGATACATCAATCCTGAAAATCACCATTGGAGATTTAGAGTTCATTAAAGATGGTTCGAGTGAAGGTGCTGCCATATCCACATGTCAAGATCCTAATCCCACGCTTCACATGCATATATGTGTGTACACGTACACATGTTTGTGTTCATATCAGTGTCGGCATGTCATCGTCACCAAAACATAAAATTATTAGACATATTACACAAAATCAGTTCCATCACATTTGTGTTGTCATATAGTGTTTGATGTACTGTGTCGGCTTAGAATGAGTGTTCTAGATATTAAAAGTCGGTAAGAAATTTGATCTATTTAAAATTATATTAGTTTTGTGATAAATAAGCACTAACTCCGCGCTATATGCAGATGTAATAATTCTATAATATGAAAGCATATCCTCACCTTTCACTCATCCAAATTATTAAAAAATTAAATAAAACACAAAGGAACATAATTGGATTTCAAATCAACCAACAAAAAATAAAAGTTGTCTCACTACCCAAAAACACAACATGAACTAGTAGTTGTACTCTTATATGTTTAGCAGCTTTTGCCTCAACTCGAAAAAAAAATTACATCAAAATGCCACCCATCATAGTACATAAACGTTCCTATATGGAACATGAACTGACAATATCTCACATATGTTGCTAAATATTTCTAGAGATCCCCCTGTAAACCACATGGTAGTTGTGTTAGTATTTAGATGTCTTAGAGACAATCTATAAGGACAGATCAACACCATTTCTACGTTGTAGTATTTCATTATGAATAAATGAGTATATTTTATCTTTATCATATTTATGTCTCACCTTTATTTTAAGGCAAATATGTGTTTGAAGCAAGGTTCTGAAAACCGGACCGATCACTGAACCGGTGGGGGTAGTGGGTTAAGGGTCAGTGGGTCAGACCGGAGTCAAACAGATATTAATTAAAAAAATATAATTTCATTAAAATAGGTAAATATTTATATTAATAAGAAAAATATTTTATATAACCATGAGAGGATGTATAAAATTATATTGTTTTTTTTTTAAAAAAAATGAAAAGATATCACAGGTCTTCTGAGATTTGCAAAACATCTCTTTATTGAATTTACTTTATTCTTTTTTTTTTGCTCAAAAATTGAATTTACTTTATTCACGGGTGAGTTAAGGAAAATGGTACCAATTAATTAAACGTACAGCTCCTATCACATCATGGCCGAACTCCACCCCCTCTGCAAGGCAAAGTCAACATCAATGCCTCAATATCTCTCCAATTTCATTTTGAAATCAAGTCTCTTCATTAGTGATTAGTGTCCAATGCTTTATTTCTTTTTCTTCACTCTCTCTCACCCTGCCGTGCTTTCCTCCTCCACCATATCCAAATGCTTGATCTGCTGCTGCTTCTTCTTCTTCTTCTTCTTATTCTTCTTCTTCTTCTTCTTGGATCTGCTAAAAGGTGAAAATGACAACCCAAACAAATATTTGCACCATCAGTAAAAGATTTCTTTTACAAATCGATGAAACCCAGATAAATCTTTGATCTGTTCATGTTCTTCACCTTTTTCAGCGATTAAGGCATCGTCGTCGATGAACACCAACGAAACTCGCCGCCACGGATGGATCTACACCTCCATCGACATCGCCGTCTATTCTCTCTCTCCATCTCTCTCTTAATGCGACACCCGTCCTCCTCTCTTCAGTCGATTTTTTTTTAAAAAAAAATCGTGACTCGGTCAACTCGGCCGGTTTAAGCCGAGTTGGTCGAGTTGACCCGGGTTTCCCCTTTACTCTGACCGGTTTTCCGGCTGGTTCGTCGGTTTCCGGTCCAAACCGGCTGGTCCGATCCAAGTTCCAAAACATTGGTTTGAAGATAAAAGCCCTAGGAATAGAACACGCGTTATTCTTGAGGATCAATGATAGAGATCATGATCATGAGGACTCGAGAACATTGGATATCTATTGCCTAAAACTTGTTCCTAGTTTTGAATCACCAAGAAAGGGCATTGATGATCTCAATAAGACTAGTATGACATCATCTACATGTATGAGATACAAGGTAGGGACCTTATGGAAGACAGACATGGTGATGCCGTAGCTGATATCGTGGGTGGATCTGTTGGAGAACAGATAGCACAAAATTGACCCACTAAGAAACTCCACAAAGATTCATTGTAGAGAGTATCATTGGATATGTAAAGTCTCTCATCGTTTGGTAGTGCGGATCGTCCTAGACTTAAGGATGTTATCGAACACGATGTCCTAGAGTTATACTTTGACTGTACAACTCTATCCGCCTGAAAATGGGGAGAACGGTGTACTCTTGAGTGTAACTCGAATACATGAGTATAGATGGACATTGTAATACCAGGATAATTATTTATCGGAATATTATATTCGATAAATAATACCTATTGAAAATAGGTGAACATGTGGTTTCAAGTAATAAGTAATAATTATCTTATTTTCTAAGGTAATTACTATGGAAATTAGGAGAGATAAAGAGCTAAAATGTATTTTTAGGGCATTAAATGGCCTAAAAATATTATGATAAATCCCAAGAGGTAGTAAAATATTTATAAAAAATTAGAAAGTATGTTGTCTCTAATTTTAGGAATTTTTGGGATAATTTCCCTTGGAAAATAATGAGGCAAAATTAAGTATTATTTTGGGATCATAAGTGACCCCATGATTTTTAATATTTTACATGGGATATAAAATACCAATGTAAGTAAAATAGTTGTGAGATAATGATTTATCTTAATTAAGAAAATTATCAAAAATTAGTAAGTGGCTAATCTGGTAATTAATGGGATAATTAGGGTATAAAGTAAATGAATTAAAAATAATTTAAATAATTATTTTTAATTGGAGAAATTCGAAATTATTAAATAAATAAAAAATAAAAAAAATAAAATATTAATAAAATATTTTATGCTTAGAAAAATAAATAAAAAATAAAAGAAAAATAAATAAATGTGAAGGCATTTTGAATAAAATAATAATATAATCGGTATAAAGAGCGGGAGAAGTGGGAACAACTAGAACTTAAATCCTATCTCCCGATATAGGATTGAAGTCATAAACAACAGCACTTTTTATGAACCAGTGAAATTCTATCTCGGATTGAGCGGTCTCAGAAGTCAGTTTTGGAACCAATAGGGTATTTAAGACCTAGGATAGGAGAGAAAATGCAGATAGAGGATTTAGAGTCAATGCGAAACAAGTAGTTGCCGTGAATTAGGAATCTAGTGACTTAGGTCAGATCATATTACAAACCGGTGGATTTTTGCCTAGACGCCGACGCTTCCGGAATTCAATTCCGTAGAATCAAGACGTCTGTCTAAAATCTTCAAAAGAGATAACGGAATACCCTTAATGGGATCATAAATTTCATTAAACTAGATATTCCTAATGAGAAAGAA
Organism: Acacia melanoxylon; assembly: GCA_019022615.1. Taxonomy (NCBI): domain Eukaryota; kingdom Viridiplantae; phylum Streptophyta; class Magnoliopsida; order Fabales; family Fabaceae; genus Acacia; species Acacia melanoxylon. The sequence goes on from JAFJYJ010000055.1 coordinate 2,777,450, forward strand.
AGAAACTTCAAAACTCTCCGTCAAGATTTCGCGATTCGTCAAGATTACGCGTTTTGACACCGGACGAAACTTTATCGATGACGCTCGAGATGTCACCATCAAGATGACATCATTTTGTTGACTATTGGGGAGGGGAGGTCTGCACAAGAAATGGAGGGCCAAGAGTGTTTTGTCTCAAAAATGCGATCCTACTGAGTCCATATTCGTCAAGACCGAAGTTCGAATTATTTACCGTTCGCGCCATCCGTCTCTTCTATAAATACCAAGCTCATCTTCTTCATTTTTCACACCAAAAATCTGCCTCTTAGAGAGAAGTTAGAGAGAAGCTCCGGAGAAAGTCGAGCAAAGTCGGGTAAGTTCTTCGGTCCCGGTCTTTAGTTTCGGTAGATATAGTAGGAATCTTTAGATTTATCTTTAATTTTTCAAGATAGTCTAGATATCATATTTAGGGGTAAATATGATATATATTTCGAAAATATGATGAGGAAAAGATCTGTCAAAATTCTAGAGAGATAGAGCGAAAAAAAAGCGAAATGTCCTAAAATGTACCTAAAATCTTTATGCCGCTAGATATTGATAAATATTATCCTTATAGGATATCTCGAGATAAACGTCCGTTTTTCGTACATTGTCATTTGTCAAAAAGTACCGTTTTCCGTTAATGAAGGTACGTTCGCGTCGTAACACTAACTCGATATTTCGTATACTTATATGTGATAGACGACTATACGAGTGAATTGTATAGATAACTTTACATGAGATGTGTCGTTAACGTAGATAACTTTACATGCGATGTGTCTTTGTTAGCATAGATAACTTTACATGAGATGTGTCTCGTTGTTATATTAATCTTCCATATGCTATATACTTATGTTTTGATTAATGCTATGATGTCTTCCATATGTTGTGTATGTAAATATGAGGTTAACCGTTGCGAGGTCCGATGTGCATTTGGACCTCGCATTTAAAATAGCCGGTCGGGAGGACCGAGCGCCAGAAAGATAAGGGCAAGCTGAAGATGCTTAGAGTCCCTTAGGAGGATTTCTTTTGTTGCCACAAAGCATGAGTGTTGCCAGGAAGACACTTCGTTGTTATTTACTATAAAAACTCTCGGTCCACGTACCGCTTTTGTAATGCCGACGGACTTACGGCATTTTGAATACAATTATCAGTTACTCAATCGCTCCAATGCTCTACTCTGATGAAAAAAAAATATACGGATTTTGAAAATGGGATGTTACAGACATGCTGAGAGGACTCACAGTCCCCTACAAGGGATTAGTCATTCACAAGACCGGTAGAGCTTGGATAGCTTCTAATTAACTCGAGAGTCTGTGCGCACAGTAAGTGATCATGAAGAGTCATGATCCGTTATAGAGTTAATATAAGAAGATTTCTAGTTCTGTGAATTAGCTACATTTAGTCAATTAAGAGAGATGATACTCTATCTTTGCTTTCGACTAAATGTGAATGACGATGTGCGGGATGATGCCTGCACGGTATTTAAATATGAAAGGTAGATCACTTGATCAACTCAATTAGTTCTGTGGCCGCAAAGCATTGCTAGTGTCTCATGAGGTCATTAAATAAATTGGGCCCGTTAAAAGAGTTTTAATTGGTCCAAGTTTATTTATGTTAGTGACTAATTGGACCTAATGGGTCGCACAAAAAAGTTATTCTTGATTGCTTAAAATTAGCAAACTTGGGTCAATAATTGTTATTGGGCTTCATCAGGAGTAAATGTGTAATTGGGTTGGAGTAAGATTTCAAGCCCAATAAGAAGCAAAATGGCGTCACATATATGGTCCCTAGTGGGAAATCAGCTTCTCCACAAAAGGGCCCAAATGTGTTGGAAGATACAGTGGGGTCTTAGGCCAAGTTGAATTTTGAATTTAAGTTTGAAATTTAAATTTGAATTTAAATTAAAAAGTGTAGGTTATAAAAGATAATTCTGAATTATGTAATATATATATATATAAAGATCCAATAATGATTGGATGAAGATAAGAGAAATAATAAATGAGGTTTGGATTAAAAATGATTTTGAATTTTAGTTTAAGAGATGAATGTGATCCATCATCTTAAAATGGTTGATTCAATCAATCAATCAAGAAATAAATGTGATCCATCATCTTAAATGATTGATTCAATCAATTAATCAAGATATGAATTTGATTCATCATCTTAAAATTCAATCAATTAATCAAGATATGAATTTAATTCATTGTGATTTGGATTTTCCAATTCAAGCTTGGATTGCGCCTTTCTTGTAAGCACTTAAATTAGGGTTAGACTCTTATAAAGTACTGATTTTTGGTGTGCCCCTCTCTTGCACGTTTTTCTAAGAGGAAAACAAGATGCCTTATCCTCTCTAAATTTTGGTCATTACCAAAGGTTTAGAGGGAAAGGGCATCATCCAAGAAAGGCAAAATTCCAATGATCTTGCTTTTCCTATCTTTAACCTAGTTCCAAGAAACCACCACCTCCTTGAAAAGAGGAAAACCGAAGGAAACCAAACCTCATCCTTGTCTTCGCCTAGCAAGCATCCAAGGAACGGGAGGTTTCAAGAGAAGGAGTTCTCGTTGCAATCGGAGGATAGCTATGTGGATCAACGTTAGAGGACATCAACAACATTGAGGTCTTCAAGTGATCTAAGGTAATCCTAATCTCCAATAGTCGTGTTATTAAGTTATCCTAATCCCCAATAGTTGTTTTAACGAGTAATCTTGAAGCTCATGAATATTATAAATTGTTATGAACTCTCATGAGCACCGTAAAGAGTTACGAACTAATAATTAACAACTAATTAACGTAATGAGTTAAGGAGCTACGGGTTTCCACAACGATTAAACAAAATTTTTGTTTTCAACCTCATGAAACTTTGCATGAAAGTCATGTAATATGCAAAATTAACTAACAAGTTGTACTCTTTCCATGATTACTCTCGTCTTGTATAAAAATCTTCAAACCTGCAATGTTGTTAACTCTTGATAAAGCAACATATAATTGTCTATGTGTGAACATTGGCTTTGATAAATATAACTCAACATTTTGTAATGATTGACCCTGACTCTTGTTAATTGTCAATGCAAAAGACAAAGCAATATGCAATTTCTCTTCATCCGAAAAGGAAGACTACTATCTGAAGGATTTATGTCTATTCTATGAATTAAAACCTTCTTATTTGGGTTTAACCCATTTAATGTTATTGTTGTAATGACATTCTTTTCAAGATGTGTGACGCGTAATCTAGTTCCATTGCAGAACCTAGCAGCTTGATTTATATTCCTTAACAACATTATAGGTACTCCAACCTTGCTAATAAGAATACCAAAGGCAGACCTGAACAAATAACTGTGTTAAAAAACTTCGTGGTGTACAGATCTTCAAATCTTTCAACCTCTTGAGATGACTTGCAAATAGTATCACAACTATAATACTCCATCAATTCACCATGTAATAAAAAGAGCATGTATTCATTTGCCTGGTTCATACTTTCAATCGTAGGGCAAATAATAACTCTACTATTGAAGTAATCTGAGTTACTTAAATTTTCCAGCAAGCCTTGTTGGTATGTGGCTGACACAATAGCTTGTATAAGACCTTCGAAGTTATGAGAGGAATTCCTCCGGAATCTCAATCTCTACAATTCCATCATGTGGCAACCTAATTTACCATCACCTACATCTAAAAGTCATTTTGAGAAGACTTTTAACTTCTAATTATCTTGATTCAAAGAAGATTAGAGTCTTATGTTTTTTGTCAAATGAAAAATTGTACATGAATCCCACTAATATGACAAAGTAATGAAAGCATGACTATACTAGCTCTAGATGCCTTTGGAATAATATGTAACAGTTGGCGAAAGTCACCTCCCATCAATACAACCTTGCCACCGAATGGATTGCTGCAATGCATAATATCCTTTAAAGTCTTGTCAAACGCTTCAATGCAAAAACGTTGATCATCAATGCTTCATCCCATATAATCAATTTGGTAGCATTTATCAACTCAACCAACACCAAATTTTGTTTAATATTGCACATTGAATCTTCATTAACTACAATTGGTATCTCAAACCCCAAATGAGTTGTCCTTCCTGTAGTAATGTGGTTGCAATACCGCTCGACGCAACAGTAAGCATAATTTCACCTTGTGACCGAAGTAATGAAGTAAACGCACTCTACAAAAATGTTTTCTCAGTTCCTCCATAGCCATACACGTACAAAGAAAAATCCGCCAACACCGAGTTTACTGATGACATGACTAAATTATAAATAACCTTATGATCTGCATTTAATGAACTGATTATCTCAACTTACTACTTCCTAGCCTTTGTCATAATTTAATTCCCTGACTAATCAAATGATTAGCAACATTGACATGACTATTTCATGAAGGTAGTGGAAGTGAAAGAAAATTAGAAATACTCTTCCCATTTTGTTGTAGCAGACTTTCGATCTTAGTTAGACCAGTTTCCTCTTTTTCTGATGCTAATATAAGTATCCCTAAATAAGTGAAAACATAGAATGAAGAAAACATGTCGTAAAAAAATGTTACTAACAAATAACCGAAAGGAATATAAACATATTTGATGACATAAGGTTACTATGTCGAATATATAATAAGTTTTCAGATAGAATTTGAGAAGTCTCATTTCAGCTTATGCAACAACACAATAGCATCACCCCTTTATAATTGAATAACTATCCTTTTCCATTAATTACTTTTTTTTAACATGATCAATAGTATCAAATTTGTTTTGATTAATACAAGTGTGCGTCCAGATTTGGGAACATGATACATCAGCCTTGAAAAATCACTATTAGAGATGTAGGGCCTGTTTGGTTTGAGGGGAGAGAGGGTGAGGGAAAAGAGTGGAAAGGAGGATTTCGACTAAATTCCCATTAATAAAAAGAATATTCTTTTTTGTTGAGAGTATATTTTTAGAATATTGAAAAAAATTATGGACTATTTAGTAAAGATAAGATTTTTTTTTTCCCCTCTTTTCTCTCCCTCCTTTTAAACCAAACAGACCCGTAGAGTTCATTAAAAATAGTTCGAGTGAAGGTGCTGCCATATCCACATGTCAAGATCCTAATCCCACGCTTCACATGCATATATGTGTGTACACCGTACACGTACATGTGTTTGTGTTCATATCAGTGTCGGCATGTCATCGTCACCAAACCATAAAACACAAAATTCTTAGACATATTACCCAATCACTTCTATCACATTTGTGTTGTTATAAAAGTCGGTAAGAAATTTGATCTATTTAAGATTATATTAGTTTTGATATTTTTATATATATATATATATATATATATATATATATATATATATATATATAGCACATTTATTAATATCGCTGCGTGGTTTTTTTCATTTGATATTGTTCCAAAAATTCATATTTTATGCATTATTATTGAGAAATTTTTCAATACCTGAGTGTCTTACAAACTTTTATCACACGTAGACCCAAGTATATCCACATATACTGCCAACCTTATCTTTATATATAATCCACACGTAGACTCATAAGGATTATTTTTTATGATAAAAATTTAATGCAAAATGAAATCAAAGATTAAATACCATTCTTGTCCTATTTTTAAGGCCATTTTGACCAAAAATTATGGTCCTCATTATAAGTCTAATTTCATAATAATAAATATGTTTTTTTTACAATTTCTCCCTATTATAATTATTGAGTTAACAAATTCTCCTTTGAGAGTTAGTTAATTTAGATTAACAAATTAGATCTGAGGACTAGAGCTAGCTTGAAACTCAACCTCGCTGGCAAATGATAATACACAACTGTCGATTAATGGGGGAAAAACCCAATGTTGTGTCAAAACACAGGCGATAAAATTAAAAGACACAATACACAAAGAAACAGCAGAGAGCATTTATGGGTGGTCATATCATTTTCCATCATTCAACCAAAAGTCATCATCACAAGTATTGATAATTAAGATTTTGATTAATTAGAGTAACTGATTAACAACACACACATAATTAATAATCATCTCATGCTTTCCCTTAATTAATTACCATGCATTCCATTATTTAAAGACCCACCCACCTCCTTCTTCATTTGCACCACATCATCATCAAACCCTACTGATTCTTCACAATATGGCTCGTTCTCTGCACCAACTCGTTTCTTCCATCTTCCTCCTCTTCCTCCTCCTTCTGGCTGCAGGTACGTAACACAGATTTAATAATAAACAAATTAGTTTACTGTGTTTCAAAAAGTTATTTATACCTAGACCATTTGATTAAATACTACCACGGCTCCTTAATATAAAAGTTAATTCAATTTATTTTTTTAGAGATTTATGGTTTCACGCATGTTTGGGATCTCTGAAAAGGCTTATTCACGTCAATCGAGATAAAATTCATCTCAAATACATATCTCGTATACTGTAAATTATGATTGAAAATCTGCTTTTTAAGGCTCCAATTGTTATTCTAAACAAGAACAAGTTACTTGATTATAAAATATGTTGTAAAAAATTAGATTATATATCCATTTATAAATCAAATAAATTAGTTTGGAAGAAAACGATAAATATAAATATTTTGATATAATTTATTTTGCTTCCTTAAATTTTTCAGATAAAGTCAATTGACTCTTATATTCATGATCGGAGAAAGTACTGTTTAGCTTGTGGTTGGATATATACACACACACAGTGAAGTTTTATATATATGGGGATAAATTTTGCAGGGATGGGGCCAAGAATGGTGGCGGAAGCAAGGACGTGTGAGACAAAGAGCCAACGCTTCAGAGGAGTATGTGTGAGGTCCTCAAACTGTGCCTCTGTCTGCCAGTCGGAGGGCTTCTCCGACGGCAACTGCCGTGGCTTCCGCCGCCGTTGCTTCTGCAGCAAACCTTGCTGAGTCCTCCAGCTGAAATATGTTCACCTCATCTTGTCTGTGGGGAAAGATCATTATGTGTGTGTGTGATGCATAATAATTATTGTACCCTCCATATATGTGTTGGGTACTAGCTAGTGCTCAAGATTACTCTTAGATCTATATTCTATATCTATTTATATGTGTGTGTAAAAAATAATTTATGAGTCTAGCTAATAACTTGTCCTTTTTCTTTTTTTATTTGATTCAGTGAATATTGAATAAGATTTTATACACACATATATATATATGCACTATATTGTTCATGTCGTCACGTGGTTAAGTGTTTGCTTGCATTAGCAACATGTGATTTAAGGTATTAGAAATAAATATGTAAGAGGAGTTTTATTTCAGCTTATATTACATGAATGTGCTTCTTAAATACTAACTTAAACTGGCACTAAATTAATGTTGTCCTTAAGAACTATTTCTTTTTCTTTTTATGGGCAACCTTGAGGACTATTTAACCTACATGATTGTCACAATTCTTCAAAAAGCTAGCGTGACTGCATGAATAAATTAGTAATATAATCTAAAAATAGCAGAGAGAGGAATTCTTAATAAATGAGAGGATATGGACTCACAAACATATGTTTTATCAATGATCTGATATTCGGTTCGATTTTGAGACTGTCCCTCGCAACATAAGTGTCTTTTTTGAGAGTTGAACTCGAGATCTATAATGATCTAGCGGAGCCTTATACCGCTAAACTAATTTTATGTTAGTTTTTATCAAGATTTTGAATATTGTGCAAGTGCGTTAAAGAAACAAGTCCCACGTTATTTAAGAGTGTGACTGTATGAGAATTCAAATCCATGTTGTAACATGTCATTTTGGGCTACCAAATGGGATTGAAAGAGTGGTGATCTATCGTGTGCACAATAACGAGCCACGGGGAGACAAAATGTAACGCAATACTGGACATGTGCGAGCTGTTTTCGTACAAAATGCATGTGTGATGTGTCCCTTCTTTTTTCGTTTGTTATCCAGAACCAACATGTCCTTTCATACTTTACTTACATAAACAATATATATCATATATATGAATCACATAATTTCAAATGAATCAGATAACTCTATCTAGATACATGAAACACATCTAGTGTATGTTTGAGTTAATGTTCAAAAATTAAGTTTACATAAATTGAGATAAAATTTTTCTTACATATATATTTATCTTATACACTGTAAATTTAAATCACATTGAAAAAATAGTTTTTACCACTAATCCACATGTAAATATTATATAGTTAAGTTCAAAGTTCCAACCTCTAAAATTAATATACTTAATAATATGCATGAATAGTGTGTATTCATTTATTAGGTGAATTGAATCCAATGATTCGTGAACTGACAATGAAAAGTTAAAACCCTTAAAACAATGTGTCAATATTAACTCTTTGAAAATATTCACACTCTCAAATAACATTTATCCAACGCCACTAAACGCTTCCTAATTAGATTTATTCCCAATGTGGTGATTAACAAGTGAATTATATCCACCTCACGACAAATATTTTTATGAGTGTATGTGTATGGGACAGATATGTGCATTTCTATCATCCTAAAAAAACATTGATAGATTCATTTGATTTGACAAATTTCACTAATTAAACTCGTTGGTTCCATTGAATCGATTTCTGTATCTTAATTTTGCCTGTATGGCTGTATCTAGTTTCATTAAAAGCAATTATATTTAATGCACAATAAATGACCGTATAATTTGGATCCATACATGTAAAACATTTCTCAAGATTCTCAACTTTTGAGTTTGACCAAAAAAAACTTTTGAGACATACACTATATGTTACGATACACCAGCATGATTCATAATAATAATAATAATAATAATATTATTGTTATTGTTATTCAAATAAATTGTCCATCACAAAATATAATAACTGTTTTAATGTTGTTTTAGCGTCACATAAAGCCTAAAATAAATTCTCCTTCGCGGCTTAGATTGTTAGTGTCAGATCCCAGATCAACTCTTGACGGGCACTTTGCTAATCAGTGGCAGAACCAGGAATTTTTTTAGCGCAGCCAAAAAATAAACATATGAACTAGTATTTACTAAATAATATGAAATAACATAAAAAATACAAATAAATAATAACGACAATTATAATACTACTCAATCCACAAAACTAACATTTAAATGATGCATTCCACCTACCTCAAAACAAAATTTAAAACCATGGGATCATTTGCCAAAGATCAATAGAAACTTTTTTACATACAAAAACTTAATTATTTTCTAACAAAAACACCACCAGAAAAGTACATAAGCACAAAATTATCCCAAAAGGCAAAAATACCAATATAAAATTGTTACAAACAAAAGAAATTTTTTATATACTTCGCATAGGGACCACTCTGGATGGTGTAAATGTAAGTCTTTCAGTAAATTCATTTAAAAAAATAAATAAATAAAACTAGCTCACAAACACAAAAATTTCAGAAATCACCTAAGCAATTTTATTTATTTATTTATAAACTTTCATTTTAATCGCTTATATAAAATTTCATTGTAAATTACTCCAGACACCTGCTGACCTTAAATAAAGCAAATATATCTCATTTTAATCGCTTATTTAAACTTTCATCTTTAATTCATGAAATTCGCCCATTTTCCAGAAATTCCAGAAAATATGTCTTAACTTCAAAAATTTATAATTAATTCTAGAAAAATCCTTTTGGCGTGATTCCAGTGGTCATTTAACCCTTGACATGTCTAGTTTTTATTAAAAATACTTCCAGAGGCCACAAAAACTCGTATCATTTTACTGTATTCAAACTTCACCCTCTGGTCAGAGGCAAAAATCCAGTTTCTGTGCTATTTTCAAAAATTCGTTTCTCCTAGTAGACATCTTGAAAAATTACAAAATTATATACCAAAATAAAGCCCAAGATGTCTACTTTAAGCCTGTAAATTTCGTGGCCATCCGACATCGTTTGCTATTTTAAAACCATTTCTTAAGCTCGACTGCCCAGATTTCCTTAAAACTGGCAGATTGCTTATTTCTTTTAAATTTAGGGTTTTGAGTTCCAAAATCATGTTTCCTACTTTGATCCACACAAAATTTCATCCTAAACACTTTGGCGCCATCGAAAACATAAAAATCATAACATAACTTCATGTATGCAGCTCTGGACGAAAATCACTTTATGAAACCAATTATAACCCTAACTTTCATTTTAGCTTCATATTTAAACATCTCTTGGCTTAATCTTCTCTTTAACACCAGGCCATCATCTTTACTTTAATCATTTGATACTTCATTTTAGTGATTAGGGCAGAGCTTCCCTCTAAGAAAACTCTGTTCTTTAATAAGTCACTTTCATGAAAATTGCTCAAAAATCAGAATACAAAGCCACAAGATACGAGGTTAACAACTTACTGTATTTCACTTGTGTCTTGTTTTCTCTTGGACTTCTTCCTCTTTGTACCCTTTAATAGTTGTACCCTTGAGCATAAAAGGGCCATACCAAGATTATTTACAAGAATCTTGAAGTTATACATGAAGTTTGAAGAAGATAGAAGGCTATTTTAACCAAATCTTGAACCTACTTACCTTGAACTTCAATTGGTGTGCCTTCTCTTCTCTCTTGTGTATCAATTTTTCTCTTCGATCACTTTCTCCTCTCTCTCTTGCACGACTTAGGCAGCCAAAATATGGGCAAAGAGGTCCTTAAATAACAGCCTAACACCTTCACAAAATATCCCTTTAAGTTGCTTCCCATTGGCTCATGTTTTGACTTGTCTTTTTTTCTCTTTCTCCAAGTTTTCTTGACTTTTTCTTGCCCTTTTTATAGCTGCACGAAATCTGCTTCTTTTTGGCATGAAATTGGCTTGTCCCACAAGCTCTTTTGACTTAAATTTAAGTCTTATTCTTAGGTTATCTTATTGACCAAGAATTCCAAACTTTTTGACTTTAATTCTCCATCATTATTACTTGACTTATGCCTCATCCTCCTTGTCCTTGTGCTGGACGAAATTTTGGGCAGACAAGGGGTCAAATTTTTGGTCTCTAATTGCTTCAAAAAGAAGCCTTCATTTGATCCATATTGGTCCCTTCTCATTGGTCAAGCTTCCTTAGATTTTGACTTCATGTTTTTGGCTTTCACATTGTTTGAATCAGCCTTCCTTCCCCTTGATTCATGGCTGTTCGAATTTAGTGACTTGGAGGGCAAGAAGATTTGACTTTTGGTACCATAAATTCACTTGTACAATTGTCTATCATTAGTCAAACTTAAATCCCTAGGTTGCCACTTGTTACACTAGGGTTAATTGCCTTGACTTTGCTTATTACATGTGATTTTATGTATTTCTTCTTGCTTCTTCTTCTTGACCGTGCCATATAGCTTCTTGGGGAAGGAATTTTGTCTGCCAAAAACCTTTACCAAGTGTTCAGTTTATTCTACCATAGCCAACTTATTTCCCTTGATGACATTTGGCATTCAAGAGAATTTTAATTTTCTTTTAACTAGAAACATGAGATAATTCATTCTTGTCTTTTCCTTTCCCATCTTGTTTGAAATTTATAGCTTGTAGGAGAAGATTTTTGTGCTTTCATGATGCTTTTTTGACTCTTGCACAATAAGTCATCTCATGTCATCTTTTATGGTATAAGCTTTCTTAGCAAGCATCCAAGTCAATGATACTTTTTGTTGGGTTAATATGCTCTTTGGTCACTTAAGCCCAATAAGGCTTAAGTGAGACTACAGCCCAAGAACCCTATTGCCCATGTGGTTTAGGGTTAGGTCTTGGTGTAGTAGTATATAAACCTACTTTTACCCATTGAGGCGGCTAAGTCACAAGGAGGCTCTCATCGAAACAAACCCTAAAGGCGTTACGTTCATCAGCGAACGGTTGCCACACAACCATCCTATCCCCCTCGAGAGATAGTCCGGAAGATCGATCATAGAGCGGACTTGGATTGTTCGTGGAAAGGCTTTCGAGATCATTTGAATCTTTCCTTTCAGATCATTTGCATCTTTCCAGGTAATCAAAACGATGAAGGTTTCATCTTTTCCTACATCGTCTCGGTACGATTCGCTTCCGCGTTTCTGGTGAGATTCCTACATATGGTATCAGAGCCGGTTCGCGATGAGGAAAAGAACCAGGTTTTGATTTAGTTTATGCGATCAAATTTCATATTTTTCAAAATATTATTTTTTGAAAAATATGACATCTATTTCTATATTTGTTATTTATTTCATAAGTATTATTCGTTTATAATTCAGTTTTGATATTAGTTCTAATTTTAATCGGTTAATCGCTTTAATCCATGGTTAGATTTTCTCGTGTATTTCTTGATTTGTAACAAGGAGGCTAATCCCATATGATTAGGTTTCCTCCTTGCTTGATCTTATGTTTTTTTTAAATTTCTATGTAATTTTTCAAATTTACGTAAAAGTTGAAGATCGAGCTGCAAGAAAAAGAAGAAAAATTGCCCATCGTGCTAAGATGACTTCGGCTGATGGCGCGGCAGTACTGACGGCTAGGGTTCCTATTTTGCATCTTAGGTTTTCTCGCCAAGGAGTGGGTCTTTGGGCTTTTGGGCCCATGAATACCCTAAAGGGGCTTGAGACAAATACTAAGGGATGGACGAAAGAGGAATTCAAAAGTTGTAATTTTTATTTTTAAATAGGAAAGCCAAGGATTAAAGTTATTTGTTTAATCATTGATGCTTGTATTGAATTGAATGAATTATATGTGAGATTTACATGATGTTTGAAATAACATGCCATATAGAATAGGAAGATGTCATATTGTTGCATAATCACATGTCATAACAAAGACATAGTAGCTATTATGTCTTGAGGGAGCACATAAGGTGCTTCTCCCTTATGTCTTTCCTTTACATGCACATCCCTCTAATTAGAGGGATGGGGCATTTTTTTTTAATTTTTTTTTTAATTTTTTTATATATAGTATTTATTTATATTTAAATTATATGTGGTTTTTACGGAATTTTTTTGCACTCGGTATCTCAAATTAATTATTTTACGGGATATTGGTGTTACGGGATAATATTTACGTATGCGGGATTGGAAATTAATTAATATGATATCTGGGTGCAAAAAATATTCCGTAAAGCATCATATAATTTAAATCTAAATAAATAGTATATATAAAAAATTTAAAAAAATAAGAAAAAATGTGCTCATCCCTCTTATAGAGGGACAAGCACATAAGGTGCACATAAGAGATGTGCACCTAATGTGAACCCTATGTCTTGAATATACTAGTATGATAGTTATTATGCGAGATTATTTATGTTATCCACTAAACTAATTATAAATTATTATGATTTTAAATTAAAATCTAGAATAATAATTGGATTAATTAATTGTGGAATTAAAATCTAGACAAATAATCCGGAAATTTCCTAAGAGAATTGTATTTTTTGAGATAGTTGAGAGTAATTTGTGGGTTATTTAAAATGGTCATGTGGAGCACACTCTGCCAATCATGACTGAATTTTAAATACCTAATGATTTCAATTAACAATTGCTCAGATCTCATACAAAGAATACTCTAAATTGAACAATTTTTTAGAGTAATTTGTGGGTTATTTAAAATGGTCATGTGAAGCACATCCTGCCAATCATGACTGGATTTTAGATACCTAATGATTTCAATTAACAATTGCTCAGATCTCAGACAAAGAATAGTCTAAATTGAACAATTCTTGGAAATTGAAAATTCTAAATTTAAAATATTGAATGGGTGAAGGTTTTAAATTAAGCATTTAATTTTAAAACCTACGGGCCCCAATTGTGGGTTTATTAGTGAAATGGTTATCGTTGAAGCCCCATCGGATAAGGATAATCGGATTTCTCTAGATTAAACCCTAATATTTTCAAAATTTTAGTGAAGTTTTGTACGGCCCATCGTCGGCAAAACTTAGACACTAAAGATATTTTTTGAAAGTAAACAATGGTTAAATACATTCAACTTTGGTAAAATTGTTAACCCTCCCATCGAGGCTCGCAATGGAACCGAAGGCCCAAAATACCAATATTAGTTTTACAAGTATCTTGCCCATCGTAAGCCTTGTAAAGATGACTAATGGATTGTTAAACAATAAAAGAATAGTAGTTATTAGAATCTACTAGCGCAATATCATTTGTTTTTTTGTTAATTATAGTTTGTAATTAGTGTGATTTTTCCTTATGTTCAGAAAAATGTCTTCATTCAATCCTTTAGCTACAATCTTGAGCCAAAAACCTATGGATGGTACAAACTACAAACAATGGAAAACAAATTTGGATATTGTTCTTCAATATGAAAAGCTCAACTTTGTTCTAACTACCCCTATGCCAACGCGACTGCGAAGATGCGTACGTGGCAATCCGAGACAAAATTTCAGCAAGAGAAGCAAAAATGGGAGAAGGCGAATATGGCGATTTGCTATATTTTAGCCGATCTCGCCTTGATCACCTTCAGGAGCAAGTGAGCATGATTGAGAGTGGAGCAACAATGCTCCAAACTCTTGATGGCATGTTTGCTACATCTAGCAGCTCTGCTAGGTAAAATGCGCTAAATTCAGTCACCAAGACAGTGATGTCTGGAGGAAGTGTGCGGGATCATTGTCTAACAATGATAGCAAACTTCAAAAAGGTGAAGATCATGGTGTCAAATTTGAACAAGAAGTAAAAGTTGACCTTCTATTGCAATCACTGCCTGATTACTTCAATCATTTCAAGATGAATTATAATATGAATAAGATGAATCTTGATCTCACTCAACTGATGCACGAGCTTGAGAGTGTTGAGCAGTCTCTAGTCAAGCGGGCGTGCATTATTTTTGGTGAAAGTTCGTGAAACCTAAGGGGAAACCCAAAGGAAAGAACAAGAACAAGAAAAAGAAGAAATCGGGTATTCCAGTTGCCAAAACAATTGCAATGAAGCGGCCAAAAGGCAAGTGATTCAAGTGCGGACAAAAGGGGCATTGGAAGAAAAATTGCCCACGTATGAATCAACCGGTATGGGTAATTTACATGTGATTGAGGCTTGTTTAGTGGAGAATCACGATGAAAAATGGATCGTTGATTCAGGAGCCACTAACCATGTTTGTTACTCTTTGCAATGGTTCAAACATAGCTTGCCTGTAAGTGAAGGACAAAGAGTTTTGGAGCTAGGAACTGGGGAGCTTGTATCTGCACTAGCAGTGGGACAAGTTATTTTATCTTTTGATAATTGCAGAACTTTGGTTTTAGAAGACTGTTTATTTATTCCAGAATTTAAAAGGAATTTAATTTCTGTTAGTTGTTTGGAAAAACATGGTTTTGACAGTTCAGTTTAATTCCTCAGTTTCAATAAGAAGTAAATCTTCTTTTATTTGTTCTAGTGTAATGATTAATGGTTTTTATTTCCTTAATCATGTTCCCTGTGAAGTTAATCATGTTGAATTAAGAGATGTTGAGCATATAAATTCATCAAAGAAAAGAAAAGTTTCCAATGAAACTTATCTTTGACATTTGAGATTAGGTCATATTAACTCTAACAGGATACAAGGTTTGGTCAAAAGTGGGATTTTAAAATCCATGAACTTTGAACCGATACCAGTATGTGAATCTTGTTTAGAGGGTAAAGAAAAGTTTCCAATGAAACTTATCTTTGACATTTGAGATTAGGTCATATTAACTCTAACAAGGATACAAGGTTTGGTCAAAAGTGGGATTTTAAAATCCCTGAACTTTGAACCGATACCAGTATGTGAATCTTGTTTAGAGGGTAAAGAAAAGTTTCCAATGAAACTTATCTTTGACATTTGAGATTAGGTCATATTAACTCTAACAGGATACAAGGTTTGGTCAAAAGTGGGATTTTAAAATCCCTGATCTTTGAACCGATACCAGTATGTGAATCTTGTTTAGAGGGTAAAATGACCAAGAGATCCTTCAAGGCCAAGGGAAAACGTGCCACACTTTAGTTGGAATTGGTACATACTGATGTATGTGGACCAATAAATGTCCAAGTCAGAGGAGGGTATCAGTATTTCATCACTTTTACTGATGATTACTCTAGATTTGGACATGTGTACTTGATGCGTCACAAGTCCGAAGCTTTTGGAAAATTCCAAGAGTTCAAGGTGAGTGCGAAAAACATCTTGGTGTTCAAATTAAGACCCTTCGATCGATCAAAGAGGGGATAGTTTCACAATTATCCTCTCCAAGGACACCCCAAGAATGGAGTTCTTTGAAAGGAGAAATAGAACCCTTTTAGAAATGACAAGATCTATGCTCGATTATTCATCTCTTTCGATTCATTTCGGGGATATGCCTTAGAGACCGCTATGTATCTATTGAACTTAGCACCGTCCAAGTCGGTTTCAAAGACACCAATAGAATTGTGGAAAGGGTGCAAGCCCACCATGAAACATATTCAGATTTGGGGTGCTCCGGCACATGTCTTGCAACAGAAACCAGATAAGATGGACTCGCGTACTGAAGTATGCATGATTATAGGCTATCCTAAAGGAACCAGAGGTTGGTTGTTTTATAGTCCAAAAGAAAAGAAGGTCATAGTAAGCACACACGCGACTTTCTTAGAGGAGGACTATATGGCAAATTATAAGCCAAGGAGTAAGGTTATTCTTGATGAGCTAGTCTCAGATCAAGTTTCACCGACACCTCCTCAGGAGGTTCCAGCATTTATTCCTATGGTTGTTCAAAGAGGGGAAAATATACCTGAACATACACGGGGAACCGAGACGAGAACGAAATTCAGCATGATGATGAAGTTCGGAAGAACAAAATCATGAATTGGTTAATCCACTTAATGAGGGTCCTCATCAAGAAATTGTTAACCCACACTATATGGACCCCCTGTAGATGCATAACATCAAGTGCGACAAAGTCGTAGTGGGAGATTGATTCGTAAACCTGCAAGATTTCTCTTGTTGGGTGAGTCACATCAGGATGTCATCATTGATGAAGATGATGATCCCAAGAGTTATGACATGGCACTAGGAGATGTTGATGCTCAGGAATGGCTTGAGGCTATGAATCGTGAAATGAATTCTATGTATTTCAACTCAGTTTGGTCTCTTGTAGATGCACCTAAAGGGGTAAAACCCATTGGGTGTAAATAGATTTACAAGAGAAAGAGAGGATCGGACGGGAAGGTTGAAACCTTCAAAGCTAGATTGGTGGCGAAAGGGTACTACCAAATAGAACATGTGGATTATGAAGAAACTTTTTCGCCGGTTGCCATGCTTAAGTCTATCCGGATTCTCTTAGGCATTGCGGCAAATCTTGATTATGAGATTTGGCAAATGGATGTCAAAACTGCTTTTCTAAATGGAAATTTGGAAGAGGAAATCTATATGCAGCAACCAAAAGGGTTTATAGTCAAAGTGCAAGAAGAGATGGTATGCAAGTTGCAAAGGTCCATTTATGGACTTAAGCAAGCGTCCGAGATCATGGAACATCGATTTGATCAAGCCATTAAGTCTTATGGTTTTGAGAAACATCCCGATGAGTCGTGTGTGTATAAAAGGATCCAAGGTAATGCGGTGTCTTTTACGGTACTTTATGTGGATGATATACTCCTTATCGGAAATGATACGAGAGGTATTGTTAGGCATAAAGACTGGTCGAGCAAACATTTTGATATGAAGGACCGAGGGAAGCCAATTATATTCTTGGTATTAAACTCTTAAGAGAATAGGAATAATAGGGTTTTGGCATTATCCCAGGCTAAATACATCGACAAAATACTTGCCAGGTTTAGCATGGAGAATTCCAAGAGGGGAATGATACCCTTTAGGCATGGGATTCACCTCTCTAAGGAGCAATCTCCTAAAACTCCTGAGCAGAGAGAACACATGAGTAGGATACCTTATGCTTCAGCTGTAGGTAGTCTCATGTATGCTATGCTTTGTACCAGACCAGATATATGTTATGCAGTGGGAGTAGTAAGCCGGTACCAATCTAATCCTGGAGAGGAACACTGGGTAGCGGTTAAACATATACTCAAGTACCTATGAAGAACGAGAGATTATATGTTGGTCTATTCTAGTGGGAGTCTTGAAACCATTGGTTATACGGACTCAGATTTCCAAGGAGATATTGACTCAAGTAAATCCACCTCGAGATATGTGTACACCCTTAATGGCGGTGCCATTTGTTGGAGAAGTGTAAAACAACTCTGCCACAGAGGCTGAGTATGTAGCTTCTTCTGAGGCTGCAAAGAAAGCTGCATGGTTAAAGAAGTTCCTAACGGACCTTCAGGTGATACCAGGTGTTAATTGTCCTATCACACTTTACTGTGACAACAGTGGGCAAAAGAGTACGATCCAAGGAACCAAGGTTTCACAAGAGACAAAAACACATACGGAGAGGAAGTACCACTTGATCTCGAGAAATAGTTGAAAGAGGAGATACATTGGTAGCAAAGATAGCATCGAAGATAACCTTCTTGACCCTTTTACTAAGAGTTTGCCTGAACGTGTGTTCGAGAGGCATGTTACATCTATGGGTCTTAGGAGGATTCCAGATTTGCTATAGCTTTAGGTAGTTGAAATTTCATTTTGTTATTTTGTGCTTTTTGAGCAAGACATTATGACATTGCACTTTTTCTGAATGGTATAAATGAGGTGTTTTTCATTTATTTCGCACACTATTTACAAACTCTAAGGTCCGGATCAATTTGGAGTATATGATCATATGGATACGTTCATAGAGGACATGGTCATAGGTTCTCACAATTGATGAATAGGTTCACAGCTATTAAATTAAGTTGGGCACATTATTTAGGCTGCAAAATTTTATGAAATGGTTTTGTCCGAATCATTATAAAATATTGGTGTGAGTTAATGCTTACATTGAATGGATCAAGGAGAGATTTGATTAAGGTTGTTCTTTCTGTCATAAGGAATCAAATCTCCAGATAACTATAGTCATGTAGTTGCTCTTAATCCTGAGTTTATTTTAAATAGGTAGTCGAATAGTTTGTTGGAAATTATGCCCTAGGGGCAAGTCATTCTCCATTTAGTTATCACTTCATTTGCATGTTTATAGTGATAGCTGATCCCTGGATATATCTTATAGATTATCCTAAATGTCCCTGGTCGGTTATCTACGCGGGAGCAAAGATGAAATAAGACCAGTATGACTTTGATGAGTATGGAGATACAAGTCAAAGTCATGGGCACTTGTAAGAGTACCATGTGCTGGACCGACCCACTGTGAGAAAGCTGCATGGACTAAGTCATAAGCTTTTCTCATGTATAACCGCATCACAACGCCCTATGGCCTGAGATCATCATGGATTCCTACATGATGAGTCACTGTTCTTTGACCTAGTCAAAAGTCACCTTTGATTAGGGTGATGATAAAGGCTTGGATCGGGATCGGTGGTTCTCATGGAGAGGAATGTGAATGGTCAAGATGGAATTTGTCCCTCACATTTGTAGAGAGATAATCTTTGGGCCCCTCGATGAGTGAGTCTAAGAAATGTACGGCCGCATCTTGTGATGGAAAGGAGTTTCCATTTCACTTATTAGACTACTCGAGAATCGAGAAAGTAATGGAAAAGAAAAGGAAGTTGACATTATCCATGCCTCATCCTTGACCAAATTATCACGTGACAAAAGGGACGTGACATGGTTGTACGATAGGTAGTATCGTATCATCGATCCCTATATGAATTGGGTAGTCGCAATGTCTTGCTAGAGGCCGCTTGCGACTTGTGGGCTAGTAAGATTGGCCCACTACCAATCTCACGTGGGCTGTAGGGTCGACACAAGAATAGCCCAACACGAGCAAAAGTGTCGATTCATTGAATCTTAGATATGTCTAAGATTTAATGAATACCGTATTTATGCAGGGTGAATATTATATATATTAATATAATATAAATATTATATTAATTCGAAATTAAATAATATAATAATATTAAATAATGATTATAATATTATTATATAATATTTGTTTAGTATTTAATTTATTTGATAAATTAAGTATCTAAAACAAATGGAGATATTATATCTCATTTAATTTTTGAATAAAGATATCATATATCTATTTAATTTAAATTGAGATATAGTATCTCAGATTTAATTAAATAGATAGATATCATTTCTCGGATTTAATTTATAGAGATAAATTAAATCGATTTTTTTTGATTCGGATTAAAATAAATATATTAGATTAGATCTATTAAATAGATTTAATTAATATAATTTTAATCAAAGATTCAAAATTCGAATTTCAGATCGGCTTTTAATTCGAATTAAATAAATAGATTACATTAGATCTATTAGATAGATTTAATTAATATATTTTTAATCCGATTTAAAATTCGAATTTCAAAATTAATGAGGATTAATTTTATATAATACGCTGATCGGGTTTAGAAAACCTACGGGACTTTTTGTTGAGCGTATTACAGAAAGCCGCGAGAAACCCTAGAGTGAAATTGAGAGAGACGCAAAACTCAAAAGGTGCTAGCACGCTGCCGTAATCGGGTTCGGGATTATTCGTGTGGATACCAGTAGAGGAAGCCGATTCGAGGAGTCGACTTCTGCTGATCGAGAAGGTAGCCCACCAGTTTAAAGAGAACGAGACGCGGACCGTTTCAGCCGTAGGTAATATTCGGATCCTTAGCCTTAATTTAAACGTTATTGAATGATTCTCGGGACAGGATTCGTAGAAATTTTGATCCGCTGCGTGTACGGATCCCAACATAGTTTTCATTCTTTGATTTACCAACGGGTGAGGTTTGATCTATATGACGGCCAATAACTTGGTATTTTGGGATTGAGACTTTTTGGTTATCGATGTTTATGAGACAAACAACATGGAATTTATAAGAAATGTCCCCTTGATATGTTTCGGTACTTGGATATTGAAGACACGGCCGCGTGCATGTAATCCATTAGAGAAACTATCACAGTCAAGGAAATAAATAATTGATTGGGTTACAGAAAACTAGTCAATCAAATTATAGACATTCTATAAAGGGGTAATGCATATTCGTGTTATAATTGTCATTAATCTTGGAGTTCACATTCGGGCTTTTAGTGGAGTAGCACCGAACTAGATAATCTTCTGAAGATTATCATGAGCCTTGATAAATGACAAATGGTAGATCCTCAGGCTAGCTCGAAACAAGGGATGAGGTATATTATCAGATGATGATGGCTTATGAGCTACATGGTCTTGGGTTTACGAACTCAATTTTGTATCTCAAAGAGCAAGTGGGAGATTGTTGGGTTAATATGCTCTTTGGTCACTTAAGCCCAATAAGGCTTAAGTGAGACTACAGCCCAAGAACCCTATGGCCCATGTGGTTTAGGGTTAGGTCTTGGTGTAGTAGTATATAAACCTACTTTTACCCATTGAGACGGTTAAGTCACAAGGAGGCTCTCATCAGAAACAAACCCTAGAGGCAGACGTTCATCATCTGAACGGTTGCCCACACAACCATCCTATCCCCCTCGAGAGATAGTCTGGAAGATCGATCATAGAGTGGACTTGGATTGTTCGTGGAAAGGCTTTCAGATCGCTGAATCTTTCCTTTCGGATCGCTGCGCATCTTTCCAGTAATCAAAACGATGAAGGTTTCATCTTTTCCTACATCGTCTCGGTACGATTCGCTTCCGCGTTTCTGGTGAGATTCCTACACTTTTATCACATTAATTCTTCAATTTCCATATGCCCCTTTCACATACAAAGTTCTTTTTGTCTCTTATTCCACTTCCTAGTTCGAAAATTTCAAGAAGAAGGAAATAAGAATGTTGCTTCCTAACTCTTATACAACATGTTACATTAAGTCTTAGGGAATTTGATTTTATATGTCATGTTTTCCAAAATTTAATATCATTCTTCCTGAATTGGGTCTAGTCGTTTGTCTAATACAGGCTTACTCTTAAGTCTCTATGCCCAAAATTTAGGATATCACAAGTACTTTCCTTTTTTTGACATGAGCATCAAATTTGTTTTGATTAATACAAGCTAAGTGTGCGTCCAGATTTGGGAACATGATACATCAACCCTGAAAATCACCATTAGAGAATTAGAGTTCATTAAAGATAGTTCGAGTAAAGTTGTATGTCAAGATCCCAATGTCACACTTCATATACGTATATGTGTGTGTACGTACATGTGTTTGTGTTCATATCAGTGTCGGCATGTTATCATCACCAAAGCATAAAACACAAAATTATTAGACATACTACCTCCGGTCCTAATTATATATAAGACTGGGTTAATTTTTTTTTGGAGAAATTAAAAAACTAAATAAGTTACTTAATTATATCATATGTTGTATATCCTTAGATTATATATTAGTTTTCAAATTAATTATTTTGGAGAAAAAATAAAAAATACTCTAAAGTAATTTAATTAACTTCCTTAATCTTTTAAAAAAAGTCAACTATAATTGAGATTGGAGTGAGTATGAGACAATCAGTTCCATCACATTTGTGTTGTTATAAAAGTCGGTAAGAAATTTGATCTATTTAAGATTATATTAGTTTTGTGCAAGGGCAGAACTAGGGGGCTAGGGGTGGGTCCACCCCCTAAAATTATAGAATAGAATCCAAATGTTCAGAAAATTACATTTCAGTTTTATAAAAATTTCAATATTTTCACTTTAGTACCCACTAAAAGTTTTATGGATGGACTAAAATGCAAATTTTGAAATGCTTATGAGGCTAAAATGCAATTTTCTGAATACATGGGTTCTATTTTATAATTTTCGCCCTATACTGACTCCACCTCTGGTTTTGAGAGAGAGGGAGAGAGAGAGATATATATATATATATATATATATATATATATATATATATATATATATAGCACATTTTAATATCACTGCGTGTTTTTTTATTTGATATTGGTCCAAAAATTCATAATTTATACATTGTTATTGATAAATTTGTCAATATTATTAAATATGGGCAAAGATGATAAGTTATTTTCAGATAAAGTTAGTGACTCAATTATCTTTCCTTGATTTTGATAAAGTAGTTAGAGACCACTGTATACTTTAGAAAACATAAGATTTATCATATACACTTATCTGAGTGTCTTACCAACTTTTATTATGCGTAGACCTAAGTATATCGACATATACTGCCTTTTATGACAAAAATTTAGTGCAAAATGAAATCAAAGATTGATATACCACTCTTATCCTTTTTTAAGTCCTTTCTCACCAAAAAATTTATTAGTCCTTATTATAAGTTTAATTTCATGGTAATAAATATTTTTTTTACAATTTTGTTCCCATTAATTGTAATAAACAAAAACAATTTATTCATGTTGACTTTTAGAATCAATCATAAATAAGGACAACATTGAAAATTTAGCCTGAAATTAATGAGTTAACTAACTCTCATTGATATGTCACTACTACAAAAAGGGGTTTTTTATTACTTCCCTAAAAGGTGTCCTTTTTTTTATATAAAAAAGAAGTAAAAAAATAAATGCAGTGGCATTTTTGTAATTATATGTGAGAAAAGTTGACTTTTGGCATCTAATATTTGAAATTAGACGCCAAAAGTGATGCTTTTGGCATCTAAGTTCATATTTAGAAGCCAAAAGCATGATAATTTCAAACTTAGACGCCAAAAGCAGTCTTTTTCACCGCCCAATTTTTCATTTGCCACCCAACTTTTTAGAAAACCACTCTGCCATCTCTCACCCACTTCGAATTAAATGCTCAGCCACCTCCTCGATCTCAGCTCTGCACCCACGTCCATCTCTTCCAATCTTCTTTCTTCTCAGACTCCTCTTATGCTGGCGCACCATCACTGTTAACCTTCAATAAACTCCACCCCACCGTCACACCACCACAATGGCTGCCGTATGCTGGTGAGCAGAGAGAGACAGAAGTTCCGTGAGCAAAGAGAGATCAGGGAACGAGAGCTCAAGAGCAATTGACCACACCTCCCTCCTTCACCAATCTCACCTTCCACCACCGCCGATGTTGCAACTCGGGAAGTAATGTAAAGACGGCGGGACTGTTGGAAATTATGCCCTAGGGGCAAATCATTGTACTTTAAACGTTATTGTTGTTTAACGTATTTCTCTATTTTGTTATCATATCATTTGCATGTTTATTATGATGACTGTATCCTTGGACGTATCATAAAGATTGTTTTAAATGTCCCTGGTTGGTCATCTATGCGGGAGCAAAGATGAAATAAGACCTGTATGACTTTGATGAGGTATGGAGATACGAATCAAAGTCTTAGGAACTTGTAAGAGTACAAGATGCTGGACCGACCTACTATGAGAAAGCTGCATGGATTAAGTCATAAGTTTAACTCATGTATAACCACGTCACAATGTCCTTTGACCTGAGATTATCATGGATTCCTACATGAGAGTCGTTGATCTTTGACCTAGTCAAAATCACCTTTGACCGGGTGATGATAAAGGCTTCGATCGGGATTAGTGGTTCTCATGCAGAGGAATGTGAATGGTCAAGATGATATTTGTCCCTCACATTTGTAGAGAGATATTACTGGGCCCCTCGATGAGTAAGTCTTGTATGGTCATATTACGATGGAAAAGAGTTTTGATTTCAATTGTTAGACTACTCAAGAATCGAGAAAGTAATGGTCAAGGAGGATGACACTATCCATGCTTCATCCTTGACCAAATTATCACGTGACAAAAGGGACGTGGCATGGTTGTATGATAGGTTGCATCGTATCATCGATCCTCATATGAATTGGATAGTCGTAATGTCTTGCTAGAGGCCGCTTGCGACTTGTGGGTTGGTACAGTATTGGCTCGCTACCAATCTCATATGGGCCTACAGGGTCGCACACAAGAATAGCCCAATACGAGCAATAATGTCCAGATTCATTGAATCTTAGATATGTCTAAGAATTAATGAATACAACGTTTAATCTAAGATGAATTTATATATATATATAATTATAAATTCGAAAATAATAATAATATTATTATGTAGTATTTGTTTTGTATTTAATTTATTTGATAAATTAAATAACTAAAACAAATAGAGATATCGTATCTCAGATTTAATTTACAAAGAGAGATATCGTATCTCAGATTTAATTTGAATTGAGATATAGTATCTCAGATTTAATTAAATAGATAGATATTATATCTCATATTTAATTTATAAAGATAAATTAAATCAGCTGGCTTTTTATTTGGATTAAATAAATAGATTAGATTAGATCTGTTGGACAGATTTAATTAATATTATTTTAAGGGAAAATCCTTTTGAGGGCCCTTTTTGGTGTAAAAATCCCAAAAAAGGCCCTCAAAATCGACAATACCGAAAGGGCCTTTTCGTGTATTTTTTTGAAATCTTACGCGAGTTGTTAATTTGGCTGATATAGTTGTTAGTTAACAACTATATCAGCCCCATTAACAACAATTTTTTAACAACTAAATCAGCCCCCATTAACAACTATATTAGTACCCCGTTAACAACTATATCAGCCCCGTTAACAACTCCCCCAAGATTCTGAAAAGGCCTTAGGCCTTTTCAGGTATTGTCAGATTTTAAGGGCCTTTTTTAGGATTTTTACACCAAAAAAGGCCCTCAAAAGGATTTTCCCTTATTTTAATCCAAATTTGAATTTCAAAATCAATAAAGATTAATTTTGAATATTTTAATAGGCCCAATTAGGGTTTGGAGAAATCATATAAGATTATGATCAAGTCATATTAAAATAGTGATGAGCCGCGAAAAAGAAACCCTGGAGAGAAAGAGAAGAGACGTAAGACGTTGAAGATGCTAGCACACTGTCGTCTGTGTTGGAGTTCTATTCGGTGGGGATACTAGTAGAGGGAGTTGATTCGTTTAGTCGGCTCCTAGTGATCGTATCGAACAAGACGCACATGAATACGCAAGGTACGGTTCTGACAACTTTAATTTAAACGTCGTTGATAGATCCTCCTATGGGATTCGTAAATTTTATTGGATATATTCCTTTCGCTGCGTGTACGAATCCCAACAGGGATGTCATCTCCTTCGCGTTCGCTCCTCTGCTCGGATCGATCTCCTCGGATTTGTAAAAGACAACGGAGACAACATCTCCTTCGCGTTCGCTCCTCCACTCCCATCGATCTCCTCAGATCTGTGAAAGACGGCGGGGACGGCATCTTCGATTTCAACTCGACGGCGTGGTAGAGAGGAGTTTGTTTTTTGTTTTTTTTTGGATTGGCAGAGAAGAGTTTGTTATTTTTTTGCTATTTTTTTTTTTTTGAAGATGTTTTTGCTATTTGTTTCAAAGGTATAATTTTTTCTTTTTTGCGTTTCTGATCTATTTTGCAATTTGCTTCTGTGATCTGTTTTGATCTTAATATTCAGTATTCGACTCTTGATGCTATTTCAAGTTTTCCTCATCGACCATTGCTGAGGAATTTCTCTACTACATTTTGATTTTGAGATCTGTTTTGTGATTTGCTTCTACAATCTTTTTTGCAATTTTTTTTCTGCGATCTATTCTGCTTTGCGATTTGTTTTTGCTATCCTTCTCTCTAGATCTCTAAATCCGCTATTGTCTCCGGCGTGCAAGTGCACCAGATCGGAATACGGCTTGAAAGTTCTATTTTGGGTTTTTTTTTCTTTTGTGAAAAAAAAATACTTATGGCGTCTAAAAAAAAAATTGGACGCCATAAGTCTCCGCTTTTTATGCCTCCCAGATAGGCGTCCTCATATTTTTAGACGTTAAAAAGTCCAAAAAATGGACGTTATAAACGTTATTTGTAGTAGTGTGTGAAAGTTAGTTAATTTAAATCTATAAATAAGATCAGAGTGTAGCCAGTTAGTTAGCTTGAAACTCAATTCAACCAGGCTCGCAAATGATAAATACACATCTGTCTATTAATGGGGGAGAAACCAATGTTGTGTCAAAACAAAGGCGATAAAATCAAAAGACCCAATTACACAAAGAAACAGCAGAGAGCATTTTTTGGTGGTCATTTTCCATCATTGAATCAAAAGTCATCATCACAAGTATTAACAATTAAGATTTTGATTAATTAGAGTAAATGATTAACAGCACACACATAATTAATAATCATCTCATGCTTTCCCTTAATTAATTACCATGTATTCCACTATTTAAAGACCCCCACCTCCCTCTTCATTTGCACCAACATCATCATCAAACCTTACTGATTCTTCACAACATGGCTCGTTCTCTGCACCAACTCGTTTCTTCCATCTTCCTCCTCCTTCTGGCCGCAGGTACGTAACATAGATTTAATAATAAACAAATTAGTTTACTGTGTTTCAAAAAATTAGTTATACGTAGGTTTGATTAATTAATTAATACTATCTCGGTCCTATTAAGAGCTAATTGACTTTTTTCAAGAGGTTTATACATATAGAAGCTAAATAAGTTATTTAATCATAGCATAATAAATTAAGCAAATAAGTTAATTGACTCTGAGAGAGTACTGATTAGCTTGTAAATGGAGAGATATATATATATATATATATATATATATATATATATATATAGAGTGAAGTTTTATATATGGGGAGATGAATTTTGCAGGGATGGGGCCAAGAATGGTGGCAGAAGCAAGGACGTGTGAGTCACAGAGCCATCTCTTCAAAGGACCATGTGTGAGCTCCTCAAACTGTGCCTCCGTCTGCCTGTCGGAGGGCTTCTCCGACGGCCACTGCCGCGGCTTCCGCCACCGTTGTTTCTGCAGCAAACAGTGCTGAGTCCTCCAGCTGAAATATGTTCAC
Source organism: Acacia melanoxylon (assembly GCA_019022615.1). NCBI lineage: Eukaryota > Viridiplantae > Streptophyta > Magnoliopsida > Fabales > Fabaceae > Acacia > Acacia melanoxylon. Next base: position 2,805,087 of record JAFJYJ010000055.1, read on the forward strand.
CTCGTCTTGTCTGTGGGGAAAGATCATTATGTGTGTTATGCATATAATTATTTTGTACCCTCCATATATGCATTGGGTACCAGTGTTCTACTTTTTCTTATTTGATCCAGTGAATATTGAATAAGATTATATATATATATACTATATTGTTCATGTAATTCATATTTCTAAATCCACAGTTAAATTTAGTTTGTAAAATGGCTACATGTGCAATAAAATAGAGAGAATAAGTTGTTCTCGTCACGTAGTTAAGTGTCTGTTTGGATTAGTGATAGAAGTTGCTTTATAGTGTATGAAGTAAGTTTATGAGAAGAGTTTTGTTTCAACTTGCGTGAACATATTTTTTAAACACTAATTCAAACTGGCAGTAAATTAATGTTGTCCTTAAGGACTATTTCTTTCTTTCTTTTCCCCCCTTTTCTGTCAACCTTGAGGACTATTTCACCTGCATGATTGTCACAAATTCTTCAAAAAGCGAGACTGCATGAATAAATTAGTAATATAATTCAAAAATAGCAGAGAGAGGAATTCTTAATAAATGAGAGGATATGGACCAACATATATATAGTTTTATCAGGATTTTGATATTATAATCCAGTATTGAGTTCGAGGTTTGAAGCTACCCCTTCTAATATAAGTATCTTCTTTAGGAGTTACACCGCTAAACTAATTCTATATTAGTTTTATCAAGCCCTACATTGTTTAAGAGCGTGATTGTATGCCAAACCCATGATGTAACATGTCATTTTGGGCTACTAAATGGGATTGAAAGAGTGGTGGTCTATCGTGTGCACAAGAGCGACCCATTGGGAGACAAATGTAACGCAATATTGGACTTGCGCGAGCTGTTTTCGTACAAAATTCATGTGTCCCTTCTCTTTTCCTTTGTCCAGAACCAACATGTCATTTCATACTTTACTTACATAAACAATATTTATCATATATATGAATCACATAATTTTAAAATAATCAGATTTTAAAAAGGTGAAATCGAGATAAAACTTCTTTTATGTACTTATATTATACACCGTGAATCACGTTGAAAAAACATTTTTTATTGATGATCCAAATAGGTACGTATAAATACTATAAAGTTAAGTTCAAAGTTCAAACCTCTAAAATTAATATACTTAATAATATGCATGAATAGTGTGTATGTATTTATTGGGTGAATTGAATCCAATGATTCGTGAACTGACAATGAAAAGTTAAAACGCTTAAAACAATATGTCAATATATATTAACTTTTTGTAAATATTCACACTCAAATAACATTTATCCAACGCCACTAAAGGCTTCTTAATTAGATTTATTCCCAATGTGGTGATTAACGAGTGAATTATATCCACCTCAGGACAAATATTTTTATGAGTGTATGTGTATGGGACAGATATGTGCATTGCTATCATCCTAAGAAAACATTGATAGATTCATTTGGTTTGACAAATTTCACAAATTAAACTCGTTGGTTCCATTGAATCGAATGATGTATCTTAATTTGCCTGTATCTAGTTTCATTAATTATATTTAATGCACATTAAATGACCTATAATTTGGATCCATACATGTAAAACATTTCTCAAGAGTCCCAACTTTTGAGACATACACTATATGTTACGATACACCAGCATGATTCATAATAATAACAATAGTATATTATTATTATGGGAGAATCCTATATAAAGACAGTTGAATTACATAAATTCTAATTTGGGTTACTAAAATTAACAAATTATTAATTAGATTATGTGAGTCAATTAAGGATTTAAAATTTGGGCCAAATTACCTCTATGTCCCTTAATTATTAAAAAAAGAAAAAGAAAAATTGGAGACCGAACAATATTATTTACGCGTTACGTAAAAACCCTAACGCCGAAAAAGCTGCAATGGCGGTAGGAGATGACGATGCTATTCATGGAGTCAACATCACCTTGCCCGCACACACCATCATCATATAGAATGTTCATTGTGGTTCTAAAATAAAACCAGGAACACGATTTGCTATCATGTCGTTCTTGGTTGGCTTCTAGTTGCCAACGAAGACGTCTTGTGCCAAAGGTTGTTTCTTCTTGATTGAGGTTATCCACCTCCAAATTGCAGCCTGGAAAGCTAGGGTTGCATTTTGCTCTATGTATTCGGGATGATTTAGCAAATCTACCTTCAAAGCTTCTCCAGCAGCACCTTCAAAGTGTGTGTTGTGGTAGAGATTTGGTGGTGAGTTAGGCCGGGGCATTAGTGGAATATAATCAATATTTAAATATTTTAAATTAGGTCATTGACCCAATTTCATATTTGTCCAGTTTACCAACCTTATACAGAATTTTTATATGTTAAGCGTCTTTATATGTGATTCTCCCTATTATTATTATTGTTGTTGTTGTTGTTCAAATAAATTGTCCGTCACAAAATATAATAACTGTTTTAATGTTGTTTTAGCGTCACATAAAGCCTAAAATAAGTTCTCCTTTGCGGCGTAGATTGTTAGTGTCAGATCCCAGATCTACTCTTTATCGACGGGAATGTGCCTCCCCACTTTCCCTCTGCTTTTTATTTTAATCAATGGGTCAATTTTTTACGGTTGAGAGGTTAAATATTATATAGGAATATTAGTAAAACATTAAATAATAATATACATAATAATAAATTTAAATATTTAAAATATAATCCAAACAGTTTAAAATTATGTAGGATAAAAAGTAAAAGTTACAAATATTTTAATAAAAATCTATTGATGTGAACTACCCGGAACAAGTTTTCATAATTTAAATTTATTTATTTATTGACTGCAATTATGAATTATTCACGTTATATTTCAAATGTTTATATGTGTGTGTGTATATATGTGTATGTATGTACTATGTGTGTGCCCGCACATGTATTAATATTATAATAACACCTTTATAAAATATATTAAATTTCAACCCTTTAAAGTTGAATCAATGATAAAGATGTGGAGAGGAAAATTAGGAGGAACATTCCTCTCCCTTCTTACTCTCCCTTCTTAACGGGTGAGAATTATATTCGGTATGGTTATCATCGGTACCTAATAAAATATTGGGTAAAAGTGCAAAAATACATATATGCTTTGCGCGTTTAACACCACGTGCTTTTTTGGGATGTAAAAGTACCATATGGTTACCATTTTGGAGCAAAAGTCCCATTTGCTGTTAAAAGAGAAAACGTCTGTCTGTCTGATCCTACACCTTTTTCTTTGACCAAAAAAGTCCATCTGAGCCTGCGTCTTCTTCAACATGAGAAGACCCAGTCGGACGCAGCAGGGATGGTGGCTGAGAGAGCTATGAACCTTTCTGTGAGTTCCTGTCTCCTTCTTCTCTTAGCCATTATGTGATCCGTCGCATATCAGTGGTGGTGTTTGAGAAGCACACTGCAGAGAGTTCACGACGAAGTTGGTGGCGGCGCCACCACCCCTCCACGGTGGCCGGAGCAAAAATGGCCTCACTCTCAGAAAATAAATTAATCGGGTCCTATAAGATATCTCTGAGAAAACACTCTCCAGCTTCTTCTTCATCCTGCTCTGAGTTTGTTCCTCTTAAAAAAGAAAAACAGAGTCGTTTTCCATTTCCTTGAAAACAATACACACACACATTAGAAAGCTTGACGTGATGATAATGGAGAGTAAAGTGAGAGAAGTTTACTTACCAGTTCAGAGAACCACACATCCCAAGAAAGCTGATCCATTTGTGTAAGAATTGAGAATGAGGAGAAAACAGAGGCTGTGTGTTCCCCTTATTACTTTTTTTGGACAAATGTTTCCTCTTATAGTTATAACCACCACCAAGGGACTTAAACAAATCTGCAGTACTACCTTTTGGATTTATTCACATCTTTAAACAATTACCTTATTATCTTTTGGGATGGAGCAAGAAACAAATTTCAACGTGAAGCACGCATTATAGAATTATATCTTCACTGAACGATATAACAAAAACTAATCTCAATTCCCAAAAAAAGTTGTTTCGGTTCTATCCCTATGTAGGCCTTTTTATTTATGCTTACGAGAGGGCAAGAGCAAAAAAAAAAAGTTTTGTCATGTTCTATTTTTGATCGATCTGAAGATGCCACAGATCGAATTTAGGGATACGAAGATTATGAAAGGAAAAGAGAGAAGCTAAAAGCCAAAAGCTAAGTACTCCAGCAAGTGTAAGCTCAGATGGACGTTTTTGGTCAAAGAAGAAGGTGTAGGATCAGACGGACGTTTTCTCTTTTAACAGCAAGTGTGACTTTTGCTCTAAAATGATAACCACATGAGTATTTTTGCACCCCAAAAAATCATGTGGTGTTGAGCGTTCCTGAGGACAAAGTACATGTGTATTTTTGCACCTTTACCCTAAAATATAAGGTCAAATGATAAGTCCAGTGACTGGATATAAGGTTTTGTCAAGTGAACACCAAACTACGTCGTTTTTGGTCCAGTTTAGTCTAGTGAACAATTCCAAAAAAAAAATGCAATAGGAATCAAAGCAGAGAATCCAGCAAACAGGCGGAGGTGGCTGCTGCTGCTGCATCTGTGGGAGGTGGAGTTGCAGAGGCCCATGACGGTGGTGAGTCAGCAGTTGTGGCGGTGGGTAGCGGTGGTGGTGGAGGTGGATCTAATTCAGGCGAAGAAAATGGTGGCGGTGACAGAAGCTTAAGCAGCAATCGGTGGCCCTGCCAGGAGACTCTGGCGCTCTTGAAGATACGCTTCGATATGGACGTGGTGTTTCGAGATGCCGACGTTGAAGGTCCCTTGTGGGATGAGGTTTCCAGGTAAATAAAAATAAACAAATAAATTAATTAATAAATTCTTCTTTTGTTCAATTTTAAAATCCATACTACGGTGGTTTCCAATAATTGAACGCGGATCCTAGCAAGATGAATTTTAGTGCGATGATTTTACATTTTCTGTTTTGTTCAGTTTCCGATAATTTTAGTGCGAATCCCACGGTGTTTTGTTCAATTTTGGTGCGAATCCCAGAAAAAATCATATGTTTTGTTCTGCTTTCGATAATTGTATGTTCAGTTTTAGCATTTTTCTCTCTTTCAATCTTCCCTTTGCAGAACTGTCTATGATTTGGTTCATTCGCTCGTTATTGATTCATTAGCGATTTGATTTCTGAATTAAGATATAAGGTTTTAATTCACGTTGGAAGTAATTCTCTCCAGATCCGCAATTTCCGATTGATTCTCACGACTAATGCTCGATCGCAATTGCTGAGAATCAATCGGAAAAGCACGACACTCTGTTTTTTTGCTTTGGCGCACCCTCACTAAACGAAACGATGTAGTTTGGGTTCACAGGAGAAACTCTTAGGTCCAGTCACTGGACAAATCATTTGCCCATATATATATATATGGGAAAAACACTTCTCATGTTGTAGGAGAAGTGTATTCGGACACGGCTTAGGTCTCTTATTCGCTTATGGTCCACTACTATCCTCTTCTCCCAATATTGTGTTGTTTTGGCGCAAAATAGGTAAGGTGATGTCCTTCTTTTTTTTTTTTTTAAAAAAACCATTGATAGGTACTAAAAAGATGCTTCAGGATACTGACCGGTATTCAAAAATACTTCATGATCTTGAAAAATTATTTTAGGATGTTGAAAAATATTTCAGGGTACAGACTGATACTCAAAAGATACTTCAGGATGCTGAATATATATCCTAAAATAATTTTTCAAAATCATAAAATATTTTTTTTAGTACCAACCAGTATCCCCAGTCAGCATCCTAAAGTATCTTTTGAGTACCAGTCTGTACCCTGAAATATTTTTCAACATCCTAAAATAACTTTTTAAGATCATGAAGTACCTGTCAGTATTTTTTGAGTACCGGTCAGTATCCTGAAATATCTTTTTAATACCTATCAGTAGTTTTTTTTTTTTTTTTTAAAAAAAAAAAGGACATCACCTTACCTATTTTGCGCCAAAACGGCGCAGTATTGGGAGAAGAGGATAGTAGTGGACCATAAGCAAAGAGGACTCGAGCCAAGGCCCCGTCCATGTGTACACACACATGAAATGATGGGACCCACATATATATATATAATGTTAAATAGTGAGTCCCACCACATATATATAACATTATATATATGTGGGTTTAAACCATTATATATATATATATATATATTATTCGATCCCACCTAGTGGGAGCTTTACATAAGTAAAGAGGAAAAAAAAAGTACTCGCAATAATAACATAAACACATTTTTTTTTTTAAAAAAATAAAAAAACTGTTTTAGAAGGAAATAACGTAATCCCGAATTGACTTCATCAACTCTCAATAAAAGCATAGAAAAAAAAAACTATTTTAGAAGGAAATAACGTAATCCCGAATCGACTTCATCAACTCAATAAAAGCATAGTCATGATGTTAAATATGTCCTTTGCAGTTAAAGCCCATATCATGATTAGGTTCTATGTGAATTTCAACTCCTAAACCCCTTTATACTTGAATAACTATCATTTTCCATTAAGTACTTTTTTTTTTTTTTGACTTGAGTAGCAGTATCAAATTTGTTTTGAGTAATACAAGTGTGCGTCCAGATTTAGGAACGTGATACATCAACTCTGAAAGTCGCCATTAGAGATTTAGAGTTTATTAATTAAAGATAGTTCAAGGAAAGGTGCCACATGTTAATTGATTTTTGAAACTGATTATCTCCCTTTACTTACCTGTGTTGAAGTAAAGTCACCGGATTTGTTTAACTGGAGGAGTAGAAATATTATATTGTCTAGGATATAATCATTTGTCTTCTATCTTCTAAAGTTGGGTTCTTCATGTCCTTTACCTCTAGACGGGGCAACCGTACTGCAAATTTTCTTGCTGCTGATGCTTATAGAGGGATGTGCCCTATTGAGTGAGTTTTACAACCAATACATACTTTGTTGTCACTTCTAGCTCTGGAGGCTAGTGTTGATGCTGAGGATTCTTCGCCCACTAGTCTTTCAATGGGTGGTGGCTAATTTGTGTATTTTTCTTTTTACTTGTTGTCGTTTGCTGTTTTTCCTGTGTGTATTTGTTGCTGTTGTTATGCTATGTTTGCTGTTCCGGAATGTTGACACTTCACACACACACACGTGTGTGTTGGGGGGGGGGGTACGTACATGTGTTTGTGTACATATCAGTGTCAGTAATCAGCATGTTATCGTCACCAAAGCATAAAACACAATTATTAGACACATTACACAACCAGTTCCATCACATTTGTGTTGTTATAAAAGTCGGTAAGAAATTTGATCTATTTAAGATTATATTAGTTTTGTGATGTTCACATACATACAAGGGATAAGGGTCTTAAATGTCATGAAAGTTTTCACTCAGGAGTACTGGTAAGACGAAAGTTTTTTTTAGACCAAAAATGCCACGGAAGTTTACAAAACGTAGCAATTTTGCCCCTCCGTTAATTTTGACCGTTAAGTTTAACTGAGTGCACACATGGCATGCCACCTCATCACACTTGGCATGCCACCTCATCAATCAAAAGTATCATTTTTGCCCTGGAAGTTTTCACTGAGGAGCAATTTTGCCCCGAATGTTTTCACTAAGGAGCAATTTTGCCCACGAAGTTTACAAAACGTAGCAATTTTGCCCTTCTGTCCCCCAATATTAAATTTGACTATTAAATCAGTTAAAGACCACATATGTCATGCCTTGAAAAGGTCGAATTTGGAGTCAGAGAAGGAGATCCTTTAGATGTTGAGCTCAAGGCGGCCATAATTTGTGAAGCCGAATTGGTCAAAGGGACTGAAAGGTCTGTCGCAAAACCCAGAGGAAGCATCACTTATGATCTAAACAAATGATCAATCTAAACAAATGTAAATATTATCACTATTGATTTATTTTACTTTTAAATTTAATATTTCTAAATCCACTGTTAAATTTAATTTGTAAAATGGCTACATGTGCAATAAAATAGAGAGAATAAGTTGTTCTCATCATGTGGTTAAGTGTCTGTTTGCATTAGCGATAAAAGTTGTTTTACGGTGTATGAAGCAAATATGTGAAAAGAGTTTTATCTTAGCTTACATGAACATACTTTTTAAACGCTAACTCAAACCGTACTAAATTAATGTTGTTGTTCTGTTATAAGAACACAGATGTCTAACCTCAGTAGGTTAGTGGATGATTTATATAGGATCTATTGATCTCTCTAGGATGCAAGTAAGCTAACACCGAAGAGAAGATGATTGTTCTATGATGTCTATAAGGAAGACACCAAAGAATATCATATGATCATTGTATTACACGAGAATGGCGATTAGCCAAAGGGGGTGGGGTGTGTGCACGTGAGACTGAATAGTAAAAGGATATGAATCAGGGGTGTGCACCTTGTGAGTAATCTCCTATTTATAGAGATTACCTCTAGGGTTTTGACCCTTGTGCTGTGCGCGTCCGAGTATCTACTCCACTCACCGTGCATGCCTGCTCCACTACCTATATTGTCTGTGATTAGTGCCAACATTACAGGGTGATTAGAGTTTTACCTGATTATGGTAGGATTCTGCCATAAAGTGTCCTTGTTGGGCCGCATCATATCTGGGCCCAATATATAAATCCATAACAGTTGCCCCCCAGCCTGGTAGTTCAGGTCTCTGGGCTGCCAGGGATGCATTTATAGTTTAAGCTAGATCTTCGTATGGACACTGTGCCAAAATTGCACAGAGCCCAGACTTTAACTAGATTCAGTTTGACCAGGTTCCTCCTTCGTCCCTGTCGTAAGGGTGGATTCCGTATGGAACTCGGGCTTGAACTGTACTCAGCTTGTTTGGGCTCCTCCTTGATGACTGGGACAGAGAACGTCAAAATTTTATTTCCATTCAGCTGCTTTCCGAGATTGCTTGAATCCAAATTTGCTTTATACCTGCCCTTTGTCATGCATGTCGGATTGGTTTTCCTCAATCATTCATTTGCTTTCATGATGATCGGGATTTCATTTGCACTTTTAATCCAGACTGCTGGATTCACATATTTCCACCACATACTACCCCCAACCAGGGTATCATGTAAGCATACCAACATATGAACATGCTCGACTCTTCAATGATGTTGACAATTGTTCTCTTGCCCACGTCATAGCATATAACGGCCATTTCCCACGCAGTGGCCACTACCGTCGTCTTTGAAATTCATGCGGCCGCTCTTTGAAATTCATGCACATTTAATATTCTCGTCGCTTCATAGCAGTCATTATTGCACTTCTCAGAGGGAAATCAGATTTTCAGGTCGCGGTTACCCTTGACTCCTCAAATTTGAACGTCTATATATTTCGACTTCCTCCTCTTCTCTCCTCTTTAAGCTCACAAACTTATTCACCTTATCGAGAAAATTTCTCGCTTCCACAGAGCTTTTTGTCCTCTCATATTTCCTAACTTTCTTCAGCTTTTCAATAGCCAGGCATTCACTGCTTCCATTTCTTCTTTACTGTTGTTTATTTCACCTAGTCTTCTACTGCTCTTCCTTTTGAGGTTTTCGTCGAACCTCACCATTCGGTTTTCTGGGTACGTAACTAGGGTTTCTGGGTTCTCTGGGTAGCCTCTTTAATATTTTCAGTATAATGCTCTTCTCCTTCTCTCCCATTTTCATTCAAATTTGCTTGTGTTGGGTGGCGATGATGACCATATAGGATATTCCTCACTTAAGGCAAAAAGCTGATACCCTGGTTTTGAGCCATCCCAGTAAAGCTTTTTCTTTTATTGATCTTTTGCCTTTAGATATGTATAGTAATCCATTCCCATAAGAGGACAGAGAGACACTTAAAACACTCTTTGGCGGGCAAAAATTCTAGGTTTGGTCAAAACCTCACCCTGAGGAAGAAAAACGAGAAGCATTACTTTGCAAGCCTCGAGGGAGTGGGAATAACTCCAGAATCCAAACTCAACTGCGTGTATTTCATGATTTAAACACTAACATCCCTAAATCTTTAGCCGGTCCAACTTCAAGTTGGGGCTGGGTTCATAACATTCCTACCTTGGTTCCCCAAATGCACGCCCCAAATCTCAACCGGGCTAAACCAGGTCCTCATCTGGGGAACATCTTTGATCCCTGGACGAGTGTTACTATCAAAATATTGGTCTCATCCAGGAGGGTCGTGAGAGAGAAGCTCAAGCGATTCTAGCCACGTACTGACATAAATATGTTACACAAGCTATCATGGCCCATGTTAACTTGGATTATCCCGGCCTGACACCTTTCAATTTCCCGCATAATAACTCTTTTAGCTTAGATATAGTTACTATTTATGATTTGCATCTTTTTGCCTATAGGTATAAATGTGTTTGCCTTTGCGTCGTATTGAATGATCCATGACAAAAGAAAAAGGTTCTGCATGTCCTTTCTTTAGAGAACTTTCTCCTTCCGATTTCGACTTTCATGCTGACAACCTTTCTAATGCCAAACTGAAGACAATATCCATCTTGGAGCATCAGGTCATAAAACACGACCCATTGAACTCGACCGACCATATCCCATAATCCCAGGCCAAGAGACGACCTGTGGCGAGTATGGATATATGTTTTCTCCATGTCTCATTGCATAACACTTGATTTTTAAATGAATGACTAATCGTTTGTTTTTGTTTTGCAGATCAAACTATGGGACAAATGCTCTTCTTTGCTGTTGCCTTAGCCAACACTGGCTTTATAAAACCTGGGGCCGACAAGAAAAGGGTCGCACCTCTATCTGTCACTCCAGGTACTGAAAAGGGTGGCCAAATGAATCCGGCTAAGAAAACAAAAGTCGGCTCCTCAAGCTCCTCCTCAAAATCCAAAGAACCTGTCACTACAAAAGCACCTGTCACAAAGGTTCCCATCCTTCCTCCTTCTACAAATCTTCCACATCCTCCTCCATCAACCCCGAAGTTCACCCGCGGTGTTGTCTGGAGCCATAACGTCCCTATCGAGCTTCGTTTGGCTATCTGCCCTCCCGAACGCTTCTCCGAATCAACCAAGTATGGCAATGCCGAGCTGAAGAAAATTGCTGAGTTAGAGCAATGTGCTTTGCAGTTTGCTGACTTGGCCCAAACTCTGGTTACTGTGAATTCACAGCATGCTGCTCAAGCTGCTGAGTTTGAAAGGTTGAAATTAGAAGTAGGAGAGCACAAATGTCTGACAGAGGCGGTTAAATCTGATGCTCTGAGACAAGTATAGGCCGCTGAGTCAGCAAGGGATAAGATGCAACAGGAGGCAGAAACAGCCAGAACAAATTTGAATAAGGCAGTCTTTCATCTGCGCCAATTTCACGAGATTCATGCTAAGGATAAGTCCACTATAGGGTTGTTGCAGCAAGAGCAGAAAGAACTCCGAACTCAACTAGGTGGCTGCCAGGATGCCCTTAATGCCGCGATTGAAGAGAAAAATGCGGTGATAGTTAAATCTGTTGGGGAGTCTTTTAAGAATTCCCTGGCCCAGATTCACCTTCTGAATCCCGATGTCAACTTCAACACCTCCAGGATGAACTGTATGTCTATTATCAACGGAGACAGGATAGTCCCGCTCTTTCCCTCCCCTGAAACTGTTTCTGGGAGTCAATTTAAGGGGAACCAAGGGGAAGGTGAAGGTGAAGAAGTCCCCTTTGACACTGGAGTTCCTCTTCCCTAGCCTCCCAATTCAGATATATTTTTCAGTCTTCAGATGTATTTGTCAATTTTTACCACACGATGATCATCTGAAACTCGACCAGCATTAGGGAGTTCAGTTGCCCCATTACAAACTTGTAAATTCTGCATAATTACTGTACTTTCTGACTTTCAAAAAGCCTTCAGAGTTGGATATTTTGCCCGGGTTAGCTTTGTCTCTTTGCCCGGTGTAATAATCTTGATTTTAGCAAACTGAATTTCCGAGATAAAGGAAAATTAATGAATATTTTAATGAAGTAAATTCATGAGATAAAACTATTATAGAAAATTGTTATAATTATAGAGTAAATTGTTGAAAAAGTTACGGGAAAATCGATGAACGAATGACTAAAAATGATATAATGGTGATAAAAACGGTCTAAAAGTATTATGATAAATACCTGAAAGATCATGAAAAATTATGAGAAAAATATGGAAGTGATATCCCTAAATTATGAGAATTTAATAAATTATTTCAGAGGAAATAACTTGAAGAAAAGTTTAAAAAGCATTTGAATAATCATAAAGTAACTTGATGGGGTAAACATTTTTAATATTTTACACAGGATATAAAATGACAATATCAGTATAGAAGTTTGAAAGATAACAATATACTTTAAATTAGTAAAGATAAATATATGAAGAAACCGATCCCGAAAAGATCACTAAACGAAGAAATTAGGCCCGATTAAGCCCTAACGAAGCGGGGGTAAAACAGAATTTTTGGTAAAAAATATTATATTTTTAAAAAATGGAAAAAATTATAGAAAAATAAATAAATCTGAATTTTTAAAAGAGGGGTCGAAATTATGGTTATTTTTAATTAAAAAGAATTGTTTAAATAATTAAAATGGTAATTAGAATAAAATAATAATATAATGCGGTGAGTCGCCTTATAAAGATCGAGGGAAAAGTTAGAAATAAATTCTACAGGTAAACCAGAGGTAAAAGTCTTTTCAGATGATCAAATTAAGAACAAGTGAATTTTTACACGAAGAAAGAATTTACAGACGTCGATTCCGCAACCGAAAACCCTAATTCCTAATAAGACGGAGCATTGATCGATAGAGTAGAGCCGGATAGGCAAAGTGAGAACCTATAGAAACAATTGCGTGTTTTCAAACACGGGATTAAGTTAGGCAACCACCGGACGTTTTACGATTCGAATTATTGTCGTGGAAGTTGGTTCTATCGGAAGCGATTTCCAGAATCGGACGCGTTTGTCCGAATATCTTCCGACGCACCGGAGAATACCTGGATATGATCAAAAAGAGGATCAAAATATATAATATGAAAGAGGATGAAAAGATCTTCAAAGTTACATGCCCGGATTTTTGAGTTTCGCGAAATCGCGAAACGAAACGGACATCGTCGGGGTAGCTTTATCGGACGGAGGCCATAAAGCAAGATGAAAAATCAATCTTTGACTTTTGGGGGACCAAGAGGTCGGCCAAGACCTTGAATGGTCAAGATTGCATCTTACAAAACCCTAGATCCAACGGCCGTAATCATTTCTGAAGACTTTTTGTTAATACCCACCTTGTCCCTCCCTTCTTCTATAAATAGCACCCTCCTCTCCTCTCATTCTTCACACCTCCTCTTCTCTCTACCTTGGCCGAAACTTAGAGTGAGAAGCTCTGCAAAAGTTTTGCCTTAGCTCCGAGTAAGTTCTTTTGTCCTTAGTTTTTAGTTTCCGTAGTTCTTTGGTAGTTATAGTAGAACCGTTGTTTTGATCTAGGAAGTTTTAATTTGTTCCTATGCTTGTTTTTATGCCTCATTGCATTGAAAGATGCCTGACGAGGTAAAAACATAGTGGGGAAAATTTTGAAATTGAATACGGTCAAAGTAACAAAGTTCTGGCGAAATTCCGCCAAATTAGGGGTAGAAGGGCAAAATGGTAATTTTTACCTAAAATGCCAGTTATGATGTCAAATCACTAATGAAAGTGGTATTACTCCTATAGGGCATCGAAACTCGATTTGCCGCGTTACGCCGCCCGACGTGCCGTCGAACATTTCACGTTTTTCCGCGTAAGTACCTAACGTCGTCAACGAAGGTACGGACGCGTCTCGTAACACTAATCTTGTACTTCTTAAATGCATATATGTGTGATAGATATGTTCGTAGACCGATATACAGACAGTTTTACACGGGTTATAGTCATGATAACGCCGTATGTTTTTCTAGCGCTGAGAACACGAGTGGTATCGTGGCACTGGTGAATAGTGCAAGCTGTTATTGTTGTTTTACATTGTGGGGCTTTACATACTGCGTAATGCTTATGTTTTGTCGGCATAATGATCATGCATCTCGCTGTATGCTTATGTAGTGATATCTTGTTGTATTGTCTAGAATATCTGTTATCTGTATACTGTATTGTTTGGGTTTGAGATTAACCGTTACTTGAGATTCAATGCGGTGAATTGAATCTCAGCTATAGCTTCAGGATCCGGAGGAATACGGATCGAAGATCGAGGCAAGCAGCATTAGACGTGCAGCCAGAGACTTATCTATCTTTACCGCTTTCAGTTATTCACTTTCAAACTCTAGGATTAATGTAATCATTACAATGTTACACTGTGGTTGATGTTTGTTATGAATCAGTTACTCACTCGCTCCAATGCTCTACTCTGATTACTCTACTTGAAATATTTGGAAACGCTTTAAAAAAAAAATATTCCGCCGTTTTCAAATGGGATGTTACACCCGGGATACTAGAGCCCACGGCTTTATTTCTTTGTAATTCTTTTCTTGAGTTGATAACCCGGTTTATGTTCCTGTAAGGATATCGTGTAAGCAATTACACCATCAATGGAAAGATACTTACTTTGTTGTAAACTTTGTGTGTTAATCCGAGCTTTATCCTTGCTGCATTCATTATGCTTTGTAAACTTGGATTTGCCTTCGAAGTTCTATTGCATGACTTGGCTCTAGAGTCAAAAACTTATCGCGCAAAACACATGTCTAGGACTACCCAAGAACTGCTCACTCCAGTGTGGTTGACCAGAATTTATCCCGGAGTAAGAGCTACCCGTCACATGTTTAGGTTCAGTGTCGTAACCAAACTCTAAGCATTTTGACTTGATCAGGGTCATCACGACGGTATGCTTCGTTACCCCAAGTTTTGATGCATCAAGGCCATAAAGGCTTTACCATGTTCCAAAGGAAGCACATTTTATCCTTCATGTCGGTTTCACCGTGTCCAAACAGAGCACGTTTTAACCATAATTTCGTCTTTACCGCATCCCAAAGGAAATATGTTTTAACCGTTATCTTGGTTTTACCGCATCCCGAAGGAACACGTTTTAACCCTAATTTCGACTTTACCGCATCCCGAAGGAAACATGTTTTAACCATTATTTCAGCTTTACCGCATCCCGAAGGAAATACGTTTTAACCGTTATGTAGGCTTTACCGCATCCCGAAGGAATACGTTTTAACCATTAGCTCGGCTTTACCGCATCCCGAAGGAACACATTTTAAGCATAATTTCGGCTTTACCGTACCCCGAAGGAAATACGTTTTAACTGTTATCTCAGTTTTACCGCATCCCGAAGGAAATACGTTTTAATCGTTATGTGGGCTTTACCGCATCTCGAAGGAATACGTTTTAACCATTAGCTTGGCTTTACCATATCTCGAAGGAACACATTTTAACCATAATTTCGACTTTACCGTATCTCGAAGGAAATACGTTTTAACCGTTATCTCGGCTTTACTGCATCCCAAAAGAATACGTTTTAACCATTATGTTGGCTTTACCACATCCCGAAGGAATACGTTTTAACCATAATGTCAACTTTACCACATCCCGAAGGAACACGTTTCAACTATAATTTCGGCTTTACCGCATCTCGAAGGAAATACGTTTTAATCGTTATCTCGGCTTTACCCATCCCGAAGGAATACGTTTTAACCATTATGTTGGCTTTACCGCATCCCGAAGGAATACGTTTTAACCATAATTTCAGCTTTATCGTTCCACAAATCTCCATTTGAAAAAGCTTGATCTCATTGATTGAAAGCATTGCCGTTCTTACAGAACTTGTCCATCAATAGGCTTAAAATAAATGCAACTTAATCAATAATCATATAATTGCACTCAAAATCGGCCTCCGGAAAGTCATCATCATCCTTAATCGCTTTCTTCCTTTTCTCGTTCATCTTCTTCTTCTCCCGAATGAGACTCTCATTATGGCTCGGCTCTTTGCGCTTACTTTTCTGTCCCAGGGTTTCTATCATGTACTGCCACAACTTCCCCTCTCGAATGAACTTCTCGATAACATCTTGGAGGTGATAGCATTGGTCCGTAGTATGCCCTGGGCCATCATGAAATGCGCAATACCAAGATTGATCTGTCCCTGGTCTGTTGAAGGAAGGCCAAGGTTGTTCCACTTTTTTCATTTTGGTCTGAGCCACCTCCTTCCAAACCCGTGCTCGTGATACGTTCAGAGGAGAATAATTTCCATATTTCGATTTCGGGTCACTCCTCTCCCCCTCAATTTCGCCCGCAGGATTCGCGCTTCTGATTATTGTACTCTTCCTTCCCTTTTGAAAACCTCTCGGATTGCTTCTTTTCTTTCAAAGGCAGACTCTTTCCCCCATCTTTCATCGCACGACTTGACATCTCCATCTGCTCTAATTCCAGGTATTGTTTAGACCGATCTCAAAAATCTATCAATAAATCGACACGTCGCTTCATGATTGATTTCTTTAACCGTGATGAAACATCCAAGCCGGTTATGGCTAGATGTAGATACACATCATCCTTCAACCCTGGTACCTGGAGAGCTGTGTCTTTGAAGCAATCCAAGTATTTCTGCAATGTTTCTCCAGGTGACTGCTTCAACTGGCCGAGTTGGAACTCGGTTTTTGGCTGTTTTTTGCTGGTCGCAAAGTTTAGCAAAAACTTATGCTCCAGATTATACATATGTTGGATTGATTTTGATGGCAACGAATGAAACCATATCTGCGCAACCCCATGCAAAGTTCTCGCAAAGAGCCGAGGTATGATGTGCCCTTCAAATCCATTCACCATGACCTCCATGTAAAATTGTTGATATGAACTTGCGGGTCCTGGGTCCCGTCATACTTTGGCAAGTCTCTTGAGTCCAAACCCTTAGGATATGTAGCGCTCATGATTTTGTCCGAGAAAGGGATTCGGTTCATCTCTCCGCCATATTTTCCTGCATATGTACTGGGCACACTTTGTGATGGAGGTGTCATATCCTCCTTTCCAGCCTCTCAGCTTTCGATAGGCTCCTTATATTTTGCGCGTGCTAAATCCAAGGTTCGAACCTCTGGGATTCGAGCCTGATCTTGTTCGGCCTGATCAACCCGTGGGCCGCCAGTGTCAATTTGCGCGTCAGTTGTGATACTAATCCTGCTAGGATTACTAGCATCTCGGCTGGCGTTTCGCGTAGGGTTCTCAAGCAACTTAATTTGTTCCTTTAACAACTGCATTCTTTGGATATCCTCTCCAGTATTCTGAACCCGGCCATGGTCGGCCATGTTTTCTTCTGCACGATTTGCGCGTGGTATTTCTACACTCACATGAACAGATACTGATGCATTAGCTTGGCTTGGTCCAGCAGCATCCTGATTCGTATCTCGGATGAGGATATAAGCTTGGTTAAGACCAGCAGTATCTCAGCTTGTACTACGATTTGGGTTTTCCACCTATCCAACACGGTCATCCAGCAACTATTGCATTCTTCGTCCTTCGTCCCGCCTCCAAAGGGCATTACGACAGTCCATATCTTCTTGCATAAGCCGGATATCTTCTTGCCTCTGGAGCCGGTTACATGTCTCCATCTCCTCTATCCGCTGTAACAATGACCCCAGAGTGTTATGTAACATACGAATATCGGTGTTCTCGATTTGAAACTCGGGATGAGGGACTTGTGGTTGGACTACTGGCTGGACTGGCATCGTAACCCGATTACGATGGGCTGAAGAGGTTGCAGTGTCAGCTGTCTCCGCCTCCGTCTCCACCCTGATTTGGTTAGGATCTGAAGCAACCAAGTCCTCATGCTGGATCGCTTGCTCCTGATTCTGCTGAGGTTGTGGTAATTCCTCCGGCAACTGATCCTGCCAAGGAACCTGGCTTCGGCTTCTGGTGTTTGCTGCCATTATCAATGGTTTGGGAATCGAAGTTTATGGTTCCCCACGGTCGGCGCCAATGTTCTGTTATAAGAACACAAATGTCTAACCTCAGTAGGTTAGTAGATAATTTATATAGGATCTATTGATCTCTCCGGGATGCAATTAAGCTAACACCGAAGAGAAGACGAATGTTCTATGATGCCTATAAGGAAGACACCAAAGAATATCAGATGATCATTGTGCTACACGAGAATGACGATTAGCCAAAGGGGGTGGGGTGTGTGCATAGTGAGACTAAATAGTAAAATGATATGAATCGGGGGTGTGCACCTTATGGGTAATCTCCTATTTATAGAGATTACCTCTAGGGTTTTAACCCTTGTGCTATGCGCGTCTGAGTGTCTACTCCACTCACCGTGCATGCCTGCTCTACTACCCGTACTGTCTGTGATTAGTGCCGACATTACAGGGTGATTAGCGTTTTACCTGATTATGGTAGGATTCTGCCATAAAGTGTCATTGTTGGGCCGCATCATATATGGGCCTAATATATAAGTCCATAACAGTTGTCCTTAAAGACTATTTCTTTCTTTCTTTCTTTTTTGTTTTGTCAATCTTGAGGACTATTTCACCATCATGATTGTCACAAATTCTTCAAAAAGCGGGACTGCATGAGTAAATTAGTAATATAACTCAAAAATAGCATAGAGAGGAATTCTTAATAAATGAGAGGATATGGACTCACATATATATAGTTTTATCAAGATTTTGATATTATAATCTTGTATTCGGTTCGAGGTTCAAAATTGTCTCTTCTAACATAAGTGTCTTCTCTAGGAGTTGAACTCAAGATCTAGAAGGATCTAACAGAACCTTACACCGTTAGACTAATTCTATGTTGGTTTTTATCAAAATTTTGAATATTGTGCCAATGCATCAAAGAAACAAGCTCTACGTTGTTTAAGAGTGTGATTGTATATATGAGAATCCAAATCCATGATGTAACATGTCATTTTGGGCTACTAAATGGGGGGATGGAAAGAGTGGTGGTTTATAGTGCGCACAAAAAAAATAGCGAGCCCCAAAGGTTCGTACAAAATTCATATGTTAGTAAGCAACCAACGTGTCCCTTCTTTTTTCGTTTGTTATCCAGAACCAACATGTCCTTTCATACTTTACTTACATAAGCGATATTTATCATATATATGAATCACATAATTTCAAATGAATCAGATAAATCTATCTAGATACATGAAACACATATAAACACTACAAACTTACGTTCAAAGTTCAAACCTCTAAAATTAATCTACTTAATACTATGCATGAATCGTGTTTATATGTATTTATTTATTGGGTGAATTGAATCCAATGATTCGTGAACTGACAATGAAAAGTTAAAACCTTTAAAACAATGTGTCAATATTAACTCTTTGAAAATATTCACACACTCAAATAACATTTATTCAACACCACTAAAGGCTTCTTAATTAGATTTATTCCCAATGTGGTGATTAACGAGTGAATTATATCCACCTCACGATAAATATTTTTATGAGTGTTGTGTGTATGGGACAGATATGTGCATTTCTATCATCCTAACAAAACATTGATAGATTCATTTGGTTTGACAAATTAAACTCGTTGGTTCCATTGAATCGAATGATGTATCTTAATTTGCCTGTATCTAGTTTCATTAAAAGCAATTATATTTATTGCACAATAAATGACCGTATAATTTATTGGATCCATACATGTAAAACATTTCCCAAGAGTCCCAACTTTTGAGTTCGTCCAAAAAAAAAACAACAACCTTTGAGACATACGCTATATGTTACGAACTTACGATACACAAGCATGGTTCATAATAATAATAAGAGGAGGAAAATTGGGAGGGACGTTCCTCTCCCTTCTTGATGGGTGAGAAGTGAGAACACTCTGTATGGTTATTATTATAGGTTCTCTTGAGTTTAAGAAAACTAATGATAAATGATATAAACTCAGATCATGAATTTAAATCGTAAATTTATAAGAGTTATTATTATTATTATTATTATTATTAAATAGGTATTACTAGTGTATATATAATTAAATAATTAAAATATAAAAATGACAACAATTTGATTTAGATATATTTTAAATCCAAATAATTGAAATTAAATCTATCAACATTCATCATTTATCATATTTAACAAAGAAATTTCTATAAGATTTATATATAAAGTTTATCGAAAGATTATCAAATCGAAAAAGTTAATATGGTTTTGTAAGCTATAAATGTAAAAACGATAAACTCGATATATAAATTTATGAGTTTAACCGAGTTTACAACTGATACGAGTTTACCAGTGACTTGACTTGTTTTTATAGGCTAGAAACATTTAACTTGCGAGTTTGACAATAATAATCGACAATGGTCATGGGTACCTAATAAAATATAATATAAATTAAAAATAGTTTAATTTATGTTATCCGAATAATTTAGATATCAAGATGATATGATTTAATTTAATATATTTGAATTCAAATCATATTTATAAATTAAATTACGATTTTAAAAAAACCAGTGTCGGTAATCTTAAATACTCCATATGATAATATTTAAATGTGTTTAAATTCAGATCCTATATATTATCTCTTTTTTTTTTTTTGATACAATCAAAGATAAAATAGCGCAAAATAAGATTATATGATTTAAATGTGGGAACTTAATTGCTTTTTGATTTTTCGATATATTATCTCATTTAATTAATAGTTAACTAACGAATAATGTGGTATATCTTTTTTAAAACAATGGATAAGAAATAGGTAGTTTTCCTTGCCGAAATATCCCTAACCATCTCTATTTAAGAAGGCTTCCTTCATTCTCCACAGTCCATTCTAAACCTCGCAGCGAAAAAACAAAGCTTAAAGTCCTTAACCCGACCCGAGTCCGAAATCTGGTAAGTTATTCTTCCTCTCCACTTTATTTTTATAACGCAGATAAATATTTTATTTTATTTTTGCCAGTGAATTAATATTTGTGTTGATTCCTATGCGTGAACGCAAGTTTTCCAGTATTCATTCAAATAAAAAACAAATTGGCTTTGTAGATTTCATGTTAACAGAGACAATATTATTTAATAGGATTTTTTTGGCGGATAATGTTTTAATTATATATAATTATTGAGATTCATGTTGTATGAGAAGAAATAGATTCCTACACACACATGAAATAGTGGGACCCACATATATATAATTATTGAGGTTTAAACTTCTTATATTATATATATATATGTAAGTCACACTATTTCATGTGTGTGTAATATGAGAAAACACTTCTTCTACACAATATAAGAAGTGTTTTTCCATAATTATTTATAGATATAATGTTCTTGGTGACTCTGAGTTATATAATTTAAATATTAAAAAAAAAAACCTTTTATTAAAATCCAAAATATGTTACCTAATTTATTTATTTCTTGATGAATAAGTAGGAATAGCTTTTTGTCTGACCTCTTCTCATCTCCCAGATAAAAAAAGTTGGCCAGTTACGTCTCACCAGTTTCTCGACGAATTTAGCCACAGTGCAAGCCAAACGAGCTTCACTCTACCAAACCCTAGAGCGATTGCTAGATCGAAGCTTACTGGGCTTCGATTAAGAGATAAAAAATGGAGGGAGTATTGTCTCCAAGCGATCAACAGATCATGGTCTCGTCGTTCTTAGAGATTGCCGAGGGGCAAACAGCAGAGACGGCCAGACAGTTCCTGCAGGTATTTCCATTACGAATATTTTCTCTGACTATCTAATCTAGTTTACTCTAAATGTAAAAGATCAATTTTTTCCAACTTCCCTGCATCTATTGACCTAGAATATGTTCTATTTCGACTGGGAATGAATTGGACGTGCTTGGAACTTTACTCTTAGTATCTATGCTTCTTAAAGTTAACGTATTTCCTTGATTTGGCTGGGAGGCGCTTTCCTGATTGTTAGTCGAATTATATATTTTCCTTACTTCTGGAAGAAGGTGGAAAAAAATAAGCTTATTCTGGATGACCATCTTAGATAAGTGCTATTTTGGATTGAGATTTGTTCGATGCAGAGGTGTTCCTTAGAGCATTAACCTGTACGGGATTGGGAAATCAGGAAAAATAAATAATAATTGAAACAGATAAAGGAAAAATTATCAATAATCTGTCTTTTGCATCTTGGAGGATAAGTTACTATGAAGTAGAATTCTAAAGAATGATGTTTGAACAGGCTACAAGCTGGAAACTTGAGGAAGCAATCCAGCTTTTTTTGATTGGTAATGAAGGTGGGGCAGGGCCACAGCCTTCTTCATCACATAACCCTCATGCAGAAAATGTTGATTCTTGGACTGGTCACCCTTCAAGGTAATATAGGCATTGTCTGCCATTTTTTATCTTCAAATCTGTATCATTTGTTGGTTGTTCTTAATGCTGATTCTTTTTATACTTAATTCAGTGAACTGAGAAGGGATACTGCCATTGAAAGTAGTGGTGGTGATGACAGAGATGAAGTACGCCCTCCATTACCTGTCAAGAGGGAAACCCTTTATGATGATTCAATGCTGTATGGGTATGTTTGATTTTAATTTTCCTTTGCTCTCTTCGGCTGTTGAAGCCTTTTTCTTTCAATCAAGATGGTTTATTAAGTTCTTTTGTCATTCTTTGAATTGCATGATATACTTTTTATTGCTGAAAATGATATCTTTGATAATAATTTATTTGAGTTTCAATGTTTTTTTTGGGTTTGAATGAGAATTAAATAGAAAGCTACCCATTTCTGTGAGACCAAATTGAGAGGGAAATTTTATGAGGAACCAAATAGAGAAAGCAATTCTATGATGGGTTGAATTGAGAAAATTTCCATCCGTCAGATTCTTAAATGGTGGTTCAGTCATTTCCCCCATGTTCAAGTATATCTGATAATTGTTTTTAATATTGTCATTTGTTATGTTGTATTTGCCTATCTTTTGTCGTGTCTTAATGTGCAATGTGGTTTTTTTTCCTGCCAAATTGTCAAGTGAGTTGTTTTTTGTGACCTTTATGCAGAGTATCAAGGATGGGATCTCATTCTCAAGAAGCTAGCTCTATAGTTGCGTTCCGTAATTTTGAAGAGGAAATGAGACGTCCAGGGGTTTGGGAGTCTGAGCAAGTTGCTGTCTCTACAGCAGAGAGTTCTCGAGACAATCTTGCTTCTCTGTATCGCCCTCCTTTTCATTTGATGTTCACTGGTACCTTTGATAAGGTAAATGGGTTTCCTTATTTCTAGTGTTAGGATACTGCAATATTAAGTTTATTTTTTCTTTAAATAAGAATTCTATGATATTAGGATGATGCTTAGAATAATTGTTGGTTATGGTTGAATGTACTGTTGCAAAAACTTATGATGAAGCCTGGTCTGTGGTAGACTGGGATGGGATGTAGGTGCAATGTTCAAGTAGAGAACTTATTGAGAAATGACTTGCTTGCTAGTTTTAAGGTGAGGATCCCCAAAACCAATATCCTCTCTACAAATTGGGGTGAGGATGGAAATCAACCATGGATACTCGGTCGTGAGAATGACTCGATGAAAATGAATAGAAATGGTTATTGGGCCATGACTCTTGGGCGTTTAGTGAGAAGCTTGTTTGTAAGAATCACATGTGTGTTTGTTGGTTAATAGACTGGAATCAAATGCTTTTTCCTCCTTAAATAGTTTTCCGCTATTCGAGTCTATTATTATTATTTATATGCTAATGTTTGTTTTTTATTGAGATGATTGATTGATCGTTCTGTGGCCCACATTCTCCTAAAAGTTACAATGATTGTGTTCAAAATGAAAAGGAATTTTAGAGTGATATATCTTTTGGATGCTCTATTGTATACTTGTTTCTTTAAATATTAACTTAATAGTCAAAGGCTCAGAGCTATTCTAATTACCTGGCTTCTAATTGCAGGCAAAAACTGCTGCTTCCACAGAAGACAAATGGCTTTTAGTGAATATACAATCTACCAAAGAATTCAGCTCACATATGGTATTAGATTATTGGTGCTTTCTATAATGTATATAACAACAAACACAATGCATATTATCATTTGCTGACTTTTATGTGGCTTTGTGAAGCTTAATCGAGATACTTGGGCTAATGAAGCTGTCTCTCAGACCATTAACACAAATTTTATATTCTGGCAGGTCAGTTTGTTGCTTTGTCTTGATCAGTTCTTTGGTGTGCGATGTCCAATTTTTTTTTCAAGTCATTGCACTTTATGTTGGCAGTCATTAAGGTGGGGCTGGAGATAACCATATATTATTATGTCCTTGGGAACAAGTTATGACGTGATGGTCTAATGATTATTATTAGAGGAAAGTCTGGGAGAGGACCAAAGTGGAGTGTGCAAACTAGTTTTTTTCTTTTTGTAGTCAAACCAACTGGTCCAGCCTAGTTTTCACAATACTAAGACTTATATATGTCACATTGAGTTTTTACCTGGAAAAAGAACGTGACTTTGAGTAATAACACATCCAGGCTAGGTTGGAGTTTAGACACATGTCTTGGGTTTTCTGGTTTATACTTATTGCAATGTTTGACTGTTATACTTTTGTGAATGTAGGTTTATGATGATACAACTGAAGGTAGAAAAGTATGCACTTATTACAGACTGGACTCAGTTCCTGTAGTGCTTGTAATTGATCCCATCACTGGACAAAAGATGCGCATCTGGTCGGGAATGGTTCAACCTGAATCCTTATTGGAGGTATGTGAGCTCGTGATGGCCTGATGGGAAGGTTACTTGGGAGAATTATGCGAAAATTTTCTGCACTGTTTAATTTATCTTAGAACTCTTTGATTTGTTTCTTTGCTGATTTGATAATTCAATTGTATTATTTTAGGGTCTACTAGCTTTCATGGATGCAGGCCCAAAGGATCATCACAATACTTTGTCTCACAAACGTCCAAGAGAAAAAAGTTCTAGCCCACCTAAAATTAAAGGTCTCTTGTAATTTTCTATTTGTATTCATTCGCTCAATTTTATTGTTCTCTGTCCTTCTCATTTACCTGTAGGCTTTATTATACATATCAACATGTATAACTGACATCTGCAATGTCTTTCAATTTGATGCACCTTACCCCCTTTTGTTTTCCTGTTATTCGTCTTCAATGCTGAATTGATCATGATAATCATTGGTATAGTTGTCATCTTCATCATGTTAGCTTTTCTGACAATTCAGTCCTGGTTTATTCAGATGAAAAAAATGAAGAAGACGAACAAGTGGCAAGAGCTTTGGCATTGTCAATGGAAGGCATGAAAGAATCAAGTGAATCGACTGGAAAAGATAAGGATGCTGAGCCTGTTGACCAGCAACTAGAAACTATCTTGCCTTCAAGGTACCCTCCCCTGCCTGAAGAACCCAAGGGTGATAAGAAACTCCTATGCAGAGTTGGTGTCCGGCTTCCTGATGGGCGGCGCGTACAGCGCAACTTTTTGCGGGCTGATCCAATTCAGGTAAACATTGTTTTCTTTTACGCCGGTGGGATTTTGTTGGATTGTGCTACTATGTTTTTGTCATGGGTGGTCCAGTGCTGATTTTATATGACTATTCCCATGCATTTCCTTTCCTCCTGGGCTTCTGGACATCTCATGCTCTTCTTTTTCAATCGTGGCATGCAAGACTGCTTTTAAAAATGACTATTGCGGATGCGAACATATCTTAAAAATATTATGTATATGCCATTTGACATGACATATATGACTAGTGCAGATATATGAATTTTCATTACGGATTGCTGGACTACCAATTTTATTTCTGTACTTGCTCGGAACTGTCCATTTTATTTAAAGTAGTTTAAGTTACTTTGTTAGGATTGCCACAAGGTTATATGCAAAACAAATTTTTCTTTTATGTTGGTTGTATATTTCTTGTTCTGTAAGAATTTCACGAATTCCTCTTGCCTTGCAACAGCTTCTGTGGTCATTCTGCGCTGCTCAGCTCGGGGATGATGAAAGGAAGCGATTTCGGTTGACACAATCAATTCCAGGAGCTTCCAAAGTGCTGGACTATGAAAGTAATGCAACCATAGAGGAATCAGGACTTGCAAACTCTATGATATTGATGACGTGGGAATGAATCCAGATTACTGGGTGACTTTGCTGGAAAAAAAAAGTCAGATTGGGGAGCTTTTGTTTGGTGGTTCCTATCTATATGGCTATGTTTTTTCTTCTTTTGACATGGGTTCATGTTCAAAAGAAAAATGGGAGTCTTAATTTAATTGTATATACTCTGAATGAAGGCTATGATCAATGCAATGCCATTATATATCATTGCTTTATTTATTTTTTCTTTAATTTTTTTGGTGTATTTCTTAAAATTAGAGGGAACATGTAAAGAGGAAGGGTCTCGAAGCTGGTTAAATTAATCATCTTCTAATCCTTAATAATAAGGAAATGAAATCCATTAAAACTCTCTTTTGCTGCAATGTTAACATTTCTTCCTTTTCCTTCTTTTGCTCAATTAATAATTCCTACAGATTACTCTCTATTATTATTATTATTATTATTGACATTTAAATTCTGATGGTTGATCTACTTGACTTGCCCTTATGACGGAAGATCGATGGTTGATCAACTGTAATGGTCATATGTTTTCTTAAATGCAAAATAGGCTTGGACAGAACTCTTTTATAAGTATCAAAAGAGGATGTGGTGATTTAATAATAATTTAAACACATTTTATAAGAACAATAAACAGTTTTAACTTGTAATTCACTTTCACCAGTATCACATGATTTTGTTAACAATTATCTAGGGATTTGGTTGTTGCTAATTGTTGATAAAGCACAATGGTGTCAAATTTTTTGTTGATAAAGCATATTGACGTCGTTTGATTCATTTTACTTTTTTTACCATATCACATGAAGGTGGACACTTTTTTTTTTTTCTAATTATTATTATAACCCATGTACTCATTATATCGTTTATAGAGGGTTTGAACTCAACTGATAACCCCATCCTTTAGAAAACTTTAAGTGAGATGTTTAGTGTTAGTAAGGTTGCAAGGCCTTCACACTAAAGTAGAGACTTGTTTGGAGAAAGATCAATTTTTTTTTGGTTATTTCCCCTTTTAATTGAAGCTAAGTAAGAAATAAAATAGGAAAGGTGACATTTTTGACCTAATGGTTAAGTAAATATTCAATTTGGTGCTGTACTATACCAGTTTGAAGATGAATCCTTACCTACCACGATTCTTCATTTGTAAAAGGATAAAATGAAATAGGAAGGTTCCATGCTGGCGAAGTTAAGCAAAGCATAGATGTACAATAATTAATTAGTGGAGCTGTTTTGGATGTAAATGAGAAGGAAGCAAATAAAAGCAATAATTTGATAATATCTAACAAAATAATTCATGTCCTTTGATATATTCATTTAAACTTTTTCTATTTAATGGTCAATTGTCACATCACCGAATCTTGAGAGAGAAAATAATATTTGAGGGAGAGACACGCTGAAATGGAAATATGCCCTTTTAAGCTTGTACAATCTCAAGTTGCCTTCATTACAAGTTTTCTCTTGTTATTATTTATTATTTTTAAATAATAAAAAAAGGGTTGGATGCCTACCAATTATTCAAATTTGTGTATAATTAAAGAATATTTACACTGGGTGGGTGTGATCAATAATATTTTAAGAATTGATTTGAGTCATTGGGTCAGTTTATATATTGGCTCAATTGATTAGATTTAAAAATAAATAGACCATACTGAAATTAACATACTTTTAATTTGACAAAAAGATATTTCCTCGTGTCCCTTAATGTAAAATATATTTATCTAATTTGATTTGATGAATGAAGTTAGTTAAATTATTTAATATAACACGTTTTTTTCCCCTAAAACAGCCTAATCATCTTTATTTCTCTTCATATCTCTTCTACTTGATTGTTATGACAAAACATCAATAGGGATGAATTAGGAAAAAACTAACAAATATGAAAAAATAGTTATTACATTTAAAACAAAGATAAACTCTCCAATTAAGTTTCACATTAGACATGAAGCTTGAGTGCTTTACTTTGAAGATAAGTTGGGATAATTAATATTGGAAGAGACATTATTTGAAGGTGGCAAAAGGGACAAGTTAGGAAACAAAGAGGAAGGGTGCCAAAAGTTGTTAGGCTGCTGTGTCATTGTGGTGACCTCAACATATTCCATCTCCAATATTTGCTGCATCATCTTTAAGCTTCTATTGCATCATAATCACTCTCAAAATGGATCTCTTTGATATTTTTATGAGATTTTGTGATGAGAGAGATTTAGATTGTCTATGTCAGCTTTAAACTGTCTAGATTTTATGAAGACCTAAAGTGGGATTGAACCACAAAAAATTCATTTATAATAGAGCTTTCATGCCACTAGATCATAAAGTCATAAATTGGGCCCTTTAAATATAATTTAGAAAGTCAAAATTTAAAATTTGAAGCTATAATTTTTTATATGATAAATTTATTTTTTGGGTAAAGGTAGAAATTTAGCAATGAAGCTTTTCATTATGAGCATCTAGCACAATTATGTTTTGTTGGGTGTAAAAGTAGACATAATTATTTTAAGAGGTGCAAAAGTATATATAACCATTTTAAGATGTAGCAAATTTGGCACTCCCGCTAACCAAAGCTAACGTCTGTTCCTTTTTTACGTTGCAGATCCTACGGTTCTTCCAACTGGCATGTATGTGATGTGCACTTATTTTGTTCTAAAGATTTGCACCCACCTTTTACTCTCCCTTTCCTCTCGTCCCATCACCTCCGACCTCCATCTTCACCCTTTTCTCCTTCAATCTCTTCGTCCTCGTTTACTTTTTTGTAGATGAATTCAGTAGGAGGTCATAGAAGAGGTCCGAAGGATGGCTAAGAAGTAGGGTTGTTACTGGCGAGTGAAACACCCTTAGGACTCAAGGGCAAGTGCTAATGGGGAACTAGAAAGTGCTACAATTATAAATATTTAATGTGATCTTATTAAAGTTTTTTTCTTCTCCTTTTTGCTTTACTAGGAATATTGAAGGTCGAAGGAGAGGGATGACGGGATGAAAGAGAGAGAAAAAAGTGAGCACAAATCTCTAAAACAAAATTTAAATAAAAATATTAAAAGTCAAGTAAATCTAAAGTCCGATAAATCAACTTATACATAATATTAAATTTAGTGATGTGACATACTTTTGGCCATAACATAAATGATATGATCAACAAGAATAATTGTGGGACCCACAACGCATGGAAGGACATTAGCTCTAGTTAACGGAAATACCAAATTTGTTATTTCTTAAAATGATTATATGTCTACTTTCACACCTCTTAAAATAATGATATCTACGATTGTACCCAACAAAACAAAACATATTTATGATGGTTGATTATAGTGAAAATCTTCATTGCTAAAACATATGATAGGTTTATTTTTATTTTTTTTAACTTTTAGATTCTGTATCAATTTAAACAAAACATTATTTAATATATGAAAATAAAATTTTATCAGATTTGATTATAAGCATTCCCACGCTCGTAAAAAAGATGAGCAGAATGGGCCGTTTCCTATTTTATTTTGCCATAGCCAAATATGAATATGCAAAATCAAAATAATCCATTTTAACAAAAGAGGCTAGTTCCTCACAACTTGACAGACTAAGGTTTGAATCTCATTAGAAGATATGCCCACATTTTGGTGATCGAAAGTATTTCGTATAGGATTACCTCCAATAAAAGAATATCTATGCTTAGGAAAAAATTAATCCATCAGTAAAATATAAGCATATGGATGAAATTCTTAAGTTTTTTGAAACGAAAAAAAAAAAAAAAAGATACACACACAATACTAAATTTGACTTCTAAGTTCACCCAAGTGAAAACTAAACTTGATTATGTCCAAATTAAAAGATAGAAACATAAATCTAAACAAGATATTAGGAGGCACATATTATATATTTCTCCCCGGTTGTTAATATAAGACATAGTTGACTTTTTTTTTAGAGATTAAGGAAGCTTAATAAGCAACTTAATCATAACATATGTTGTATATTATTATGTATATTACATATTAGTTTATAAGTAAAACAAATTAGTTTGATATAAAAATGACAAATATAAATACTTTAAAGTAATTTATTTAGCCTTCTCAATTTTTCTAAAAAAGCCAACTAGAACATATATACCACTCTGGTCCTATTTATAAGTCCATTTTGACCAAATCTCATATACTAAGGAGAGTTAGTTAGGCAATGATTATGAGGTAAATTTTCAACTTTGCCCTCATTTATAATTAAGTATTTTTCAACTATTTCTTCTCTCTCTATCTTCATGGGTATAATTAATATGGGTAAAATTGTCACAATCTCATTTATTACATGAAACTGGATTTATAAATAGGACCAAATTTTCTTAGTCAAAGTGGACTTATGAATAGGATCAAAGTGGTAGAAATTTTAAAACCGGGCCTAGTCAGATTTATGATTTAGAGCCTTCAAAAGAAGTCGGGCCTAAAAAGACTAATCCTATAGGGCGCGAGCTTAAACGGCTGACCTGTTTAAGCCGTCCATTTAAAAAAA
This sequence comes from Acacia melanoxylon, assembly GCA_019022615.1. NCBI lineage: Eukaryota > Viridiplantae > Streptophyta > Magnoliopsida > Fabales > Fabaceae > Acacia > Acacia melanoxylon. Next base: position 2,835,378 of record JAFJYJ010000055.1, read on the forward strand.
ATATATATATATTAAATAACCATAAATTGAGTTTTGCTTTTTAAAAAAATGTTTTCAAATCATATAGTCTTTACGTTTTAAAGGAAAAAAAATTGATTATATTCTTATTTAAAATAAATTGAGTTTTTAAAATTATTTAAATTTTTTTTGTTTTCAAATTTTTCATATAGGTAAACTTGCTATTTACACGTTTTGAAAAAGGAAAATAGAAAAAAAGTTTTGTTTTTAATCACTTATTCTATTTATTATTTAAAAATTTAATACATTAAAAATATTTCTCTTAAATTAAGAGAAGTCATACGGGGTTGAATAATACATATTGTACACACGCACGCACATGAAGGATGGTCCTGGTGTTACTATTGTGGAGAAATGTCTGTCAACTTTTGAAGTTTGGAAGCAAATGAAGAGAAAGCAACGGAAAGAGGTGGGGTCCACAAGGTGATGCCGTTTCACGTGTCTTCCCAATGTCACCATCACACTCACATGCACAACTTCTACCCACACAACACTTCTTCACTATTTAATTTCTTTCTTTCTAATAATTAATAAACAACAAGCTAGCTACATATTTTAGGCAGGTTTTAGCCACAGAAAAGAGAGGAAAAATAAAATAATATCTGATAATCATATCAATTAAGAAACCGGTCTATCACTGTCACTGGCCAACCCGAGTTTGAATTCAATACCATAGTAAATAAAGGAAGAGGATTCTCTCCTCATCTTTTTTTTCCATATCTCTCATCAGCCTCATTTGGACCGTTGATTGATAAGATGAGAGAAAAATTAAAGTAATAATATAAATTTTTAAATTGATTGGACGGATATGATTTAAAGATTATGAGAGATGATGAGAGAAATATAACGAGATAAATAAATAACAACATTAGTCACCCAACACATGTTTATTTCTGTCTATTAAAATTGAAAAAAAAAAAAATGTAGACATGAAATAAAAAAATGTGGAATAATAAAAGAGCAAAGTACGTTCATTTGGTAACTAGCTAGGTAGCCCATGTAATGCATGGAGAAATGATAGGAACTCAGTATATTGTTCCCCCAATATAATGTATCCTTGATTGCGTGTGTAAGGATTTACACTGTTCATACTCTTTGTCGTTTCATAAATGATGTTGAGGTAATTGCCTCCTACATATATTGTGGTTCACCTCCTATATATATTGTCATTAAACTTGAGTTAACTCTCCGAGTTTTACCGTTTTTACATTTCTACCTTACTAAATCGAATTGATCTCTAATAAACTCGTGTCACCAGAACTCGTTAAACTCACGAGTTTATATACCTAATTTACCGCTTTTTACGTTTTCTAATTTACAAAATTGTTTTTATTTTTTCAATTTTGTCATCCTCAAGAGCTTTATATATTAATTTTATAGAAATTTCTTTATTAAATATAATAAATTATGAATGTTGATATATTTAATTTAAATTATTTGGATTTAAAATATATTTAAATTAAACTGTTGTCATTTTTTATATTTTAATTATTTAATTATACACTGTTAATACCTATTTTATGATAAAAGTAAACTCTTACGATTTTACGATTTGAGTTCACAATACAAGTTTACATCACTGTCACGAGTTTGTTTAAACTCGTGAGTTTGACAACCTTGCTCCTATATAAAATGTTAGGTAATGAATATGGTAATTTAATTTAGGTTGGGTTTGAGTGTATCTCTTAGTTTATTTAATACTATATTCGGTCTTTAACATAATACTCCTCTTGTTCTTAATATAAGACATATTTACTTAATTTGACTAGATTAAGAAAGTTAGTTAATGTGATATATATTTTTTAAAACATCCTTGTCATATTTCTAAATCTCTTTATTCCTTCTCATCCTTGATTATCGTTGAGAGAACATCAATAGGGGTAACTTGGGAAAAAATGACAAATATAAAAATTATGTCTTATATTTAGGATAAAGATCAACTTATCATATATGTCGACAAAGTATATCTTATATTAAAGATAGAAGGTAATACTTTAATCAGTTGGTATTATATTGTAAGCACTTCCAATTACATATTTCATATATAATACCATAACATATTTTATTTAAAACGTTAATATTTTTTTTTCACCTATCATATCCCTAATTAATTGCATAACTTCTTAACTAATTAACCTAACTCCTTTAACTTGACTTTTATCAAGGGTAAATTTTTTTTTCTAAAAAATAACTAATTTTAACTATCTTCATTAATTTATACAAAGTTGTTTATTACGTGCTTGTAATTAATAAAGAATAGAGGAAGTATATTTATGTTGCCACCTTATATGTACAATTAATATCAAAATATGAAATTAATTAACTATCTAATTTTAGCTAGGGTGATTAGTCAAATGTGGTTTACGTTAGTACACACAAACACACACACAAACACACACACACACACACACAATTCATTTACTCTTCTCTCTATTTTCTATTTCTCACCATTCTCCACCTATATAAATATTTTACATCGTTTCTAGTAATGAATAGATAAAACAAAGAATAAAGAGAAAGTAAACAAAAATTAAAAATTAATGGACCTTGCAATTAATCGATCAATTATAAGAAATGGATTGCATTTTTATATTTTGCCCCCTTCCCACTTATCTATTATCATTAATTAATTAATTGAGAAGTTATTAATTACCAAAAAATAAAAACAAAGATAATTAACATAAAAATTCCTGACTTTCTGATAAGCTAATTAATTTGTTTTTTTTTTTTGCCAACAAATTAATTTGCATATACATGTGTGTGTGTGTTGTTGTCAACATTGAATATATACCCGAAAGAGGTTTAATAATAATTGGGAGGGGACACACACACATAAGGTTTCAAAATGAAAATATCAAAGGAAGGTTGTATTGTAATTATTTATGATAGTTTTGTTGAGATATTTTTAGTGTTCAAACATGAAACTCCTTTTTTTAGTGCTTATTGCTAACGGTAATGACCAAAAAGAGAAGTTGCATCCATCTCCTTTTCTCACTCCACCAGTCCCACAAACAATGCACATCATATATAATTGACTATTCATCCTTGTGCTAAAAAAAAAAATATTAAACTTATCTAGTTCTTAATATAAAACCTAATTATTTATTATGAAAGATTAATGAAGTTTTCTTCTAGTACTATAAAAGGGGGAAAAAAGATTAATGAAGCTGAATAAATTACTTAAATATATATAACATATGTGACATCTCTTTAAAATATTTCTATATAACGTTAATTAGTTTATACATTAGACAAATTAGCTTGAAGTGAGAAATGATAAATTAGGACTAAAATCCCCTCTCAAACTATGTCATACATTTAAGACAGGTGGAGTATTAGCTTAATTCAACAAGGCATTTTTTCTCTATTATATTATTTTGTATAAAATTCTCTTGGATTTTCTATTATTTCACTGAAGAAATGATTGACCAGTTATATACAATTATAAGTTAAAAAAACATACACTCCGATCAAGCAGCAATTCAAGGCAAAAGCTGAAAAGCGTATTCTTAGATTCATATTCTGAATCATAATATATAGATTAATACACTTTAGTCAAATCATAATATATAGATTAATACACTTTAGTCGAAAGAAAAACGGGACATACATACATATATACAAGCACTGCAATATTAATGTAGGCTTAAAAGAGAATAAGAGGAGTTTTTTCTTGACAACAATAATGCAATATATAGGTATATATATATAAAATGAGAATCCTGATGAGGAAGGCCTAGGGTTTCGAGACCTCTCGTTACAGTGAAAGAGATATATATAGTGTGGGTTCCATATGTATCAAATCAGTATGTGTGAGTGTGTGTAAGTCACGCCACCCCACCGCCATGGCAATGAACTGAAGCCGCAAGAAGTTCCATCTTTTGGATAAGGTATGACCCACTCCTTTAGATTCTCTCTTCACGATATTATAGAGGCTATTTTATATATAAACATGCTACAAATTTACTGGTTTAATCTCTCTTTTTTGTTATCACTATTTGATTAGGTCAAATTCAAGTATTGTAGGATATAATTAGGGTAGCTGTCTCAGATCGATGTGTTGTCTGTGGGTGTATTCCCATGAATTTGAAACCTCATACTTAAGTGATCAAACCCCTTCTATTTTGTGAAGAATTTCTATTAAAGATTAAGAGAAAATTAAAATGATCCTATAATTATAATGATAATTGTCATTTGTGGTTATGAAAAGAGTGATAAACTTGATGACCGCTCAAAATTAGTGAGTGTAATTAAAAGTCACATCTGTCTAACTTATATATACTCCCTTCATTGTCTTTGTATTTGTAGTTTAATATTAATGAAACTCCAAAAATACTACTCCCTTCCTTTTGATTCTTAATATAAAACATATTTACCTAATTTAATTATATTAAGGAAGTTAGTTAAGTTGATTAATATAATATATATTTTCTAAAACACTGTATCCTAGTCATTTTCCTTAATTCTTTTATTCTTTCTTCTCATTAATTATTGTTGACGGAGCATCAATTAATAAAGGTAATTTAAGAAAAGATTGACAACTATAAAAACTATGTCTGATATTTAAAATCAATATGAACTCCTTAAATATGTTTTATATTAAAGACCAAAAGGAATACTATATTTTTTATGGACAAATTTTATGAGCTTCATGATTGAGTCCACAATTAATCCTAATTAAGTCCAATAATAAGCTTTTGTACTTTGACTAATTTCCCATGATAAAACACCCTCAACTAATGCAAAAACATGTATATAGATGGATGTTGACTCTTTTCAGCAGATTAAACACATGCTGTCAAAATCTGACTCTTATTTTTCAACTTTCTCAATTGCTAGTGGTTACCTCAGGCCTTTTTCCCTAGCTTTAATTTTCAAACATCATGTCCCAACCGACGTTATAAGACTTATATAAATTTATCCTTGGTGTTTTAATTCAAAACAATAAAAATGACTTGAATAATATTGTGGGATTTTAGATATCAATACTTATTTGCCTCCACTTAAAAACAAGTACTACTTTTGCTAGCATATTTATCTCGTATAGTGTAAAATCGCACATGTAAATTTCTTTCCCAATATCATAATTAATTAACAAAACATTTTTATTGGGATTCGGATTAGTGAAATTAATTTTGCTAATTATTCAATGATTTCACATGTGGTTCAATAAATAAGTATCATAAACCAAATAACTTCATGTGTTTCCTAAATTTAGAACAGTTTTTAATTATATTCGTACGAAAATGGATTATTAAGAAATGTGTAAGAATTAATGTCGAGATCTTAATGATATTTATTCTCAAATTTCTGGAATTATTCCCTTGTTCTTATATGAAGTCTGTGCTCAGGAATAAAATGATACTTGAGAATCTTTTACAACATGTCTTTGATTTGAATGTTTTTATAATGTCGTCATCCGTATTCACATGAAAACAATGTCGAAACTAATTTATTTTGACCTTGATTTTCTTAGGGAAAAAAGAAAGAAAAACAATGGAGGTGAACGTGAGAGCATACGAAAATTATCATGATTTATTCTCTCTGCTTTTTTTTCTTCTTTTTTTTCAGACATGGATATCTTTCTATCGAAGATAATACTATTCAAGGCTTTATGAGGTACAAAATGTATATAGGTTTTTCAGCCAGAATTCAAACATTAATTCATCACATTATGAGAGGCTAATCTTTTTCTCTAGATCCAATCCCCACTTGTTTATGATTTATTCTCTTTGATCTATATATTGGAGTTATTTTGTTGAGTAAATTATAACTCTAACACACCTGAAATTTTCAGTTTAAAAATTTCAAAAGAAATGAATAAAACAGGCAATAAAAATGTTAAATTATTTTATATAAATTTAATATTTCCGTGATTATATTTTGTCAAGTTTTTAAATAAAATAATATCATATGGTAATGAAATTCTTTTGAGATTGAAAAAATCACAATGTGTGATAAATATAAAATATATAACACAATTTTTAACAGCACCATGATGAAACAATGCAACCTTTTGGGTGATGAACGGCAACCACTTTACTAGCCGGTAAATAGCCAATATTTAATCTGTAAAACAAACAAACAAAAATATATATATATATATATATATATATATATATATATATATATATATATATATATATATATATTGCCAATGTAAAACAAACAAATACAATACAAACTCTCAATCATTATTGTCAAACTCACGAGTTAACTCTTCGATTTTACCGTATTTACATTTGTAGCTTACAAAATCAAGTTGAGTCACTAATAAACTCGTGACTTTTGTAAACTTGGTTAAATTCACGATTTTATATATCGAATTTACAATTTTTACGCTTCTAACTTATAAAACCATGTTAACTCATACTTAAACTCATGTTAACTTCTTCAATTTGATCATGCTAAGTGGCTTTATATATAAATTTTATAGATTTTTTTTGTTAAATATGATAAATTATGAATATTGATGGATTTAATTTCAATTATTTAGATTTAAAATATATTTGAATCAAATTGTTGTCATTTTTTTATATTTTAATTATACACCATTAATACCTATTTTATAAGAAAAATAAACTCTTATGAGTTTACGATTTAAGTTCACGATATTAATTTACATCACATTTTGTCACGAAGTTAGATAAACCTGAGTTTGACAACCTTGCTCCCAATATGTCAAACGTATCGATATTTTATATTTATTATAATATAAACTACATTTTATAATGTTTGATGAAACAACAATTTTGTTACCCTCAAGCTGATCACGGTCAAATTATATGGTCGGTAAACCGTGGACAAATACTAGTGGCTTTGGCAACTGCTAATTATATAAATTTAGAATTTTTTTAAAAAATATTTTCGAATATAAAACTAACTTGTATTATGTAATTATTTTCGAATATAAAACTAACTTGTATTATGTAATTTCAAGCGTTTAATTCAACTCCCACTACTCTCTAATTTCACGCGTGCTTTGATTCTTCTGTATTATAATACCAATCATATTTATTTTAGTGATATATAAAATTGGGGGCAAGACACCAGAAGATCCAAAGCCATTTCAAGTAGCATAAATTTTATTATATATGATTTTAAAATATTATCGTAAAAATTTTGTAAGAGATCAATGATCTCTTCTAACATTTATTCCATTAGAAAATGAGAGGAATCTTAGGTGCCGACAAAGAATATAAATTTGTAATTACGCTTATTAAAGCGTCACAATATATATTCATAATTTTTGGTAAGAGCTTTTTAAATAAAATGAAATGAAATCCACCTAGAGATAAAGCAAGAGAAATTGGAGTGTCACATATCAATAGTTTAACCAGTGATCTCGTGTTCGAATCATAATAATTATTTAGAGGTAGTAAGGTTCTCATATTGTGAGTCTACATTCTTGCAAACCCAATAACTAGTTGGTTGCTAGTAACATCGAATACCGGTAGATTAATTCAAAATATATTGTCGCACGGTAAGAAGTTCAGTTTAACAAAATGCCTCCTAATAAAAATAAAGGCAACTTATATTATTTATTTTTGTATTCAATTATTTACTATCCTATAATAATTGAGTTGCATACTTTGATTCAAATTTCACATTATATAATAATATATATTGTGATTGATGATGACATTTATGATGAAAGAAAAGCCTGTATAAGGTAATGTCATTTGGTAGATTGGAATATTTTCTTGAAAAGAGTGTTTTCTATGGAAAAGAGTTGAAAGAGTTTGACACTTCTGAAGTATGGTAGGGAGCATTATATTTGTTATTAGCCACTGCTTTATTATTACGTATAAAGATGGGGTACGTTGTTGTTCAAAAGTCCACACTAAATCAGATTCTTTGGTTTAATTAGTTACTGTTGAGTTCCGGACCGAATAGTGAAACAGAATCAAATGTGGACTTGGACTTCTATTTCTCTTTCACTTCCCTCGTTCATATTACCAATTCAAAACACTTTAATTGGAATATTCCTTAGAGTGGTACAGGTACTTGAGTATAACCAAATTATTCATACTGTAATTTGAACCAACCAACACATGTAGCTCATCTGGTAATTAACGGGATGTGTTAGCTTAACCAAGTGTCTCATATTCGAGTTTTATGTGTACGTGTAGGTTGCGTTAAATATTTGTTGAGAGAGTTTGGCACCCGAAAGAGTGCCACCCACCTTGATCCAGATTAGAATGAATCCAAAGGGCTTATATTAAGACCTCACTAAATTGATAAAAAAAAAAAAAAAAAAAATTAACTATCCCTAATAATTGTACATATTAACAAAGAAGATTTCCATCAATAGTAGTAATATTCAAAAGTATATTTGAGGAAAACCAACACAAGATTTGTCACAAATAACTAAAGTAACTAATTTTTTCAATTAATATATATAAATTAGTTGTTTAGCTCCTAGCTATTATTGGATAGATTGATGAGTAGGATTAGATCTTGTAAGTGTAAAACTCTACTAAAAAGATAATCTTCTTGTTTTTTTATTTAATCAACGATATCCTTAAGTCATTTTGAACTTGAGATGATACTAATCTTTCTTTTAAAAGTTAGAGCATAAGAGATTTCATCTCTTTAAACAAGTGCGCTTCCTATAATTTAATTAATTTATTTTTTTTTTGAACAAAGCTACTTACTACCTCAATCATTAGCAAGTTGGTAACAAGATAATTTTCTTCAAGACCTGCACAATACTCAAACTTGTCAATATATGGAGGTGCATATGGTAGGAGGAAAGAGATATTATGTGATGAAAGTAATATATATATTCATATATATAAGGAAGAGGATTATGGGGAAAATTTCAGTTAGCCCCTAATTGGTAGCAAAATAAAAGGAGGATATCATTGTCTTTTCACTCATAAAAATTAATTTCATTTTGACCCTGGATGTAATGAAGTTTCACAAAATTTTGGGGTTTACTGAAATTATTTACTACTGAAGTGGCTAATTGAAATTTTCCCAAGATTATATTTGTGGAAGAGATTAAGGAGAAAGGGAAAGAGAGAGTGGGAAGGATGAGGATGGAAATGAGGAAAGGAGAGATAAGGGATTTGGCTACTTGGTGGCCCCCACCCCCTAATCCCATCATCTTCACTTCTGCTATTCTCACAGCAGCTAGCCTGTTCAACAGCGACATTATTAACCCCTTTCCCTCTTCCCTTTTCTTCTTCTTTTTATTAATTCCCACACTCTCTCACAAAAACACTGATCTGATAATAATGTACTTGCACCAGATCGAGCTATCGAGTATGGGTGCCCTAGTATTTATGTTTGTGTATTATTAAGTATTTGTTTATTTATGTCCATGACATCAAATGATTGAGGAATCAGAAACGAAAGGGCTAAATTTTATGCACAACAGCCAGACACATAACATGATAAGTGTAGGTATACACACACATACTTACATACTTATTACTCTCTCTCTAATTCCTTTCCGGATTCTAGCTGTCTCCTATATTTTGATTCTTTTATTCCTCCTCTTTCCTGGGTTTTTATAATCTCTCTCTCAGAGAGGAAAAAAGGAAGAAGCTTTTCTTCTCTATGAGACAAACAGATCTGTGATAGAACCACCAAAAAGAAAAAAGCCCAACATATACATACATACTTACTTACTTCAGGTTGCTCAATAAGCTTCTTCTTTCTTCATTCTCTCTGCTTGTTATTTTCTCTTTCCTTTCTCTCTCTTTCTCTCTCTCTCTCACAAGATTTTCTATTTTTAATTTAACTTTTCTCTTACAGATTCGCTTGACTTTTCCCAAGAACACATCATGTCTGCTGCTTCCTCGTCTTCACCGTTCTTCGGAATCACAGAAGAAAACCCAATTCTTCAGATGACACAACAACATCATCAATCCTCTACAGCTGCTTCCTCGACTTCTCCAAACACACCTGTTCCTCAAAAGAAACGAAGGAATCAACCTGGAACACCAAGCAAGTACCTCTACACACACATATATACACATATATGTTCTTATATATATGTAGATATATATATCAATTCTCTTCATCACATAAAATGTTGGAGATAGGGAAGGATGAATTTTACTCTCTCATCGGATGATTACGCCGCATCGCACTGAGTTGATGCTCTCAGAATAAGATCGCTGGCTATGTTGAAATTTGAAGGATTAATCAATAATATTTCAGAGGTTCTTTTTTCCCCCTACATCAATATAATCCTTCAAATTTCAGCATAAAGATTCTTCATATCCCGAGCTTCTCTCTCATCATATATATAACCTCAGCCCTAATTCAGTGGCTGACAATTGATTAAAGCTACAGACTCATCATCTGCAATTGATTTTTCACAACATGTACTATAGATTGATGAGTTCCGTATTTTTTTTCTCTGGTTTTCAATATCTTCTTCAAGTTGTTGGGTTCATCTTCAGTTTTCTTGATGATGATGAGCACATGGATACAGTAATACATATACAGGAATCTCTAACTTTTTGTGGTTTGTCATTTTGTGTTTGGTGTTGAGTAAACGCACAGATCCAGATGCGGAGGTGATAGCTCTATCTCCAAAGACATTAATGGCGACAAACAGGTTCATATGTGAGGTATGCAACAAAGGGTTTCAAAGAGAGCAGAACCTGCAACTTCACAGAAGAGGACACAACCTACCATGGAAGCTAAAGCAGAAGACAAACAAAGAGCCAAAGAGAAAGGTTTATCTGTGTCCTGAGCCCACATGTGTCCACCATGACCCTTCTAGAGCTCTAGGTGACCTCACCGGCATTAAGAAACACTACTCCAGAAAACACGGCGAGAAGAAGTGGAAATGCGAAAAGTGCTCGAAGAAATACGCCGTTCAGTCTGATTGGAAAGCTCATTCTAAGACTTGTGGTACCAGAGAATACAGATGCGACTGTGGCACTCTCTTCTCCAGGTAATTAGTTAATTAATTAATTAATCACTTTTAATTAGCTTCATATATATATACGTTCATTTTGCTGATTGTTATATACAAATCCATACATGCTCCTAGCTAGCTTTTTTCTTTTTGGCTCAGAAAGCTGACAATTTGTTTCTGGAACTTGAGGGTTTCTTGGGGATTCTAAGACTTGCATAATTAGACGAGTAAGAAAAGAAAAAAATGGTCAGAACGAGTAGTGTGAATTAAATCTTTATGAATTAGATATTTTGTTGTAGTCTTTGATTCAAATTTTTTTTTTCCTGTTTTAAAATGATCGGCAGATTAAGGATTAATAACATACAATTTAATGGAATAATCGATATAAATGCTTCTTAATTAGTTAACGAAATTGAGTAATGTGGCTATAAAACGTTGCATGAGATCTCTGTCAAAAGAAGCATTAAGTTTATGATTAAAATGCAAGATTTTGATTAACAGCTACGTATGGCCATATTACTCATTTTGTTATACTGTTAATTACGAGCTTAATGTATGTGAGGACCATTCAGAAATACCAAAACGAGATATTTAATCTTCAAATATCACAATGTATTGTTTAATGACCAGGATAATGAGTTCGATTAAGGTAACATGTTAATGAAAGTAAAAGAAAGTGAACTAGCTAGTAGCCTACAAAAATTTGGACTATACAGTAACATGGATTATATTCCTTACATATTTTTTGACAGAAAAGTAAGCCGTCCAATCAATCTAGGCATTATAAATTTATCATTTTTATTGAAACTATATATACATGAAAAGATTATTCTGAACAAACAACAAATGTAATTAATTTACTGACTAGTCAAAATTATGGTCAGGATGAGGAGGAATAATAATAATAATATGGCAGAAGACTGCTCGCACGTGAGTGCTTCACTGTAAAAAAAAAACTAGGGTTCAAAAAAAAAATATGAAAATGTGTATTGGTTAGAGAGAAAAAACAAGGAAAAGTTAAAAACTTTGGTCCTTGGGAACATCGCCCTTCACCCTTATTCCCATTCACGTGTAGTTATAAGCAACAATGCAAAGGGACAGACACACTGATACCAGGTTTTGTTCTCTTATGAGTTGGCTATTTGTATTTAGTTTCAATTGTATTCAGGTACTTTGTCACCATGGGACCTATATATGTATAAACATTAATTGAAGCAAAAACAAATTACAATAAACAATTCACCATCTTTCAGATTTAATTTCCATAAATATATGAATGATATTAATTCTGAAAACTTTATGTATAGCCTCTGTGTGTTTTTATGTCACTTGTTTTCCGAGAATTTAGCGATTCTTTTTTGTTGTTGCTGCTGGTACGATTTGTATGCTGAAACAACTTATGCTCTTCATGGAAATTTTAATTAGTGGACAAGGCACGTGAGATTGTTTTCATTTATTGAGGTTTTGGTCCCATGTCCAGGCATATCACTATTGACTTTCATCAAATTTGCAAATAAATTCTCATCTTCTCTTTCATTAAAAAGATGCCTCAAAGTGGAACTGCTTGTTGGAATTATTGGATTTGTATCACATTTTGGTACAATCGCCTGGGTCCCTCCACAGCCTGCAGTTTAATTTTCTTTGTTCCAATTATGCTCCTCTCTGAAAATAATTCATTATATTTACCCTTTCATTAATTACTCATTTCTATTTATGTCACACAATATTTATTACTAGTTGTTAAACCTAAAATTCTTGCATTATACATCTTTCATTAGAATAATGCTCTTCTTCTTAATTAGCAATAGGTACGTAGCCAAAAATAACAGCATGATGGTACCTTTTTTTCTCAATTATATTATCTGCAAAATCACTACATACAATTGTTATTTTATATATTTTTTAATTAATTCTCTCAAATCTCCAAACTCCAGAGAAGCAAAAGCTTTCTCAACACCACCTATTTTGCCTCCATTGTTTAAAAGGATCACATTATAATTAGACTCCTTGAAGTAATTATGTGTGTGTTTTAATTTATGCATGTGTATAAGTATACGTGAGATTTGGAACAATATTTACGTGGCAGGTTATTAACTATATTTCTTTTGTTAAACAGAAACTAGTAATTAACATAGACTTGTTTAATTATTTCTATTGAGATTAATATTTGAGATATTATATATTTTAGGTTGATATTTGATATATTTTGTATATCTTAGATGTATAAATATGAGATATTGTTATATTTAAATATATAAAAACTTATTATACCCTCTTTTATATTCAAGGATTTACAATATATTTTTTTCCTTTTTATTATAATCCTTCCCATAATTCTAACATTTTCCACCATGTGTTTTTTGTTGCAGACGTGACAGTTTCATCACTCACAGAGCCTTCTGTGATGCCCTATCTCAAGAGAGTGCAAGAAACCCTACAAGCTTAAACCCTATGGCCACTCATAATCTTTATGGCACAAACCACCATATGAGCTTAGGTCTCTCTCATCATCATCAACAACTTTCTGGTTCCTCACTGTCATCTCACCACCTTCATTTTCATCATCAAAACCCGAATACCACCAGTCTCTTGCGTCTAGGAGGAGCTGGCAATGCCAACAACAACAACAATAATAATAATGCAGCAAAATTTGAGCCTACGAGCTTAATCTCACCCTCATCATCCTCAAACCCCAATTCAATGCCCAATCATTCCTCAGCTTTTTTCATGTCAGATCCAATCCCTAACCAAGGATTTCAGCATCATCAGCAAGCATTTTCTTCTTCAGGCAACAAGGCTTCGTCTTTGCATGGTCTCATGCAGCTTCCTGATCTTCAAGGAAACCCTAATGATAACGACAGTTCCTCCAACAATCCTTTCAATCTAGGGTTCTTCCCTAATAACACTATGATCACACCTGATCAGTTCAATAACCCTATGGGGTCTGGTTTAGCTTCGTCAGTGCTGTTCAGCAACTCAATTCAGCACGCTGACGAGGTTTCTCAGGCGGCGGCACATATGTCGGCAACTGCATTGCTTCAGAAGGCTGCTCAAATGGGCTCCACCACGACCACACCGCCGCCAAATAATAACAGTTCTTCCTCGTTACTCAGAAGAATGGGTGGTTCATCAGCCAATAATAATGGTGGTGGTGGTAAATCGGATAATCTTGTCGCTTTCGGAAACGACAGTACGGAGAATGATCACCACCATCATCTTCGAGGGTTGATGAACTCTCTTGCTAATGGGAATGCTTCGATATTTGGGAATGTGCAAGGAGGGAATGAGCAGGGAAATAGTCTGCAACAGAATCTGGGAGTGGGATTCGGAGGTTCTGATAAGTTAACGTTAGACTTTTTAGGTGTCGGAGGAATGGTGAGGAACATGAATAATGGTGGCTTTTCATCGTCACAGAGAGAAGCTCAACAACAACATCAACATGGAAGCATCAATGTTATGAGTTCTTTGGAACCTCCGCCTGGACAGCATCAACAGCAGGCAAGCCAAAGTTTCAGAAGCACGACGTCGTTGCAATGAGAGAGACAGGAAATTTAATTAGCTATGATGTGGACTTAGTTTTCAGATACCAAAACTGATTGGTGATCAGTTGACTAATTAAACCTTCGTTTTTTTTTCTGGAGTAAAATATACAATTCGGTCCTTGAAAAATATATCTCCTTTATGCATTATTTATGTGTACATTGCTTGAGTTAGTTCCCCAAACTGATGATTAAGTGCAGTAAATATACAATTTGGTCCATTTGATGGACTAAAATGTAACAATTAAGTTACATGGTAAATTTGAGAAGACTATTCATATGTAAAGGAATGATCAGTTCAAAAACTAATGCATTATTAGGAGGTTTTTTTTTTTTTTTTAAATTAGTAACCAAATTGTGTATTTACTTTTTCTTATTTTCTAATTTGTTTTAGTTTTCCTCCCCTTGAGATTCTATATGTTGAATATTAGGGCTTCATTTCTCCAAGTTTATAAGTCGTTTATATTAAAAACCATGATTTAAATATATTTTTCATGCTTTTTTTTTTTTATAAGAACAAGTATTTTCCTATAGGAGGTATATAATCCTAATCTAGAAAGCATTGTCAGGTATTAAATATGAGTATATTTTCCAGCAAAATTATATATCTTATGCTTTTAATGATAACCTCATGTTGGAATATTGTTTGTGTGTGTGTGTGAAGTGCTTATTCAAAACTTCAAAAAAAAAATCATTTTTTCCATGTTACTTTTGTTAATATACATACACATAACATATAAGAAAATCATTGTATATAACGATATCTTGTAGACGGCTAACAAATTACTGTTACATTGAAGTCACGCTTAGGATATGGACCATATCAAAGACAGAAACTATGTTGCAAAGTCAAATTAGTATGTCTCACTATTTTCACCGAACGAGGAAGTTGCCTCTCTCTTTCGGAGAATCTTTACATGTTGACTACATTCCAAGGCAAAAGACAAATGCTGATTTTGTTCTCTATTTATATATATATATATATACTCTCTCATTATATTGACTTCCAATTAAAGCGACCTTGAGATGAGATTTTATCTTGCTTGTTTCCTATACCTAAACCCTTATATTTTAATACAAGGAATTTTATAACTAATAGTCACTCTATCAGCAGCACAACTGCTACATAAAATATGCACACTTCCAGGTACTGTGTTGACATGTTTTCATATTTTAATGCTAACAATTGATTTTTAAAGCTTTTGGTTTAAATAAAGTAATGCTTCTCATGTACATTTTTGCTTACGAGTTTTACATATGGCTAAACCCAGCTCAACTGCTCCGCCTCACCTTATCATTCATTTATTCTTTTGCTTAATTAAACGAAACAGCGTCAAACTTCTCTTCTCATATATACATAGGAAAATATTTCTCCAGTAACTGGAGATAAGTTATCTCCAATGACCCCCAAAACTACGTCGTTTTGAATTAATAAAAAGTATGTTTGTAATTTTAGGTGAATTAATGAATGGTGCAAAATTACGAAAATACTTTTCATTTATCCAAAAAACTTATGTTTAAGGGTCATTAAATAACTTATCTCTAAATGATTTGGAAATCATTTTTTTATATATCTATATATATATAGGAAAAAATTTTTCTTGATCCTTTAGAGATAAGTTTATCTCCAGTGACCCCTAAAACTATGTCGTTTTGAATTAATGTAGGGTATGTTTGTAATTTTAGATGAATTAATAAAGAATGTTTCGGTAAAATTTATATGATAAAAAAGTAAACAAAATTACAGAACCATCCTTCATTAATCCAAAAACGACTAGAAATAACTTATTTCCAAATTAAGGAGAAATCCTTTACCTCTATATATATATATAATATATATATATATATATATATATATATATATATATAATATATATATATATATATATATATATATATATATCTCGTCAAACTTCTCTTCTCACTCACACACACACCCATACATACATATAATATAACTAAATTACATATTTACACGTACAGGTTTGCAAAAAGGTATTCAAATTACTGGGAATTATAATATGTAAACAGTATAGACAATATTGTTTATGGGATTATTGATTTCAAGTTTGAACTGTGCCTCGAGTTGTGCAGATAACGGGAGCCCTAAGTTTATTTATTCATATAGTTTTTAGTCCCTTTTATTTTTTATAATGTATAATTTAGAATTTTATGATGTTTTAAAATATGCAAATTTAATTTGGGATAGATTTGAAAAGAATGAACAATTCTTTTTTGAACAAAGACAAGTTTCTTAGTCTGTATGTTTTTGGCAACTGTGTTCTTCTCGGTATCTGGATTAGCTTTTTTGGAAATAATTGTACGGTGTGATAAAGCAACTATCAATATCGTTCTATTTATAAGTCTATTTTGATTAAAAATTTGATATTTATTATAAGTTCAGTTTTAAAATAATAAATGCATTTGTTACATTATTGCCCCTATTAATTGCAGTAAAAAAAAATATTCATGTTGACTTTTATAACCAATCACATATAAAGCAAAATTAGAAAGTTAGCTCATAATTAATGAGTTAACTAACTCTCCTTAGTATATGAAAATTAGTTAATTTAGACTTATAAATATGACCAGAATAATACTCCCTCCAGTTCTAATTATGACATATTTATCTAACTTTGAAGAGATTAAGGATAATAGTTAAATTAGTTAACTATATAATTTTCCCAAAATGTCCTTATTTAAAATTTTGATAACCTAATGACCTTAACAGAAAACTTGCCCCACCGCGTACATACTCAATATGTGTGTGTGTAAATATATATAAACTCACTTTTTGATATATATATAAACTCTCTTATTCTTAACTATATATATGTATGCATGTATATATATAAACTCACTTTTTGATATACATAATCAGTACACCTAACTAACGAGGCTATTTCAAAAATGAAATAAAATTTAAAAGTATAATAGAAATGTACTGTATAAAAAAAGGTCAGCATATATAGTTAAGAATAAGAGAAATTTATGTTATTTTTATGGATAACATTATTCACTTTGTAAAATATATAGGTGTATTATTAAATTATTATTGAGAAAATATTAATAAGAGTATTTGGGGGATGACAAAAATCAGAACTTTTTGTCCTATAATTATGACTAAAGTCAACTTATAAATATTATCCTATAATTAAGAAAAAAAGAGTATGTAAAAAGAATTTTGGATGGACTTAAATAAAATAGCTTTTGAGGAAAGTTGGCCGACAAAAAAAATATATTAACAAGCTTGGTGCGTGACTTTCAAATTCTAACTTTAGTTCAGAGAGACGGGTTAAGATATATTTCTCCCGTCCTTATTAAGAGAAGCTAAATAAATGCGAAAATTTCAATTAATCATTCTATAGTAAATTAATTTTAGTTAACCTCAAAACTTTCTGAAACCCCATTACGCCCTATAGTCAAAATGAAATTAATTTTTTGGGTGAAAAAACAATAATGTCTTTCTTTTATTTTTTTTAGAAGAGCATTTACAAAACAAATAAGGACATTTATAAGATAAATAAATGTTTGAAAAAACCCAAAGAATTAAAAACATTTTCCCCATTTATTACAAAACAAATATGAGCATCTATAAAACAAATAAAGATATTTACAAAGCAAATAAAGGGATTCAAAAGAACCAATGAACTTAAAACATTTTGGCCATTTACAAGACAAATAAGACAATTTACAAGATAAATAAAGTAAGAATATCATTATTTTTTCACCCACAAAAATTAATTTCATTTTGACAATGAGGTGCCATGAAGTTTTTGAAATTTTTGGGGTTTGACTAAAATTAATTTGCTACAAAGGGGGCTAACTAAAATTTTCCCTAAGATAAATTGCTTAATTATAATAAATAGCTCCCTAAAATACTCCTATATAATATTATTTTATATATCGGTCTATTTGTTAAATAAATTGGTTTGACAAAAGATCATAAATATTAGAGATAGAAGGAACATAGATTTTATATACTACCTCATCTCTTTAATATAATATCCAAATGACTTGTTTAAAAAAAATATTAAAGAAGCTAAATTAATTGCTTTAAAATATTTATATTTATCATTTTTATATAACAAACTAAGTTGTCGACTTATAAACTACTACCTCCGGTCCTAATTATAGACTTTTGTAGTGCAAATTGCACTATAAAAGTCTTTGCTCCTATATAAACTAATATATAATCTAATAATATATAACACATGATTAAGTTACTAATCTAGGTTCTTTAACCTCTTAAAAAATAAACTTAGTGATTAATTATGGAATTCATAGGAGGTAGCATTAGATAGGGGTGAGCATGGTGCACAGATACCCAGTATGCTTGCCCAAGCCCGAAAAAAAATTGCCTAGCACTAAAAAAGTGGCCCGAATTTTTTTTGGGCAGTTTTGAGCTAGGCTAATAACTAGGCAAGGTAGGGCATTGGGCATCGGGCATCGGGCAGGGGTCCTGCCCTACCCAGAAAATTAAATATATTTAAATAAATATTATTCTATATATATATATTATATTATTTAAATTATATTATATTATTATCTCTATATATATATTATATAATACGTCAGGTATCCC
This sequence comes from Acacia melanoxylon, assembly GCA_019022615.1. Classification (NCBI taxonomy): domain Eukaryota; kingdom Viridiplantae; phylum Streptophyta; class Magnoliopsida; order Fabales; family Fabaceae; genus Acacia; species Acacia melanoxylon. The sequence continues at coordinate 2,854,402 of JAFJYJ010000055.1, forward strand.
AAAGCTTTGAAATTCTGTGAAGTGTGAACTAGAATTTTCATGGAGTAGGGCAAGGCGTCACTACTTAGGCAAGGGAAGCCCGGCTTTGCTCAACCCAAAAATGGCTACGACTTTTATCGGGTAAGGTCGGGCATTGAGCTACAAAATACAGCCTATTCGTTCTTCAAGCTGAGCATCGGGCTAGGGTCTCGCCCTGCCCAACCTTACCCATGCTCACCCCTAGCATTAGAGATAGAAAAAGGAAGGGTACAAAAGTAGCACAATTGGATGAAGTAGTAGATAACATGGAGGGCGAGGGTGAATTAATGACGGCGTTAGGTTTAGTTCAAACGTCATTATTATCATAGTTTTTTTTTGGGGGGGTATAAAATTATTATTATTATTAAAGTTCTGAAAAAGTGATGAACCTGCAACAGTAAAAAGGTCTAACTGTAACGTTGTGTTCGTTATGGTAATTATTAGAAGAATAAGAAAAAATAAAAATAAAAATTGTGTGACAGACAGTTGTTTGTCGTAGGTGGTGTCTTTTGTTTCCTGCAATGGAATCATGAGTCCGTGAGTGAGCATCAGTCTCAGTAAGTACTCTCACTCTTCTTTTTGTCTTTATCATTCATTTGTTAGTACCTTATTCCTTTCTTTCTTCCTTCCTTTTTTAACCTTTCTTTAAACTTTGTTCCCAATTCTTTGCTTTTAATTCTCTTTCAAATTGCAATAACCAGTTATGGGACTATAACTCTTGAATTGACAGATTTATGTACTAGTTGTGAGCTGTGAATTCATTGAGGCTATTATTACCAAACTATAACAATCACATTATTAGAACAACTTAATTAGCTGCACCTTCTGTTTTATGGGGAAAAAAAATCTAATGTATGAGTAACAAAGCCTTTCAAAGACTCAATTTATCAGTCTTATTAAAGCATATAAGTCTTATATCTAATAATTAAAAAGTAAATTAAGGATTATCACACAAGATGTAAATTATGAATATATAAGTCGATTTTGGTTCGTTGAAAATAGTATGGAAAAAGAAAAATATTTTTTTGCCATGACGGGCGTTTAGTTCTCATTTTCAGCTGAAAAATAGTTTCCCATTGATCCAATTTCAGCCATATTATTGAAAATGTGTTTTCACCAAAATTAGTGGGGACCAATTTTGAAGTGGAGGGGAAAATGATCTAAAGATATAAAAGCCCCTAAATGTGATTTTGGATGTGATATAAAAATGTGAGTACCCCATTTTCTTTTTCAATGCAAATCAAACACCTCTATAGCAAGATATTTTTCATTTATTTCCATTTCCAGCCATTTCTTTGAATTAATTAGCCACACCTTTTTTTTTGGAAAAAAATCTAATGTATGAGTAACAATTCCTTTTAAAGACTCAATTTATCAGTATTATTGAAGCATATAACTCTCATATCTAATAATTATAAAGTAAATTAAGGATTATCACACAAAAAATAAATTATGAATATATAAGTCTATTTTGGTATGGATAATTCTTTGTAATCAATAGGCACTAATCCTAATAAAATGAGCTTTAACTGTTTAAGTATAAGGTTTCAAGTTTGAGTTTGTGTGAATGCAAAACACACTTAGAAGAGCTACCCCCAATAGAGCCTAACAATGCTCGTATTTAACTTAATCGGGTAACCATATAAAAAAGGATAAGCCTTTATATGATACTTCATTTGGTCTTTACAATAAGCTTTATCATTCATTTGTTAGTACCTTATTCCTTTCTTTCTTTCTTCCTTCCTTTTTTAACCTTTCTTTAGGGTTAGTTTGGTTTGAGGGATGGGGAGGGAGGGAGGGAGAGGGGGAGGGGCTAATCTTTTACCTCCTCTTTACCAAAAAGCCCATAGGAACTTTTCAATATTCCAAAAATATATTCTCAACAAAAAAGAATATTTCCTTCATTAATAGCAATTTGATCAATTCCCTACTTTCCACTCTCTTCCTTCCCCTCAAACCAAACACACCCTTAAACTTTGTTCTCAATTCTTTGCTTTTAATTCGCTTTCAAATTGCAATAACCAGTTATGAGACCAGAACTCTTGAAATGACAGATTTATGTACTAGTTGTGAGCTGTGAATTCATTGAGGCTATTATTACCAAACTATAACAATCACATTATTAGAACAACTTAATTAGCTACACCTTCTGTTTTATGGGAAAAAAAATCTAATGTATGAGTAACAAAGCCTTTCAAAGACTCAATTTATCAGTCTTATTAAAGCATATAAGTCTTATATCTAATAGTTAAAAAGTAAATTAAGGATTTTCACACAAAAAGTAAATTATTAATATATAAGTCTAATTTGGTTCATTGAAAATAGTATGGAAAAAGGAAAATCAATTTTTTTTGCCACGACGGACGTTTAGTTCCCATTTTCAGCTGTATAATTAAAAATGTGTTCCTACCAAAATTAGTGGGGACCAATTTTGAAGTAGAGAGGAAAATGATCTAAAGATATAAAAACCCCTTAATGTGATTTTGGTTGTGATATAAAAATGTAAGTACCCCATTTGCTTTTCCAATGCAAATCAAACACCTCTATGGTAAAATATTTGTCATTTATTTCCATTTCCAGCCATTTCTTTGAATCAAACAGCCTCTAAATTAATTAGCCACACCTTTTTCTTTTGGAAAAAAAAATCTAATGTATGAGCAACAACTCCTTTTAAAGACTCAATTTATCAGTATTATTGAAGCATATTACTCTCATATCTAATAATTATAAAGTAAATTAAGGATTATCACACAAAAAGTAAATTATGAATATATAAGTCTATTTTGGTATAAAGGATAATTCTCTGTAATCAATAGGCACTAATCCTAATAAAATGGGCTTTAATCGTTTAAGTATAAGGTCTCAAGTGTTTAAGTTTGTGTGAATGCAAAACACACTTAGAAGAAAGCATAAGCCTTTATATGATACTCCATTTGGTCTTTACAATAAGCCCTTTGACATGTTTCATAATATAACATGTTTTGTCTTAAACATTAATTTTTTCCACCTAGGATACATAACTAACTACAAAACTTTCAAACTCATTAACCAAACTCTTCTAAAACTAATGACTTTTATTGAGGTTACTTTTGACATTTTACAAGAAACAACTAATTTCAACTCACTTCATCAATTTATGTAAAGTCGTTATTAAATGCTTATAAGGAGGGCGAGTATTTAATACAGTTTTATATTATTCTACATATAATTTATCTTTGAGAACTAGACTTCTTTCTGTCTTGATAAACTCTCAAACCGTAGACTTCACATTCTTTATAATAATGTTTATAATACAATAACTGAGATAGTAATAGAAATAAATAGAAGTATATAATACTCATATTATTCCCTCACTCAAAAACTGTGTCTCTATTTCTTCCCCTTACACTGCTATGTGCAACAAATCAATTACTACAATCCAAGCTCAAACTTTGTAGCTTCCCTGTGATTACCCAAACCACTTTTTGACACAAGCAAGTTACTACCTCCAGTTCTAATTATAGAAACACTTTTGTAGTGCAATTTACACTACAAAAGTATTCCTATAATTAGGACTAGAGGGAGTATAAATTATGTACTCTCACCATAAGAAGCAAATGAGTTCATCTAGTTCAATTCATAGAAGCAAACTCCAATAGTGAAAATTATAAACAGAGACATCATTTACAAGGCACACAAAAAAATTGTTATAAGAATGTGAAAATCATCAACAATAACTATCCATTATTCATACAAGAAAGCGAAAATCATAGAGGCAAAAGAGTCTTCAAATCTTTATGCATTGTTCTAATTACAGTAGAGACTTGCTCAGTCTGGTCCTCATTAGAACATGCTGCTAGTAGTACCTTAGCAGTTCCTGCATCTGGGTAACAACCAGAATCAACCATTTCTTCAAATATTTCTAAGCACCTACCATACAGTTTCTTCCTAGAGTAAGCTCCAATCCGAGATGTCCAAGTCACCACGTCGGGTTTCAAATCCTTGCCGGGAAGTGACAGGAACAGCTCTTCCATTCTCTCAATGAAACCGGCTCGCCCATACATGTTTATTAAGATGTTGTATGTGCTGATATCATCAACATGTGATTTTTTCTCCATTACTGATAGTACTTCCTCCATCTTATCAAACTGGCCTAGCCTTCCATACAAGTTTAGCATACTGTTTAGAACATAAGTGTCTAGTTTCAGGCCAGATTTGTGCATTCGATTAAGAATGTCCTCGCATTTCCCTACATTGCCTGTCTTGGAATAGGCAGACAAAAGAACCATGTGGGACTTCATTGTTGGTGTTATTCCCACTCTTTTCATCTCTTCAAATGTAGCTTCTGCTTCTACATTTCATGAAAGGATGCGTTTAGAAGTACTACCAAAATTTGCAGATATTAAAAAAATAAGTTAAGTTAATTATTTATAATAAGTGGGTGTTAGTTTCCCTAAAATCGGTTATAGAGAGGGATCTATGGGTTAATAACATATCTAAAGAGCTGGTTTTTGATAGAGGGTAATGGCGTCATGTGATCCACGTAGCTGACCCACTTAGTAGGATAAAGCTTTGTTGTTGTTGTTATTTCCTTAAAATACCTTTAATCATGCATATTCTCAACGGAAACCGGTTAATATGGGTAATCAATAGGGATACTTTGTGACAAAAATTATTAAGAAACAAGGTGAATTGAGGTTTTATACTTGGAACCCAAATAAACACCTTGTGTAGATTTTATATCTAAAAACACCTTGTCTGTTTTTAGACAAGTAAAAGAAACAAAACAAGTTGATAAATTTTACCCTCTTGAAGACCTGCTCTCCCATAGGCATCTACTAAGATATTATATGAAGCTCGATCTGGTTCACATCCCATGTGCTGCATTAATGAAAAAATTTCTGCAGCTCCATATGGATAACCTCCACGACTGTTGAAATATGTCAGGATCTTTTTTTTCTTCAGATGGAAGCATAATATTTTATACTAAAGATTACTATAATAAGTAATAACCATATTTATACCTTCCATTGTGAAATACATTCTTGAAAACAAATTCATGGTCTTCTCATGTCATTTAGTCAGTTTCTTGAAAACAAATTTAAGTTGTTCTAATTTGTTCATTCATACATCTTCAACAACCTTTATGAGATTAAAGATATTAGACAAAATGAATCTATAAGGATTAAATTTTACTAAGAATGCATTCCATAAGAATATATTGCATATCAACCTGTAAGCTTCCATAAGGGCATTATAAGCATATACGTCTGGTTCAAGCCCAGCTTCTTGCATTTGTTCAAATATTTCTTCTGCCTTCTCACACAGTCCCTCTCTGGCAAATGCATTCACCATAGCAGTATACGTGCAAATATTTCGTTTACACTTGTGGCTCTTCATTTCATAGAACAACTTTAGGGCCATGGAGGATCTGCTTGCCTGAACAAAATCCAAATTTCAAAGCATAAATAATTAGAGGAAAATAACCTTATATGGAGGTGCAGATGAAGTGATGATCTAAACATTGTTGCCACAGCACCGTCAAGCAAAACACATTTGCATCAGAATCAGTATTTTGCCCTAAAAAAACAGGGAATACATGTGTGCACACAGAAGTTATAATTGGACAAGACAACCAGGAGTATACCAGGTAGTTGAATCAAATTAAAGGATAAGGCATTGATGTTATGTTGAAGTTTGATTTATTAGCTTTTTAGTACTCCCTCTGATCCTTAATATAAGATATATTTATAGAGTTGATCATTGTCCTAAATATAAGACAATTTCATATTTGTCAATGTTTTCTTAATTTAGCCCTATTGATGCTCCCTCAATAATAATCAAAGAGCAGAGGGAGTGAAGGAATTAAGGAAGATGATTAAGGTGTTTTAGATAATATATGTCACATTAACTAACTCAAGTAACTTTCTTAATCTAATTAAATTAGGTAAATACATCTTATATTAAGGACTAGAGGTAGTAACTTTATTTTGTTTCAATAGTCAGACCAGCCTGAACCAATGAGATGACATAATACATATTCCAAACGGCCATGAAACTCTGAAAACTTTGGCACTATATAAAACTGCTCTTCACAGGGCAAAATACTCAATTTTCTCCAATGGGGTCAATTTGTGTGAATATATATCATAAAATGGGAAGGGAGATAACTTGACTAGGAGCGTCTCCATTCCACCAAAAATTAAAAAGATTCAAAGTTCAAATATGGAAAGCTAAAATTGATATGACTAACTTGTTAATTCCATGAATAACAAAATAAAGGACATTCTTGCTAGCTTTTGACAATACAAAGATTATTTGCTAGCCTTTGAACATGGAGATCTGGGCAGCAAATCAGTGTGAGCTTGCATCTTAGACATGGATTCTCAGCACTGATGCGGCCAACCTTGAGTGAATTGTGGGGAGAAAGATGATTTACAAGTTATTTCTAGCACCGAATAATACACTTGAGGATGTAAGTGGGAATTATGGGAATAAGATCACTAACTTCCCTCAAATAAGTATTTTCAGATGTAAGGTGTGAGAAAAGTAGGACAAAGCTGCTTTTGAGAGAATCAAACGATCAACTCAGCACTGAAACCTTTGTACTCTATTCATGGACCACAAATTCATATGAATGTCGGCTATAAATATTTTCATAGACCATCAGATCAATCGGAAAGCTTAAGAATTCAAATGAACCTAGCTAATTACCTTACCTTTCCATATAAGTTAATCATCATGGTATATGTTTCAGTAGTTGGCTTGCAGCCATCCCTTCTCATCCTCTGGTAAATCTCTTCAGCTTTTTGGGGATTTTGGCCTTTCATTAGCCCATCAATATATGCATTGAATACAACCGCACCTGCGTTTTTCAGTCTAAAAAATAATTGGCCAACTTCAAAGATTAAATGTATTTTTCATACATATCTTATGTTACATATGGTTGTGTATTTCAAAAGTTCTCTTAAAATATTTAGTACTGTGCTGTATAGTGAACTTGAGAACATGCTGAGTCTGACTACAGAAGCTTGAAGTTTTTCTGTTCTGCATGAGACTTCCTCCAATGCACTGTATTTCTTCCCTGATGTCTTAAACCTTAAACATGGATGCTTATCAAAAAGTTTAAAACGGAATAATAAAAATAAAACTGTCACTGTTCTTATACAGGTAAACGAAAAAAACATAGTCTACACCAACAGATGGTTCTATAACTTTCCTAAACAGGCCAACCAGCTTAACTCATGCATGAACTCAGAGAAGATTAGAAGAAAGCAACAGGGCATATTTAACGGAAATCAAAAGATTGACATTGAACAACCTACTAGCATACTCAGCTTCTGTGATATTTAAATGTAACTTAGTCATCACTTTAATATATCAGCTTCACCTACATTGCGCTGAAATTTCCTATTAATTATGAAGAGTAGGTAGTAAAAGATTGAACTCAAGACCACGTGTCAAAGAGACTCCAATACCATGTTAAACACTAATTCAGCAAAAAGCTTAAGTTGTTAAGCCATTACTTATGATGCATCTCAATCAATATATGTGCGGAATCAGTTGATTAAGGTGTTCATACTAGGAGGAAGGCCATAGTTTCGCATCTCGGCAAAGACGGCTTCAGCTTTCCCGAACAAACCAGACATGCAATAGGCCTTTATAAGAAGAGCATAGGTATCTTCAGTAGGAATGCAGTGTGCCCCAAGAAGTTTCAGATAAGTGGATTCTGCTTCCTTGTATTGCAACTTTTGCCCAAACGCCTCAATGAGTAAATTGTAGCATATCACATCAGGCTTAAAGGAGCTCCTATACAGTATCCATTCACATAACTGCACAGAAAGTTGTGTTATGCCCAATAAAAAAAGTACACCCTCATGTCCTTGATATAAGAGCTAGATAACTAATTTTTGGATATTAGGGAAGTTAGTTATTTGTAATAAATTGTTGGTTTGCCTAGAATACCCTTTCTAATTATATCCATTGTAACTACTCTGGATGGAAACCCTTTCCTATATGTAATCAATAGGGATAATGTAGAGATTCACGACCTCTCCTGCTTTATTCCAGGAAGAAGCGCATGGGTTCAAGGGTGGAATTGTCTTAGTTTAGTTATTTGTATTAGGACTTCAGTTATTTCCTATGTGGTTATTTATGTTGTTGTTACTGTTCGTTATGAGTGATAAGGTGGTTATTATCAGTTATTATGTATTGTTATTTATTACGGATTATGTGTGAACAATTATTCAGAAAACTTGTCTCTTCTTTCTATCTAGAATTGCAGATTCTGGTTCTAGATACTCTCTTCTTCCTATTTCCTTTCTCTCCTTTAACTCTAATTTTTTTTCCTAAACTCAAGATCTAACAAATAATTTGGGGGGACAATGTGGATTAAGGTCTTATATTTAGAACCAAAGTAAACCTTTTTCTAGCTCTTATATTTAAGACCAGAGGTAGTAAATTGCAAGCCAAATAGAAACATCTCAGAATTGTTGAGATAGAACCTGAGGTAAGAGTAAAGACTATTTAACTCCACTATAATGAAAAGAGAAAGAATTTCCAATGTGAGGGTATCTTCATCTTCACTTAACTTTTTTTTTTTTTTTTTTCAATTTAATCTGGTGATAAGCAAGAGTTTCTTACTGATATTATTGCATCCCACTGTTTTTTCATTCGGAGCTGAACAGCTACATTAAATATATCATCCCAAGTGGAAAGAGAAGAAGGAAGTGTGTCAAGTGAAGTCCAAATCTCCTCACTATTTACTTGGCTTTGCACATACTCCAGAATCTTCTGTCCAGATGGACTTAAAACTGGGAAAATCCCATCAACAAATCCAGACCCATATTTCCATCCTCTTCCTCTCAAAGAGCCACCTGGTCAGAAGAAATCACATGCGTTATTGAATGACATATATCACAGAGACAAAAAAAGTAGTACTATTTTGTGGTTCAGTTATATATACATACATCTTTTCCTAGACAACTTCTTGTGATTGAAAGTTCTTAAGTTGCCACGTTTATCAATATAGAAGCTGTCTTGCTTGTACTTCTTCAAGGGGCCACCATTATTGGATTCATTTGCCTTCCATTCAAAATCACCAACGCAATTCCTTGGTTCTATAAATATATGATTCAGAGTGCACGCACAGTTTAACCTGCAAATATTTCAGTTTGTGTGGAGTTAAAAGCATTTACAAGTTCTTTACTGCAAAAATGAAGGTTTTACGTACTGTTGAAACTTGAAATGACAAATTTTCTTTCAAGATTGTGATACCCATTATTGAGAAATTATAAAAATGGCAGTATTGCAAGTAGCCGCAGTGGAAAAAGAAGAGTATTTTGAAGAAGAAAAGGAATAAAGAGACTCACATGAAGGCATGCAGGGGAGGTTCCAAGTCTTGCTCAAGTCTCTGGATAATGAATGAATGAAATTTGTGAAGGCGGAAATACAAGTGGGACAAATAAGGACGAGAATCTAAAATCCATGAAAATATCTTGATGGATAGAATACAATATTATACATATAACACTCTGATATAAGTGCATTATGAAATGAATTTTTGGTTCTAAAATATAAGTCTAGAGGATTATTTATAACTATTTTCTAATTCTCGTTCGAAAGAGAGAATGATGAGAGTGGGTTGAGGATGATTTATAAATACTAGTATAAGGAGAAAGGGAAATTTCTTTTAATAAGAGTAAATTTCATAAATTTAAAACATATTAATGACTTAATTATCATTATTTAGTATGTGAGAATTAGTCGAAATGGATTTATAACGAGTACTTGGTGACATTCTTGATGCTATTCATGCAATGAGCCTGCGCACGAGGAGTTTTTATATATATATTGATGTATTTATCCTTTATTTTCATACTTTGTTAGTAATACTCTCTTCTTTATACAATATTAGTTGAATCATAAATAATTACAACTAAATCGTAATTATTAATTAGTAGCAACAAATTCTTTTTCATCAAGATTTCTAAACATCTCCTTGGTATTATAAACAACATTTGTGTGTTTCTCTGTCTGGGGACATTGTAAATTTGGAATTGTTTCATTTTAATTCCAATAAAAAGTAATCCACACCTATCATACTGAACAAATATCTTCATTAAAGATATTTTAAGAAATCACAAATACCAAATGAGACTCCAAGCCAAAACTTCAATATATATAATACAAATAAGACATCAAAATAATTTGATCTCATGCTTTATCAAGATGTTCAGTTTTGGATTGGCTGAATCAACAGAAATAAAGTTCTTTCTTTTTGAATAAATAATGGTATCTATTAACTCAAGATAGTTGCAACTGAAACAGAATGTAAATGGTGTTGATCTCACGACCTCGCAAATAATTCAGTGAGTACATCAAATATTTGAAGCCGTAAGAGAATTAAAACACTTGTACAGAAAACAAAATGACCAAATAATTCAAGCTGCCAACATATACGAAAGAGGCAGAATAACTATGAAGTCGTATGCTCTATCTTTGTCACTTTCTTCTTTTCCCCTGTACAACTTCTCGTCCCCTGTTGCAAGAAAAAGCAAGGTGTCATTTTTCCTAAATAGGGATTTTTACCAAAATAGTATTTTTTAAAAAAAAATTATCAGATTGAAGCACTTTGAAAAATATTGTCCAAACTAATGCTAACGCCATTAATATCATAGTGGAATACAGCGTGACTAAATTGTGGCGCTAGGGGTTTTCACGCCATCAGTGGCGTGAAGAAGCTTCACGCCACTGGTGGCGTGAAAAATATTCACGCCTCCCTAATGGCATGAACATTGTTCACGCCACAAGGTGTGGCGTGAGATTCCCCCTCCCCCCCCCAAAAAACAAGGCCTCGCTTTGCACTCCCCCCGACACACCTCCCCCCTATGAAGTCGTATGCTCTATCTTTGTCACTTTCTTCTTTTCCCCGTACAACTTCTCGTCCCCGTTGCAGGAAAAAGCAAGGTGTCATTTTTCCTAAATAGGGATTTTTACCAAAATAGTAATTTTTTTAAAAAAAATTATCGATTGAAGCACTTTGAAAAGTATTGTCAAACTAATGCTAACGCCATTAATATCATAGTGGAATACAAATAAGATTGACTAAATTGTGGCGCAAGGGGGGGTTTTCAGGCGTGAAAAATATTCACGCCTCCCTAATGGCATGAACATTGTTCACGCCACAAGGTGTGGCGTGAGATTCCCTCTCCGCCCCCCCTCCGCACTCCCCCCGACACACCTCCCCCCCCTTCACGCTTCCCTCTCCCATCTCTCTCGTTAACTCCTTCACTCTTTCATTTTTCCTTCACTCTTCCATTTTTTTTTTCATTCACTCTCTCCCTCATCCGCAAGTCCTCCCCTCCGTCCTCCATTTTCTTTCCTTTTTTTTTTCACTCTCACCCACACATTCACTCCTTCCCTCTCTCCCTCATCATTCGAAAACTCATCTTCTTCATTCTTTTTCACTCCTTCCCTCTCCCACATTCACACACACATACACCTCCTCATCCTTCCAATCTCCACCTCATCTGAAAAAGCACTAAGAGAGGCTGAGAAATTTTAAGACCTAGAGAAGAGAAAGGAGAAGGAGGCTCAAATTTTCTGTCTCACTGACTTCACGTTTGCACAGGTAACATTTAATTTTTTTTGTTATGTTTATTGTTTAATAATTAGATTTAACTTTTAATTAGATACATTAATTTATTATAGATGCTTAATAAATGTATAACAGTAGGATAGATGCTTAACATTTATTTTTTTTGTTATGTTTATTGTTTAATAATAGGATTTAACTTTTAATTATATACATTAATTTATTATAGATGCTTAATAAATGTATAATGATAGGATAGATGCTTAACATTTTTTTTATGTTTATTGTTTAACAATAGGATTTAACTTTTGATTATATACATTAATTTATTATAGATGCTTAATAAATGTATAACAAAGAGGATAGATGCTTAACATTTAATTTTTTTGTTATGTTTATTGTTTAATAATTGAATTTAACTTTTAATTAGATACATTAATTGCTTAATAAATATATAACGGTAGGATAGATGCTTAATTAGTTACAAATTATTAATAATTATAAATAATAAAAAGAGTAAATAATAATTAAAATCAATAATTTATGGAATTAAAATATTTAAAATTTATTATTAACCTTAGGATAGAAGACTAATAATTAGTAAATTAATGATTTAGTCAATTAATTTTTAATCTTTATGTTAATTATAAACCTTAAGATAAATGACTAATTATTTCATATTTTGTAAAATAATTGATTCAGATTTTGTGAAATATGTTGTATATTGTTATTTATAGTACCCGAAGATAGATAAGATAAGATTAAATAGAGAATAATAATTACTCAAATAATTAATTCAGTAATTAATTATTTAGAGAATAATAATTTGTGACTTAATAATGTGTTGTGTTATTGTAAATTTTTATTAGTTAAATGGATGACTAACGCGCCCGCAATATTGACCCCGGCCCCAAAGAGTGTGGAGTTCTTAATGAGGAGGTGCAACAGTCACACCGATCACAAGTTGTGTGGAACAGAGGAGATTGCAATTTGTTGATGGTGAGGCAAGCCTCACAGGGGTCTGGTGCAGATATCCATGACCCAGATCTCATCCCACTAGATTTGCAGCAGCACCTTATGCGTGCAGGTTTCTGGCATGCGTCTCGCATGAAGAGACTCCCGGTATGTTTTAAAATTATTTATGTAATTAATAATATGCATTTAGTTGTTTGTACATGATACGGATAATATTCTTACATTTTTGTTCTCTACTTTTATGTTGGTGTAGATTGACAAATACCTTATTTCTGCTTTGGTTGAGAGGTGGAGGCCAGAGACTCACACCTTCCATATGCCGGTTGGTGAGATGACTATTACTCTACAGGATGTAGAGGGCATTTTAGGTTTGTCTACTGAGGGTCAAGTAGTTTTCGGTCGGACGCATGGCAACTGGGCAACAATTATGCAGCAATACATGGGTCTGACTCCACTCCCAACTAAATTGATTGGCGGAAACATCAAGATGGGCTGGTTTGACCGTCATTGGGGCCATTGGGAGGAGCACTCAGCCACAATTGAGGGACAACTTTTGTACACACGTGCTTACCTCATACGCCTATTCGGTGGATTTTTGTTGTGTGATAAGTCTAGCTCAGAGGTCCCTTGCCGATATATACAATTACTGGGTGGTGACCTTGCGAAGACTGCTACATACAGTTGGGGTCAGTTGTACTCGCCATACTATTTCGCAAGCTATGTCAGGCCATGTCAACTTCAGCTAAAGACATGAGGGGTTGTTTGTTGTTATTGCAAATATGGGCATGGTCTAGATTTCCTACCATATCACCTCCCATTCCACCGCCCAGTGACGCAGGTGATCATTACGGACGCAGGTATGGAAGCAGTATGATATAATGAATTATTTGAACTGGCTGAAGTAGTTGAGCGATTATGTTCTTATTTGCAGGTCGTTTCACTAATGTTATTGAGTTACATATTGCAGGTTCAACAATGTCGAACAGCGGTTATTACGACGTGAGCTAAAGACATATCGGGTTGAGCTTGACCAGCTGGGTCGAGACGACGTATGTATAATAAATTTGAGATTAGGGAACCAAAAGAGTAAACTAATTCGCATTTGTTGACATGTACAAGTGAAGTGGGAGCCATATAGGGACGCCGGATATGAGTTTATGGGTGCAGAGGTTCACATGCAGGACAGGTGGAGGGCGGTGACACCCGTACTTGCTTTCCACATTGTCGAGATGCACCAACCCGATCGCTGCATGCGGCAATTTGGCATGTAGCAACATATCCCTAGCCCTGCTGCACAGCTTAAGGGTGCATATGATCTTACCTTACACGGTAAGAGCACTGATGATTGGGAGGCCAAGTTGGATGAATTTATTCAGTTGTGGAACACGCGACATTTGTGCATCGAGAGTACAGAGCCATCGGAGGGGCCGATTTCCCCAAACTCCGAGTACATGACTTGGTTCTTCACACACACTAGACGGTATATGACGAGGCAAGTCGCCAGGATCGGGTACGTGGTACGTATTGATCTTGCTTCCACTTTGTATCTTACATATTTCATCTTATCATCCATAACTTAGTTTCAGTGCTGTTATTCATTTTACTGGCTAAATGCAGGTAGATGGTGTAGAGTGGATTTGGTGGAAGAATTCTCCACAATTTTTTCCGCAATACAACAATAGGCAAGTTCAAGAGGTTTGTGACCAATTACTGGGAGCACTTAGAGAGTTTGACCGAGTTGCGGAGCCTGGTCCTAGCGCACCAACAGGACTCTTAGTCAGTGTACCAGATCTTGCTTTAGAGGTCCCGCCCCGTGCGAAGGAAGGACGGGGACTGAGTCAACGACGGCCACGGCACGAGATGGAGGCATATGAGATACCCCGGCTTGGTCCACGTGGCGGAGGTGTATATCGACCACCCACATGGCGCAATATGACCTATAGTGAGGTTCCGTGGTACCCAGAGGAGATGCCACCAGAGGTGCATCCCGAGATACATGTACCGATGCCTTCTTACCCACAACTACAGACGATGTTTGCTCTGCAGACACAGGTTCCTTACTCATATGAGTGGCCATCACAGAGATCCCAGACCGGCTTTGCTACATCCACTTCTTACCATGCTTCCTTAGTCTCACCTTCAACAATTGCAAATGCAATAGGCAGGATCTCATTATTTCCATCTTGGGTGATGACAATCAATAATGTCCCCTTATACTTACCGTATAAATGCGTACCGTCAACTTGTATGACTGATTTGCACCATTGGAATGCCTCACGACATTGAGGGAAGGTCCAAAATGTACGTTGAAAAACTCGAATCCCATTAACATCCCGCCGATCAACAATATACGGTCCATGTTGAATATGATAAATAGATCCCGGGGAAAATTTCAACATGTGCTCGAACCATCTTGGCAGGAACGCATATGACTCGTCCCAATCATCGTAAATCTTAGCTATTGCTTTTTGTTTTGCCTTCCATGCCTTCCTGTAAGAAACATGATAACCAAACATTCCAAATCACCCTTTCTTGTATCATGATCACAGTACCGAAGGTGTTTCCTTGACCATGTCTGCAAAACCAATCACAAAAAGTGTACAGGCATAATGTTATTTATGTTCACTGATAAACACAAATAAATTCACAAATTATCAAATGGTATTGTGCATCATACCTATGATGGCCTCAGAAATAATTTCATAATCAAGTTGTTTGTGATCTTGGAAGAGAATTTGGCTCACACAACTATGATTTCCAACTCATTTAGTTACCACCCAAGTGTTGTTGTTCTTCGGTTTAATTGCTCTTACTCTCCAATCACAACCTTGTTCATGATTCCAACATTTCATTGAGAACTTGGCTGTAGTACTCTCAACCACTTGAGCTTCATGATGTTCCTTCATGCAATAATGTTTTATTGCGGCTTGAACATCATTCTTGAACCTGAACTCTTGTTTAAGATTTAATCCATCTCCTCTTACCCACGGACCCCGGCCTTCATCCAGTATATCCTCATGCGGGTAATCTTCATTTACAGCCTCATATTGTGGAATGTCATTCTAAAATGGTGTAATATCTGCATGCTCACACATAATACAATTTATGCGAAAACATGGTAACCAATAAAAAATAAATTATATAATAATTACCTCGATATTCGTCATCTGCATCACTATCATTCTGATCATGGTCATTATCCAATAAAGTGTCTTCATCTTCTTCCTCTTGCTCCTCCTCATTGTCAGGTTCATCTAGCAGATAGTCGATTTCTTCTCCGCACAACTGTTGATTGTGTTGGTACACCCTCATCTGACATCTCAATATCCACATATAACTCAGCAAATTGGGACGTACCGTTTTTCGTCGAATGTTTGTACAAAAACATCCACATCCTCATCATCGGATATCTCAAAACCCGCATATTTGCGGTTTCCACAAGGCACTCTACCCGTCACTGAAGATATTACCTGATTTTGTTGCAGCTTTAACTTTCGACGGATCTTTTCATGAAAATCTTCAGCGGACATGCCTCGCACAATAAACATTTCTCTTTTTTCACCTTCAAAACTCAATCCGTTTGGACCTAATTTTTAGAACCATTATAATACACAAATGAACGAATTTGATTCATATTTTTCTTATTTTATATTATGAAAAAGAAGATTAAATTATAGATAAAACAAATAACAACAACACAAATTGTAATCGAAAGAAGAAGAAACACACTGTATAAATGGAATTAAAGAAAAAAAAATTAATTCAAGAAACAGAATGAAGAAGATGGAGGGAGTATTCCAGATGAGGGAAAGAGTAAATATGGTGATGGAGGAAGGAGAGAGTTTTCAAATGAGTAAATGAACGAATGATAAGAGAGAAAGAAAAGGAGTTACGGATAAGGGATGGAAGCAAAGGGAGAGTGAAGGAGTGAATTATATAAAGAGGGGGAGGAAAGGTCACGGGCTGGTGCGTACGCCTTTGTGGCGTGAGGATGACTCACGCCAGTAGTGGCGTGAGTATCACTCACGCCACTAGGCGTCAGGAACGCTGACCATGTGTTAGGATTCCTGACGCCTAGTGGGGTGAGGATGACCCACGCTACTAGTGCAGGGGTGGCCCTCACGCCACTAGGACTGCTGGCGTGACCATTGTTTACGCCAGCAGTCAGTGGCGTGGCATATTGCAGCGCCATTAATGGCGCAAGTCTGACAAACGTATCTAACTGCATTACTCCGATAATTAGTTTGGAAAGTGCATCAATCTGGTAAAAAAAAATTAAAAAAATGACTATTTTGGTGCTTTTCCCTCCTAAATATGAAAATAATGCAGTGCTTTGTTTCTTTTTTGACCAACTAACTTTCTTACTCTTTTGGTTCTGTATCAAGTCTCAATGGTACATCTTCAACACCTAATGTGCAGAAAACATTTCAGCTCAAGGAGGAGGATAGGATCACAATTCCCAGATTTATCTTTCGAACAAGGATTAATCCATCTATCCTATGGGGATTTCGAAAGTGAAAAGCTTCACACATTCTTTACTGATATAATACAATTTCTAGACCGTGCTGTGAATTCTCTTATTCGACAATACGAGAAAAACATTCAAATCATTTCATAGCTAATATATTCTGATGGAACCTTGCTCTAAATACCAAAAATATGACAGCAGAAAAACAACAACTGAATGATACTACAGAGGTTTGCTATTAAATATTTAAACATAATCAGAGTTACAAAATGGAAACTATACTCCAAGAAGTGCATGTCACAGTCCCAAAGCATTTTTCAGCATAAAAAACTAGTAGCGACCCTTCAATCACCTATTCGTTTATTCCTTTCTCCAAATTAGCAGGAATCTCTAAGTCAACATTCTGTGTCTTAAGCAAAATGTTCAACTTTCATGAATCAACTAATGTTAAAAAAACAGAGCATTGTCCTATTTGATTCAAACCACTTTTTTCTTATTTACGTGTTCTTTTTCAGATGCTGACTCTTCAGGTTTAATTCTTTCACTTCAAAAGCAACTTGCACCAGAAATTTTGGACACATGAACGGACAATGAAAAAGGAAGAAAGAATGACAAATTCAAGATGTTTGGTACTAACAAAGATGATATATTCTAAGCAAAAAAAAAAACATCTGGCAGAAGCTAAAATGAAGACTAATCAAAGCATCCAATTACACATGCTTGTATATTTCTGGTGGAAATACAGTATATTTATTATTGTAAATATTCTCAACTCATTAGTAATTATTAGTTAATTAGTAATTAGTAGTAATGATTAGTACTGCCTCCAGTCCTAATTATAAGAATATTTTTGTAGTATAAATTGTATACAAAAGTGTTTATAATCGGATGGGAGGGAGTATTTATCATCTTTCATTAGTCTTTACTATTATGTTCCTCTCTTTTGTATATAAATAGATGATTGTATCACAACATTTTATGCAATGAGAATATATTTTCTCTCACAAATTGTTCATATAGTATCAGAGCATCTTTAAAAATAATCAGAGATTTTCCAGTCTAAATATAAATCTAAGTTGAATTTTTTATAAGATTAAAAAAGCTAATTAAATTACTTCAAATTATTTACATAATTACATTTATCATTTTTTCTCTAAAAAAATTTATATGACATATAAACTGACATATAATTTAATCATATATATCATATGACATGATTAAGTAATTTATTTAACTTACTTAATCCTTAAAAAAATCTTCTAATATTTAGGACCGGACATATGCTCCTCTAGTCTTTATTACAAGGCACAAATTAACAAATGTATTTAGTCTTTTTTATAAGGCACTTGCTTGTTTTTAAAGAGCATTAGATATTTTTTTTCATATATGCCCATAATTAACAAGGGTAATGGGTAGTAATAATACTACCTCCGGTCCTAATTATAAGACCCTAATTAATCATTTCATAATCATTTAATTGATTATATATTGTTTTTGGAACTATTTAGTTTGAAGGAAAAAAAATACTCTAAATAATTACTTAATCATTTCATTAGGTCCTATAATTGTTGTGTTTTCTTAGATTATATATTAGTTTATTAGTTAAACTATTTAATTTAAAAATTAATTAAAAATAAATTTAATGACTTTAACCTTTTTTTTTAATTTGGTTTTTTAGATAGAATATTAATTACCATTTTTCACCTTAATTCTAGGAAAGAAAAAAAAGTGATAAAAAATTAGGGCAATATCCTATACTTTAAAAATTGGTGGTTAGTGTTTGTCAAAAAAAAAAAGAAAAAAAGAGGGAGTAGTAATTAATTTATGAGGTTTCTTCTTCCGTCGTCTCTGCAAATAAAAACTCAGGCGAAACCTAAAGCGAACAGACAACAACCATGAGGCCGATTTTGATGAAGGGCCACGTAATATACAACAGCGATGGAAAAATTAATTCGCCGACAACGGTGAATTTTCACAACGGCGCTGTTTGGTCCTATAAATTTAATGCAAGTTCCTCTATTTCCCTCTTTTTCTCTCATATTTTTTGGTTTGCTATTGACGAAATTCTTCTATAGTAATAGTGGTTTTTGTTAACAATATCTATCACTACGCAGGAGATTCAATGCGGCTTATAACGGGAAGTGCGGATCAGACGGCGAAGCTTTGGAATGTTCAAACTGGGCAGCAGTTGTTCACCTTCAATTTTGATTCTCCTGCTAGGTCTGTGGATTTCGCTGTGGGCGACAAACTTGCTGTTATTACAACTGATCCCTTCATGGAATTGTCCTCTGCAATTCATGTCAAACGCATTGCTAGAGATACCAGTAACCGTAAGCTCAATCTTTATGTTCCTTGCTTTTTATGGTTTGATTTCTTTTCACTGTTGCATCCAAGTATCTATAGTTTAGGGGTGTATTTATTAAGTTACAAAAGCCTTACTTTTAAGTTTATTTAAGCGTGGAAAGGCCAGTGTTATCTACTCCTTAGCCTGCCCTTCTGTTGCATCTTGCGAACATTTGAAAATATGCTCTTCCTTGTGTGGTGCTTCCATTATGCACATTCAATGTATTGTGAACTTTGTATTACAGCTATAAATATCATGGTACCAGTGATGATAATTGGTGACCGCTTTTTTCAGAGAGTGGCGAATCTATACTTGTCATTAAAGGCCCTCAGGGAAGAATAAACAGAGCCATTTGGGGGCCACTAAACAAAACCATTATTAGTGCTGGAGAAGATGCAGTGATTCGTATATGGGATTCTGAGGTTAGTCACCTGGATATTTATATGGTCATATGGTAATATTGCTATCTTGAAATCATGGGTAGTATTGTATTGTCAACATCAGATTGAATACTGTAGAAGCTTGTAGTTTGATGTTATTTTCCTTCTCTGTTCTGTGAGAATACCCGCCCCTAAAATTCTTGCAGTGTTTCTGTTCATCCACTCTGCCTCTCTCATCATCTTGAGTCTTCTATGATTTGGCAGACTGGAAAGCTACTTAAGGAGGTAGACAAGGAATCTGGCCACAAAAAGACAATAACATCTCTTGCAAAATCCGCAGATGGTTCCCATTTCCTGACTGGCTCCCTTGATAAATCGGCCAAGGTATTAAAACATTCATTTCTTATGTGTTTCTGTTGGTGGTTATTTTTTTAAAGATTTTTATAAGAACTTGGGATAATATCTGTTAATTGTTTTTTCCTCCTCTGTTGGCTATATTTTAGCTTTGGGATGCCAGATCTTTGTCTCTTATTAAGACATATGTAACAGAACGCCCAGTCAATGCAGTGGCCATGTCACCTCTTCTTGATCATGTATGTATTTATGTTATTTTAAATTTTATGCTTGTTATGATATTTTTCGTGCTTTGTGTAATTTTGTTTCTGGTATATCTCACTGAAGGAGTAAATTTTGGGTTCGATATTATGTCATTGAGCTGGTAATGCATATAATAAATTTTTTATTTCCATGGTACAAACTTATACCCCCCAGAAATTACCATTTTCTTGTAGTATATTGCTATTGTTTGCCAACTAACGAAATATATGGACTTCTAAATAACTTGACAATGTTAATGAAAATGATCCAGCTACATTTCAATGTTTTTTATTTGAATGATGCATTTGTTCAGTTTGTCTATGGTTTTCTGATGGTCATGCATTGTGTTTTCTAGGTGGTGATTGGAGGTGGTCAAGACGCATCAGCTGTTACTACTACTGATCATCGTGCTGGAAAATTCGAAGCCAAGTTTTTTGATAGGGTTAATTTATTTGTCCTGTTTTCCTTCTTAGATTTCTCTTTATGATGTTTTGTGTACAGCTTGTTCTGCTTGTATATCTTATATTTCTTGTCCTCAATTTAGATTCTTCAAGAAGAAATTGGTGGTGTGAAGGGACATTTTGGACCAATTAATGCACTTGCCTTTAACCCTAATGGCAAGAGGTATATCCCTGCTCTCTCTCTCTCTCTCTCTCTCTCTCCCTATCTATCTCTCTTTTGATGTCATCATAGTTATGTTTTGTTGTTGTAAAATCTGTTAATTATTAGTACCCAAAAAAAAGTCTGTTAATTAAATTCTCTCTATTAAGTGGTTTTTCAATGGCTGAGATTATTAACCCTTTTGCTGCATTATAAACATCATTGTAGACAAATGGTCTTTAAAGTGGCAAGATTTGAAAATAGGCTGTTTAACGGTTCTCTGATTTATTATTTTTTCAAACATTCAACATTTGGTAGCAGAGATGAAATTTTTTACATTATCTAATTATTCAGAGGAAAACATTGACCATGTACAGAAATGGGCAACCTGAAATATAGATCTAAATTGGCTCATTGTTAGTACATAAAATTCCTGACAACATATGAACCATTCTTATATATTAACTTGGTCAACGAATGATAGTACTAAATGGTCTATACCGTTTTATGCTCCTAATTAATTATAAGCATGAAACTGGCATTGCTTAATTTTTCTAGTGCTAAATGGCTTTAGCATTCTCTAATAGCTTCTCTTTCCTCGCAAATTAGAAGAGATGCTGAGAACGATGTTGAACATCTCACTTATCTAAATAATTTATGCCCAACTCTAGTCATCTGAACTCTGCATAGAAATCATGATGGAGCTTTCCTTAAATGTCTTTGAAGTTTGAACATTATGAACTGAGATCGTCCGAATCAGTGAAAGACAAAATCTAGGCATGTGTTTTTGATAAAATCATCACGAGTGAATGAATTATTTTTACAGCTAATTTTCATATAAATTTCATATCCTATTCTGCAGTCCATTTAATTGATTTGGTTACTGGTCTCCTTTCTTTTCTCACTGTGCGTCTTAAATATAATTACAGAATTTCATAATATTTTTGAGTTACTGTTGAACTGTATAAATATTTTAATATGTGCTGAGTTGAAGATCATTGTCTCATTGCAGCTTTTCAAGTGGAGGTGAAGATGGTTATGTAAGGTTGCATCACTTTGACCCTGACTACTTCAATATTAAAATTTAGGCATGGACGTAGGATTAGGTATGGGATTAGATCATCAGAGAGGAATTTAACTCATAATTTCTGGCACTTTACATTTTTGTAATCTCCAACATAATTATGAAAGCCATCATGTTTGCTTTGGGGCCATCTGAGCCAGAGTTTTGTCCATCGGATGATTCATTTACGTTTGTTGTAAATTTCATCCATATTGAGAAGTCTCAAGGTTTTTATGCTACTTGCGCTAGAATATAATGAAAGAGGAAAAAATAATAATTATTGTTGATTAATGATAATAATTGTTATATATTTTGATTTTTGTTTAGTGGAGAGTTTATTTTTCTCCCCAACAAAAATGGAGGGTGAATTCTTTTTGTATGTAAGCTGGAACGTCACCGGTCGCATAAGGCATTCCAATTCCAATTTCAAGAAAATTAATCCACTCAACTAAGTAGGACCTGCTTTTTGTGAGTGGTGAGGTATGAACATGAATGTGAAATTTATGTATCTGAACATTTGTGAGGGACTCATTCAGATGGGATTTAACAGCCTCTCCGACAATTACCTTCTAATCAAAGTTCCCATATCTGTTAGAAAAAATTTTGTTCTTTCGTTTCTTACTTTTAGAGTTAAGGAAAAAAAAAAATCTTTTTTTTTTTAAAAAAATAAACTGAAAAGATTAGATTTTTGGGAGCTCTTTCTTGATGTTGTATCAAACCAGAAAACATGGATTTGGCTACGGTCATGTTCTCTTCCCATCTCCTGTTCTCTTCCCATCCTCTTCCATCCCCTTCCTCATCTTAACCGTTGGATGAACATCTGAACGGTGCAGATTTTTTTTCGTAATTTACTGTATGCGGTACACACGTAAAAATTTAATTGTTAAAAAAAATATGAACCGTTCAGATGTTCATCTAACGACTGAGATAAGGAAGAGGATGGAAAGAGAAGAGGACCATAGCCAAATCCAGAAAACATGAACAGCCGCAAGTAGCTCTTGCTCCGCCGTAAAAGCACTTGTAAAAAATTAAAACAGGTAATAATATTTTGCCTCATGAAATTATTTTTCCCCCCAACATTGATAGGATAATTTTGAAGGCCAATTTGATCCGTATGGATCCACACATAATAATTTAAGAGTGATGCTTGGAGTACTATGTAATATCCAAATAAAAAGAGAGATCTAATTTATCTAAAGGGCAAGTGAAACCAAACCAAGCTCACAGCTGTGGATTAATCGTGTGTGTGTACCAAACACTCTATATCCTTGTGTTAATTCAGACAGGGAGACAACCAATAATCAAACACATTCCAAACATGTCAGTAATGAAGGTACAACCTTCTAAGCTTTATACCTGCGCATCCATTTTGTATGGCTTTTGTCACTTTTTTTTATTAGCGCACAACCGCGTATGTCATCTTATATTGTAAGACAACTTTGTTCGAGATGATACTATTATAGATACATCTTTAACCAGGATTTGAACCGTGGTTCACACATTATGAGGGATTGTAAAACCCAAACCTTAATAACCGAATCCAAGTAACCATCAATAAATATGCTCATTATAATGATTTGTGTTCAAAAGGAACTCTGCAACTTGCAACATCATATCACACAGAGCATAATGGAAGATAATAATGATTTTATATATATATAGACTTGGAAACATGTATGGTGGTGGGAAAAGTGATAACAACTATATTTCAGGCTCTAAATTTATTATTCTCTGCACATATATCGCTGCTTGGAATTGTACTGAGTAACTATTTAGAAACTTGAGCAACACTAATGATATCAGTATGTCCGACTTTCTTCCTCATAGAGCTGGCCAGCTTGGCCGCATCCACTCCATCTCCGATCACCACCACCTTGTCTTTCTCTTCCCCCTCCAACCCCACAAAATCTACACCTGCGTCGTCCATCATATACCTCCACATTATTATATATATAGAGAGCGAGAGTATTATATATATATATATAAATATAAAAATGGATTCACTGTAGGTATATGTGTCACTAACCATTGGATCCAGCAGCAACAGAAAGCGCTTTGGCTCGGCACTTCTGGCAATGCATTTGCACCTTCATCGCTATCTTTTGCTGCAAACAGACACGAACGAACAAAATAAATCAGAAATATTGATTTGATCCCAAGCGTCAAATATTTACACGAATTAGCAGCATAATTAAGACCACTCAAGAAAAAACAAACAAACAAACATATCTAATGTGTATATATATTTGGTAGGCCTTTTGATCCACCTCTCTTCCAACAAAGTTTATAGCATATCAGCTTCAAAATGAAGAAATGAACACACAGAGAGAGAGAGAGAGAGAGACGCTTATCACCTTCATATTGACGATATAGACGATGAAACTGTGATTCAGGGAAGAAAAGCAGTGTTTAGACCATTATATTCTTATGCTTCCTTCATATATATATATAACATGGTTTTGGCCAATGGGAAAGGGAAAGTCAAGAAGCCACTAGGTCAAAGAAAACAAGTGTACTATAAACTTGCTCTGCAAGTAACGTTAAAATAAAAGTATGAACAAGTAAAAGAAATGCGTCTCTGTAGCTCATTGAATATAACCAATATTGTCAACGAGTAGTTGTTTGTGGGTGTACACACTTTGAACGGGGAGGGTTCTAGAACCTAAAAATGGCAAAATTTTTCCACTTGAACACCATTCTTTTTATCAACCTAGTTTGGTATATGAGGTAAACCTAAAAAATAGTAATATATACTTAAATATTTTATTTTTCCAAAATGGGTGTTGTAACTAATATGTTATTCTTGTTTGTGTGGGTAAACAAAGCTTTTATATGATTAATCAAGAAGGTCAAGAATTAATATCTAGCTTCATCTACCCATATTTTCACATCAAACCCTACCTGTTTTGTGTTACGTACGTACATAAATATTTGTAGGTGCAAATTAAAGAGTCGCTTGATTAGGTGAAAAGTATCAAGTACGCTAGTTACTTTAATTTCTTTTAATGAGTCTGAAAATTTGATTCAAAGACAATATATATATATATATATATCCCCTATTTTTTGTTTAGTCTATTTATTTGGGAAAAAGATAGAAAACGAAATTGTAAATTTGTAAAATTTTAAATCAAGTTTGCTACCAAGAATTAACGAGGAAACTTAATAAACAATTCACAATTTTATTTTATTTTGAAAAATCCATGATTTGAAATTTTACAATTTCAAAGTTCATTTTTTTAATCTTTTCCCATTTTTTGTCCTTCTATTATATTATATTTCACCCTCAAAAGAAAATATGTATAGGTCTTTAATTTGTTTAAAAGTGTTGATTAATTAGGTGGAAAGTATTTTTATTTTGTTCACACATTCATAACTACAAAATAGTAATATATACTCATTCCCCCCCCCCCCAAAATGGTTGTTGTAACTAATATGTTATTTTTGTTTATGTGGGTAAACAAAGCTTTTATATGATTAATCAAGAAGGTCATCAAGAATTAATATTTAGCTTCATCTACTACTACTGATAAATCCCAATTTTTATATATTGTATCCCATCTTATTCATTTATTTTGGGGATTATTTTAGGCTAATTTGGATTATTAGCCAATTTTAGGAAATAATATAAATCAGAATTAATTATAAGATTATTGGGCCTAAATATTGATATTCTGATTAATATCTTGTTATTAAATAATATTTTTTAAGATAGGATAGATTACGATTTTATCATATTGTAGATCCTATGTGCAAAATTTTTCGGGAAGTTAAAAAGTTTAATCTAATGGTAGAATTTTATCGCGCTTCTTAAATTTTGACGCTTTAAATTGTTACCCAAAAACCTATCTCTTTCTTTCTATTAATTAACCTAGCTCTAGCTGGGACGACTCATTCATGCTCTCTTGGAGAGCCGCAAATACACACGCAGAGACGCAGCCGCAAGACGCGCAGAGATCAACTTGATTCATTCAACAGCCACGGGTCCACCTCTATCAAGTAGTGCTTCAATTGAATTGATATTCCTCCAGAGGCTACATGCGTGGTGACCGAGGAATTGATTTAATCAATTCTTCTCAAGATTTTCTCATGCTTATGACAGAGCGCTTGGAGGAAGCTAAGTATTTGGGAGACAACCTGGGAAGAGCATGGAGTAAGCTAAGGCCTAAGAATTTACACTTAAAGATCACACGGGAGGAGTGTCATTCTTTTTATCTTTTTAATTCACACTTGAGATTATTTAGTTTTAAAGGATTTCGAGTTATATTAATTGAAAACAATCTAGTTTTAGATTGTAAACTTATTTCTTTTGGATTAAATGGATAATTTGAAGTTTTTATGCTTATTGTTGGATTCTTGTTTGCAACCTTTGAATTAATAATTGAGTTTTCGTTATTAATTTTATTGTCAATTGGGTTTATCGATTCAATTGTTTAATTGAGTTGATAAATTGTCTAGTTGTTTAATTGGATAATTGTAAACAACATTCCGAAATTATTTAGAAATTAATTGTGATTGGGTTTTAATGAGTTTAATTAACTAGCACTCATTCTATTATGAGTTTTCTAGTGGATTATGAATGAGTTTTCTAGTGGATTATGTGTTATTGAACTTGAGGGTTTCTCATGTTTCAATTAGTTGATTAAATTCATTAATTTTAATCTTTCACTAATCTCCCTTTGATCTAATTAATTAGTTTGAAATTTAAGAAAGTTGATCCACGTAATCCTAAGTTATGTCTCATACACAATATCCAAGTAAACCTTTTGTGTCTTTTCTTATTTGATTTTCTTAATAGTTAGTTAATTTCTTTTCTTAGGATTTTAATTATTCTCTCATCACAAAACCCCCCAAATTTGCATCCGCATCTAGATTAGTTCCATTCTCATATAGGTTTTAGAGTCATTTTCATCTTGCATTTAGTTAGTTTAGTTTCATTTCATTGCATTTTTTATCACCTAAATTCAAATTTTAAAAAAAAACCCACAACATTCTCTCTTGGGAGAATGGCCGTCAATTCCTAAACTGCATAATTAATTAGGACCTAGTTTAATTGATTGCTTTAACCACAAAAGCAGCTCATCATCTACCCAGATGCTCACATCAAACCCTATCTGTTTTATGTTACCTACATAAATATTTGTAGGTGCAAATTAAACTAAAGTGTTGATTAATTAGGTGCAAAGTATGTCTACTTTAATTTGTTTTAATGAGTCTGAAAATTTTGACAATTTGATACAAAGACCATATATTAATCCCCTTATTATTTGACAATTTGTGAAAAAAATATTCTTTTCTCCCTCTCAAATGAAAATATGTAGAGGTTTTTAATTTTTTTTTTTTAAAAAAGTGTTGATTAATTAGTTGCAAAGTATGTTTATTTTGTTAACACATTCCTAGAGTAGAGAAGTTAGGGGAAAAAAACATGGACAGAGAGACCCATGTGAAGAGTTTATGAATGTCCTTAAGAATTAAGACATTAATACCAGAAAGGTCAAGAATAATTTTAGTTTGCATTACATTTGAGTCATACACTGTTATTAATTGACTTTTCTTGTTTGAAAGTTTTGTGAATCACATTTTTTTACTATTTTATTGTTTGAACTCGTCAAACTCAGAGGATAGAATAATTGACTTTTCTTTTCCTCTATATAAACCCAAATACACCCTAAATTGTAAGCTACACAAGATGAATAACACTAACCAAAGCAATTTATTGCAAGAATTGATAAATCAGCTCGAGATTGTTTACAACATAGAAACTTGGCAACTGCTCTGTTTCTATATGGCTTCGTAATGACAAGAAAATACACCTCTCATGAAATAAACGAAAATGGTAAGATTCTAACTCCTAATACTAAAAAAACAAACAAACAAAGTTTGAAAGTTGACAGAAAAAGAAAAAGGAGGAGAACGAAGAAGAAACAGAGTGTAAAACAACAAACAGAGCATCATTAATTTGATGTCTGAAATTGGGTTAGGCCGTTTCTTCAATGAAGAAGAAGCAGAGTGTAAAATGACTTAAAGAGACAACTTTCCATCAAATACGAAACAAGTGATGAGAAAAGAAGAAACTTTGAGATTATGCATCAAAGAAACACAAAAACATTATATAAGTATTATAACTATTAAGCTGTTTTTTGAAATAAAATCAAAAAAGACATATACTTTTCTTTAGTTTTTTTTTTTTTTTTTACAATATTTTAATAACTTAGACCTATTTCTCTCTCCCCATTTCTTCCCATTCAAACGGTGTGGTTTATCTTTCTTTCACCGATGCGTAAAGAGGCACACGGTCGTACGCAGAGAGGTTCGGATTCCGTTCAGAGAGAGACAGTGGAATCTACCTTCAGCAAATTCACTCTCCGAATAACTTCCTATATGGCAAATTCCCCAGAAATTGCTCTGAAACTTTGAACTCAGGCCTTCTTCCCAACTTCCCCGGTGATCATAACTTTCCCGGTGCAATGGACCGCGATATTTGTCGCTGGATACTAGAGTTTCTCCTCACGAGTTCCGTTGTTCCAGATACAATCGCCAAGAAGGTATGCACTGTTTTGCCTCTCCCTAGTTTCGATTCGCGGCTTGGGAAAATATTGGCTCTCAGGTCTATTGAATCGGAGGTGGCTAATGCATTGTTTTCAGAAACCTCATTAGAATGTCTAGAGCTCATTGAAGAAATCGACTGTCTTGATGGCACTGCAATCACACAAGCGATGAAGGAGGCTTATTGTGCTGTGGCCGTGGAGTGCAGTGTTAGGTACCTTGATCCATGTCCAAGTAAGAACGCCCGCGGCTTGTTTGACGATGCTGTTAATAAGACATGGAGGGGCCGAATTCGGAAAATGATGGAGGCGATGGTGTTGTCGTCGTCAGGGAAGATATGTCACTTACTTACGCCTGAGTTGATTGAGTGGAAGGACGTCATTGAGTCTGCACGTTGGGACGCAGAGGTATGCGAGAGACTGACAAACATGAATACCAGAAAAAATGCCCTCGATAAGGTTAGGGTTTACCTGAAGAAAGTAGGGCATCCATGGGCCCTTCTTATCTTGAGTCAGCAGCTTTATTGTCTGAAGACGAGGGCTTGAGAAGTTCAAGTGGGGATAAGATTGGTGACGCTGAGCTTGCTGCTAGTATACCCAATGAAGGTTGTGATAAGAGTGTTTCTGAATCTGCCATGGTCATTGATCAGATGAATATGTGTGAAGGAAGGTTGCATTGTTCAACTAACAGGACTGAGGAGGGTTTAGTTGTGTCTGATGGAAGTGCATTGCAAAATGCTGCAATCTGCATGGAGAAGGCGCCAGAGACAGGTGGGAATCAAGATAGTGAGCAATTGGGTGAGACTGACTTGACTCAAAGGATAAATGAAGGTATTTTTTCCTTTCCCGCTTCTTCTCTATTAATCTCTGTTCTTGCTTTCAAATGTTTAACCTTTTACACCTTCTAAAGTGCAATTTTAAAAAAAAATCATGCCATCAGCCTGTTAAAAGTCATGTTGATGGAGAATAGTATGGGGTAGTAGCAAAAGGTATTTAGTATGTTCTTTTAGGGGAAGCGTAGGTGATGCAAGTAGACTTGCTTAATTTTGTTCCAAAAACTGACATTGCTTATTCTCTTGCATAATTTGAGGGTTCGTTCTGTTTTGATCCATCTTTTCCTTATTTTTTTTCTTAAATTTATTTTTAAATCAGATGTTACTGACGTGAAATATAATCGTTTTTATTTGTATACTATAAATTATACTTTT
This sequence comes from Acacia melanoxylon, assembly GCA_019022615.1. Lineage (NCBI taxonomy): Eukaryota > Viridiplantae > Streptophyta > Magnoliopsida > Fabales > Fabaceae > Acacia > Acacia melanoxylon. Next base: position 2,884,172 of record JAFJYJ010000055.1, read on the forward strand.
TTTGAATCATTATCTGGGAAGAAGTTGCTCTGGTATGATTGCTTGCTTGATTTTGTTCATGAATGGGCAAATCTTTAGTTTCTTTTTCTTCTATGTTATTTTATCACAAACAAATTTAGCAATACAACATTATTGATATGCCTGGCCATTTTTTGTTAAATTAAGAACATTTTCTTTATCACAATGCATTTTGATATGTTTTTCTGTGTCTTACATAGCAATTCGAAAGGGCAAGATGCCTCTTGAAGATAATCATGATGTGCCTTCTACATGTAGAGGAGTTATAATTATTGATGCTGGGAAAGTAGGGCCAGCAACAGTTTGTAGCAAAGATCATAATGCATCTAACATTCAAGTTGAAAAACTTCGGAAATCTCTTGCATCAAGTTCTTTGGTGTTGCAACCATTGGTGAAGGATTCTCTTCCTGATGCATTACATACTGACCTTGTAAGATCTGAAATAGCAACAAAGGCTGTGAATCACGAGCCTCCTTCTGAAAATCAGGGCACCGCTGTAAATGTACCCGAACAAAATACTTACTGGAGCATGGTGCCATATCAACCTATCGATATCGATGATAATTTAAAGGAACAGCCTTCTGCTAATCGCAGTAATTCTCGACGTCCCGGCTGGATGGAACGAGATAGTACTGCCCATACTTACGAGGTAACTGTGTTATTCAATTTCTATTTTATTATGGTGGCAGGTTCTTTTGAGGTTATAGGAACCAGGCTCTAAAGGGTGGCATCTTATTTAAGAATTAAGATATGTCCTTTGTGATCTCTTTATTCATAAAAAATTCTGTGTATGTTGAGCGTCTATTTGAATTTCCCTAAACCATGTTATATTTCTCTTTTCAGTGGGGCGATTCATTTAATGACTTGCCTGGGGGAAGCCCTAACAAAAGGAGGAAAAAGGTAAAATGGAGTTCTGAAGAAGAGGATGCATTAAGGGAGGGTGTAAAGAAGTGAGTTTCTGTTTTAACTTGTAAAACAACTTATCCATGGTTAGTTATGTTGGGATTTAATTCTGTTGTGTGTTTAATTGCTCTTGAAAACTTTTTTTGTTTTGGTTGTATTCCTAGTAGGAAATAGGAGTTATTTTTATTTTCTTTGGTCAAGAAGCTTCGGACATTGTGTTCTGAAAACTTGGAAGTCAACATTGTCAAGACACTATTTAACTACTTAAAGTGTGCTGGGCTTCTAAGATATTTTCTTCTTGGAATGGTGAATATGAATTAATTGTTCAAAGTTTCAAACACCATGATTATATGTTCTCATTCTTTTTATTTCTTTATACAGGTTTGGCAGAGGAAGCTGGAAGCAAATCCTAAGATTTCACAGCGAGATATTTAACAAGGCAGGAAGAACAGAAGTAAGCAACTAACAATTTTGTCATGCTCATTATCTCAAGTACCTGTGACTGAATTTCTTGCCTAACCCACTGACTGGCTTAACAGATAGGTCGTCTTGAGTTGTGGTGGGGAGTTTGATTTCCTGGTTAGTTGTTTTGTATGTTCGTTCGGGCTGTGGCCCCCTTCTTTATCCTAACACACACATTTTGAACATGCAGATGAAATCAGAATTTTAGTGTGATTTCATGAGTTAAAACCATTTTGATTTGAATTTGCATGTTTGTTTGCCAGTTTTTCATGCCTGCAATTTTGAACTTGCGCAAGTTTCTTTAGCAACAATGTCAACTTATGCGTTAAATTGCTTTGTCGTGTTATTTTGTTTGTGAGCTATGAGTTTTTGATATGACAACAATATTATATTTTACTTTTTGAAGGTTGATTTGAAGGATAAATGGAGAAATTTGACACGGTGGCCTTGAGGAAGTACTTTGATTTGAAGGATAAGTGAAGAAACATGACACTGGCAACTAAGGGCTATTATTTTGTATGTACATACCCCCTTGGATTTGCAGTTTCACTTTTTGGTTGATTTTCTTGCTGACTAGGTTTGTGGCTGAGCCTTCTTATTCTTGTTCTCATGAAACATATTACGTGAGCCAAAGTAGTTGTATAGTCATATGGGGCCGGTAATATGTAATCAAGTGTAATTTTCAAGTTATTCACAATAAAAAGGTAATTTATGAAGCTGATAGCCTTGAGAGTTCTGCATGAATGCCATTTAACTGCCAAATTTGTGCAGACAATGATTTTTTAAGAGATGCCAACCTCTATCAAGCGGTTTTTCAATGGCTTAGATTATTAACCTTTTGCTACATGATAAACATAATTACAGACAAATATTCTTTAAAATGGCAAGATTCTAAATGAAAGAGAAATATAGATAATTATCAGTGATAAATGATAATAAATATATAATAAATGCTAAATATCTTGATTTTTTGTTGAAGAGAAAGTTTATATTTTCTCCCAACCAAAATGGAAAGTTCTTTGCCTTTCTTTTCTCTTTTTCATTCATGTTCCCCTATTAGTTTGGGAGGACAACTTATCATCTTTTGTTTCATGTTCCTCTTTTTTGGTTCAATAATATAATCAAACGATATCATAAAAAGTAATAAATGCTTATTAACAATATTATAATAGTATAAAACAAAATGAATGAAATATGTTTAATTTTTCATTTATATTTAGTTGAATATTACAAATTACAACCTTTTTCACTGTTAACCCAAACTTGATCAATTGGCCGTCCATGGATAACACCAAAATAGCCTTTCCCAAAATTGTGTTCACTGAAAAAAAGATTTGTAGAGGCTCTTTTCTTGATGTCGTACTGCACCAAGAAACAGAGCTCCGTTGACATGCCAGTACTCTTGCCCATTTGGCCTGTTGTGTTTGGCGTTTCGTATTGCCCCAAGAAGCTCTTGCTCTGTCAAATTTTTTTGAACTGGATTGGAGAAGAGTGGAAGAAGGACCAGAGCAGCTAGAGCCTTAGAGGAAGCCAATGTACAATGAAGATATGAGATAGAGTTATAAGCAACTCTTATAGGCTTTACCCTTTACACTTGTTTGGCTAAAAAAAAAAAGAGGGATACCGGTAGTAGGATAATTGTGTGACAAGTTGAATGTCCGAATGCCACTTGGTGCTAGGGAAATTATTATTATTATTATTATTATTATTATTATTATTATTTGTGGCTACTCTTGTTAGTTGTTACATTATGATAATTTTCTTATTCATTTTTAAAATCTAAAACTAATTATGGGACAGGTAGATTAGAGGGAAAATATTTTTAAAAGTCATTTGAAGTACCTAAATTTTAAATTGGGGGCTAAACTTAACAAATCATTAATTAGGCCATATGACCAAAACTATGATTTAAAAATTAGGTAAAATTATTTCTATCCTGGGTTAAGAAAATAAAACTTAATCTAGAAAAGAAGTTGTCTGGCGAGAGGCTTTGCACTCACAAAATAACTAAAAATATGATAAACCCAACTCAGCCTATATCGCAATGAAATCCAAAGTACAGTCACAAACACTATTTTTATAAAATAATAACTAATTAAGGGTTTGATCAAATCATTCGTCATTTATCAAAAATATTCAAAATAAATTAAAGTATGTAAAATGAGCCCTAACATGATAATATAATAATCCAATATATACTAAAAAGATGGAAGCACTACGGTTAGCACAAGTAGTTTAAGCTTTTGAAGCCTTTTTTAATGGACCCGCACAAGAACTACTACCTGAAAAATAGTAACCAACAATCCATCTCATCGAGTATGCAAGTAATTACTCGTGAGATGTCAGGTGGGATATTATAAAATCATGACATTATTAAAAATGTCACACGACGACATATATGTATATATCAATTCACAATATCAATGTCTTATTTTTCATATTTAGCACATATGTACACAAAAATCAATACACAATAAATTATTCACGATCCTCCCTTATTTCCTCTGACTAAACCCATAGGCTAGTACTCACCTATATGATTGGTAGTACAACTCAACAAGCTCACTGATCAAATGATATGGACTTGTCAAAATCCACAGAGCACAAGACCGAACTATAGGTTCCCCCTCTAATGTACTAGTGGGGTGTAAAGGCCCCAACAAATGGCTCAAAGGACCAACCAATATACACCTGGAAACCCACCATCTTATTTCCTCTTTTTGTACAAGATTTCACCCCCTTATTTTCTCTTTAAATAATCTCTCGTCAAATCCACATCCATCATCCCCTCTCATATAAATACTCAATAAATAAAATGACAATGAATTATCACATACCTTTATTAATTCACAAGTTATCAATAGAATATTTCCAATCTCATGATTCCACACAAATTCATATAATATAATATCACTAATCATTTCTCCATGAAAATAAATCCCACAAGAGACTTGCATTGTCAACATAATTTCATAGTTTTATATAATTAAAAATCACTTGCAAACATCATACAAGCATGCACAATAAAAGAAAAGTCACCAAAGCCAATTATTACCATATTGCTCCTAATCCAATAGCGCAAACACATGCCAAAATCAATTTATCACAATCAATTTACTACACATTAACAACTCTTCAAAACTCCACATAATCACAATCGTAACTTAAAATTTCATAAATTCAAAATATACGAATTTTAATAATAATGTATTATTATAACAAAAACTGAAAATGACAGTTTGGGGTTTAAATTTTAAAAATGACCGTTTAATCCTTTAAATTTCAGAAATTAAAGTTTAGTTATTCAAATTACATAAATGACAATTTAATTCTACAAATTTCATAAGTGACATGAACTCTAAAATTTTTAATAGATTTTTTTAAAAGAAATTCCTATAATAACCAATTAACAAACCGAAAACAATTAAAATTAATTATTAATCATCATTTACATATATATAGTAATATATTGTCAAAACTCAAAACTTTTCTAAAATCTTTATGCCAAAATATTCACTAATCAGTACAATAATGCCCCCATTAGAAGGAGAAAAATACATGGAATAACTTTCATAATGAAAGTTTGTCTAAAAGAAGTTAGTTTAATTGTCTAAATAATCTTATAAGTTAAATATCTTACCTTAGTTCATCCAAATAACCTCCTTCTTCCCATCTTGCTTTCTTCCTCTGTCTTTTTTTTTTATTTTTTGATATAAACTTTCTTCCTCTATCTATTTTCTCGCACTTTATTTATTGTGGGTGTGTGCGGTATTTATGATATTCTGCAGCCCACAATATCCACCGCCTACTATTTTTATATGAGGATGATATAATATTATATAGTATTATATTATATTATATTTATATAAAAATAATATACTACCTCCGGTCCTAATTATAAGTCATAGTTGACTTTGTTTGGAGAGATTAAGGAAGTTTAAATAAGTTACTTAATCATTTTATATTGTGTATCTTTAAATTATATATTAGTTTATTAGTCAAATTAATTACTTTGAAGAAAAAAATAAAAATAAAAATACTCTAAAGTAATTTAATTAGCTTCTTTAATTTCTCCAAAAAATGCAACTATGTCTTATAATTAGGACCGGAGTAATAAAGTTATTTTTTTACAACTCTGACTATTACTTTAGAAAATTTACTCTCGTACCATGTAATTACATCATAAATTTTAATTACTATAAATTAATCTCTTCTAAAATATTATTTAGTTTTAAAATAAAAATTTGGGATGGTATAAGTTCTGACGATAATTGTACTGCCGTGAAACATTGAGCTCATAAATTTATTGAATAGTATAGATATTTATTTATTTTTAAAAAAAAATAGCAGGAACCGGAGATTCAATAGTGGTTGCTTAAGGTTACAAGTTTCAATGGTGGGCATCCTTGATCGAAGGACAAACTGATTGTTTAAGAGTACTGGTCATCTAAGTTTCAAGGGGTGAATGTGGAGGAGAGAAAAGTAGTAATAAGGTGAGAGATTCAAACAAACAAGGCGGCAAAATTACCAAATTCTGAAATTCAATTTTAGTTGCTCCAACTTGATATAAGATTTATTAAATTTAATTACCTAATTTATAATTTCGGCAATTCAACATCTCACCAGGCTTTTAAAGGGATTTTTCTAAATTAAAATATTTAATCTACTATAAAAATTTAAATATTGAATCCTTATATACTCCTATAATAAATAAATTTTTTCATAAATATGATCCTCCTTTACCAATGGTTCCCTCTCCCTTTAAATTAAAAGGATTAAATATTTTTTTTGTCAGATTATAATATAATAAAGGCTTATTATTATAATAAAATATACTATAAAATAATTGATATTGTCGACCTTGCTACATATTGTTTGGAAAAGAAAAAAATAACTATCGTTTGGAAAAGATCAAGAATCAATCGTGCTACATATGGCCAAACTTGCTTTCTTCTCCCTCTCAAACATCTATCGTCGACTAACTCTAAGGCTCCGTTTGGTTTGAAAGGGGAGGGAGCTTCCATCCTTAAGATTTAAAAAGACATATATAATCTCGACTCGTTTTTCGACGCATAAATATTTAAAATTAAGGTTAGATATGTCTTTTCATACTAGGGAGGGGAGCTTCTCTCCCTCCCCTCCCTTCAAACCAAACGGAGCCTAAGGAATAGCTTGCCGCAACCAACTGACGACGGTATTCATCGTCTACGCTTTTGAAAACCAACTCTATTACAGCCTTGATTCAGTTAGAGGTCCTTTTTTGGTCTTCTGTTCTTCAAAAAATTGATTATTTTTCAACCTTAACCTCCTCATTATTGTACCTTTGTACATTTGTTCCTGGTCTTTGTAGAGTGGAAGAAGGACCAGAGCAGTTAGCGGAAGACAATATACATGAAGATATGAGATAGAGTTATAAGCAACTTCTTTACACTTGCCAAAGAGAGTTGGCATAGATGGTAAGAGATTTGTTTAAGTCCCAAAGGGATGTGTGTTCGATCCCCGCTGTCGTTGTTGGGACTCCTTTGATAGGCGATCTCGTAAGTCCCCATTAAGTCTGCTCAAAGAGGGACCGTGCCGCGACTTGTGTGGGGCCCGATCACGCAACCCTTCCAAAACTTTTTATTATCAAAAAAAAAAACCTTCTTTACACTTGTTTGGCAAAAAAAAAAAAAAAAAAAGAGGGACACCATAAGTAGGATGACTATATGACAAGTTGAATGCCCACATAAATACTACTTGGTACTAGATAAATCAAACTATTTATTATTTTTATTATTATTATTACTACATTATGATAGTTGACCCAAAAAAAATTACATTATGATAATTTTCTTATTCATTTTTAAAATCTAAAACTAATTATGGGACAGGTAAATTAGAGGGAAAATATTTTTAAAAGTCATTTGAAATGTCTAAATTTTAAATTGGGTGGCTAAACTTAACAAATAATTAATTAGATCATATGACCTAAACTATGACTTAAAAATTCGGTAAAATTATTTCTATCATGGGTTAAGAAAATAAAACTTAATCTAGAAAAGTAGTTGTCTGACCAGAGGCTTGACACTCACAAAATAACTAAAAATATGATAAACCCAACTCAGCCTATATCGCAATGAAATCCGAAGTACAGTCAAATGAGAAAGACACAAGAAAAGTTGCTGAGATTGGAGTGCGAGTGAGAGAGTGAAGAAGGTAAGGGCAACATGAGAATGAGCTACATAATGTCCACCATTTTTTATAAAATAATAACTAATTAAGGGTTTGATTAAACAATTTATCATTTATCAAAATATTCAAAATAAATTAGAGTATGTAAAATGAGTCTTAACATAATAATATCCAATAATCCAATATCCAATAATCCAATATATACTAAAAATATGGAAGTATTGTTAGCTCAATGTTGCCCCCGAACTATAAACCCGTAGCAATGTTACCCTCCTTGTTAACACCGTTAAATTCCACCGTTAAAGCATGACACTCAAGCCGCCACCATGGCCACCTACTTCAACCCTCTCCACCTCTTATCCACGTCACCATCTCCTTCTTTCCTCCCTCTCCTTTCTCCCGTGTTCTTCATGCTCATCTCAACCCATAACATTTTTCCTCTTAGCCACTCACTGTGCCGTCGCCCCACCACTAGCGATCTAGGGCGGATTTGCTACCCATCGCCACTCTCGCCGTCGTGTCTTCATGGAGATGAAGCCGCGCGCCCTCCTCCCTTATCGTCACGAGACTCGCAAGAGAAAGTCACTTCGGCCTCCGTAGAAGATTATGAACAGGAATGGCGTTCCGATACTTGTAACCAATCGCTAAATCGATTCTTCACCTTGACAGCAGGCCTCAATGAGACCGAGACAGACACAGACGATGAAGGTGGGGCTTTTCGTTGATTTTGGGTTGTGTTTCTAGGTATCCCAAAAAAATTAAATGGAAGTTTGTTTCTGGTTTCACAAAAACCCTTAGAGTATATAAGAGGAATTCAATCGTTTTTTGGTAGTTTTATAAAAGGAATTCAATCGTTTCATATCCAAATCCTTCTACGAATTCTTTGGGTAGATCCGTAGATTATGAAGACTAATTCACCGAATCTTTAGTGCTTTGATTTCCGAAGTCGTTTCTCTATGACTCGTGATCTTCTTTGCTTTGATTTTGGTCTGTGCGTTTCTGGGTTTCGCAATTATTCTATGATTTCGTCACTCTCTTCCACGTTTTGAGGATACTGTCGGCGATTTGCTCTGGTTCTCGGTGATCCATCAGGAAGCGCTGGAACTGGTTGACGATCATACGAGACCCACCACCGGCGAACTTGAGAAGATCTCTCCTTGAGGTCCCGAGGTGGAACCCATATTCGATGATGAACATCGAAAAGAGAGGGGAGAGAGGAAGGGTCGGGGATGATGAAATGCACAAGGTAAAAGAAATATGGTGATGGTAAAGGGATGTTATTTCCAAAAGTTTTTTAATCTCCACCTCCTGTCCAATTTTTTTTTGAGAGGTTTGGTATATGGTTCAAAGTTGTGAGAATTAAAATGGGGCAGAGGTAGAAGAATGGCCATGGGAGGAGAGGGAAGTCGCAGAGTGAGATCTGAGAAGGAAGACAAAACAGTCAAAGTACTCAGGAGTCCAAGTCAGAGTGCCACATGGGATTTTTGGTCAAATAAAGTAGTCAAACTTAACATCTGTTAATATAAGGGTAACATTGCTACGGTTTTATAGTTCAGGGGCAACATTGAGCTACAAAAAACTTCCAGGGCAAAATTGGTCCTGGGCGTATACTTCCGGAGTAAAATTGCTACTTAACCCTATACTAAAAATATGGAAGTATTACTGTTTGCACAAGTAGCTTAAGCTTCTGAAGTTTTTCCTGATGGACACACGAGAACTATCACTTGAAAAATAGTAACTATCAAACCATCTCATCGGGCATACGAGTAATTGATCGTGAGCTGTCAAATAAGATATTATAAAATCATAGCATTATTAAAAATGTCACATGGTGACATATATGTATATATCAATTCACAATATAAATATCTCATTTTTCATATTTAGCACATAAACACACAATAATCAATACACAAAAATTTATTTTTGATACTCCCTTATTTCCTCTTAGTGAACCCATAAGCTACTACTCACCCATATGACTAATAGTATAACTCAACAAGCTCACCGATCAAGTGATATGAACCGACCAAAATCTACATAGCATAAGACCGGACCATGGATTTGCCCTCTAAGATACTAGTGTGGTGTAAAGACCCTATTAAACACAAATGAGCCAAATGACTAACCAGTATACACCTGGAAACCCACCACGATAACATCATAAATTTTTTAATAGTAATTAATTATTTTTAGGATGTGATTATTAAGTAATATGAGGTTTAGGGAAGATCTAGAAGCATAGAAGAAAGAGTTTTGTCTACATTATAAGATAAATGAAGGGAAAATCCATCTCAAGGCCTATATATTAAAAAAAAAATGTCAAAAAATGCCTAAAAAAAAGTCACATGTCAAGAAAGGCCTTAGGGCATTTTCTGGTATTATTTCATAAAACGTTAACAACTAAATCAGTCTCATCAATAACTAAATCAATACCCTTTAATAACTAAATCAGTCGTATTAATAACAATATCCTAACAACTAAATCAGTCTCATTAACAACTAAATCAGTACCCATTAACAACTATATCAATCTCATTAACAAATAACGTTTTATGAAATAATACCAGAAAAGGCCATGGGGCCTTTTTTGACATGTGATTTTTTTGGGGGGTTTTTTTAACATTTTTTTGCTAATATGGGCCCTGAAATGGATTTTCCCACAAATGAATTTAACACACACATAATGTGGGACCCACAAGTTTTTATAAACCCTTGCCTCATCTTTTGTTTAAAAAATATTATCATATTATAATAATAATATATTATATTATATTATTATCTTAATCGAACGTGGAGACAGCACCATCGTGTTTTCGGAATTTTATGGAAAAGTTTGGGGAAAATTATATCTAAGTACCTAGATGGAAATTACATCTAATCCCACCCCATCTATGATATAAACCAAGGTTCTGAAACCCGGACCGGTTATTGAACCGGTCAGGGTACTGGGTTAAGGGTTAGTGGGTTAACCCGGAGTCAACCCGAGTCAAAACCGGTGAGGTATAAAAAAATTGGAAAAATAATTAATTTCTTATCACACAAACCTAAATTTGACATACTATATATTATTTCAATTCTTTGGATCAGTGGCAAAATAATCATATACTCCAATACTTGTGACATATTCAGATATTCTTAACAATTTTCTTTACAACCTACATTTGACATCCACTAAGCAAAGCCGAAAACCAAAACGAGAAACCACAATAGCTTCAGGAAAACCAAAAAACGAATCCAAATCAAACCCATATAACATCCAAAAGTGAAAAAAGAGAAAAAAAAAAATTGAGGGAGAAATTAAAAAAAATGTTTGACCCGGTGACTCTTGTAACTCGTCCGGGTTACCCCGAGTTCACCGGGTCAGTCCGGTTTTACCCTAAACCGGACCGGCTTCTCGGCCGGTTGGCCGGTTTCCGGTTTGAACCGGCCGATCCGGTCCGAGTTCACAAACCATGATATAAACACACACCCAACGCTTGTCCGACTAGAGAGGGTGAGAAAACGAAAAAAAAAAATAGAGAGAGGAGGAGGTCATCAGAAGTTGTGGTGGAAATTATTTAGTTTTAGCAAAAAAAACAAGTATTGATGAAATTAAGCTTGGAATAAGGTAACCTTAATTATTATTTTGTATACTTGTCAATTATATATATACTCCCTCCGGTCCTAATTATAGGAGCACTTTTATAGTGCAAATTACACTACAAAAGTGCTCATATAATTAGGACCGAAATTATATATATATATATATATATATATATATATATTAAATTGTTGTAGGGATTTGTTGTGCCTATATAAGACTTGATTTGAAATTGTATATTTGACTAAAATTATATTGATGAGATTTTGGAAATTATTTTAACATGCTTTTGTGTATTAGAACTCATGGTTATATATTTTGGTAAATTGTTTAAGCATGCTTAGGTGTTATAATAAAAATATCATTTATTATAAATGATTTTAAAATAATGCTATATGTTTTAGATGATGTTATTTGTTATCTTAAAAATAATTAAGGATTGATTATTTGATGAATCCTATTTGAAATTATAATCGTGATTTGGAACTTGTATATACATGTCAATATTGTCCTTGTTTGTCATTGATACATATGGATAGTGGTGGAGTTGTGATGGGTGAAAGTAAAGAGAAATTTGTATAAGAATTAAAAGGGGCGAAATCTTATACAGAGCTAATTATTACTTAGTTCTGAAATAAAAATTTGGGATATTACAAGTGATGTCAATTGTACTGCTGTGAAACATTGAGCTCGTTAAAAACTAGCAAGAACCCCAAATTCAATAGCAGTGGCTTAAGGTTCCAATTTTCAATAGTGGGCATCCTTGATCCAAGGACAAACTCAATAAAGATTGCTTAAGAATACTAGTCATCTAAGGTCCTGTTTGTTACACAGAAGATTTGAGGAAGGAAAGGAAATGAATGGAAGTGAAAGGAAAGGAAAGGAAAGGAAGATTAGGAGAGAGCTTTAAAAATGTGAGCCATTTGGTATACTAGGGAATGGAAGTTAATTGAGGGAAAATGAAATGTTTGGTATGAAGAATTGGGTGTTGGTTAAATGAAAAGAATGCCCCTAAACCGTTCGAACGCTGGCGTTGGGTTCGAATGTAAAGCACTAAAGAGACAACACGTTCGAATGAAAAATTTGAGAGTAACCAAATTTGTGCAGTTGTTTATATAGAACATTCCAGGAACAACAATATGATAGAAACAGAAGTAGGCATTTTTGATAGAAACAATAGTAATATAAATGCAAGACAGTAAAAACCACAACACAGACCCACACATCGTCTTCTTGTTCTGGTCAACTTTCTCAAAAACCTTGTGGTGGGTGTTTTGGGTTCTGCAACCGGGCACGGTGGAGACACGATCGTAGCAAGAGGGTTGGCAAAATTTCAGAGAGTTGCTCGACTTATCGTCGAATTGGAGTCTGCTTAGCTTTTTTGGGGAAGGTTGGTGGGTTTTGGTGATGCTTGCCATTGAAACAAGCGGCCATGAAATTGCCGATCTTAGTCTGCTATATCTGATGAAGAAGAAGAACTGCATGCAAAAAAATTTAGGGCCAATTTCGTCACAGGATTTCACTCTCCGGGAAGATTTCAACTTTCTCTCCATTTTCGGATGGAATGCAAGTTACCTCGTTTAAGGGAATATTGGAGAGGGCGGGAAGATTGGAGATTTCGGGTTCCATGAAGATAAGCACGTCAAATGTGTTTTATTTGAGGGAAGCGTCTCAAGTTCTCTTTCCCTGGCTAAGGTTACGTGTAACAAACAGAGCCTAAGTTTTAAGTTTCAAGGGGAGGCAAAGTGATCCGCAAGTCAAGGCAGAGGGGGAGAAGAGGTGATGAGATGAGAGATTCAAATAAGGCTAGTAAAATTATCAAATTTTAAAATTCAATTTTAATTCCTCCAACTTGATATAAGATTTATTAAATTTAATGACTCAATTAATAACTTGCAATTCAACATTTCAGCAGGCTTTGAAAGAGATTTTTCCTATATTAAAATATTTAATCTATTATAAAAATTTAAATATTGAATCCTTATAAATTCTATAATAACTTGATAAATTTTTCATAAATATGATCCTCCTTTACTAAGTGGTTTTCCTTTAAATTATACGGATTAAATGATTTTTTTAAAAAAACATTTTTGCCAGATTATAATATAATTTTTTTGCTAGAAGATTATAATATAATAAATTTTATTATTATAATAAAATATACTATAAAATAATTGATATTGTTACAGGGAAAAAGATTATCGCCGACTTTGCTACATATCGTTTGGAAAAGAAAAAAATAATTATAGTTTATAAAAGATCAAGAATCAAATCGCGCTACACTTTCCCCTCCGTCTCAATCATCTATGGCCTCCAAACCCTAAGGACCAACCTGCCGGGACCAACTGACGGAAATCTGAGTATCCCTCGTCTGCGCTTTCGAAAATCAACTCTATTACTGTCTTGATTCAGTTGGAGGTCCTTTCTCGGTCTTCTCTTCTTCAAAAAATTGATTATTGTTCGACGTTTCAGAATTTAGATGCTTATGATTAAGATTTATAAATTTATTTTTGGGATGATTCAAAAAGTGGATCACAAATCGTGTTTTATTCCTTGACCGATGCCTACTAGGCCAAAATTTTGTAGTTCTAGTGTTACCCTTAGAAATATAGTGATGCCTTTTTGTTTGTGTCTATATTACTATGTTAATGCTGGCCGTTTTTCTCTGAGATTGATGCATGACGCCGGGTATTATGTTAAATCTGTCCTGCTAAGCTGTGTTAATCATCCTTTTATCTCAAGGAAACTATTAACATTATAAAATTGGAAATCTATTGTTTTGATTCTGGTTTAAATTTATGAGACTTGTTTTTTGGTTGTTGTCAATTTTGTTTTTTGTTTTTTGTTTTTTCCAATTTACGACATATAGGATTTAGACTTTAGTGATTTCCATGATTGATTTTGGTTCATAATGTATAAATGAATTGGTAATTTGTATGCTGTTTGTCTAAACACCTTAACCTCTTATTCTTGTACCTTTGTTCCCTGTCTTTGTATTTGAGCCTTTGTTTGTTATTGCATTCAAGCTTGTCTTGGGTTAAGGATAGGTTTAGTAAATGCAATATTTTTTGGTAGAACGATTCTGATTGTTTAGTACTGGATTTTTTTTTTTGGTTAAATCTTCTGAGAATTGTGTGTTGCTTCTCACAGGTATTAGTATCAAAATTCCAAGATGCCGGCTACCGCAGGTAGAGTTCGTATGCCTGCAAACAATCGGGTTCACAGTAGTGCAGCCCTTCAGACCCATGGTATATGGCAGAGTGCTATTGGTTACGATCCGTATGCACCCAACAAGGAAGACAAGAAGGATGCTTCACAGATGGCAGAAAATGTAGAGCCAGATGCTGAGAATGCCTATGCCAGCTTTCAAGGACTCCTCGCGCTTGCTAAAATATCCAATTCTAGTGTGGATATTGATCGAGGAGCCTGCAAGAAGTGTGGGCGTGTTGGGCACCTCAAGTTTCAGTGTAAGAACTATGTAAAGGTCAAGGATGATAATGAGGGGAAGGATGCAGAAGCTATGCAAGTTCCGGCATTGATTGCACTGGATAAATTGAAGGGAAAGGCAGCAAAGGCTGACAGGAGAGCTGTTGAGAGCTCTGATGAGAGTGAAGAGGAGGATGATAGTGAGAGTTCAGACTCTGAGGTAGACCCCGAAATTGAGAGAATTATTGCAGAACGATCTGGGAAGAAAATCGGCAAAAAGGGAGGTTCTTCAAGGAAAAGGAAGGATTCTGATGAAGATGAGTCTGACTCTCATTCTGGCAAGAGGAAGAAGAGAGGGAGATCAAAGAAGAGGCATGGGAAGAGAGAAATTAGTGATTCTGATTCAGATGATTCAGATTTAAGGAGGAGGAAGAGGAGGAGGGAGCACAGGAGGAAGAGAGACAAGTCTTCAGATGAGAACTATGACCATAAGCATAGAAGAAAGAGTCGGAAGGAGAAGAGGAGAAGGAGAAGCCGTCGATCAGATTCTGATTCTGAAATATCTGAGGACTCTGGGAGAAGACATAGGCGGAGAACTAGAAAGGCAGTATCATCAACTGATGCTGATTCGAGTGATCTGGATAATTCTAGAATGGGCAGGGATGTGAAGAAATCTGAAAAAAGACGGAGACGCCATTCTGAAGATGAATAGAATAGTTAAGTGTTTACTATGAACTGTCAATTCCATTGGAGAACAGTTTCGAATTCCATATATGAGACATGATTTTCCTGTGTAATAATTGAGTACTGTGATTGTGTGTAAACTATCTTAATTTTGTATTGGGAGGCAAAAATGCATGCAGTGAAGTTCAAGTTTGTAAAGAAGATTCTACTTGTTGTTGGACTGGTATTGTGGTCTGTGTTAGAATGACAGCTCTAGCCTTGCCTGGTTGAGTGGTTGCATCACCACGCATGACTAGCATGGGAGAGGTGTCTTTTAAATCCCTCAGGTTGAGGGTTTCTTTAGGTATTGGTCAATTTGCTGTCTGCGGATTTATGTTGATTTCGGTACAATTATGTTATTATCTGCTAATTGTCCTTCAATTATCCTACTATGCAGTATGTACTATAAGGCAATAGAATGCGCTTTCTCGCCCCTGCCATGCCTTTATGTTGGTTGCTTCTGATTGAATAATCGGAATCTACTCCAGTCTCAAGGGGACATTTGATTATTATCTTGTAACTAACAATTAAAAGCATATTTTAATGAAACATTTTGCCAGATTAAACCTTTCACTTTATCAGTGGTGTTGCCTTTTGCCCTTGTCCTCATGTTTATCTAATATTTCAGCTGCTATACAGCCTCACATGTAATCCTTCCCTTTCCCCATTTCAATGATAAAAAAAAATACTACTTAACCAGCAGGATTTGTGAAGGTTGCTTTTAGGGGTGGTCATGAAGTCCAGGAGCCTGTTGCGCTTGCTCTGCCTAGCCTCTGAATAAAAGCAAAGCAACCTGGAAAAAATTGGGCACAATTAGGCTGGGTATGCCGTCTTGCCCATTTGGCCCTACCTGAAAAGTATATATATTATTGTATTATTATACGTAGAGTTTTTCTTTTCTTATTTACTTTGTGATATATTAAATTATAGCTACTTTTTATTTTATTTTTTCAAGATGCTTCATCATTTGATCAACTTTGGAGACATTGATGCAAACCACTCGAACTTTATAAAGCAAATCAAACAATCACAGTATGGATAAGCATAAGTGCGCTTTTGAAACTTTGGATGCAATCTAAATTTATGAATGCGTTTTTTAATTGTTTGTGAGAATGATTGTTCTTTTATAAGTGATTCAAAGATTGCTTAAGTTCACTAAGAGGAGTTGCTTTAGTAAGGCAGTTAAGTGGGATTGTTTGATTTTAATTCTTGAAAACAAGTAGTTGCTTATAAAGCTCTCATCGTTAACGTGTATTCTTAGAGTTATGCCGAAGGGATCTAAAAATTGTCATAATGATTCAGCAAACGGAGGAACCAAAGGCGTCTGTCACACAGTGGAAAATTTTATCTGATTATATTGACGGAAAATTAGCTTGTTTCTAGGACTTATTTTTATTATATTTTTGAAAATTTATTATGATTTTTTAAATCCCAAAGTAAATATTTTCTTTTCTGGAAGGTAAAAAAGATAAATTTCATTCAAACAATTCCATCAAAGAGAGGTGCCTGCCTCGGTGCCTCCTATGCAACCAACAAATCCCATCATTATTATTTTCATTATTACAGTTATGTTTTCTAAAATATTCATTAATTATTCAAATTTAAAAATTATTTTTTTTACCAAAATAATAATAATTACAAGCTCCCTTCAATGCGAGGTGGAGAGTGGGAGATTGAGTTCTCTTAGAATCTTTTATTTACTTGTTTTCTTAGAATCTCATTTCCATCCTCAAATTAAAAAATATAGGGTCAGGATTTCATATTTGTAAAATTGTTATTTTAATCATAAATAAATAAATTTAAACTGTTAAAATCTGATTACGCAATACATAATTGCAATACAAACAATTATAAAATAAAATAATAATATTTTTTAAAAAATATTAAACCTGAACCATTTATTATTTAATAGAAGGATATAGATAGAATTGTGAGAAGAAAAAAAGGATTACAAGAATATCTTATAGCGCTAGTTATAACTGATGATTGACGGAGATAAAACGACATAACCCCGCCAACCATGGTTCACGATTGGAATTCTAGAGAGGACGAGACGACCTTAACCCCTTCAGAACCACGCCAACAAGAACAAGAAAACTCACATTCCGTCATTCTGTGTCCTCCCAGTCCCGTTCGTCCCTGTGTTCCCATTCATCACGCTTTCCTATGTGTCCTAATTTCCTCGGTCTTTTCACTTTGAACTTCCTTTCCTTTTTCGAATCTGATCGTTTGGTTCAACTGATGAACTCCTCCTCGAGTTAAATTTCTAATCTGCTATTAATTTACATTTTTGGGAGGCCTTTCAAATTTTGGAGTTCTGGTGTTACCGTTAGAAGTATAGTGATGCCTTTTTGTTGGTGTCTAGATTACTATGTGTTCTGTCATTAGAGCACAGATGTCTAGGTAGGTGGTAGTATGTTGATATAGGATCGAGAATCTACTTCCAGGTATCATGGATGAGATCCTATGAGAATAAAAGAGATCGCGAGAAGCCACGTGAAAGGCTTTCGCGAGGAGTGGGGTGTGTGTTCATGTAGACGGAATTGTAAAGAGCGAGTTGAGATACGGTAATGCGCTTTAGGGTTTACCATCTATTTATAGTGGATACCTTAGGGTTAGGGTTTGGTCGATGGGCTCTTGTGCCTTGGTTTCAAATGTTCTACCATCACATCCGATATTGGTTCTTTCTTGTTAGCCACACCTTGAGTGGCGCTAATATTTTATTCCATAACAAATGTTGATTCTCTCCGTGGTAGTTGGTCTCGAGCTGCGGGATGTATTATTGCTTGATATGAAACGCGGACTTGGCCGAGATGTGTCCAGCTTATCCGGATTGTGCGAGAAGAAATAAAATCTCTTACTTGCTTTCGTAGCAATTTTTCTCGGGATAATTATCCGGTTTATATTCTTGCATTTAATAACATGTAAGCAAATCACATTCAATGGAAAATACCTACTGTTGTGTTCTGTTTTGCTTTAATCCTGGCTATTGATAATCATGCTTTTCCACTAAGTATTGCTGGGTTGTGGATTATCTAGTGACATTTGAGTGGAATTAATTGCTCCCTCTGTCAAATTACAGAAGTTGAGAAAAGCTTTTGGCATTAGTAAAACAGTGAGGAAATTCAAATTTCAGCTTATACAGCGCTAATGGGTGCCCTCTCTGCATCTTGTGCTAATGAATCTGATTCTCCCTAATTGTTCATCTGCTCATTACACTTGTTCGTGTATTTGCCAATGAGGGCCTTGTTGAGTCAGCACCTTCTTTCTTGGATGACGTGTTGAGTTATTTGAGCTATTTGAGCAAATTGGTCTCAACAGGAATGTACCTTGTGTACATGCTTATAATACCATGATCATGGGTTATGTATTACCAAAAAAAAAAACAAAAAACAAACAAACAAATGATCATGGGTTATGGTTCGGCTGGAAAGTTTGATAAAGCATACAGCCTACTTGAAAGGCGAAAGAGAAGGGGATATATTCCTAGCGTAAGAGGCAGACCCGATTTAGACTGAATCTAGTTTAAATCTGGGATCCGTATAAAATTTCAAAGGCGGACTCGGTAAAAACTAAATTTAGTTTAAATCCGGGATCCGTGTGGAGTTCATCCCTACGAAAGGGATGAAGGCGGAGATTCGGTTTAAACTGAATCTAGTTTAAATCTGGGATCCGTGTAAACATGTAGGAATCAGAGGTACAAAAACCCGGTTCCGAAAATCATGTCGAAGTTAAACATGTAGGAATCAGAGGTACAAAAACCTGGTTCCGAAAATCATGTCCAAATTAAACATGTAGGAATCAGAGGTACAAAAACCCGTTTCCAAAAATCATGTACAAGTTAAACATGTAGGAATCGAGTACAAAAACCCGGTTCCGAAAATCATGTCGAAATTAAACATGTAGGAATCCGAGATACAAAAACTGTTTCCAAAAATCATGTACAAGTTAAACATGTAGGAATCAGATATACAAAAACCCGTTTCCAAAAATCATGTACAAGTTAAACATGTAGGAAGCCGAGGTACATAAACCCGTTTCCAAAAATCATGTTCGAGTTATACATGCATGAATCCGAGGTACACAAACTCATTTTCATGAATCATGTCAAGTTTAAGTTTTGATCCGGATTCGGGGGCGATTAATTTTAATGTCAACCTGGATTGAGGGGCGATTAATTTTAACGTCAACCGGATTAGGGGCGATTAATTTTAATGTCAACCCGGATTGGGGGCGATTCATTTTAATGATAACCCGGATTGGGGGGCGATTAATTTTAATGTCAACTTGGATTGAGGGGCGATTAATTTTAATGTCAACCCGGATTGGAGGGCAATTCATTTTAAATCTCAACCCGGATTGGAGGGCGATTCATTTTAAATGTCAACCCGGATTGGGGGGCAAGTTCAGAAAGGCATATACATGCCGATGTTGAATTCTTGGTAAAGAAACCAATTTCCCAAAATCATGTATAAAATAAACATGTAGGAATCATTTGCGACGGCTACGGCCGCCAAGTCTATTTAAAGTCTTTTATCGAATTACCTGCTACGGCAAGGTCAACAAGTCTATCTTAAATTCTGTAAGGAAAAGAAGGCGAACCCGATTTCTTGAACCTAGTTTAAATGCGGGATTCGTATGGAGTCATTTCCTACAAAGGGACGAAGACGGTCCCTGGTTAAACCGAATATGGTTAGAATCCAGGATCTCAAAGTTCCTTGGTTGGAATTATCTAAAGGTGACTATTTAAAGAGCCTATGTAAAGTTCTTAAGTGGAATTATCTAAAGTTTTGAAGCCGGGACGATTTAAACCGAATCTAGTTTAAATCGGGATCCATGTAAAGTTTCAAGGCGGACCGGTTAAAAGCGAATCTAGTTTAAATTAGGGATTCGTGTAAAAATTTGAAGGCTAACCGGTTACACCGAATATGGTTAGAATCCGACCGTATAAATTATCGAAGGCGGACCCGGTTTAAAGCGAATCTAGTTTAAATTAGGGATCCGTGCAAAGTTTTGAATAGGATCCGGTTTAAAGCTGAATCTAGTTTAAATTAGGGATCCGTGCAAATTTTTGAAGCGGACTACGTTAAAAATCGAGCTTACGTGTAAAGTTAAAACCCGAGTTAGTGTGGAGAGCCAGGTTAAACTATCAATGCATCCCAGCAGCTCAGAGACCTGAATCACCGTGTTGGGGGGCAACATGGGTTGTTAGTGGAAAAGCATGATTATCAATAGCTAGGATTAAGGCAAAACAGAACACAACAGTAGGTATTTTCCATTGAATGTGATTTGCTTACATGTTATTAAATGCAGGAATATAAACCGGATAATTATCCCGAGAAAAATCGCTACGAAAGCAAGCAAGGGATTTTATTTCTTCTAGCACAAACCTGATAAGCTAGATACATCTCAGCCAAGTCCGCGTTCCATATCAAGCAAATAATACATCCGGTGACTCGAGGACGAACTCTAGGAAGTGAAAGCAATTGTTATGGAATAAAATATTAGCTCTTAAAGGTGTGGCAACAAGCAGCCAATATTGCGCGAGATGTGATGCGCGAACATTTGGGCTTTGGAAGTATGAGCGCATCTAAAACCCTAACCTAAAGGTATCCACTATAAATAGATGGTAAACGCAAAGGTACATGGACTCTAAGCTCTCTCTCATTTACAATCTATTTCGTTTCATCGTACACACCCCACCCTCTTTGGCGAAAGCCTTCATATCTGTGTGTACGGTGATCTCTCATCCTCATAGGTATCTCATTCGTAGGGCCAGGAGAAGCTATTTGATCCGATATAAACATCTTAGTCACCAAGTGAGCGTCGTGTTCTTATGACAGAACACTATGTTAATCATATTTTTCATAAATATGATCCTCCTTTATCAAGTAGTTCCCTCTCTCATTCAAATTATACGGATTAAATAATTAATTTTTTTTTTCAGATTATAATATAATAAATGCTTATTATGATAATATAAAATAACTGATATCGTTACCAGAAAAAAGATTATATTATCCTTTGGAAAAGATCAAAGATTCCAATCGCGCTTCATATAGGCTATAGCCTTCACATGACCAAAAAAATTACATATAGCCTTCCTTGGTTTCTCCTTTGTCTCAAACATCTATTATCGCCGACTTCCTTACCCTTCCTTGCTTTCCCCTTCCGTCTCAAACATCTATTGCCGACCAGCCTGTCTGCCGCGACCAACTGACGGTAATCTGAGAATCCGTCGTCTGCGCTTTCGAAATTCAACCCGATTTCTTTATTGGGTATGCTCCGTTAGATGTATAATGATGCCTTTTGTTTTTGTCTAGATTACTATGTATGTATGATGGGTATTATGTTTGAGACTTTTTTTTTTTTGTTGTTGTCAATTTTGTTTTTTTCCCCAATTTGCCACATCTAGTATTTAGACTTTAGTGATTTCCATGATTGAGTTTGCTTCAGAATGTATAAATGAATTGGTAATTTGGATACTGTTTGTCTAAACCCTTAATTATGACCTTAACCTCCTTATTCTTGTACATTTGTTGAGCCTTTGTTATGGCATTCAAGCTTGTCTTGGGGTTAAGGATAGGTTTAGTAAATGCCATATTTTTTTTTGGTAGAACGACTCTAATTGTTTAGAACTGGATTTTTTTGTGGAATCTTCTGAGAATTATTGTGTGTTGTTTCTCACAGGTATTAGTTTCAAAATTTCAAGATGCCGGCTACCGCAGGTAGAGTTCGTATGCCTGCAAACAATCGGGTTCACAGTAGTGCAGCCCTTCAGACCCATGGTATATGGCAGAGTGCTATTGGTTATGATCCGTATGCACCCAACAAGGAAGACAAGAAGGATACTTCACAGATGGCAGAAAATGTAGAACCAGATGCTGAGAATGCCTATGCCAGCTTTCAAGGACTCCTTGCGCTTGCTAAAATATCCAATTCTAATTTGGATATTGATCGAGGAGCCTGCAAGAAGTGTGGGCGTGTTGGGCACCTCCAGTTTCAGTGTAAAAACTATGTAAAGGTCAAGGATGATAATGAGGAGAAGGATGCAGAAGCTATGCAAGTTCCGGCATTGATTGCACTGGATAAATTGAAGGGGAAGGCAGCAAAGGCTGACAGGAGAACTGTTAAGAGCTCAGATGAGAGTGAAGAGGAGGATGATAGTGAGAGTTCAGACTCTGAGGTAAACCTCGAAATTGAGAGAATTATTGCAGAACGATCTGGGAAGAAAATCGGCAAAAAGGGAGGTTCTTCAAGGAAAAGGAAGGATTCTGATGAAGATGAGTCTGACTCTCGTTCTGGCAAGAGGAAGAAGAGAGGGAGATCAAAGAAGAGGCATGGGAAGAGAGAAATTAGTGATTCTGATTCAGATGATTCAGATTTAAGGAGGAGGAAGAGGAGGAGGGAGCACAGGAGGAAGAGAGACAAGTCTTCAGATGAGAACTATGACCATAAGCATAGAAGAAAGAGTCGGAAGGAGAAGAGGAGAAGGAGAAGCCGTCGATCAGATTCTGATTCTGAAACATCTGAGGACTCTGGGAGAAGACATAGGCGGAGAACTAGAAAGGCAGAATCATCAACTGATGCTGATTCGAGTGATCTGGATAATTCTAGAATGGGCAGGGATGTGAAGAAATCTGAAAAAAGACGGAGACGCCATTCTGAAGATGATGAATAGAATAGTTAAGTGTTTACTATTAACTGTCAATTCCATTGGAGAACAGTTTTGAAGTCCATATATGAGACATGATTTTCCTGTGTAATAATTGAGTACTGTGATTGTGTGTAAACTATCTTAATTTTGTATTGGGAGGCAAAAATGCATGCAGTGAAGTTCAAGTTTGTAAAGAAGATTCTACTGGTTCTTGGACTGGTATTATAGCTGCATCCAGGATTGTGGTCTGTGTTAGAATGACAGCTCTAGCCTTGCCTGGTTGAGTGGTTGCATCACCATGCATGACTAGCATGGGAGAGGTGTCCTTTAAATCCCTCAGGTTGAGGGTTTCTTTAGGTATTGGTCAATTTGCTGTCTGCGGATTTATGTTGATTTCGGTACAATTATGTTATTATCTGCTAATTATTTTCAATCATCCTACTCTGTACCATAACGCAAAAGAATGCGCTTTCTTGCCCCAGCCATGCCTTTATGTTGGTTGCTTCTGATTGAAACATCGGAATCTACTCAAGTCTCAAGGGGACATTTGATTATTATCTTGTAACTAGAGATTAAAAGCATATTTTAGTGAAACATTGTGTCAGATTAAATCTTTGAATTTGTCAGTGGTGTTGCCTTTTGCCCTTGTCCTCTGCAGTATTATGTTTATCTAACATTTAAGCTGCTATACAGCCTCACATGTAATCCTTCCCTTCCCCCTTTCAATGATAAAAAAATACTTGACCAGCTGGATTTGTGAAGGTTGGGGATTTTTTTTGTTTTTTTAAAAAATAATTCGGATTAAAGCAAATCAAACAATCACGTCATCAATGGCACAGGAAAGAATAACGTGACTAGCTCTGGCGCAGGGGTACGGTACGAGACCAGTGGTGTAGGACAGAGTAACAGTACTGGTGACGTGGAATTGATTCACGCCACATGTGTGGCGTGAATATTATTCACGCCACCTTGCCTATTCACGCCACACATGAATCAGACCCAATAAGTGGGTCTGATTCAATTAAAAAATATATATATATATATATATATGTATATTAAATATAAAAATATTAATATAATAATAATAAATGAAAAAGAAAAGTGGAATAATTTAAAAAGTTTTACTTCATTTAATTTGAAATCAAAAGAAGAAAAGCATGTGAAATTTAAATAATTTATTAAGAACGCGATTTTTAAAGATTACAGCGTCTGATTTGGTTATAACAACAATATTGATTTTAGGATTTATATAAAAAAGTGTATCAAGCGTAAAAGTGTTTACGGGATTTGTATAAACTTATTAGAATACACTTTTATGGATGGGCACAAGTGTGCTTTTGGAACTTTGGATGTATGTGGCTGTTTGAGTTAACGCTAGAAAAGTATAGAAAACTACGTTAACGTAAAACTAATTTTACACACTTATCTTGTAAATCATAAATCACGTTGAAAAAAGAATTCTACCGCTAACCAAAACGGCACGTAATCTAATTTATGAATGCGTTTGTCAATTGTTTGTGGGATTGATTGTTCTTTTATAAGTGATTCTGAGATTGCTTAAGTGGTTGGGAAAGGTTTTAGAAGTCCAAAACTTGACGAAAGAGGAGTTGCTTTAGTAAGGCAGTTAAGTAGGATTCTTTGATTTTAATTCTGGAAAACAAGTAGTTGCTTAGAAGCTCTCATCGTCAACGTGTATTCGAAGTGATCTAAAAATAGTTATAATGATTCAGCAAACGAAGAAACCAACGGCGTCTGTCACACAGTGGAAAGTATCATCCGACTTATGAATGGTGAAATTCAATAACATGTTATATTGGAGAATAGAAAAAAAAAACTTCAACCCTCTGATTATATTGACGGAAAATTAGCTTGTTTCTAGGACTTATTTTTATTATATTCTTGAAAATTTATTATGATTTCTTAAATCTCATCTCCACCCTTGGATTTAAAATATAATATTGTCAAGATTTAATATTTTGGAAAACTGTTATTTTAATCATAAATAAATTTAAATGGTTAAAATTTGATTACGCAAATTTTTTAAAAAATAAATAAAATTAAAAAAAATAAAAATAATAATAATTTTAAAAAATATTAAACCTGAATCATTTATTATTTAATCTGAAGTTAGAGATAAGATTTTGAGGGAAGGAAAAAAAAAAAAAAAGATTATGAGAATATGCCTAGTTATTACGGACGAATGGGAGCTGCTGACGGTGATAAAACGACCAGTCTTAACTCCGCCAACCATGGTTCAACGATCAACTGTTGTCAACGGCGGAATTATAGAGAGAGGACGAGGCGACCTTTCTCCTTCAGAACCACACCGACAAAAAGACTCACATTCTCTCTCCTCCCAGTCCCGTTCGTCCCTTTGTCCCCATTCATCACGCTTTCCTATGTGCCCTAATTTCCTCAATCTTTTCACTTTCAACTTCCTTTCCTTTCCCGAATCTGATCGTCTGGTTCAATTAAATTATTGTTGAACTCCTCGAGGTAAATTTCTAACCTATTATTAATTTACATTTTTGGATGGCCTTTCTGATTTCTGCTATTTGAAGTATAAAATTTGGTATGCTTTATTTATGAAATAAGGGAAAGATAGAGGGTATGTTATGCTGAATTGGATTGCTGATTTTGCTGAAGTTTGGTGCATTTATAAGAAGCTGAGATGACTGGTGATGCTCCCTTGTCTGTCGCTAAAAGAAAAGATAATGTTTTATCAAAAAGAAAAGAAAATTACAGAAAATTAATGTTTGGTTTACATTTTGTCGCAAGATTCCAGGTTACGTTTACATGGAATGCTCTTGACTATCATTTGAAAGGGATATGTAATTTTTTTTTTTTTTTTTTTTCATTTGTAAGATGATAATGGAAGAGAAGTATGGTTGATACCCATGCCTTTTGTACCAAATTCTTTTTCTGTCAAATATCAACTAATTTTTTGAGCACTAATCTTTTTACTACTTTTCATGGAGAGCTGATACTCCATACTTTTATGCCTGACTTCTTCATTTGGTCAACTCAGGCCATTTTTAAAATAAATTTGCTTGGGTGGTCATTTTTTATTCACACGAATTTTGGCTTTATTTATTCTTTATTTTTTGCTGCCATTAGGTGAGGTCATCTGGTAATACTCTAGAGCTCCATTTTATAGCTGCTTTTCATTTGCAAGTGAGTTCAGAAGTGTGATGAGATTTTACGATTAAAACTGATAACCAGATGGATAGGAAACAACATATTGCTATTTTTACAACTGCTAGCCTTCCATGGTTGACGGGAACTGCTGTGAATCCTCTGTTTCGTGCTGCATATCTTGCCAAAGATGGGGAAAGAGATGTCACTTTGGTGATCCCTTGGTTATCTTTAGAAGATCAAGTTCTTGTATATCCCAACAACATTACATTTGGCTCACCGTTAGAGCAAGAGAAATATGTCCGACAGTGGCTTGAGGAGAGGGTTGGATTCACATCTAATTTCAATATAAAGTTTTATCCTTCAAAGGTGATGATGTCTCTGGCTATTTTTACATTTTACAGTGAGAGCTGCAATTGCAAGTCCACACACACACACAACACATGCACATGAACATACACAAATAAAGGACTGTGGTTCATTCGTTGAAATCATGATTGATAAATGTTTATTTTACTTGAATTGTTAATGAGGTTTTCTATTGGAAATTATGGTGGGTTTAGGGTTATTACCATATATTGATTTGTTGGAGTGTTACTGTTATTAGTTATATGATTTTTCATTAATCTTATTTTTTTGGTTAGTATCCATTACTTTGGTGTGTGTGTATCTTATAGTCTGAATTTTGAACCATCTATCAGTTTGTGAAGTTTTTACGTAGTTTCTTTGTAATTATTATTTACTTGCCATTATGTTAGAACTGAAACTTGGTGTTTTTCTACCATCCTAGCATCAATTTCTCATGTATGTTAAACTAAATTATGATATAACTTGAAATTCAGTTCTCTAGAGATAAAAGGAGCATTCTTGCTGTTGGAGATATTTCAGAAATCATCCCTGAAAAAGAAGCAGATATTGCTGTTTTGGAGGAGCCAGAGCACCTAACATGGTATCACCATGGTAAAAGTTGGAAAGCTAAATTTCAGCTAGTTATAGGAATCATTCACACTAATTATTTGGAATATGTGAAGAGAGAGAAGAATGGAAGGATGATCTCCTTTTTGGTGAAATATATGAACGATTGGGTTGTTGGTATATATTGTCACAAGGTTTGTTCTTATATCAATATTTGACCTTTATCCATTATTTTCCTTAGAATTTTGGTCTTTACTTGCAATTTGAAAGTGTTACTTTTCAAATTTTGGGTCAGCCAAGTTGGTTGAATTGGTAATCTTGTCATTGACAATGCTAATAACTAGCTTAGCATCCCATCACTATTACTATTAGGAGGTAAATCAAGGTTTCTCGTAAAAGACAAAAATTATATTGTGGCTCTAAAGGTATCTATGTGTTTGGATGTTTGGAAAGAAGCTTTCTTTCCTTTTGGGATTTGTATGATTCTTATTTGTATCAAACTGTTTATTATTTCTTTCAGTCTTTCTCTGGTTGCCAATGGGTGTGGTTTGGAGGCTGGTGATACTTGGTATTTTCATTGGTTTGCTTTTGGAGAGTTGAGAAGTGATGATGCCATACATAATCCATAGTACTCCCTGCATTTCTTACAAGTCATTTCTTAGAGCTATGATTCATCTCAACGACTTCTTGATTTCTTTCCTTAAGTGTGGGAGATGGTCTTGGTTTCAAATTTGGGAGGGCATGCAGGTGGGGGCCAGGGGGATATTTCTTTTACGGAGGCCTTTGCTTGACTCTCTTTTGACCAATCTTCCATTTCCTCTTTAATCTTTCCTATTTGCATAATGCCCTCGGGTTCTAAAGCTTTTGGAAACTTCCATTTTCTTTAAGGTCTTATTAAGAATAATATTTAGAATTTACAATCCCTGTTCGCTTATAAAAACCAAAAAACCAGTAGTTAAGAAGTCCTTTCTTATTTGACCCGTTGAAATTATATAAAAGAATTTGATTTCCATTATTTTCAACTGGTGTATGATACTATGATCCTGATGGGACTAGGTGATGATAACACAGGTCTTGCTTTTCCTTGCAGATCGGATGGTTTCCCAGGGCTGGTATTCTACCCTTGGAATGGGAAAGAATTCCAACTCTTCCATATATAGTAGCCCAAATTGTGTCTTATTTTTTACTTGGCCCCGCCTAAGTTTCACAAGGATAGCCCCATTTTGAGATTGCTGTCTCTCAATGAATAAACCTTCCAGCTCTTGGGTTCACATCACGTGCAGTCGAAGAAGATGAAAATAAAAGCAAAAGAAGTACTAAATAATATGGAGGGTATTTTAGTAATTTTACATTTTAGATAATATGTTGCTTATTGAGATGGGGCTAAATAGATCAATGGGGGCCATAGTAGTTTCTTTCTAGAACGAGGAGAACATTGCAATAGGATCTAATTAGCCATATAATTGCAGGTAATTAGACTATCGGCTGCCACCCAGGATTACTTTGGTTCCATCATCTGTAATGTTCATGGAGTTAATCCCAAATTCCTTGCAATTGGAAAGAGAAAGATAGAGCAACAACAGAAAGGAGATCAAGCCTTTACCAAAGGTGCCTACTACATTGGGAAGATGGTATGGAGCAAGGGGTACAAGGAACTGCTTAAACTTCTTCGCAATCACCAAAAGGAATTAGCTGGCCTTGAAGTTGATTTATTTGGCAGTGGAGAGGACTCAGATGCAGTTCGAGAAGCTGCAAAGAAGTTGGAACTAGCAGTTAGAGTTCACCCAGCCTGTGATCATGCTGATCCTCAATTTCATGAGTAAGCTTCATACTGATTAGCTCATTTTTTTATGAAGCCAATTTTAAAATTGAATTTCTTCTCAATTAGATGATGGATAAAAGATGAATTTGGTCATTTAGTATTAAGAGTTCCTGGTGTGCATAAGTTGGAAAAAGAAATTCGGACTCAATTTAAATTTGATATATCCTATATTGACTTAATCGTATCTAAGCACTAGTGGTAGGCATCAAACATTTAAATTTAAGATCATCTTGATCCTGACTTTTTATGCTATTGTTGATGAAGTGTCGTAAAACAGGTTTTCGTAGTAAAGGGAATTAGCCCGAATGGGTAATTTGGGATAATAGGCATCGTCTTCCGAGAACACAAAGATTCTCCGGGGACACTATAAGTTTCTTGGAAGACGACAATTTCTAGGAACTGGGTGTGATCATCAATAAAAGTGACAAACCACCTGGTATAGGTGAGAGTAGGTATTCGAGTGGTCCCCGATATCACTATGAATTAGTGTAAATGGCGAGGATGGGGTATATTTCGTTTAGGATATGAGGATCGTGTTTGTTTTGCAACCGGCAAATTTCACACCGAAAAGGAGTTGAATTTTATTGAACAAACCGGGAAACACAGGAATCAAAAATGACTCGACATATTTTATCTTTAGTCGCCTTACTCACCGATATAATATGACATGAAGGTGCTGCCCCATTAATATATTCTCCTTTCTCTTACCTCGGATGTACCTCAAAGACACTTTGGGACCATTGGAGATAGTTTCTACCATTAAACTTATGGGTAATAGCCATAACTTGATGATCTCAAAACTCAAGCCATCTCTCGAGGTTCTTTGGTACCGGGTTACCGGTCATAGAGGAAGAAGATGAAGAGTTTTGAGTTTGAGAATTGGTTAGGACATAAAAGCTAAGGGAGGTATTCTCGTTGGTCTTCCAGGATTGATCCAAACAAAGGAGGGAATTCGAGGGATTCATGTTTCGGAAGAAGATGGGTTGCGGGAGATCACCGTTCACGGGCGCGTGGTGTCACGCTACGGCAGGCAATGTGTGGTGGCGCGTGGGTGCTACGCGGCTGTGGGTTAATATCCGACACCGGGTCCTTCGATCGACCCCGGGACAGTCCATGACCGAGCATGGTGGAATTTTCGCTCTTCTCGGGCCTTCGAATGAAGGTCCCGAAACATAAGACATATCTAAGCACTAGTGGTAGGCATCAAACAATTATGACTGATTTTAATGCCCTTTCTAGGAACAAGGAAATATGACAACGACATGAAATATTATCTAATTATGAATATGAATGCATCTATAAAATCATGTGGGTATTTGTTGGAAAAAACCAACTTTGGCCAACCTTGTCCTTTCACGTGCTATGGGTAGAATTTGACCTCACTTTAGTTCTGTATGCTTATCAAGGATTGAGGCTTCTCTTAATGGACGCTTCCTTACTATGATAAGGACCTAAGCACGATTAACAATAATCAGCTAATGGTTAGCAAACTGGCATCATAAAGTACTTCAATTAGATGGAAGACCTGGACAATCTACTGCCTAGAATATGTACTTATCAACTATTTTTGTTCCTGTGTTCCAGTTACAAGTTGTTTCTTAATCCCAGCACAACAGATGTAGTTTGCACAACAACTGCTGAAGCTTTGGCTATGGGCAAAATTGTTATATGTGCCAATCATCCCTCAAATGACTTCTTCAAGCAGTTCCCAAATTGTTGGACATATGACAATGATAAAGGATTTGTAAAGGTCACATTAAAAGCACTGACTGAAGAGCCGGTTCAGCTTACTGATGCTCATAGACATGAGCTATCATGGGAGGCTGCCACTGAACGTTTTCTTAAGGTTACTGAATTGGACAAGCCAGTTGTGAGACAATTGTTGAGGAGTAGATCGAATGACTACCTGTCTACATCATTAAATTTGCAGCAGAAAGTGGAGGATGTATCTACATATATACATCATATTGCTTCTGGGTTCGAAGCATCTAGAAGACTATTTGGTGCAATTCCAGGTAGCCTGCAACCAGATGAAACGCTACGCAAGGACCTTGGGTTGGCGTCTTCTTCTGGGGATCACGGGTCAAGAAAATGATTTCAGACGCTGTGATTTTATGACTTTGCAGATTTCGTACTTATTCTGGTTCCAAGGGTTCCAAATAGCGTACAGGTGCAAGGGATCTATATCTTTACAGAACACGGACATTTACAGCATTAAGCCTGTGGAATTGTAGGCTTTGATCCGGTTGTTCAATTGTAGGGGATAGCTGAATAGTTGAGGCAAATAATTATGGTGTTGTTTATTTGATGATATACTGTATTTTTTTATGACTGTTCATAGTACAACCCAATGTATAAGAATATGTTGTCCCTGGAAGCCTGAAAAATGTACTCAAAATGCAAGTCCAGCCTCTACTACTTCAAGGCATGCACCTGGAAAACTATTTTGAACCTTTGCATGTGACTTTCACTGGGATCACTTTTCTTTTTTTCAAAATTTTCTGAGATTCATTATAATTTTTCTCCTCTTGAGCTCAATGCTCAAAATTTTGTTCCTTACTTTTGATGGAGGACATAATTTGCAATAAGGGATATTGTTGTTCTTTGTTTCCGATACTTGACCATTACTTGTGATGTTTCATTTGCCAGTAAGAGATTGCAAATAATTGTGTAAATATTTCCCTCCAAGTCATGATTGTTGTTCTGTGTTTCCAATAATGAAAGGTGTCAACTACCATGACGATTTGATCAATCTCATTTATTGAACACAGGAACCACTAGAATTTGAAATATTTCCCCAACTTTAAAAGTTGCTTTTGTTCACCATCCAGTGAAAGTGGTAGTGTAATTGTGAATAAAAAGGTGAACATATCTCTGTTTACAATGACTCGTGTGTGTGTGTTCAATTGTTTATTCAATGAACAAATGAAGATTGAAATGTATGTTCATTGTTTTATTCGTGGATCGAAGAGCTAATGCATCTCTTCAAGTTTAATGAACAACGAATCAAATAGACTATCATGTCTCCGAAGTAAATACAAATATACTCATCTAGTTTTATGGTGAAACACATGACAGGGAATCAACAAGTCACTGTTAAGCCTAAATCATCTGAATCTGTTAAATAGTTACTCTACTGATCATGTACATAAATGCAGGACCCTGTATACTCAGAATTTAACTTTTGTAATAGAATATTTTGAACCGGGCACATAATGAAGATTTTCCTTTATTTGTATGAATATATTACATAATTGCTGAGCATCTTAACCTTGACAGTAAGTTACCAGAATTCAGAAATATACTTACAGTACAACTGACGTAAACCTCAAGAGGCCTTCTTTTGCTTGTACCTTGTGGCACAGACCAAGTAAATCAACAAATTTAAGAGGCTAATTCCAGCTAAAAGACAGAAAAAATAATGGAGATGACCTTCATTCAAGTTATCAGGAATCCATCCAGCCTGTCCTCCTTGTGTTAAGTAAGATACTATGGTAATAATGAAGGAACTCAGGTAGTTTCCCAAGGAAGCAGTCAGTAACGACAGTGCGCTGCATAAACTCCGCATTGAATCTGGAGATTGATCATAGAAGAACTCAAGCTGCCCAATGAATGTAAATACCTCGGCTGTGCCGAACAAGAAGTACTGAGGGATTTGCCAAAAGATACTAAGGGGCACAGCAATAGCTTTATCCACAAGGCCAAGCTCTCTTGCAAGCTGCAGCCGCTTAATCTCCACAAGAGCAGCCGCAAACATGCACAAAATTGATATGAAAAGGCCAATTCCCATCCTTTGCAACTCTGAGAAGCCCCTTTCCTTGCCTGTAAATTTCCTTGCGATTGGAACGATTACCCTGTCGTAGATGGGGACCCAGAAAATAACACTTAAGACATCGAAAGTTGAGAGGGAGGCTGCAGGAATGGTGAATGAATTAATACTTGTGTCCATCATTGTTCCTTGTTCCACAAACATTGTTGACATCTGAGCATAAACAGCAGAGAAAACAATTCCAGTAGCCCAAATTGGAAACATGCGTATCAAGATTTTCAATTCCTCCACCTGGGTCACAGTACAGAGTCTCCATGGATTTGAATAGTTTCCTTTCTTGCGCTCAACATCAGAAACTACAGCTGCTTTATCAAGGCACCTTCAATGAAAACAAAAATTGAAAATACTAATCAGAGTCTGAACAGAAAACCCTTCTCATTTGTTAATGTATGGAAACTAAAAGCATGTTAAAACTTCTAAACAGAGAAGGATTTTCCAGCCACAATTACATCAGTATAACAGGTTATTAAAAAACCAATAGGAAAAAGTTATTCACTAAAGAAAAGTAGAAGGAACTATTTTCTACAGTTTTCATCCCTCTTCAAACATTGCTTCAAAAGGAAAAGTTTTTCCCTTTATTAGATGCAAGTCAGCATTAAAAAATATTTATGGTCTTTTCTCACCCCCCAGGAATCCAGGATAGGAGATCACATTTGGGAACATGTGGAACTAAAAATTTTAAAAACAAAAAGATGGAATTATCAAAATAATAATGACTAAAAAGGAAACATAAATGAAAACTGCTTCGGCAAAAATATACAACTAAAGTGCTTTAACATCAAACAATTTCACTGCAACATTCAAGTACATGAAATGTGAAATGAAATGACAAGTAAAATAAATCATCATGTGCACATATGTCTTGAAATCTAGATAATTAATGCATAACACTAACATGTTATCCAATGAGCATTTATGATTTTATGGTTATCAAGTCAATAAATGCTTTCCTCCTTTTTTTTAACGCGCTAAGCTAAGCAACATAACTAACCTGTAACAGGCCTTACATTTATCATCTCACACAGAGTTATTGATTTCCTTCTTGGCATAACAAATTATAATTCACATGCAAAAGGAGAGTCAGCAAGCATACTAAAATACTGCTTTTCCAAGATTTGTGATAATAAAAGAAGATATATAAACATTAGGAGCATGACAGGAAGCTCAGAAAAATTACGTTAGTTCATCGCTATGTTCTAGTTTCCTACTTCCTTCGATTGCAGAGCTGTTATCGGGTGTCTCATACAGGAGATTACTATCTACTGGGACAACCAGATTCCGTTTCCTGAAAGATGCTACCACAACTTGGCACATTCTTGTAGTAGGGCTTCCGCCTGGTTTCTGGAACCTGTAGCGGGGTGTGCCTAGAAAGAATGTAACAATAGCTAAGCCCATAAATAAAGAGGGAATGCCAAATCCAAGACCCCAACCTGCATTGTCCTGAATCCATACAATCAAAGTGCTTGATACAAGAGAGCCAATGTTGATAGAAAAGTAAAACCAGTTGAAAAAGGATCCCTTCTTAATCCTTTCCTTAGGATCAGTATCATCAAACTGATCAGCACCAAAAGATGACACACATGGTTTGATTCCACCGGTCCCAAGTGCAATCAGGTAGAGACCAGTGAACAACACAGCATATTGTACAGCCGTAGCTGTTGGACAAACAGAATTAACACAATCTGCAGGCTTTAATGCTGGAACAGATGCAGAAACAGTCAGTGTGCACATTCCCTGCAGGAAAGAACCTCATAAGCTATTAAAACATTTGAAGGAAATTAAATAACGACATTTACAACAAATTGAGAAGGAATACCCAGATGACATGCTGATATCATCTGTTCCTATTATTGAACTCATAAATTTTCCAGAAAAGAGTGACCAAAGAGATCAAAGAATAAGCTCTTATGATAAGAAACTCTAGTTTAGCGTAAAAGGGGTCTTAAGGAAGGGATTTTGGGTCATAGATTACTCCAAACTGATATTCTGATTTCCCCTTCCACAAATTTTTGGCAGTATAATATGAAATTTACTTCTCTAAAAACTCAGTGAATCAAAAGAATTCAGGTTTAATATATAGATATGACCAAGCATGTTATGTGTTTATGTAGAACACTGCATAATTTGTATGCCTATGAGAGCTTATGAATTCAATATTGCAATTTGGTTTGATGCTAGTTAGTTTCAGCATTGCATTTACTGTCTGGTGAAACTTCTAAAGCAACACACACACACATATAAGGCAAGTTAGCAGTCTTTGAGGGAATATAGCTTCCACTCAAAAATTGAACCTTAAACCTGCAGACTAAATCATTATGTTTTCATCGGCATGAAAATGATTATTTTCATCGCTGACCATAATTTATCATGTAAGAATAACATACTCTTATTAATTTCCTCTCATGATTCATGTAGTAACATTGAAAAAGGGAAGTCTGACAACAAGCTTTTATGAGAGAAAACAGGAAAAGAGAGATGACATGTTCTACAAATATTTTCCAGAAGAACAAAGCTTCTATAAGAGTATATATTTACAATGAAATAAATCGTCGAGAAAACAACAATTGTCCGGTATCTTCCCCAGTAAGCATCCGCAAGGAAAGCCCCAACAAGAGGAGTGAGATAGCATGTTCCTTGCCAGGTAGTGACATTTCTTGCACCAGAGACATGTCCTTCATGTAGTCTTCTTGTAAGATAGATAACGAGATTTTTTGCGATGCCGTAATATGCTAAACGTTCACAACACTCATTGCCTGAAATTCACAATAAAACATGTTATGAGCAGTAAATACTGTTTAAAATGCGAGGGCACCACTTTATTACCTAAAATAAATGGGCAAGCTTTCCAATTGCCAGTATTCTGCTTAAGAACAGGCTTCCCCTTAAAGTCGACCGAGCCATCTCCTGTGTATTGCCTGCTCCTTCCATCCTTCAGATATAACAATACAACAGAGCTACAGATGGCTTTCCTTTTAGGGTTCAAAAAGGGAAAGAATGGCACCAACAATGGAAAAACCACATATCTTGCAAATACAACATTCTTTCTTTGAGTATCAGAGGGAGAGGAATATAGAAAAACAGAAACGATGGACCACTAGGCAAAAGATTTATATGTAAAAGCAATGCAGTTTATATGGCCTGTATTAATGTCAGGCATCAGCTATCCTGGGCAATAGATATTTTTTAACCAAAATCGAGTGATTCACTCTTAAGGCAGAGGCAAAAAGAAATGAATTAGTAAATAAATCCATTCTCAAGTCTTACTGAAATGTTCGAATACAGTCACCGAGATGAAAAATGATTACCATCGACTCATCATACATTAGGTCCTGGCCTTCATCGGAGGATTCCGGACCGTTCATCATCCCGCCAATTAGAATGAACAGTAATGAAAAGACCGCCTAATTCTGGAAAACTAGAGTAACAAGCAGACATGATTCATACTTAGAATATGCCTCTACAGACGCAATCCAGTAATAAACCCAGCATTTCAGAAACTAATAAATCAAACTGTTTCGTTAAACACTCACTCAGTTCAATCAAGTTTTGCAGCTATTTTGAAATATCCGGCTGCAAGTCAAGCTATGGAGAGGGAGCTATCATCCTCAATGGAACCCATATCTTCGTCAGAAGCCTTCCCTTTTACTTGGGTTTTGACAGCGACAAGAGACAAACGGAAAAGTGAACTTGATATTTGAAGATTGACCAAGTTCAAGAGAGAGATATTTGATGAATTCCGACGGATGATTATTGGGAATATTGATGATGCAAAATTTTTAAGGGAAAATTACACACAGGTCCCAAGGAACAGAGATATTTACATTTAAGTCCCTTCAAATGACAATTACACGGGAAGTCCAGGGACTGTACGTAATTATTTCATATGAGTAAAAGACCTTATTGCCCTTCTACTTCTTCCTTCTCTCTCTCTCTCTCATCTCTGGACCTTCGATATTTCCTTCTTTGCGTTTCGGCTCTCCTACTCGCGCTAGCTTCCTCCTCCACCACTACCACCGACGAGCTTCCCTTCACCTCCACCGTCACCACCATCACTCTCACCGGTGGTGAGAACCAAGACTTGGACCGATCCGGAACGCGTAACCTCCCTCCTTCAACTATCGGTTTCCAACCTTTCCATCCCCCTCGTCTCCTTCTTCCTTCTCTCTCTCTCTCTCCTCTCTCACCTTACTCGCTCTCTTGAGAATTGCTTGCGAACGCCTGCGAAATCCGAGAAGGTCAACGTGGTGGTGGAGAGATTTTCCGATCCTGGGCCGAGTTCCGGTGGAAGATCGTCCCAATTGACTCTTGCATCCATGGCCTCTCTCATCCATGAGTTGCGGATGAGAAAAGAGAGCATTTGTTGTTGTAAATAGAGGTTGGGGAATGCAAAAGTATGTAAAAGTTGTTGTAAATATACGCATTTTATGTTGTTATTACATGCATTTGTTGTTGTAAATAGCCTCCTGGAAGTGATAGCGAAAAAATCCATGTTTTGAAAAGTTGTTGTAAATATATGCATTTTATGTTGTTATTACATGCATTTTCTGTTGTTAATCGCTTCTAGAAGTGAGAGAAGACAAATTCAGAGTTTTCAAAAGTTGTTGTTAATACATGCATTTTATGTTGTTAATTTATGCTTTTCCCGTTGTTAATCGCTTACCGGAAGTGAGAGAAGACAAATTCGGGGTTTTTAAAAGTTGTTGTTAATACATACATTTTTCGTTGTTAATTTATGTTTTTCCCGTTGTTAATCGCTTCCGGAAGTGAGAGAAGACAAATTCGGGGTTTTCAAAAGTTGTTGTTAATACATACATTTTCTCATTTGTTAATTTATGCTTTTTTCTGTTGTTAATTTCGGAAGTGAGAGAAGACAAATTCGGGGTTTTCAAAAGTTGTTGTTAATACATGCATTTTATGTTGTTAATTTATGCTTTTCGTTGTTAATCGCTTCCGGAAGTGAGAGAAGACAAATTCGGGGTTTTCAAAAGTTGTTGTTAATACATACATTTTCTCGTTGTTAATTTATGATTTTTTTTGTTAATCGCTTACGGAAGTGAAAGAAGACAAATTCGGGGTTTTCAAAAGTTGTTGTTAATACATGCATTTTATGTTGTTAATTTATGCTTTTCCTATTGTTAATCGCTTACGGAAGTGAGAGAAGACAAATTCGGGGTTTTCAAAAGTTGTTGTTAATACATACATTTTTCGTTGTTAATTTATGCTTTTTTTGTTGTTAATCGCTTCGGAAGTGAGAGAAGACAAATTCGGGGTTTTCAAAAGTTGTTGTTAATACATGCATTTTATGTTGTTAATTTATGCTTTTTTCGTTGTTAATTGCTTCGGAAGTGAGAGAAGACAAATTCGGGGTTTTCAAAAGTTGTTGTTAATACATACATTTTCTCATTGTTAATTTATGATTTTTTGTTGTTAATCGCTTCCGGAAGTGAGAAGACAAATTCGGGTTTTCAAAAGTTGTTGTTAATACATGCATTTTTCGTTGTTAATTTATGTTTTTCCTGTTGTTAATCGCTTCCGGAAGTGAGAGAAGACAAATTCGGGGTTTTCAAAAGTTGTTGTTAATACATGCATTTTCATTTGTTAATTTATCTTTTCCGTTGTTAATCGCTTACGAAATGTTTGCTTTGATTGTTTCCTTTTTTATGCACTATGGGCAAGAAAGTAATTTTACGCTCGAAATAATTACGAAGTCCCAAGGGACTTCGTGTAATTTTGTCATTTGAAGGAATCTAAATGTAAATATCTCTGTTTCTTGGGACTTGTGTGTAATTTTCCCAATTTTTAATGGCCAACACCTTTGTGGAGCACTGGCACGTAAGCTGCCTTCGGTGGCCCTTATCATGGTTCGATCCGTGCAAACAGTGCACACGCGAAATCCAAAAAAAAAAACAAATCTTTAACAATTCGATTATTATTATTATTTTGCATAAATTTTTAAATTAATTTTCATAATTTGTTTAATTCAGATCAATTCTAGTAAACTGATTTTGTCATAAGGTTGACTCTTATACACTATAATATAAAACATTTATAACTTGCTGCATGATCGTGCCCACTGCGTTTGAGAGGTAAATTGAGAGGAACTGGTCAGGAAGTAGCTGACATGTTGGGCAGAGGCGGAGGCAACGTTTTCAGCTTTAGAAACCAAATTTTTGGTGCAAAGAGCAAGAAATGAGTAATGATCCTTAGTTAGCTTTTAAACAAAACACACGTTTTCAGATCAAGTACTGATGTTGAAAGAGAAGACAGTTCTCAACAATTCATATGGAAGATAACTCATTCGACCTTTTGTCTATAACCTAAACAAGTTCAATAAGAGAAACGCCTCCAGTGTTGGGATGAAATATATGACAGCAAAACATTGGAAAAATTACACAAGAA
Source organism: Acacia melanoxylon (assembly GCA_019022615.1). Lineage (NCBI taxonomy): Eukaryota > Viridiplantae > Streptophyta > Magnoliopsida > Fabales > Fabaceae > Acacia > Acacia melanoxylon. Next base: position 2,923,215 of record JAFJYJ010000055.1, read on the forward strand.
TTTAAGGAAGCACGTATAGTATACTGATGATAATTTACAAGTATGCGTCGGATGCAAAGAGTTTTTGACCAGACACACAATGAACATTTTCTTTTGTCCGTAGAGATAAATGATACATAACATCCGCAGAAATAAATATGTTACATGATTGCTGAGCATCTTTGATTCAGGAACATAACAGTCATAATCATGGATGTAGTCCTAATCTGCCACATCATTTCCGACCCTTTCTGCGTAGATTTTCTGTAAAAATGCCAGAAGAATCTTAAGAAGCCTTCTTCTGCTTGTACTTTCCAGCGCAGACTAGGTAAACCAGAAAATTGAACAAGCTGAGTCCTGCTAAAAGCCAGAAAAAATAATCCAGATGACCTTCATTCAAGTTATCAGCAATCCATCCAATCTGTCCACCTTGTGTGGTTAGGTAAGTTACAACAGTAACAATGAAGGAGCTCAGGTAATTTCCCAAGGACGTAGTCAGTAATGACAGGGCGCTGCATAAACTCCGCATCGCATCCGGAGATTGGTCGTAGAAGAACTCAAGCTGCCCAATGAATGTGAATACCTCTGCTGCACCCAACAGGAAATACTGAGGGATTTGCCAAAATATACTAATGGGCACGGCAACTTCCTTATCAACAAGGCCTAGCTCCCTTGCAAGCTGCAGGCGTTTAATCTCCAGAATAGCAGCTGCTGACATGCAAAGGACTGATATAAGAAGGCCAATTCCCATTCTTTGCAACTCTGAGAAGCCCCTTTCCTTGCCTGTAAATTTCTTTGCGATTGGAACGATTATCCTGTCGTAGATGGGGACCCAGAAAATAACGCTTATGACATCAAAAGTTGAGAGGGAGGCTGCAGGAATGGTGAATGAACCGATACTTGTGTCCATCATTGATCCTTGTTCCACAAACATAGTGGACATCTGAGCATAAACAGCAGAGAAAACAATTCCAGATGCCCAAATTGGAAACATGCGGACCAATATTTTCAATTCCTCCACCTGGGTCACAGTGCAGATTCTCCATTGATTTGAATAGTCCCCACTTTTGATCTCAACATCAGAGACTATGGCTGCTTTATCAAGGCACCTTCATTGGGGAATAAAGAACAAAAAAATGAGAATATTTAGCTGACTATGAACAGAAATCCATTTCATTTTTTAATATATGAAATTTAAAATGAACAGCATGTTAAAAATTCTAAGCAGAGAAGGATGATGCTTCAGCCACAAAGACATCAGTATGAAAGTTTGTTAATTTAGTAAAATGGGGAAAAAAATGCATTCAAGAGAAAGAGTAAAGACTTAGCATAGGTTTTCTGCAAGAATGTTTCCCATCCTAGACTATTCTAGAAGAGGAAAGAAGCAAACAACAACAACAATAACAATGAAACAATCAGTAGATCAATCATTAACCTACCCAAAGGAGAAACCATAACAAGAGTTTTCTGTAATTTCCATCCCCTCTTGAAAATTGTTTAAAACGGGATAGTTCTTCCCTTTATGGTATGTACATTAACATGGAAAACAATAATGCAGACTCTTTTTATCATCTGGAGTAGGAGAATTCTTATGCACGCAAGGGTCTAAAATTTAAACAAACAAACTGTAAATGATCAGAAAAATATGAAATTGTTATCAATTAGGCAACATAAATAAAGATGTGGTTTCATAAAAAAGTATATAACTAACGTGCTTTCACTTCAACCACTTGACAGTTGACACAACAACATACACATGACAAGCAGATTGATATAAACCTCAAAAATAAATAAATCACCCTATGCAAATAGATCTCAGAACAAGGGCAACTAATTCAAAGAGGTATTATTTCATAAGAGTTTATGATTTTACGGTTGTATTGAGCCAATAATGTTTTCCACCTATCTATGCAAATGTTTAACTGAGTAACAATAACTAAGTGGGCCCAAAAAAGTAACATAACTAAACAACAACTATCTTGCAAGAACCAAAGCAGAAAACTCTTCCTATACGGACTGTAGTAGGGCCTATATTCTCATACAAAAGCAATTGATTTCCTTCTTAGATTAACAAAGTATACATCACAAACGAAATCAAAGTCAACATGCATACAAAAAGGCCACCTTTCCAATATATGTGAATTAAAGTAGGGCAAAAATACCATTAGGAACATAACATGAAATTCAAAGTGGTGAATTACGTTAGTTCATCACTATGTGCCAGTTTCCTACTTCCTTCAATTGCAGAGCTCTTATCTGGTGTCTCATATAGGAGACTACTATCCACTGGAAGATCCAGACTCCGTTTCCAGAAAGATGCAACCACAACTTGGCACATTCTTGTAATAGGGCTTCCCCCTGGCTTTTGAAACCTATAGAGGGGTGTGCCTAAAAAGAAGCTTACAATAGCTAAGCCCATAAATACAGCAGGAATGCCAAATCCAAGACCCCAGCCTGCATTTTCTTGGATCCATACAATTAAACTGCTTGATACAAGAGCACCAATGTTAATAGAAAAGTAAAACCAATTGAAAAAGGATCCCTTTTTTGCCCTTTCCTTAGGATCAGTATCATCAAACTGATCAGCCCCAAAGGATGACACACATGGTTTGATTCCACCGGTCCCAAGTGCGATCAGATAGAGACCAAAGAAGAATACAGCATATTGAGCAGGAGTAGCTGATGGACATACAGAACCCACACATTCTGCAGGCTTTAATGCTGGAGCAGATGCAGAAAGACTCAAAGTACACATTCCCTGCCGAAAACAATCACATCAGATAAACATTTGACTGAAATTAAAGAACCATTACTAGAACACAAGGCAAAAGAATAGACAGATGAAATGCTGCTATAAAAACCATTTATTCCAAATATTGAATTTTTAAATTGTTCAGAAAAGAAAAGGAAAAATACTTCACTCTAAAGGAACCATAGAGATGAGAGAAATAATCTTTTATGATAAGAAATTCAACTTTAGAAACTGATCTTCTGATTTCCCATTCTAAGATTTTTTTTGACCGCATAATGTATGATTTTCTACCATATTCCCCTCCTTCTTTGATTTATAAAATTAAATTGTCAAAAGAATTCAAATTTTAGTAAGGGATAAGACAAAGCAATTGCTTATGTGAAATACTGCAGAGTGTGTATCCCCAGGAGAAACTTAAACGTAAAGATACAATTATCAGAACTTGGCCTAATGTAAATTTGCATTCCCACTTCATCTTACATCTACTGTGGTTAAACCTCTGAAATAATGGAAGTTGTATTTCAAGCAGTATTTAGGTGAATTACCACACATATGAACTCCAGAAAAATATTAGCTTCCACTAAAAATTAACCCTTAGACCACCTGTCCAAACCATTATGTTTCCTATCAATATGAAAATGATAATTTTCATGTTGTTTCAAAATAGAATCAGGCAATAATGGCATGCCCATTAACATTATCTCTCACAATTAATGTAGAAAACCATGAAAAAGAAACCATAACAAAAAGGCAACAGGTCCTATTTGTCATGAACGGGAAAAGAGAAACAGCAAGTTATGAAATATTTGCTGGATGAACAAAGCTATAGAATTATATAATTACAAGGAAATAAATCGCTGAGAAGGTGGCAATTGTCCAGTATCTTCCCCAATAAGCATCTGCAAGGACAGCTCCAATAAGAGGAGTAAGATAGCATGTTCCTTGCCAGGTAGTGACATTTGTAGCAGCAGAAACATTCCCTTCATGTAGTTTAGTTGTAAGATAGGTAACAAGATTTGTTGCGATGCCATAGTATGCTAAACGCTCACAACACTCATTGCCTGTAATCCATATTGCATAAGAATGTTATGAACAGAATATATTGTTTGATATTGAGTGAGACCACCACAGTCTTACCTAAAATAAATGGACAAGCTTTCCAATTGCCAGTATTCTCCCTAAGAACAGGATTCCCCTTAAAGTCAACAGAGCCATCTCCTGTGTACTGTCCGCTCCTTTTGTCCTTCACATATAATGTAAACAATTATACAACAGAGCAAGAAACCATTTTCATTTTAGTTGTTCAAAAGGAAAAGAACTGCACTATGGGTAAAACACTTATCTTGCTAGACAACAATCTATCTTTGAGCGTCAGAGGGAAAAGACATCCAGGGATGAACTAATATATTAAATAAGATCTTAATGTGAAAGAACAGTAGTTTATGTTGCTACTATGAAAAGCATCAGTTGTCCTAGTAATAGATATGTTTTAACTATGATCAAGTGAATTGCTCTGAGAGACAAGAAAAAAAGAAGAAGAAGAAGAAGAAGAAGAAAAAAAGTAATTAGATGAATAAACAATCAAATAAATACATTATCCATTATCCAGTCAATTAAAAAGTTCAAATTATGGAAACATGACAAGAGACATTTGATTGATTAAAAGAGAATACTAAGAGAGAGAGAAACACGGACAAACACTGATTAGGTCACCATTATAACGCAATAAAAAGCTTTGACAAATCCGTGGAATGACAGGGTGCTCACCAGACACCAGTATGCAATTATTGTAAGTTATTTATACAATTTGATCTGCCCCAAACCACCAAACAAAGCCATCCCCACTGAAGAGTGATACACAGTTTTCTTTTATCATGGGAAGCTAAATATCTCATATGAAATGTGCCTCTAGACGAAAAAATATAAAGGTAGCGGGTTTCAAAATAAACACTCCATACAAAGTTTATCCCCGATTTGGAAACAGATGATCATCATACATAATCATTCTTGCAAACACAACGCCCTTCACTGGAGGATTCCAGATCGGTCAACGTCGCACCAATTAAAATGAGCAGTAACACAAAATGCACCAAGAAAAAAAAAATCTTTAATATTAAATCTAGATATTTTGTTGAAAACCAAACTTACGTTCAGAATACCCATTTTGTATTCCTCCTGATACGAAGTGCTAGGTAGTCTAGTGGCTAACCTAAATGAATTGGACGGGGAGGGAAGCTCCCCACTCATCCAATCCAAGGTACTATACATACACCGATGGTTGACCAAATATTATCACAACAATGAAGGAGGATATGGCTTATCTCTAGCATTTGCCTTCACCATAGCCAAACAAATCAAAGTCATACAGTCCCTCAAACAGTCATTCAATTCAATCAAACTTTGCGACTAAATAAGAATATCCACATAAAGAAAGAAACCTGAAGAAGAGCTTGTTCCACTTCCACGAGCGAGTTATCATCCTCAATGGAACCCATGTCTGTCTTCTGCCTCTTCCTTGATAGTGAAATAGATATATTGTCAAATTATATATAAATATAGCCCAGCCTCTTCAGATGGATGGCGTGGAAGAAAAGGCCACAGCTTCTCGATTTGCGAGAAATCGAAATAATAACGCCCAATCCAATTCGACTCAATAATTGAGAATCAATTACTGGAATTGAAATTTGAAGGTAATAAAGGAAGAAAAATCGAATACGCGATAAGATAAAAGGAGGAGAAATTAAGCGGAAAATTGGAATATAATATTCATTAACAACGATTTGGCAGGTTATTTGCACAGAGAGAGGGAGAGAGTGACTTCTTGATCACTTGCGAAGGAAAGAAAGCACAAATGAAAGGAAAGCTTCAATTGGTTAGGGATTTCACTTTTCCGATATTCATGTGTAGGAGTGTTGATCAAGGAAACCTATCTTCGTCTTTTAGGATATTGGTAGTAGTTTTCAGTTGCCTCCAACTACTTTTCAAGATCCAGTATTTATTTTTAAAATATATTGGTTTCGTTTAAGAATAAAATTAAAAATAATGAAATTAATTATGAATTCAGTCTTTTAAACAAATAATTGTGTTATATTGCTTTTTCCAAAAATGCTTAAATTTTTTTTGAGATCTCTCTTATGATAATTAGATTTCGGTTGAAGCGTAGGCGTAGGAATGGGTTGGTGGAATGGACAGAGGTTGTTAAGCATCAAATATTACATCTGCAATAATAAATTTAATTACATATTTTATAATGTTGAAAAAGAAGCTGTAATTATAAGTGTTGAAGATATGAATTGAATTTGAATTATTGTTAGTTTTCGAATTTGAATTAATGTTATTAGATTAGAATTAGTTATCAGAAAAAGAGGAATATTTGAAAGGTTTTACCTACTATTATTGTCTTCAGTTGTTAACCTCTCGTTGTATAAATTTACCTCATTCAAGGAAAATTATGAATGAACGAATGAATGAAAAAGAGGAAATACTCCTCCTACGGTTTGAATTTTAACGTGGTATCGAGGCGTTCGATCTAGGAACCTAAAGTCTTATATTTTTTCTCTTATTACCCAACCAAATCCCTAATTTCCCAAATTTCCATGGAGAACCCCCGACTGCCATCAATTTGGCCTTCCCACTGTCCTCCATGGGAAACTTGAATCCTTTTTTTTTTGGGGGAAATGACTAATAGCCACCAAATCTTGAATCCATTTTTCTTGTGAAATGGCTAAAAACCACCGAATCTCGAATCCCTTTTCTTGTGAAATGGCTAAAAGTCACTGAATCCGAATCCTTTCTACTTGTGAAATGCTAAAAGCCACCGAATCTCAAATCTTTTCTACTTTGTGAAATGGTAAAAGCCATCGAATCTAATCCCTTCTTGTGAAATGGTAAAAGCCATCGAATCCTTCTTTCTCTCATTCTTATTATTATGTATCTTTCATCGATGAATGTCTTTAGAACGCTTTGGATCTCATTACTCAAGACCATTGCAGATGAATGTACTCGAATTTAATATGTATCTTTCATCGATGAATGTACTCGAATATGATCTTTCGTCGATGAATGTCTTTCGAATCTTTGGATCTCATTACTCAAGACCTTGCGAAGAAGAATTAGTTGTCTATCTCTATGCCTCCTATTCCAGCATCTTCTCAAGAGATTGGCAAGTTGGGCATGAACGACATTCATGCACCAACTTGAGAAGGAGTGTTGAATATATGACTTGAATTTGAATTATTATTTGAATTTGAATTATTGTTAGTATTTGAATTTGAATTAATGTTATTAGATTAGAATTAGTTATCTAGAAAATAGGAATATTTGAAAGGTTATTACCTCTTATTGTCTTCGATTGTTAACCTCTGCTTGTATAAATTTACCTCATTCAAGAGAAAAATTATGAATGAACGAATGAATGAAAAAGAGGAAATACTCCTTTAGATCGAATTTTAACAATAAGGTTTATGAGCATATCCTAATCTAATGAGATTATCAATTGATTACTCTAAAATGTAGCACTATTAATTTGCTTTCTGATAATAAGTCAATAACAGAGTTACAACCTTTTAGTTGTAATGATCAATCTATCTGTTTAATCATCCTTACCAATTAATAACTTTTGACGCTTAAAGGTTATTTTAATCTTTTGGGAGAAAAGAGACCATGATTACGGCAACTTAAATAACTTTATTTTTTTTTTGATACAAATAACTTTATTTAAACCCAGCAAAAATATGTTGAAAATAAAATGGGCTTGAAGTTTCTATAAACTTGAGTATGATATGGGCTTGAGCCCAAAGTTAGATCCAAGAATGTTTATTTAGACTTGGCTAAGTTTGAGTGGAAGTTTTCAGACATACTAAAACGTAGGTTTACCCATAGAAGTTGCATCTAACGGAATGGACTTACCCCTTATTTTTTGGTTTAACTGACGAAAGGGTCAGACTTCCTCACCAAAAGAGATGGGGTTCGATCCTGGAGTTGGTCACGGCTTATTTGGGGAAGCGATCCTGCAGGTCTACGGTAAGAATAAGAACAATTACGTGGACTTTATTATATTCATTCGCTTCCTCTCCACAAAAAAGTACATACTTCCTCCGGTCTTACATTCAGTAAATTTTTTTAAGATATTATATATCAGTTTATAAGTTAGACAAATTAGTTTAAAGAAAAATGATAAATATAAATGGTAAATATAAATCCCTTAAAGTAATTTATTTAGCTTCTTAATCTCTCTAAAAAAGTCCAGCACGAATTATTTCGCCTTATTTGAGAGTGGAGAACAGAATGTGAAATGAAAAAAAAAATGGTTCGAGGAGAATTATTGAAGGGGGTTTGAATTGAGTTTGGTGGAAAAATATGAATAGGCTCCCACGTCGCCTTGTTCATCATGAAGCTGCAGAAAAAACACATTAGAATATTGTATATATATATTTGTGTTTTTTTATTACTACATGAGCATTTCATAATCTATTTCATGTTTCATATAAACGAATGATTTTTTTTATTATTATATATTTTCCTCATTTAAGGATAGTTTCCATTATCAAAGTATGATAACTTGTTAATTAAGATTGACCAGATCAATGATGAAAATAAAAAAAATATCCAAATACCAAATCTGACCTCCATATAACTTGTGTAGAGGAGAATAAGCTCTTGAGAATATCAAAGAAAAAATATCTTCTTTTTTTGTGTAAAGAATTCAATAATTCCGTACCTAATCTTTTAAAAAACAATTGTACAGTATTTTTGTGTTTACACGCCAAAAGAACGAGGTTCTCTTTTTTAATAGGCTATTTTTTTTAATAAGTGAATAAGCTATATTAACAAATTATATGACTTTTCTGATACTATTTTCTTTAATATGGATAAGCTATATTAATAAATTATATGACTTTTTCGATACTATTTTCTTTAATATGGATCTTTTTGTTATTTTCCTTTTTTAAAAAAAAAAATTTGTTGCCTTTGATGTTTGATTCTCTATTCCTTAGGTGGCAGTGATCCTAAAGTTGACCGTTCTTTAAAAGTCACAAGAGGGAAAACAGTCAATAATAAGGTCAATTTTTTGTTTTAAAATTTTTATCTTTGGACTTTGGGGTCGTTGAAGAGATTCTAAATTAAATTTCCTTTAACTTGACCATCATTTTTTAGTCTTTCAGGAAAACACCAAAAAAAGAGGGGGGGGGGGGAACAGTTGAGAGAACGGTCCCTTCAAGGAGCAACAGCAACATAGGAATTCTTGTCCATGAAAAATATTTTTCTTACCTTAATATAGGAGCTATATACCGTTACGGTATAGAACACAAACGTCTACCGGACGATTGGACTAGTGAATTGATGTAGGATCTTTAGTCTTATCTTAGATATCTATGGATGAGATACCCAGATAGATAGGAGATCACAGAGCTTGAACACAAGGGTTTTCACCCAAAGGCGTAGGGTGTGTGCTCTGTGTATGCAATATGGTAAATAGGTTGGGAGAGAATGTTTTTGTATCGTGCACATTTTGGATCCTTCCTATTTATAGAGGAGGTGTCCTGACCGTTATTGGCAGCTTTCCTGCCTTTCCACTCAGCGTGTCCTTCCCCCATCATTCATGATGATGGGGATCGTGGGTTCCCGAGGTCCTAGGATCATGGGATCATGGATCCTGTTCCAGTAGGAGCACGTTGGTGGGCCTTATCTTCCGAGGCCCGTTTATCTCGGTCCATAACAGTTGCCCCTAAGCTCGGTCGTTTAGGTTTCTGATCTGCTGAGTTGATTTTATTGTGGAAGATTTTGTCGCTAAGCCCGACTTTTGAAATCGAGTAGGCTTCGAACCTTTAGCCTTCGAATGCCCGACTTTATACTCGGGTATTCATTGATCCTCTCATATCACCCTCCCGTGTAGATTGAGGACGAGTTGCACATCTTAACTCCCGCCCTGGCGATTAGCTAATTTTACTAGGCGCCCTTTCATTTACCCGCGTAGCATCGGATAACCTCTATTTTGAGGCCTGCAGACACGCGTCCCCAAACGCCGCCTTCGGTTATCGTGCCCATTAATGGCCCCTGGCGTTTCACACGTCTTTTAACCCGTCAGTCATGATTACTCAATGGTTTTCACCTCGTAATTGTCACGGCGGTTGGCGCTTTGGGGTTCTTAGGCGCTTCCTCGCCTATATATTCTAACCCTTTCATCTCATTCTTCACTTTTGCACTCACTAAGACTTCTGAAGCGATTGAAGAAGCCTCCATTTGCAGAGCATTCCTTTGCTGTTCTTTCTCAGAAAGTAGTTCCCTCTCATCACGTTCCGATACTACACTTGATCTCAACGTTTTTGCTTGCTAAATATGCGTATGATTTTCAATTGAACTGTATAACTCCTCTTCTACCGCATTTCCCCTTTTGGTAATTTCTCTGTTTTGTGTTCTTGAGTTTTCTGGGTAGTATTTCTTTGCATTCGTAGGAGCTCCTTTTGAATCCATAATTTTCAAGCAATTCTGGGCAATCTGGGTTTAGCGCTGATAGGGTTGTTTGCGCCTATAGCCTCTTATCATTGACAAAGATGGATCCTGATCCCGAGATGCTAGTAGACATGTATGGTAGACCTATCCCGGAGGAAGATAAGGAAATTCTTAAAAACGTCCCTGGTACGGCCAAACAGTGGCTATGGTCCATTCTTCCTACTGAAGAAGAAAGGATGACAAGATTACTTGGCCCTACTCGGGGGGTGTCTCTTCTCGGGGAGGTGCAAGAAGGGGGAATGTTCGAGATATACCATTGTCGTTATCTATTTCGGCCGCAAGTGCACCAGCTTCTTCGTCGGCCCCTTCTTCCTCGACGCCCGCGGTTAATAATCCGCCGACCATGTTTCGAGGTTGTAACCCTTGCGAAAGTTTCCATCATAAGGCGACCGAGCTTATCCGCCATGGCCAAGAGAGAGAAGTCGATTTACTTATTGACAAATGTCGCTGCGACATCGGGCCGCCGTCGACTTCAGCTGCTGCTTCTCAGATTCCTCCTGTCCCTTTGTTCTGTGATACTCGTCGTGTCACTCTTGTTACATCAGGTATACTTGATGATTCTGACTCTTCCCTTTGTTTTTTTTTGTTTATTATAGGTATTAGATGTCTTCCCCTTCTCACCCATCTCATCAATCCGAGATCGGAGAATCTGCCCTTTCAGGGTCTTCTCGGATGACGTCGGGTAAGGAATATGCCATTAGCGTCTTCAGAACCGAGTACGGAATAAAATGTCCTTGAAAGAGCTTGACCGAATCATCCGAGGTAGCCAGGGATATAGCGTAGTTTTGCCTTCAGCGAACGAATAAGTGGCTTCTGGTCGGTTATCTGATAAATGTGGCCATTTCTTTTATTTTTATCGGGATGTAATTACCCGTCTTGGCCTTCAATTCCCTTTTTCCGACTTCCAAATGTGCCTACTCCGTCACCTGCACCTGGCCCCTTCACAACTACACCCGAATGGTTGGGCCTTTGCCTTAGCGTTTGAGAATTACTGCATAAAGCATGAACTCAAGTGTTCTGTCCCCGTGTTCTGCAGCTTCTTCACACCTTTGGAAAACAATGTCACCATAGAGGAAGAGAAGATGTGGTTTGGTTGGACGTCACTTCGTGCTTGCCATGGACGAAAATTTCTAAAGCCCTTTACAGACTCCTGGAAAGGGTTTAAGTCCTCTTTTTTCAAAGTAGTTGCCAAACCCGGGGAGTTACCTTGGTTTCTCCAGAGGAGCCCGTCCGGGCATATTGAAGAGCGCTTTCCGCTATACTGGGGTGAAAGTCATCACAAGTTTCAGTCCAAGGACTTTTTACCCGCCCCTTCACAATGTTCCGATTCCGAGGATGAAGCCATTGTTAAGTTAACCACACTTGTCAGTAAAAAGGGGCCTTTGGTGGACTCGGCCGATTATATTATCTCTAACAAATCAAAACTCGTCATGGGTATGATATTCATTGCTTTCATCATCCTTTGTTTGTATTTCCTCAGATGTATGATGCTATTTATTTTCTTTTCAGGTGATCAAATGGGGAAAAGGCCCGAGTATCTTGACGTGACTTGTCGTCGGGAGATGGCCCATACACCCACGGGCGGAAAATGAGCACCCCCCAGTGGAGAGCCTAGCATTCCCCCGACTGCCAAGAAGGCAAAAACTTCTAAGAAGAAGAAAGCTACCGCTCCTTCTTCCTCAGTTCCCGAGCCCGAGATTCCACAAGATGTGCCTTTGGGATCAGTTCAGGGCCCTTTAGTCCGAGTTCCCTCTTCCTATCTTTGGGAGGGCAACTGCCCTCCAGGTCTTCGCAAAGGTCTTCGTGCTCCCCCAAACTATTTCGATGGGAAGAGACTGGCTGAGAGTGAGAAGGAGAAGCTCTTGGAGCTGTCTTGCGCCAGCTTGAAGAGCGCCGGCGTATGTCAGCTAGTTGCCCATCTAAAGGAGAAATTCGGGGTCAATGAAAAGGACCTAGACGCACTTGAAGAGGAGAAGAAACAAATTGAAGAACGGTTAACCCAAGCGCTCGAGGACTTGGAGTTAGTAAAGGGCCAGAAGGAGAGTTTGGACTTGGAGCTTCAACGCGCCCGTGACAACCTTCATAAGGCTGAATCCGAGATTACCCGGAGGCTGCAGATTCACAAAGAGGACTTAGAGGGCATGAGCCAGCAAAAAACTATGATTTCGGCCCTAGAGTCCGAGTTGGCATCTTGCAAGAACGCGACGTCCTCCGAGTTGGCTTTGTATAAGGATGTTCTCTCTGTTTCTGAAGCTGATGTTGCCAAGCTGAAGAACGGCATCTCGGATGCTTTTGCAAATGCCCTGGAGCAGGTTCAATTTTTGAACGCCACGGTGACGTTGAATCTGGAAGGGGTGCATATGAATGCCTATGTTGACGACGAGAAATTTTTCCCTGCTCCTAGCTCCGTGGTGGTTCCGGAAGCCGATGGGGAAGGCCAATCTCTTCCCCCGAACTGATCGTCTTAGTCCGTAATTTGCTTTTTACTTTGTTGCTTTGCCCGTCTGGGCTTTTTGTAATAGACAATCTATTAAATGACCGTCATTTTTTCTTTTTATCCGAATTGACTCATTTTCATCTTTGCGCTTACTGCTTTTCTATTGTCGTCTTTAATAGAAGTTAGGATCCGACGTGATTAGTGTCGGGAAACCTTTATCAATCGATACTCCTAGTCATTTTAGACTCGGGGTATGTTTTTCTTTGGCGGCTTTGCCGCTATGACATATTTCGCGTAATCGGGCTTTTTACCCTGAGTCGCTCATGTCCTATATTGATACTCACCTTGTCGTTTTAGACTCGGGGTATGCTTTTCTTTGGCGGCTTTGCCGCTATGACATATTTCGCGTAATCGGGCTTTTACCCTGAGTCGCTCATGTCCTTCATGAATGAGTTAAAACCCGGTCTTTCACACCACATGATTTATGAAGGAGTTTCGAACCTCTATTCATACATGTCATATATTCACTTGCAGATTGCCAAATACGGGCTCCGTGACCCTATATTCTTTATTCCTTCAGTCCACGAAGTTACATCAAATTTGATTCACATGGGAATTTACATGCACTTGTGACTGGTTTTCCTGAAAATAAAGCTAAGTGAAATTGCAAAAAGCAGAATTAAAATTGGAAACTAATCTCCCCGACTTTAGCTATAGTAGGCCTTAAGTTTGTCCGCGTTCCAGGTCCTTTTGATTGCTTTGCCGGTCAAAGATTCCAGCACATAGCCTCCTTTTCCGAGTTCATCTGTAATACGGTAAGGTCCTTCCCAATTCGTGGCGAGTTTGCCATTCCGAGTATTTTTATTGCCAATGTCGGCCTTCCGGAGTACCAGGTCGCCCTTTACGAATGAGTGTGGAATTACCTTCCTATTGTATCTCGAGGCGACGAGTTGCTTGGCGGCTAAATCCCGAAGGTGAGCTGTGGCTCTGACTTCATCTATGAGATCCATTTCTATCGCCAACTCTTGATCATTCCGCTCTTGCGAATGGTGTAGCTTTCTCCATGAAGGTTCCCCGACTTCGACTGGGATCATTGCTTCGCATCCATATGTGAGTCGAAATGGGGTCTCGCCCGTTGATGCCTCGAGAGTCCGATGTCCCCATAACACCGAGTGTAAATGTTCAACCCAACTACCCTTGACATCTTCCATACGCTCTTCAGTCCATCCACTATGAACTTGTTAGCTGATTCGGCCTGCCCGTTGGACTGTGGGTGTTCAACCGAGGCAAAATAATGTTTAATCTGAAAGTCGGCTGCTAATTTTTGAAAGTTTTTATCCACAAATTGGGTTCCATTGTCGGTCACCAACTCGGCTGGTATTCCAAAACGTGAAATAATGCTTCTCTTCGAGGAATTTCTCGCACATTTGCCGAGGTGATGGTCGCCAAAGGTTCGGCTTCAATCCATTTGGTGAAGTAATCCACCGCAACAATGAGCCACTTCAACCGTCCTTGCGCGCCTTGAATGGCCCCAATAAGTCCATACCCCATTTGTAGAACGGCCAAGGGGGGGCCGAGATCCGTGTCAACTCGGATGGAGGGTTCATATTATTCCGCTGTGTTTCTGGCAGCTTTCACATTTCTGGACATGATCCTTTGCATCCTGGGCCATAGTAGGCCAATAATACCCAGCTTGTATTGCTTTTCGAGCCAACGCCTTTGCTCCCATGTGCTGTCCGTTTATTCCTTCATGGATTTCTGCAAGTACGTATTGGGCTTCAAGTTAGTCGAGACATTTGGCCATCAGGGAGTGTAAGCCCCTTCGATATAACTGATCATTCATCATTGAATACGCGGCTGCTGTTCTGATCAGTCTCTTTGATTCCGCCGCATCTTCTGGAACGATTCCCCTCTCTAGATAGTTGGCAATTGGCTTTCTCCAATCGCGATTATCTGAAATAAGCATGATGCAACTCGGTTCTAGGAGATTTCGACGTATCACGATCAGAAGGTTACCGGACTTTTAGTGCTAGCGAGTTTAGACGGGACATCGGCTCTAATATTTTAGTCGAGGAATGTGCTCAATTTCTACTTCATCGAAATCAGCAATGATGTCCTTCACTTTTCGCAAGTATTTTGCCAATAACGGACCCTTGGCTTGGTAGGTTCCTTGTATCTGGGAAGCCACCAGTTGAGAATCGGTTGCTAAATGTACCTGTTAGGCTCTATTCTCCTTTGCTTGTAGTAAGCCTGCGATGAGGGCCTCATACTCGGCCTGATTATTTGATGTCGGGAAATCCAGCCGAAGTGATAATTCCATTGCAACTCCTTCAGGGCTCTCCACAATGACTTCGCCGCTTCCCTTTACATTTGATGAGCCGTCTACAAACATCTTCCATGGTTCCTTTTGTATTCCCTCCATTGGAGTGGACGGGGTTAACTCCATTAGGAAATCAACCAAGGCCTGAGATTTGATTGCTTGCCGGGCTTCGTAGCTGATGTCGAACTCGGACAATTGGATTGCCCAGCTTGTCATTCTTCCGGCTAAGTCTGGTTTATGCAGTACTTGACGTATGGGTTGATTGGTCCTGACGACAATAGAATGTCCATGAAAGTAATGGCAAATTCGCCTTGCCCGGTCCAAATAGTGCAAATGCCATTTTCTCCAACTTCTGAGATCTTAATTTGGAACTTTGTAAAACCTTGCTCACGAAGTATACGGGTTTTTGCCCCTCCTCCAGTTCTCGGACGAGAACGGCACTTACCGCTTCCTCTCCTACTGATAAGTATAGGATCAGTGTTTCTCCAGGTTTAGGTTTAGATAGCACCTTGGGGGAGATGCCAAACATGACTTTATCTTTGCGAATGCCTCTTCACATTCCGAGTTCCATATTCCTTGAACCTCTTTTTTTAGAAGTTTGAAAAAGGAAGTGACTTTTCAAACCGACTTAGGCGTAAATCTTGTCAACGCCGCCAATCGCCCGTCAATTGTTGGACTTCTTTTTTATTGACTCGGAGCCTTTATTTCCAACACCGCTTTGCATTTTTCGGATTGGCCTCTATTCCCGGTGGGTCGTAAAAAACCCAAGAATTTGCCCGATGGTACTCCGATTGCACATTTGGCGGGGTTGATCGATCCGATGTTTTCGCAATTTTTCAAATATCTCGTCGTGAGATCATCGACATGGTTGTTCTCTGCCTTCGATTTGACTATCATATCGTCGATATATACTTCCATGTTATTCCCCATTTGACTAGCAAAAACCTTAGTCATCATCCTCTGATAAGTAGCTCCAACATTCTTAAGGCCAAAAGGCATCACGTTGTAGCAGTAATTAGCGCTATTTGTGATGAAAGCCATCTTTTCTTGATCATCGGGATGCATGGCTATCTGGTTGTATCCCGAGTATGCGTCCATGAATGATAGGAGTTGAAAGCCCGAGGATTTATCCACCAGCTGATCTATGTTAGGCATTGGAAAGGCGTCTTTTGGGCATACCTTATTCAGATCTTTGTAATCAGTACAAACACGCCACTTCCCATTTGGTTTCTTAACCATAACCACGTTGGAGAGCCATGTCGTGTATTGTACTTCCATGATAAATCTGGCTTCAAGTAACTCCTCCACATGTGCTTCCAAGGCCTTAGACCGATTGGAGCCTTGCTTCCTCTTCTTTTGCACCACGGGTGTTGAGCCAGGGTGGATCGCCAAACTATGTCAACAGAACTCAGGGTCCATACCTGGAATTTCATAGGCTTTCCAAGCAAATACATCTTTATTTTCGACTAAGAATTTTTCAATTTCCCTACGGATCTCGGGATTCAATCCTTTCCCAAATTTTGTGATTTTGTCTGGGGTGTCCCCCAAGACATAGTCCTCGAGTTCATCATTTGATTCTGCTCTTTGGATTTTATCTTCTTCCCTCAAATCTAACTCCACAACCTGGACCGATCGGGCTTCCTTCTCTGATTCGCCTTTCTTTGAATTTTTACTACCTTTGACCGTGTCAAAGTAGCATTGCCGAGAGTCTTTTTGGTCACCTTTGACGGTAACCACTTTGTTTCTCTTGTTGATAAACTTTAGCTTCTGGTGATTTGAGGACACCAACATATTCCAGTCATGAATAGCGGGTCGTCCTAGGATGATATTGTATGTGGAGGAGAAGTCAGCAACGACAAACCGAACCACTTCTGTCTTAAAAGCCTCCTTGGTGCCCAGAGTGAGTTTGAGATCAATGAATCCCTTTGGACGGGTATCTTGACCGTTAAAACCCGTTAACACGGTTTTACAGGGCTTCAGCTCTTCGGAGTCAAACCTCATGCGTTTGAACGCATCCCAAAGGATGATGTTAACGGCGCTGCCATTATCAAGAAAGATTTTTCTTACACGGCAGTCCACCAACGTTCCCGTGATGACCAAGCCGTCATGATGCCCTGGTATTACCTCATCCAGTTCTTCATCAGTGAATCCGAGTACTGGGGTGGGAGTCTTTGCAGATTCTCCCTTAAACTCGGGACGACTTCTTACAGAGAGGATTTCTTTCAAATACTTTTTCCTCTGACTAGCTGAGTCTCCTCCTCCACCAAAACCTCCGACTATGACATTACAGTCATATTTTGACTCGGAAAATTCGGCATCCTGGCCTCGCCCTGGTTTCCTCTGTTCTCTTCTCTTCTTTTCAGGTGCCGGGCTCCTATTTCTGCCTTCCTGACGCTTGTTTTGCCGTCCTTGTGTTTGTATAACATAACGGCGTAGTTTTCCTTCTCGAATAAACTTCTCAATGGTGTCCCGCAAGTCCCAACACATGTCCGTCGTGTGGCCATGCTGATCATGGAACTCGCAATATCTAGATTTATCCAGAGTGGTTTCATTGCGCATTGGCCGTGGTCATTCCACCTTTTTCATCTCTGTTAAGGAGACTTCCTTCCAAATTTGTGCTTGCGGTATCCTTAACGGGGCATATCTATCATATCTTCCTTCAGCCTTGTCTCTTCTTGTTTTGCTATCCCTTACATGTGTTCGAGTATCCCGCTAATTCATTCTGATTTGTTGCTTCTCTCTGGGAGTCGGGTTTTTCGCCTTACTTCGGGGCGCGTGGGTCATGATGTCCATCTGCTCCAGCTCTATGTATTGTTTAGAGCGATCTCAGAAATCTGACAGAGTTTTGGGCCGACGTTTCATCACCGACTTCTTCAAGCGCGAATCCTTGTCTAAGCCTGAAATCACACAATGCAAGTGTACCTCATCCTTCAACCCGGGGACATGTAAGGCTACATCCTTGAAACGCTCCAGATATTTTTGTACTGTCTCTCCTGGCGACTGCTTAACCTGGTCGAGTTGGAACTCAGTTTTTGGTTGTTTCCGACTTGTGGCGAAGTTCTGCAAGAATTTCTTTTCGAAATCTTTCATGTCGGTGATCGACTTCATTGGTAGAGAGCTGAACCATATTTGAGTCGGACCTCAAAATGTTCCGGCAAATAGTCGAGGGATCACCGGCCCAGTAAACCCTTTCACCATTATATCCGTTTTAAAGTGACCAATGTGCAATTACGGATCTTGACTTCCGTCATATTTAGGAAAATCTTTGGTATCCAAGCGTTTTGGATATGGGACGGCCATTATTTTATCCACGAAAGGACTCTGGATATTGTTATCGTAGGCATTTGACTCGACGAAGTCGCGTCGCATCTTTCTTTGAGTGCTTGCGGGCCGCAGTGGCTCCTTTGCTTTTTCACCGATTAACTTCTCCGCTCGCCCGATTTCGTCCTTCTTTGTCAATGTTTGTTCGAGAATTCACTTCCGATCATGCTCAATTGGGTTCCCTCCGAGTTGTCTCAGGAATTTGATATGTTCCTGCAAGGCTTGTATCTTCCACGACTGCTCCTCGATGAGCTGTTCTTGATCTTCCCCGAGTATGGTTTCTTCTCTCTGTTGCGCCCGTGAAGTTCCCGCCTTCTGAGATATGGAAACCTCATCTCGGCTATGGTCGACAACATTTTCACCCGGGATCCGAGTACGATTTTTTGCACATCCGAAATGTCGCTCAAACATTTGCTTCCACTCTTCATTTCGACTATTCAACTCCTCCCTGAATGCTCGGGTATCCTCCTCACGCTGTAGGCGATTACGGGTTTCCATTTCCCCCATCCGATTATATATGGAAACGAGTGTGGTTTGCATAATGCGAATGTCGGGATCTACCGTCTGGAAATCCAATTGGTGTTGCTTTGTGGTAGAACCGCGGATTAATTTGTTGGATGACGACATTCCGGGAAGGGAATTTGCCATGTCTGATGTCTCATACTCGGTTTCTACCATCACATTTTCTGCTTTCGAGTTGGTAGAACCTTCCTGGCGAGATGTTGGCTTCTGGAGATTTTGCCCCGCTCCTTATGGCAGTTGATCCTGCCGAGTTTCTATGTTTTTTCTTTTGGTGTTCGCCATGCTCCGGGTTGAACCCGTAGCTTTGCGATGCGGGATTCGAAATTTACAGTCCCCACGGTCGGCGCCAATGTTACGTATAGAACAAAAATGTCTAGCCCGGGATTGGACTAGTGAATTGATGTATGATCTTTAGTCTTATCTTAGATATCTATGGATGAGATACCCAGATAGATAGAAGATCACAGAGCTTGAACACAAGGGTTTTCATCCAAAGGCGTGAGGTGTGTGCTCTGTGTATGCAATATGGTAAATAGGTTGGGAGAGAATGTTTGTGTACCGAGCACCTGTTGGATCCTTCCTATTTATAAAGGAGGTGTCCCGACCGTTATTGCGCTTTCCCGCTTTCCACTCGGCGTGTCCTTCCCCCATCATTCATGATGATGGGGATCGTGGGTTCCTGAGGTCCTAGGATCATGGGATCATGGATCCTGTCCCAGTAGAAGCACGTTGATGGGCCTATCTTCCGAGGCCCGTTTATCTCGGTCCATAACATATACATATATATACACACACACACATAATTCAAAAAAATTAAAAAAAAAAGCTATTTATAAAAAACATTTTTTTTAACAAAAAATATCATTTTTAATCATTTGTTGAAACTACCATTTGAGTTAGTGCCTGTTTGGAAGGATCTTTGGAAAGTTTGTCAAACACTCCAAAATTTTTCGTAAGCCTATTCCGCATCAAAACTTAGGTTTTTGCAAAAGTTTGTCAAACACTCCAAAGTTTCTAGAAGTTATTTTACATCAAAACTTAGATTTTAGAAACAAAAAAATCAGATTTTTCTCTCTTCTCTGTCATCATCAGTATTTTTTTTAGTACTAGTTAGTATCTTTAAGTATTTTTTTAATACCCTTCAATATCCTAAAATATTTTTTAAAGATTAGTCATTACCCTAAAATATTTTTTCAATATCCTAAAATAAATTTGAGAGATCATGAAGTATTTTTTTAGTATCTTTTTAGTACCCTTCAAGATTCTAAAATATTTTTTTAATATCCTAAAATAAATTTTTATGATCATTGAGTATTTTTTCAGTCTTAGTCAATACCTTAAAATGTTTCATTATCTTAAAAATTAATTTTAAGATATTAAAAATTTTAAGATAGTGATTGATCTTGAAAAAATATTTCAGAGTAAGGGTACTAACGGATACTAAAAAAAATACTTAATCTTGATCGATATTGAAAAAAAATACTTCTCATAGTCTAACAAATTTATTTTAGAATTTTGAAAAAATATTTAATCTTTAAAAAAATTTAGGGTATTAACTGGTACTAAAAAGATACTTAATCTTGACTAGTACTAAAAAATACTTCTCATACTCTTAAAAATTTATTTTATAATCTTGAAAAAATATTTCAGGGTACTAATTAATCTTTTAAAAAAATTATGGAGACTTAAGTAAAAAAAAAACTTAATACTGAAAAAAGACACTTAATCTTGATCGATACTAGAATCTCCATTTATGATGTCAAATATTTTTATACATACAAGTCAATATATGACGTACTAAATCAAATTCGAGCATTATTGAATGGTCTGTGTGCAACTCAATTTTTTTTTGTTGGGCATAAAGTACTAGAATCTTATTGTTATTATTTTAAAAAAATAAGGTTAAATCGAAAAAATGTGTTCCTCTTTTGATAAAAAGACGGTGATCTGATGTGTATTATATATATTTATAGCGAATGGTCTGCGTGCAAGTCCAAACTTTAATTTCTCTTTATGGTCGATCAGACTTTGTTCTGTGATCTGGAATATTCAAAAGTGTATAAAATAAGTTTAACATTTATCTTATTAATATATATATTGTTTCATAAATTGGATTTTTTTTTTATATGACAGTCAAAGCACCCTAATTCTTTAATTTAACTAAAGCCAATACTTGTGGGTTAAATTAATTTATTTTTTATTTTTTATTTTTTTACCTTCAAGATCAATGATCAAATAGACGAGCAAAATTGTATGATCATAAAACGTAGTTGAACGAAAGGAGTGGAGACTTTTTTTTGAATCCAAAGAAAAAGTCGTCCTATGAATTCCACTTCCGTGTGTGTGTGTATAGCTGCGTTTTGACTCAACCAAATTGGTCAGTCTCAAATATATGTGTAGATATGTATTTAAAAATTTGGAAAATTATTTTCAAGGGACTAATTTTTTTTTCATATCCCTGGAGTGGAGTTGAATACCTCATTCAAGAATTGTTTTTGATCCAATATAAAAAATCAATAATTAACAGGAGAAGAAATTCATATCCGTTTTAATTTATTATTATTATTTTTTGAATGAAATTTCATGATGGTAATTTTTAATTTATAAATATTTGTTGGAGTTATTTACCATTTTTTAATAAATATCTATAATTTTATGATTTGTTTTTTTTTTTGACATTTTTTTGGTTTATTGCGGGGAAACTTAAAGAAATTTTTCCAAAATTGATGATAATGTCGTTGAAATTGTTAATAGTGGCGAAGATGACGCTGATAATAGTTAATTATTATGACTAATGTCGTTTTAGTGGTATCTTCTTATGTTTTATGTGAGTTTATTTGTGAACATAGTTTCTTTTTGATTATGAATTAGTGATTATCTTATTTGTTGGATGATTCGTTGTTATTTTTATATTAATGTTGATAATATTTATTTGATAAATTAGAATTTAATTGTTATAATTTATTAATTATATTTCTTTGGAAAAAAAACGGAGGAAAAATAGTTAAAATTTGAAATAGTAACTCCGCAGGCTTAGTCTTGCTGCGAGCGCTTTGAAAAACAGATGTTTTTTTACCCTTAAAAGCGCGGAGGCCGGCCACAGCCGCCCTTCACGGGTAGCGCAATTCCCAACTCTAATCCTAAAAAAAAAAAAAAAAAAATAGCATGAATATCACGGTGGCAAGTCTAGGACCCGAGGAGTACCTAATACTCCTGTTAGGCGTTAGCTTAGAATTAAAAAGTCAAGCAACAAAAATAAAAATTGACACATTATTTCTTCCCATATGAAGAACACGTGGCCAAACATGGGAGCTTCCAGGTGTTTTTGTTGACCAAAGAAAGGGTCAAATATAGGAGGAATAAAGAATATTTAAATAACTATATTATATTCATTCACTTCCTCTCCCAAGACAAAGTACGTGTAATAGTAACAAGCTAAATGAAGGGTACTTATAAGTTTTACGCCCAAAAACTTATTACTTCGTCTTGTTTGAATGCGGAGAACAGAATCTGAAATGATAAAAATGGAGCGACGAGAATTGAAGGGAGTGTGAATCGAGTTTGGTGCAAAAGTAAAGGCGTGGAATCTTGACTTGACCCAAGAAGATTACGATTCTCTCTTTTTTACTTCTTCATATAAAATTAATATAAATAACCTCCAACGTTGCCTTGTTCAATCACCACACCAGAAAAACACACATTCAATTCCTCGATATAGTTTTCTGTGTGTTCCTTCTTCTGATCACAACAACATGATGAACTTCACCATGTCTCTCCCAAAACCACCACTACCCTCTGGTATCTCATTTGCTTCTCGCTTTGCCACACACTCTCTTCCCCGGTGGAGCATGCCGGAGAAGGCGATGCCAAAGGAGGTGGCGTACCAGAACATCCACGACGAGCTCCAGCTGGACGGCAATCCGAAACTGAACTTGGCGTCGTTCGTGACCACTTCCATGGAGGAAGAATGCAACAAGCTCATCATGGAATCCATTAACAAGAATTACGTTGACATGGACGAGTACCCTATCACCACTGACCTTCACGTACGTCTCTCTCTTCCTCTCAACAATATTCATATATGCTGCACCGTGAATATATGAATACCACTTTCTTTTCTTTTTATAAATCTAGTTTACCTAATTCTCACATATTGTTTGACCCAAAAGAAAAATTAGCTAGCTACTTAGCTCATTAAATATGTCCTAAGTTAATGTATTTTTCCAATTTTTCCCTCATATATAAATGATACTTTCATCTTTTTCTCTTTCCAACATAAGTTAAACACATTTTTCATTATATTTAATAGAGGCAAAATTGTAACACTGTTAATAATGATTATTCTCAAAGTGAACTTATAATCAAAATCATTGTTTTTCCAAACTAGACTTGTTTGTTGAGTTGAGCCTGATAAGTGAAGTTTGTGTCCTCCCAATAAGTTAGTTTTTGGGTGAGAGCACCTGATAATCTCGGAAAAGGCTATACCCACGAAGTGTCTCATTGGAGGGAGGACCTTGGTGTGGAACCACCCGAGAAATTTGGCACAACTTCCCTTACAGGCTAACCTTTTAAGATGAGTTCTCTCTTTAGACTTGTGTTGATAGGTGACAAAATGTATAATTGGTTAACCTCGGTAGGGATTGAATATTACAGAATCGATGCGTGAACATGCTGGCAAGATTGTTCAATGCTCCGATGGAAGAAGGTGAATGCGGTGTGGGAGTGGGGACGGTTGGATCGTCGGAAGCGATAATGCTGGCAGGGCTGGCTTTCAAGAAGAGATGGCAAAACATGAGGAGGGCTCAAGGCAAGCCTTTCGACAAGCCTAACATTGTAACTGGCTCCAATGTTCAGGTATATATATGCATCAATTTATATGTTCTTATCTAATAACCTCCAGAAGTTAATATAAGGATATCGATTCAGCCACACGATCTAACTTGGCGTGTGTGTGTATGTGTAGGTGTGTTGGGAGAAATTTGCTAGGTATTTTGACGTGGAGTTGAAGCAAGTGAAGGTGAAGGAAGGGTACTACGTGATGGATCCACAAAGAGCAGTGGAAATGGTGGATGAAAACACAATCTGTGTTGCAGCAATTCTGGGTTCTACTTACAATGGCGAGTTTGAAGACGTTAAGCTCTTGAACGACCTTCTTCTACAAAAGAACAAGCAAATAGGGTGGGAGACACCGATTCATGTGGATGCGGCAAGTGGAGGGTTTATTGCTCCATTTTTGTATGCAGAGTTAGAGTGGGATTTTAGGCTGCCGTTGGTGAAGAGTATCAATGTGAGTGGCCACAAGTATGGATTGGTGTATGCTGGTATTGGTTGGGTTCTTTGGAGGACCAAACAAGACTTGCCTCAAGATCTTGTCTTCCACATTAATTATCTTGGAGCTGATCAGCCCACTTTCACCCTCAATTTTTCTAAAGGTATTACTACTAATAACTCGTTTTAATTTCCAAATATATGTATTGTTAGGTGACCAAATATTTTTCACTAATCAACAACAAACCCTTCTAATAAGGTTGATTTATACCCTAAACTCTTAGGGTAATACATGAAATGAGGATCTAGGTTAACTTTCTCTTGGTAGGGATGCGACATCCTATCACACCTAAATCAGTTGCAAAATACTCTTATGTACAGAGCCTATCTTAACTATTTATTTGGTCCATTTACCTCATTTGAGAATATTAAAGATGTTAGTTTAGTTAATTACTATAATTATAACCTAATCGTCTTCTTTAATTACTTCTTATTAATTTGAGAAAAAATTGATAAACATATAAAATAATAGGCCTTATATTTAGGATCAACATCAAAAGAGTAACTAATTAATGACACTTCAATGTCTCCAACATGTATTATTGACTTAAAGTTGGTAAATATTAATTTTTTATTTTTTAAATTTATTGTATCATTAATCAAACTTTGTAAATCGCAGGTTCTAGCCAGATTATCGCCCAATATTATCAGCTAATTCACCTAGGCAAAGAGGTGAGTATAATCAAAGAGTCATTTTTACTCTATTTAGATCACTTGAAACTGTGCCAATTAATGAATGATATTATTTGTGTGGCTTGTTTCTAGGGCTACCGTAATGTGATGGAGAACTGTAGAGAAAACGCAATGGTTGTAAAGGAAGGAATAGTAAACACAGGATGCTTCAACATACTTTCCAAGGACAATGGCGTTCCTGTGGTGGCATTCTCCCTCAAGGACAGAAGCCAGCACGACGAGTTCAAGATCTCGGCCATGCTCCGCCGCCACGGGTGGATTGTGCCGGCATACCCAATGCCTCCCGGTGCCGACCACATCACCGTGCTGCGTGTCGTCATCAGGGCCGATTTCTCTCGCACATTGGCCGAACGTCTTGTGATGGACATCACAAATGTGCTGCATCAACTTGAAATGCTTCCTCATCAATACATTAATGATCACAAGGCAACTGTGAATAATGATCACAATAATATTGAAGGAGTGAAGAAGAGGATTACTTCGTCGGAGGTCCGAAGAAAAATCATTGCTCAAGAAGCCAAAAGGCGCCAAAAAATCTTTGCTGCCTAGTCAAGTGATCATGACAATTAATTAATTTGCAACCATAAACTTGACTATCCACTAACTAATTAGCTTTGTACCAATAATTCGATCATGAATTAGTAGGAATATTTTTTTGTTCACTTTTGTTTTGTTTTATTGTTTTCTTTTCGTTTTTTTTGTAAGTTATGGTATCAAATTTGATATTAATAGTATGTAATGACATCTAGGATCAACATACCTTCATTAAGCTAAGAATCGGAATATTTTTTTTTTCTTGTTCTTATAATTATATATGTGGACGTACAGACACATATTATACTCATCAATATTCAATATGATGATACATAGATTAATTTTGGGTGTTATTATATCAATTACTAAATTTAAACTAAGAGCTAGACAGAGGGTTTACATTTATCATAAATAATATAAGATCATATTTCACTTTGTCGTCTCTCAAATTTATACCTTTAGCCCTAAAATATTCATATTGATTGCATCGTACTAAAGGAGTTTTCATTTAGAGTTAGTTACAATGCACACAATCAACTTTATCCCTCGTTTTTGTGCTCACCATTAAACGGTACAGCATGCTCCAAAAGATACAATATACTCCTACATCTCACAACCCTATATACTCCTCTCCCAACACGTACTTCTGTTCATTATTTAAAATCGTGACTTGCATCTTCAGAACTGAGAAAGAAAATGTAATTTTAAAGGTCATTAACTAATTTATCAGGGTGTAAATTATTTATAATTTTGATGTTGAAGGGAGGGATTATATTATTATATACCACGTTCTTAAAATTATAGTGGGCCGGGCACTAATCGATGATTGAATCACTAATTATATTCAAAGCTTATTATGAATTAGTTAGATCAGAGTCAGGTTCAAATTTTGTTTTATATTCAAATGTTGGTGAACCTAAACTGATATGTTTCCACCTGAAGAACATCTTTGCTGAACCTATTACAAGTCTTGTAAATACCATTGACGAATTTGTTAATCTCATTACGATATTTGTTAAATCTCATATTTATTGTTCACCTTCTTTCTCAAAACCCATTACTGTTCAACTTAGGAGGGGGTATGTTTGACAGTGGCGCAACAGACCAAGAAGAAGGTTGTACACAACGGATCTGGAAGGAGAGCAAGAACACAAACGACACGATTGATGTTTAAGACGGATCTAGTTTTTTGCATATCTGGTTTTTGATCTAGTTCTTTGAAGAAGGAGGTTGAAAACGATGAGACAATGATTGAGGTTGAAGACGAAGGTCTTGAGATCACTGCGGTGGGAAGAGAAGAAGAGTTTGTGGTCTCTACAAGCGGTGGGAAGAGGAGGAGGAAGAGAGGGAGAGGAGAGAGAAAGAGGAAGAGGAAGATAAGACATAATGTTAAATTCATTAACATTTTAAAATTTTAATTTGATCCCTATAACCTTTATGGTGTTTACAAATTTTAGCAAATTTTTTTATGAGTTTTAAAATTTCATTTAGTATTTTATTCATCACTTTCCCTAGAAAAAAAGTCTGGGAGGTGTATGAATAAACTTTTCCCTCCTCACTGAGTTTCTAAAAAAAAACACTCTTTTTTTTCACAGTAGCTGATTCAGCGAGCGTTGGCCTCTATTATCGAGCGTTAGACAATAAATTTAAAGGGTTATATTCTCATCATCCATGGCCTCTTCTTCTCTGTCTTCCTTTAAATTGCCGCCTAGCTGTCGCAGCAGTTATGGAGGATCTGAACACGCTCGGGGCCAATTGCCTCGCCATTTGCTACTGCTGTCAGTGCCTGATCTTGTGGATCCTGGTCTTCGCTCTGCTCAGGCTTCCCGCAAAAATGGCCAAGAGAACCAGAGATTTAGCCAAGAGAAAGCTTAAACGAAGGCTGAGATTGAGGGAGATCGGTGAGATTGTGACGATTAAGGAGGAAGAGTTCTGTATTAGGTTAGGACTGAGAAGGAGAGTGATTTTGGGGACGACAATGAATTGAGGATGAAGATGATCATTTTGTAAAATATCAAATAATTCAAATGGCAGCTGGTTCATTTCGCAATTCATGAAATCACTATACTTTACCCTTTCTCTTTCTTCTTTAATTTCTAACTCCACTAACTTGGTTGGTTTGGTTCCTTATAATTATTTTGAATTTTTTTATCCCAACATTACATGAAATTTGAAATAATTAACTATGATTTATTACTTTGCCCTTTCTCTTTCTTCTTTAACTTCTATCTCAATAATATTCATGTTTTTTTTTTCAGTGATTTTTCATCTTAACTGACTTTTCACTGAGTAATAATCCAAACACATTTTAGTTTAGAAAAAAAAAAAAAAATCACTTATCTAATCTAAACACAAATCACATTTATAATATGATTTTTATCTTATCTTACTTCTATAAAAGCCGGATTAAAAAAAAGTCACTCTTCTCCCAAACGGGCCCTAAATCATCTAAATCCGTTAAATAATTACTCTACGGACAATTTACATAAATAAGGGAGCAGTCAGAATTGAACTTTTGTCAAAGAATAGTTTCACCCAGGCACATAATGATGATTTTCCTTTATTTGTATGGATATATTACACAATTGCTGAGCATCTTGGACTCACAAACACACCAATCAATAACCATGAAAGGAAGTTATCAGAATTCAGAAATATACTTACTATACAAATGACATAAACCTCAAGAGGCCCTCTTCTGCTTGTACCTTGTGGCACAGACTAAGTAAACCAACAAATTTAAGAGGCTAATTCCCGCTAAAAAACAGAAAAAATAATGGAGATGACGTTCATTCAAGTTATCAGGGATCCATCCAGCCTGTCCTCCTTGTGTTGTTAAGTAAGATACTACGGTAATAATGAAGGAACTCAAGTAATTTCCCAGTGAAGTAGTCAGTAATGACAGGGCGCTGCATAAACTCCATTGATCATAGAAGAACTCAAGCTGCCCAATGAATGTAAATACCTCTGCTGCCATAAGATACTAAGGGGCACAGCAACAGCTTTATCAACAAGGTCAAGCTCTCTTGCAAACATGCACAGAAATGATATAAAATGGCCAATTCCCATCCTTTGCAACTCTAAGAAACCCCCTGTCCTTGTCTGTAAATTTCCTTGCGATTGGAACGATTATCCTGTCGTAGATGGGGACCAAGAAAATAACACTCAAGACATCGAAAGTTGAGAGGGAGGCTGCGGGAATGGTGAATGAATTAATACTTGTGTCCATCATTGTTCCTTATTCCACAAACATTGTTGACATCTGAGCATAAACAGCAGAGAAAACAATTCCAGTAGCCCAGATTGGAAACATGATGATCAAGATTTTCAATTCCTCCACCTAGGTCACAGTACAGAGTCTCCATGGATTTGAATAGTCGCCTTTCTTGCGCTCAACATCAGAAGCTACAGCAGGCACCTTCAATGAAAACAAAAATTGAAAATACTAATTAGGGTCTGAACAGAAAACCCTTCTCATTTGTTAATGTATGGAAACTAAAAGCATGTTAAAACTTCTAAACACAGAAAGATTTTTCAGCCACAATTACATCAGTATAACAGGTTATACAAGTGAAGTGCTTTAACATCAAACAATTTCACTGACATTCAAGTAAATGAAGTGAAATGAAATGACAAGTAAACTAAATCATCCTGTCACATGTCTTGAAATCTAGATAACTAATGCATAACATGTTATCCAATGAGCATTTATGATTTTATGGTTATCAAGTCAATAAATGATTTCCTCCTTTTTTTTCACGCGCTTAGCTAAGCAACATAACTAACATGTAACAGGCCTTACATTTATCATCTCACACAGAGTTATTGATTTCCTTCTTGGCATAACAAATTATAATTCACATACAAAAGGAGAGTCAGCAAGCATACTAAAATACTGCTTTTCCAAGATTTGTGATAATAAAAGAAGGTCCATAAACATTAGGAGCATGACAGGAAGCTCAGAAAAATTACGTTAGTTCATCGCTGTGTTCCAGTTTCCTACTTCCTTCGATTGCAGAGCTGTTATATCTACTGGGACATCCAGATTCCGTTTCCTGAAAAATGCTACCATAACTTGGTACATTCTTGCAGTAGGGCTTCCGCCTGGTTTCTGGAACTTGTAGCGGGGTGTGCCTAAAAAGAATATAACAATAGCAAAGACCATAAATAAAGAGGGAATACCGAATCCAAGACCCCAACCTGCATTGTCCTGAATCCATACAATTAAAGTGCTTAATATGAGCGCCAATGTTGATAGAAAAGTAAAACCAGTTGAAAAAGGATCCCTTCTTAATCCTTTCCTTAGGATCAGTATCATTAAACTGATCAGCACCAAAAGATGACACACATGGTTTGATCCCACCAGTCCCAAGTGCAATAAGGTAGAGACCAGTGAACAGCACAGCATATTGTGCAGCCGTAGCTGTTGGACAAACAGAATTAACGCAATCTGCAGGCTTTAATGCTGGAACAGATGCAGAAACAGTCAGTGTGCATATTCCCTGCAGGAAAGAACCTCGTAAGCTATTACAACATTTGAAGAAAACTAAATAACCACATTTACACCAAATCGAAAAGGAATACCCAGATCACATGCTGATATCATCTGTTCCTAATATTGAACTCATAAATTTTCCAGGAAAGAGAATGTGACCAAAGAGATAAAAGAAATTATCTTTTATGATAAGAAACTCTAATTTAGCGTGAAAGGGGTCTTAAGGAAGGAATTTTGGGTCATAGATTACTCCAAACTGGTATTCTGATTTCACCTTCCACACATTCTTGGCAGTATAATATGAAATTTACTTGTCTAAAAACTCAATGCGTCAAAAGAGTTCAAGTTTAAGATATAAATATGACCAAGCATGTTATGTATTTATGTAGAACACTGCATAATTTGTATGCCTATGATTGCGGTTTGGTTTGATGCAAGTTAGTTTCAGCATTGCATTTACTGTCCGGCGAAACTTTTAAAGCAATATATATATATATGGCATGTTACTTTGAGGGAATATAGCTTTCACTCAAAAATTGAACCTTAAACCTCCAGACTAAATCATTATGTGTTCATCCGCACGAAAATGATCATTATGTGTTCATCAGCACGAAAATGATCATTTTCATCTCTGACCATAATAGTATCAGGCAAGAATAACGTACTCTATTCATTTCCTCTCATGATTCATGCAGTACTATTAAAAAAGGGACGTCTGACAACAAGCTTTTATGAGAGAAAACAGGAAAAGAGAGATGACATGTTCTACAAATATTTTCCAGAAGAACAAAACTTCTATAAGAGTATATATTTACAATGAAATAAATCGTCGAGAAAACAACAATTGTCCGGTATCTTCCCCAGTAAGCATCCGCAATATGTTACATATTGCGTAGTGACATTTGTGAGATAGCATGTTCCTTGCCAGGTAGTGACATTTCTTGCACCAGACACATGTCCTTCACGTAGTCTTCTTGTAAGATAGATAACGAGATTTTTTGCGATGCCACAATATGCTAAACGTTCACAACACGCATTGCCTGAAATTCACAATAGATAAACATGTTATGAGCAGTGAATACTGTTTAAAATGCGATGAATATGTTACATAATTGCTGAGCATCTTTGGTTCACGAACATAACAGTCATAATCATGGATGTAGTCCTAATCTGCCACATCATTTCCGACCCTTTCTGCGTAGATTTTCTGTAACAATGCAAGAAGCCTTCTTCTGCTTGTACTTTCCAGCGCAGACTAGGTAAACCAGAAAATTGAACAAGCTGAGTCCAGCTAAAAGCCAGAAAAAATAATCCAGATGACCTTCATTCAAGTTATCAGCAATCCATCCAATCTGTCCACCTTGTGTTGTAAGGTAAGTTACAACAGTAACAATGAAGGAGCTCAGATAATTTCCCAAGGACGCAGTCAGTAATGAGAGGGCGCTGCATAACTCCGCATCGCATCTGGAGATTGGTCATAGAAGAACTCAAACTGCCCAATGAATGTGAATACCTCTGCTGCACCCAACAGGAAATATTGAGGGATTTGCCAAAATATACTAATGGGCACAGCAACTTCCTTATCAACAAGGCCTAGCTCTCTTGCAAGCTGCAGGCGTTTAATCTCCAGAATAGCAGCTGCTGACATGCAAAGGACTGATATAAGAAGGCCAATTCCCATTCTTTGCAACTCCGAGAAGCCCCTTTCCTTGCCTGTAAATTTCTTTGCGATTGGAACGATTATCCTGTCGTAGATGGGGACCAAGAAAATAACAGTTACGACATTGAAAGTTGAGAGGGAGGCCGCAGGAATGGTAAACGAACCAATACTTGTGTCCATCATTGATCCTTGTTCCACGAACATAGTGGACACCTGAGCATAAGCAGCTGAGAAAACAATTCCAGATGCCCAAATTGGAAACATGCGGACCAATATTTTCAATTCCTCCACCTGGGTCACAGTGCAGATTCTCCATGGATTTGAATAGTCCCCACTTTTGATCTCAACATCAGAGACTATGGCTGCTTTATCAAGGCACCTTCCTTGGGGGAAAAAGAACAAAAATTTGCAAAATATTTAGCTGACTATGAACAGAAACCCATTTCATTTTTTAATATATGAAATTTTAAAAGAACAGCATGTTAAAAATTCTAAGCTGAGAAGGATGATGCTTCAGCCACAAAGACATCAGTATGACAGTTTATTAATTTAGTAAAATGGGGAAAAAAAATGCATTCAAGAGAAAGAGTAAAGACATAGCATATAATGTTTTCTGCAAGAATATAATGTTTCCCATCCTAGACTATTCTAGAAGAGGAAATATGCAAACAACAACAACAATAACAATGAAACAATCAGTAGATCAATCATTAACCTACCCCAAGGAGAAACCATAACAAGAGTTTTCTGTAATTTCCATCCCTTCTTAAACATTG
This sequence comes from Acacia melanoxylon, assembly GCA_019022615.1. Lineage (NCBI taxonomy): Eukaryota > Viridiplantae > Streptophyta > Magnoliopsida > Fabales > Fabaceae > Acacia > Acacia melanoxylon. Next base: position 2,955,544 of record JAFJYJ010000055.1, read on the forward strand.
TTTAAAACGGGATAGTTCTTCCCTTTATGGTATGTACATTAACATGGAAAACAATAATGCAGACTCTTTTTACCATCTGGAGTAAGAGAATTCTAATGCACGCAAGGGTCTAAAATTTAAATAAACAAACTGTAAATGATCAGAAAAATATGAAATTGTTATCAATTAGGCAACATAAATAAAGACCTGGTTTCATAAAAAAGTATATAACTAACGTGCTTTCACTTCAAACACTTGGCACTACAACATACACATGACAAGCAGATTGAAATAAACTGCAAAAATAAATAAATCACCGTGTAAATAGATCTCAGAACAGGGGCAACTAATTCAAAGACGTATTATTTCATTAGAATTTATGATTTTATGGTTGTATTGAGCCAATAAAGCAGAAAACTCTTCCTGTAGGACTGTAATAGGGCCTATATTCTCATACAAAAGCAATTGATTTCCTTCTTAGATTAACAAAGTATACATCACAAACGAAATCAAAGTCAACATGCATACAAAAATGCCACCTTTCCAATATATGTGACAATAAAGTAGGGCAAAAATACCATTAGGAACATAACATGAAATTCAAAGTGGTGAATTACGTTAGTTCATCACTATGTGCCAGTTTCCTACTTCCTTTAATTGCAGAGCTCTTATCTGGTGTCTCATACAGGAGACTACTATCCACCGGAAGATCCAGATTCCGTTTCCAGAAAGAAGCTACCGCAACTTGACACATTCTTGTAATAGGGCTTCCCCCTGGCTTTTGAAACCTATAGAGGGGTGTGCCTGAAAAGAAGCTTACAATAGCTAAGCCCATAAATACACCAGGAATGCCAAATCCAAGACCCCAGCCTGCCTTTACTTGGATCCCTACAATTAAACTGCTTGATACAAGAGCACCTATGTTAATAGTAAAGTAAAACCAATTGAAAAAGGATCCCTTCTTTGCCCTTTCCTTAGGATCATTATCATCAAACTGATCTGCCCCAAAGGATGACACACATGGTTTGATTCCACCTGTCCCAAGTGCGATCAGATAGAGACCAAAGAAGAATACAGCATATTGTGCAGGAGTAGCTGATGGACATACAGAACCCACACATTCTGCAGGCTTTAATCCTGGAACAGATGCAGAAAGACTCAGAGTACACATTCCCTGCCAAAAACAATCACATCAGATAAACATTTGAATAAAATTAAAGAACCATTACTAGAACACAAGGCAAAAGAATAGACCGATGAAATGCTGCTATAAAAACCATTTATTCCAAATATTGAATTTTTAAAATTTTCAGAAAAGAAAAGGCAAAATACTTCACTCTAAAGGAACCATAGAGATGAGAGAAATAATCTTATATGATAAGAAACTCAACTTTAGAAACCGATCTTCTGATTTCCCATTCGAAAATTTTTTAACCGCATAATGTATGATTTTCTACCATATTCCCCACCTTCATTGATTAATAAAATTAAATTGTCAAAAGAATTCAAATTTTAGTAAGGGATAAGACAAAGCAATTGCTTATGTGAAATACTGCAAAGCATGTATCCCCAGGAGAAGCTTAAACGTAAAGATACAATTATCAGAACTTGGCCTAATGTAAATTTGCACTTTCACTTCATCTTACATCTACCGTGGTTAAACCTCTGAAATAATGGAGGTTGTTTTTCAAGCAGTATTTAGGGGAATTACCACACATATGAACTCCAGAAAAATATTAGCTTCCACTAAAAATTGGCCCTCAGACCTCCTGTCCAAACCATTATGTTTCCTCTCAATATGAAAATGATAATTTTCATGTTGTTTGAAAATAGAATCAGGCAATAATGACATGCCCATTAACATTATCTCTCACAATTAATGTAGAAAACCATGAAAAAGAAACCATAACAAAAAGGCAACAGGTCCTATTTGTCATGAACAGGAAAAGAGAGACAGCGAATTATGAAATATTTGCTAGATGAACAAAGCTATAAAAGTATATAATTACAAGGAAATAAATCACTGAGAAGGCGGCAATTGTCCAGTATCTTCCCCAATAAGCATCTGCAAGGACAGCTCCAATAAGAGGAGTAAGACAGCATGTTCCTTGCCAGGTAGTGACATTTCTTGCAGCAGAAACATTCCCTTCATGTAGTTTACTTGTAAGATAGGTAACAAGATTTGCTGCGATGCCATAGTATGCTAAACGCTCACAGCACTCATTGCCTGTAATCCATATTGCATAAGAATGTTATGAACAGAATATATTGTTTGATATTGAGTGAGACCAGCACAGTATTACCTAAAATAAATGGACAAGCTTTCCAATTGCCAGTATTCTCCCTAAGAACAGGATTCCCCTTAAAGTCAACAGAGCCATCTCCTGTGTAATGTCCGCTCCTTTCGTCCTTCAGATATAATGTCAACAATTATACAACAGAGAAAGAAACCATTTTCATTTTAGTTGTTCAAAAGGAAAAGAACTGCATTAACTATGGGTAAACCACTTATCTAGCTAGACAATAATCTATCTTTGAGGGTCAGAGGGAAAAGACATTCAGGGATGGACTAATATATTAAATAAGATCTTAATGTCAAATAACAAAGTTTATCACCGATTTGGAAATATGCCTCTAGACGAAACAATATAAAGGTAGAGGGTTTCAAAATAAACACTCCATTTAAAGTTTATCACTGATTTGGAAACAGATGATCATCATACATAAGCATCCTTGCAAACGCAACGCCGTTCACTGGAGGATTCCAGATCGGTCAACGTCGCACCAATTAAAATGAGCAGTAACAGAAAATGCACCAAGAAAAAAAAAAATCTTTAATATTAAATATAGATATTTTGTTGAAAACCAAACTTACTATACATACACCGATGGTTGACCAAATATTATCACAATAATGAAGGAGGATATGGTTTATCTCTAGCATTTGCCTTCACGAAAGCAAAACAAAAAGTCATACAGTCCCTCAAATAGTCATTCAATTCAATCAAACTTTGCAACTAAATAAGAATATCCACAGCCAGACTAAGATATCAAGATAAAGAAAGAAACCTGAAGAAGAGCTTCTTCCACTTCCACGAGCGAGTTATCACCCTCTACGGAACCCATAGCTGTCTTCTGCCTTTTCCATGCTAGTGAGATGGATATTTTGTCAAATCTTGACTATATAAAATTGAAAACTAGAGCAGTATATTTTATAAATTAATAAACGGGGAAGTTAGTATAAAATATTTAGTAAATATTTAATTTAATATTTTGATTATTATTTTAAAGATTTAAATGATTTTTCATATAACAACACATTAATTCTTGTGAGCATGGCACATCCGCAAAGCGAAGTGGCAAACTCATCATATTATTATTATTATTATTTTTTTTTAAAAAAGTAAGCGGTTATGACTTATGAAGTGAGCCTTAGCTCGTGACTTATGAATAGTGCTGTGTCTTCCTAGAAATTATATTTATAATGACAATGATGATTCTCACCCTTACTTCCTATGCTTCGTCTGATATATGAGGCACCTCTGCGTGAAAACTTGAAAAAGAGAAGTTGGGCTATGTCCAAAAAGAGGGTAGCTTAAATCCTTAGTGCACTTTTAGGCAACTTCTGATGTTACAGTAGAGGCCAAATTGAAAGAAGATCACCGGAAAATGGGCATGCTAATAATGTTGTTCAAGAATGAAGTTGGACATTTATCAAAAAAAAAAAAAAGAATGAAGTTGGACCCAGCTGAGAAAAAGCTAAATATAAGTGTCCAATCATACGATCCTCTCTAGATTAAACAATGGCATCTTAAGTTACATATTATTTTTATGGGTAAATGTGTAAAAATGTACATATTTTTTTGCCCTCAAAAGCACTCAACACCAAATATTTGTTTTAGGTGTAAAAATACATATGTGGTTAGTGTAAAAGTTAGTTAATGTTAGATAACTACCGTTTCTGCCGCTACTTTTGAGCGAGAGAGATAGTAATTTACTACTTCCCCTGTTATAGAAAAACTGCTTGATGAGGAGCTCGTGAAGTCAGAGGGTTTCTGGTTCTTGAATCGCATCCAAAGCGTGCTTGATGAGGTATTCAAACGTAAGCCAATCATGGATACGGAAGATTTTTGCACCGCTTTGTTTCCAATCACAATTTGACCCCTTCTTTCGTGAAACATTGGCTCTGGATTCATATTTGGATTCTGATTTGGACTCTCTAGATCCATAGCAGGGCGAAGATTTGGACAGTCGAAACCCTAGCATGGATTCAGTCCAAGGGAAGAGATCGGCGATGGCACCCTTGCTTTCGATGCCTGGGTTGAAGAAGAAGAAAAGGGTTAATATAGAAGCCAATGAAATGGATGTGAAAAATGTTGTAATGGAGAACAAAGTGGATTTGTGTGATTGCTTCGATGGCCTTGCAGGAGATTTTCAATTTCTTGTACCCAATAAGGGTGTGATCAACGATCGTCAAAAGGCAAAGCAAATATGGAAAAAGAATGTGTGGGTGGTTCTGATAATGGATGTATTTGTATGTGCAGTGTTGTTCGTGATATGGTTATGGGTTTGCAGAGGATTTAAGTGCATGGATAGATGAATCAAAGAAGATTGAAATAGCCTCTTTTTGGTCCCTTGTTTGGGGATTCTTCACTTCTTATTTCCTTCCAAGTTCCTTTTGAAGGCCATGAACTACAGAGCCACACCGTGTAAATGGGAAAACGGGTATGTATGTATTTTGTAATTGGGGGTTTCGGTGTGCTTCAGTTCGTTTTTTTATTTCCTTTGGAAATTTCCCAACTGAAATGAAATAATTTATGAATGAATACATGAAGTTTGAGTAATTCCTCTTGTTCTTTCTGGTTTCATCCTCTTGTTTGTTTTGTCGAATGATTGAAGAAAAATTCTAAGAAATTGCCTGTAATTAGCATTTAGATAGACAAATTCATCTGATGATTTGAGTTTCAAAGTTCTCATGAATGTCTTAATTAACATTCAAGAACCAGAATGTTAGTAAATTACTGTCTCTCTCACAAAAGTAACGGCAGTTATATAACATTAACAGATATATGTGACTTTTACACCTAATTTGTAATTTGTAAGGACATGTGCATTTTTGCACCTAAAAAAAACACTTGGTGTTGGTAAAACACATGTGCATTTTTACACCTTTACCCTATTTTTATCTAGAGAAACATTATATTTAATAGCGGTTCAAAAATTTTGCGCAGTGGTTATAAACACTACAAAATTTCCATACACTCCATTATCTCGATCTAATCTTCTAGTGGTAACATAGAACCGCTACAAATACAGTAGCGGTTTTATTACATGTGTAGCGATTTTCAAAAACCACTACAAAACATTTTGTAACAATGTATTTTATAGCAGCTCTTTGAACCGCTATTACTGTTGTTTATAGCGGTTAAAACCGGTACAAATACATAATTTTAATCACTACAAAATGTTGATTTTTTTTTGTAATGTGGGACATTTTGAGCTTACATTTGGTAGTCATGGTGGTGGACTTGGGGAGGAAAAGGAGATGTCGACGGGATTGAAGCGTGAAGAGAGAGAAGTTGGGGTTGTGAAAGATGGGATGAGGTAGAAAGTAAGTGGGTATCACAAAAACAAAAAGTAACGGTGGTTTTAAGAGAGTTAACAAATTTGTTAATTTTGCCCCATTTAGAAAACTTCATATATATTTTTGTACCTAAATTATGCTTATTTGGAATAATGATTAAAACCTTTAAAATTAACTTTTTAATCACGATTTATAGTAACGAGGTAAGTATGTAAGAGAATATTTGTTTTGATTTGCATAAATAAACACTTTTGGGGTGTCCAAAAGTGATCCCAAACAAATCATGCTAGATGCCCCTTTACTAAAACTTCAATGTCAAATTTACACCTTAACCTAAATAATACTTCCTCTGATCCTAAATATAAGATAAAATTGACTTTTTTAGAGAGATTAAGGAAACTAATTAAATTATTTTAGAGTATTTATATTTATATTTTTCCCCAAACTAAATAGTTTAACTAATAAACTGATATGTGATCTAAGGATGCACAACATATGATATGATTAAGTAATTTATTTAGCTTTCTTAATCTCTATATATAAAAAAAAAAGTCTAACTATATCATAAAATATAGCTTCCTTATATATATTTATGTCATATTATATACATATTCTCAATTTTATACCTATATAATATTTATATTTATCTAACTTAAGTCCATCAATTTTTTTAATATTAATTATTCTCATTTAAATTGTCACTTAAGTAATAAAATATTATTATAATGGACTCAAATTATGGTTTGTTTTTAAAATTTTGCAATATTTTTTAACGGTTTTAGAACCGCTAGAAATTTAAATTTAAATTTGTCTTAAAAATTTGGCACAGTTTTTTAAATTTCATCCAGTATTAACCGCTACACAATTTTGAAATTCACCTTAAATTTTGGTGCAATTTTTGAAAATTCATACAATATTTGTAAACTTTTGCAGCCAATTTTTTTAAATTCGTGGATGTATTTAAACCGCTACAGTGTTGGCGTCAATTTCTCAACTTTCCTTTCCCGCCACTCAAAAAATTTTGCGCCATAATTTGTAGCGGTTACAAAATTTCCACACAATCTGTTATCTCGATATTTCTTGTAGCGGTGACGTAAAACTGCTACATGTATGGTAGCGATTTTATTAAAAAAATTGCTACAAAACACTTTGCAATAATATATTTTGTAGCGGTTCTTTAAATTACTACTATTGTCATTTGTAGCGGTTAAAACCGCTATAAATACATAATTTTAACTGTTACAAAATATCGGCTTTTTGTAGTGTGGGACATTTAGAGCTAAGATTCAATAGCCATGGTGGTAGTGGAAAGGAGACACCTAGAGGATTGAGGGGTTGAAGAGAGAGGAGGTGGGGTTACGAGAGATGGATGAGGTGGAAAGCATGTGGGTCTCACTAAAGCAAATGTGGTTTTAAGAGAGTTAACATATTTGTTATTTTCATCCATCAGGAAAACTTCATATATATTTCTATATTTCTATATTTCTGCTCCCAATAAAATTTGGTAGGCGATCTTTGTTTAGAATAGCGATTGATCTGCAGCTGGCAGTTTAACCCCGATGTCTAAAACCTTTTTATATCCAAAAAAAAAAAATTGTTATTTTCATCCATCAGGAAAACTTCATATATATTTCTATATTTCTACTCCCAATAAAACATAGAATTTGTTTAGAATAACGATTCTGAGTAATTTTTTATATAAACAATCACTTATATAAGAGGATATTAGTCTCAATTTATATAAACAATCAGGTGTCAAAAAATGATCTCAAACAAACACTTATGCTAGATGTCCCTTTACTGAAACTTCATTGTCAAATTTACACCTTACCCTAAATAATACATCATAAAATTTAGTTTATTTGATTTGTGCATTTAATAATACCTACAAAATGTTTTTTTTTTTCCAGCATCCCTCCTCCAGCGTTAATAAATGCATGATGGCACGTATTTCATCCGTTCTTTTATACTTCCTATTAGGGGTGTTCATGGGCAGAGCTAGGTTGGGCTAGACCCTTACCCAATACCTTGCCTAAAAGATTAAGGGTACATCGTGCATTGCCCAAGGGTTGTAGATTTTTTAGGAAGCTTTCTCTTTTGTTTCCTCAACTTATAAAACCACAAAACTTAGTTAAATAAGAACATTTTAGGAAAATAAATATAATTAAGTAATTTAACTACTATCTTTAATCTCTTCAAAATCTGATAAATATGTCTTATAATGGAAGTATATAAAAGATAAGTTAAGAAATAAATAAATAAAGCTACTATAGTGCAGATGAGTTGGGCCCACTTATGCTTAATAATCCTAGGAACAAGACTAGGAATCTTGGAACAAATCCAAATATAAAAGTAAGCAATTAGCATCTACTACGAACTTTGGAACGGGCTACTCATCGATTCAAACAGTTGGACTAAAAGAAATTGGGAAAATTCTTTTGGGGCCTTTTTGGTGTAAAAATCTCAAAAAAAGACCAAAATCAAAATACCCGAAAAATGCTTGCGCCTTTTTAGGTATTTTCGAATCTACGCGAGTTGTTAATTTGGGCGATATAGTTGTTAGTTAACAACTATATCAAATTTTTATTAACAACTATTTTTTAACAACTAAATCACCCCCATTAACAACTATATCGATATTCGTTAACAACTATATCGCCCGTTAACAACTCACCCAAGATTCCGAAAATACCTGAAAAGGCCTTAGGTATTGTCAGATTTTGAAGACATTTTTTAGAATTTTTACACCAAAAAGGGACCCCTCAAAAGGATTTTTCCAAAGAAATTCAAACAATTAGCCCCAAACACATCACGCAACTGACTATTTCATAATGACCACTGGCCAGACGGTGACGGGAAAAGATAAGACCCGATTTGTTATTCCATAAATTAAAGCTCCCCCTAACGTCATTCGAGTATATAACGATTTCATGATCATACTGCAATACGTATTTTTTTTATACAGTTTTATTTGCTGTTTCCTAAAGCCTGACAATCCCATCGTGAGCCCATCTTCAAGGGGACATTTGATGTGATCGTGATCTATAATTTTCCAGCTCGTGATTTTTTCTCCGTCACAACCTCAACAACTCCATCCCGCAACCAACTATGGTAGCTACAGTGGTCAGTACCAGTGGCCGTGGTGGCTCCCCAGAACTGAGAAGCATCGGCCACCAAGTGATCACCGGCCGATGGTTCACCGTCTTCGCCTCTCTGCTGGTCATGGCCGTCTCCGGCGCTACCTATATGTTCGGTTCATACTCAAACGACATCAAGACCTCATTAGGCTACGACCAGACCACTCTCAACTTGCTCGGTTTCTTCAAAGACTTGGGTTCCAACGTCGGCATCGTATCCGGCCTGATCAACGAGATCACTCCTCCTTGGGTGATCCTCTCCATGGGCGCCGTCATGAATTTCTCCGGCTACTTCATGATCTGGCTTGCCGTCACTGGCCGTATTGCGAGACCCCAATTCTGGCAAATGTGTCTCTACATATGCTCTGGTGCTAACTCACAGACTTTTGCCAATACCGGAGCTCTGGTCACGTGCGTTAAGAACTTCCCGGAAACCGTGGCAGCGTTTTGGGGCTTCTCAAGGGTTACGTTGGCCTTAGTGGAGCCATCATAACACAGCTTTACCATGCCTTCTACGGCGACGACTCCAAATCCCTCATCTTGCTCATAGCTTGGATTCCTGCCGCCGTCTCCATCTTTTTCCTCCCAACAATTCGGGTATTGAGCACAACTCGACAACCAAATGAGCTCAGAGTTTTCTATAACCTTCTTTATGTCTCACTCGGCTTTGCCGGGTTCCTCGTGGTATTGATCATCGTACAGAACAATCTCAGCTTTACGAGGACTGACTATGTGTTGGATGGCCTCGTGGTTCTGTTCTTGCTTTTTCTCCCCCTTGCTGTAGTTTTCAGGGAGGAACTGTACCTCCGGAGAGCCATAAACCAAGACTTGATCGGTACTTCTGAAGTGATGGTCATAACTGAAGCTCCGTCTCCAACGACGGAATCAAACAAGCCACTGCTAGAATCTTCCGCCGATATCACCAAGTCAGAGAAGGAAAGCTCTTGTTTCAGCAACATTTTTAAACCGCCAAACAGGGGAGAGGACTATACCATATTGCAAGCTTTGTTCAGCGTTGACATGCTACTTCTGTTCGCGGCCTTAACTTTCAGTTTGGGTGGTACTTTGACTGCCATCGACAACTTGGGACAAATTGCGAAATCCTTGGGATACCCGAGCAGGAGTACCTCCACGTTTGTGTCATTAGTGAGCATATGGAACTATCTGGGACGAGTAGTCGCTGGTTTTGGCTCTGAAATCTTCTTGACTAAATACAAATTCCCTCGTCCCTTGATGCTCTCTTTAATTATGTTTGTGTCATGCGTGGGACATCTTCTGATTGCCTTCGGTGTACCCAATTCTCTCTACTTTTCTTCGTTGATTGCTGGGTTTTGTTACGGAGCGCAATGGCCGTTAATATTCGCCATAATATCTGAAATATTCGGTCTCAAGTATTACTCCACTTTGATGCATATGGGAGGATTTGCGAGCCCTTTGGGATCTTACATACTGAACGTTAGAGTGACAGGTTATTTATACGACAAGGAAGCGTCGAAACAGTTGCCGGCAAAGGGGCTCACAATGGATGCAGGGGAAGGCTTAAGTTGCATAGGAGTTCACTGCTACAAGATGGCATTTCTCATAATCACAGCATCGACCCTTATGGGTGGCTTGATCTCTTTAATATTGGTAATCAGGACTAGAAATTTCTACACAGTCGACATGTACAGCAAGTACAGAATGGACGCACAGACTGTGATGTCTACTCCTACAAGAGGCCCTGTTTCTCCAGAGAGTGAATCATTGTTGGAACATTCTCAAAACAAGAGATGTGTGGATTACACAATACATAATAGCTAGAGATATGTATCATAGCAATTTATAAAATAAAAAACAATTTAACAGATTTAAAAAAATAGTATTTTCCGTGAGAAAATGAGTATGATCAAGTTCATGAGTATATATCGGCTCAGAGCGATGGCTTTTAGCCGCCGTTCGACTTCTCACTGCTGCCTTCCGTTTTAATTCGTCACCGCCGTTAGACTTCACTAACCCGTCTCAACATCACCCTTCATATCATTCTCTCCACTCCTCTTTTCTCATCATCCAACACCAAATCACGCCCCTTCACAGTAAATTATATACTTAATTATTTTTATTTAAATATTATGTGTGTAATTATCTTCCCCTCATTTTCTATCTTGGGTTAAATGCCTAATTTGCCATGAAAGTTTTGATAAGGGGACACTCAGCATCCGGAAGTTTTTTTAGTATCAAATTTGCCCCGGAAGTATGAAAAAGGTAGCAAATTTGCCCCTCCATTAATTTTGACCGTTAAGTTTGGTGAGTGTACACGCGTGGCGTGCCACCTCATCAACCCGAATAAGAGTTAAGTATCATTTTTTTTAGGAAGTTTTCATTTGAGAGCAAGTTTGCCCTGGAAGTTTTCACTAAGGAGCGATTTTGCCGGAAGTTTACAAAAGTAGCAATTTTGCCCTTCTTTCTCCCAATTTTAAATTTGGTAATTAAATCAAAGCAAAGACACACATGTAAATGCCTTGAAAAGTCAAACTGGAGTCGGAGAAGGAGATCCTTGAGATGTTGAGCTCAAAAGGCTACGGAATTTTGAAACCGAACCGGTCACAGACCGAAAGGTCTGTCGTAAAACTCAAAGGAAGCATCACTTATAATCTAAGAAAATGAAACGCAAAACGAGAAATGAATTGTTCCAAAAATTGGTTTAGTAAAACAAATCAATAGTGATAATATTTACGTTTGTATAGATCGATCATTTCTTAGATTATAAGTGATGCTTCGCGACGGTTCGCTTCACAAATTCGCGCCTTTGAGCTCAACATCTCAATGATCTCCTTCTCTAACTCCAAGTTCGACCTTTTCGCGCATGACATGTGTGGGTTTGACTAATTTAATAGTCAAATTTAATATGTGGGAAAGAAGGGTAAAATTGATACGTTTTGTAAACTTTCGCAAAATCGCTTCCTAAATGAAAAACTTCCGGCAAACTTGCTCTTAGTGAAAACTTCCGGGGCAAAAATGATACTTAACTCTTATTGGGTTGATGAGGTGGTACGCCACGTGTACACTCAGTTAAACTTAACGGTTAAAATTAACGGAGGAGCAAATTTGCTACCTTTTTCATACTTCCGAGGTAAATTTGCTAATTTTTTAATACTTCCATGGTAAATTTGGTACCAAAAAAACTTCTGGGTGCTGAGTGCCCTCTTATCAAAACTTCCATAATAAATTAGGCATTTAACCCTTCTATCTTTTGCAATAGTTTCTTTTTTTTTTTTAGTGGTTTGAGCACGCCATTCTATAGTTATGTATCACCAGGGACACACTTTTTTTAAAAATGAATTAGTGACAGAATTTAGTAGTAGAATTAAGATAAATTATATACTTAATTATTTCAAATATTGTGTAACTACCTTCTAAATTATCTATTTTTCATAATCGCCTCTTATTATTATTATTTTTAGTTTTTAGTCTTCAAGGAGCAACATAAGAATTCTTATTATTAAAAATTTTTAGTCTTACCGAGCAAGATAATATATGTATATAAAACCCCTAATTCATTAAAATATATATATATATATATTTAAAAAAAACCTATTTATAAAAAAGGTGTTTTTTTAAATAATAAATATCATTTTTAATCAGTTGTTGAAACTACCATTTGATAGTAACACTCTTAATCTATGTAATTAATATGAATAGATAAAAAAAAAAATTATTTAGCCACAAAGTTAACCCCATCTAACTCTTCTATTAAGGATCGGACGAAGTTTTTTCTCTCTTTTTTTTAGCAACAAAACATATTGATTAGGTGAAGCGTGTATAAATATAACACGCTACAATTCTGAAAATATAATATAGGTAAAGAAATTTCTATGGATTGAGAGTGACACAATTTGCGAGATATTCAGTAGGTTGCATGGTTTGGGGGGGGGGGGGGGAGAGAAAATGGAGGGAGAGAAAAGTTATTTGTACAAAAAAATTTTTCTCCTCTTTTAAATTTTTTCCTCTATTTTCCCCTCCCCCCTTCCCTTCCCTTCCCTTCCCTTCCCCAAACCAAACAAAGCCTTAGTGTCAAGTGTCAACAATGACTTATGTGAAGAGAATTTGAAATTTCTTTTAGGACTTTTTGCTCGGTTTCTCCTTAATTTCTTCATTATTAATCATTTGATGATTTCCCTGACACACAGGAAAACATGCGTGCAAGTCTAAACTTTCTCTTGATGTCAGACTTTGTTCTGTGACGTGGAAGATTCAAAAGTGTATAAAATAAGTTTGACATTTATCTTATTAATATAGGTATATATTGTTTCATAAATTGGATTTTTTTATATGATTATCTGATTGACTAAGATTTGAGTAATGTCATGCCTAATTGTGAGTACCCCCAAAAAAAAGTTTCCTACTTTAACACGGCGTACTTGAATTTGAAACTTCTAATTAAGCAATCTGAGCAAAGAACCTAACAAGTAACAATAACACTTTATTTCCCGTTAAGCATATATATCATTTTATTGGAAGCAATTATATTTGAAGCATTGTCGAATACTAAACGTGGATATCTCTCTCAACAAGAATTCAAACATTTTTGTCATGTTATAAGAGATTTACTCCTTTCACTAGACCCCACAACCATTGGTCAATTTTTTTAATTTTAATCATAGCTTAATTAATCATAATTCTTTAAAACACGTCAACCCCGGTTAAAACCAAAAAAAAAAAAAAAAAATTGCAGCATGAATATCACGATGGCAAGTCTTAGACCATTGAAGTGGGGAAAAGAGGTTGATGATGGAAAGGGCAAAAAAAAAAAAAAAAACAGAATCATAAAAAGTAGGGCGTGTTTGGAGAGAGCGTCAGGTAAGGTGAGCGTTACGGGAAAAAAAAAACAGATGTTTTTTTTTTTTTTAAAAGTTGGATATAGAAGATGGCGAAACGCCTACATTACAACCAAAAACTTACACATGAGAGGAAATAAATCCTAAACTCTCCCGACCAACCCAAGCCCTAAGAAAAGAAAGGCACACATCTAAGAGAGACGATTTAGAGATGCCCAATTTAGTCAAGGCATCAGCAATACGATTACAATCTCTAGAGATAACACGAATATCCACCTGCCAATCCCATATCAGCATTTCCTTGATTTGAACCATCAGATTGCTCCCAGAAAAATAAAAATCATCTAGAATCAAATTAACTACCTCATCCGCATCAGATTCCAAAATGATCTTTTTTAGACCTAAATCCCAAGCCAATTGGAGCCCTTCTGCCAGCACCCATTCCTCCGCACTACTCGCCTGGCATATACCAATTTCCCTACTAAACCCGGCATAGCTTTTAAGTACACTTTTTTTTTTTTTTTGGAACAATAGCTTTTAGTACACTGAGTTTATATGAAAAAGCCTCATCTCTATTGGGCTTCAGGGAGGCTCAAAGAGGTAGTTTCACTCTCACCGGATGCGTCTATTGTTTTTAAAAATACCATTTAACAAGATTTAACTTTTTTTAAAAAAATTAAATTCTTATCTTTAATTATCACAATATATACAACTAATAGATTTATGTAGTATTTAATAAGATTTATGCCATTTTCAGTCATTTTCTATCTCAACTCACTTTTTAAATAATAATCCAAACACTTTTCAGTTTGAAAAAAAGTTACTCTTACCATCATTAATCTAAATACAAATCACATTCACAACCTGACTTTTTTTTTTTCTATCGGGCCTCTACAAAAATTAGATAGAAAATAAGCTACCGCTCTCACTGCTAACCTAAATAGGAGTAAATGAGCTGTGGTTGAAGTCCATATTCTATGGATTGACAAACAAAACCATAAGGTTGTAATTATTAATTCTTTGCGCTCAAACTTATATTTACATTACTAAATACTTATGTCTCAATTTCTCTAATCATATATTTTCAATATTAATTTATAGGATTATATTTTAAAAATTACGACAAACAAAACCATAAGAACAAAACCATAAGCTCCGTTGGGAAGTAATTATTAATTACTTGATGCGCTCAAACTTATATTTACATTACTAAATACTTATAGCTCAATTTCGGAATTTAATCATATATTTTTTAAAAGGCAAATATGTCCTATCTTTTTCAGTTTCAATCGAAAATTGCAGTTTGGTCCTAAGTTTTATAGTGGAATTTTAATAGTGTCAATTATATTTTAAAAATCAACCCGATCGTGTTGAAAAAATCCCATAGAATTGATGGGTAAAAATCCCGATCCCGCAAGGAGTTAGAGTGGAAGACTATTGATCATACTTGGCGATGAAGTTGTGAAGCCCTTGTCACGAGAAAGAACAGGAGGCAACAAAAGAAGAGTAATAACAAATCGAGAGGCGAAGCAAGAGCGAGGGCAGGTCCATTGATGGTAGAAAACCATCTTAACTCGCCATCATTGTGGATTAGAAGGAACTTGAAATAAAGACAAATCACTTTAGAATAGTTCTTGACAAAAAGGGGCTATGATAGTAATAAAGGCACATGGAAGTTGTCAAAAGCTATGATATTAATTTACAAGACTCATTATAAAAGTGGATATATACATGAGTGAGAAAGGGTGTGTGTTATTGAATAGATATCATTAAATAACACGAGAAGAAAAAACAAATGTTTTCATTGAATCTTACCGATGATGCTTCTCGAAAGGTGTGGGTGTATTTTTTATTTGATTACTTCAAACTGTTCCATGTCATGGTAGAACGTGAGACGGGAGAGAAGTTGAAGTGTCTTCGATCCGACAATGGAGGTGAATACTCCTCCAGCAGTTCAATGCCTATTGCAGATCATATGGCATTCGACATGAGAAGACGGTCCCACGCATCCCTCAACACAACGGATAGTGAAAGAATGAACCGAACAATTATGGAAATGGCTAAGCGCCAAAGCCATTGCGGGAGAAGGTCGAGCCGCTTGTTACTTGATCAACCGATCTCCATCGATCCATTGGATTTTGAAGTTCCGAGAAACTTTGGTCCGGAAAGGATCCATCATACTCCCACTTGAGAGTATTTGGGTGTTTAGCGTACGCACATGTATCCAAAGAGCTCAGGTGAAAGCCGGATGCAAGGACCACTCCATGCATATTCATAGGCTATGGAAATGAAGAGTTTGGATACAGATTATGGGATCCTAAGGAAAAAGGGTAATCGAAGTAGGGACGTGGTGTTCCATGAAAGCCGAGACAATAGAAGATATTGAAAAGCCCACAATATCTCGGAAGACAAATGTTGCTCTTCGGGTGCCGGAGGCAACATCGAATCATTCGTGAGAAATGATGATATAGTGCCTTAAGAAGAAATGCCGGTAGTAGAAGACAATGAGGAAGATGACGGTGCGAGCGGGGAGCCACAACCCACCGCCCAGACGTTCGAGAACCATCACAAGGCCAAGATGATGGTGGATTTCCTCAAATTGCTCCGAAGTTCGTAGATCTGAACGAGGTCGATTCCGTCGAGAAGATATCCAGAATCGAATACCTTCTACTTACCGAGGATGGAGAACCGAGAGTTTCCATGAAGCAAGATCTCATAAGGACAAAGAACAGTGGTTGCTCGCAATGCAAGACGAGATGGAATCTCTGCGAGAAAAATCAAACTTATGAGATCGTAGAACTTCCACGAGGGAAGAAGGCACCGAAAAATAAATGGGTGTTCAAGTCGAAGAAAGATGGCAGTGGAAAAGTGGTGAAATACAAAGCACGGTTGGTAGTCAAAGGATTCCGGCGAAGAAGGGGATCGACTTTGATGAGATTTTTTCACCGTAGTCAAGATGACTTCAATTAGAGTCATACTTGGATTGGTCGCAAGTATGAACTTAGAGCTTGAACAAATGGATGTGAAGATGACTTTTCTTCATGGAGATTTAGAAGAAGAAATCTACATGGAGCAGCCAGAAGGTTTTGAGGTTTCAGGGGATAACCTCGTTTGTAAGCTGAAGAAAAGCTTGTACGGTCTGAAGCAGGCACCTAGACAGTGGTACAAGAAATTTGACTCGTGCATGGTGAGTCAAGGGTACAAGAAAACTCGCATGAGATGAGTGTGTCTACATTGAAGTTTTCGATGGAAATTTCGTTGCTCTTCTACTATATGTAGACGATATTTCGATCGTGGGGAAAGACGCAACGAAGATCACCATTTGAAGAAGGAACTTTCTAAGTCTTTTGACATGAAAGACTTAGGACCAGCTCAACAGATATGGGAATGCAAATCACCCGAGACGGGGAAAAACGGAGGTTATGGCTATCTCAGGAGAAGTATATTGAACGAGTACTTGAACGGTTCAATATGAACAATGCCAAACCAGTTAGCATTCCATTGGCCAACCATTTCAAGTTGAGCAAGAGATCGTGTCCCTCATCCAAGGAAGAGATTGGGGAGATGTCGTCTGTACCATATTCTTCAGGCTGATCGGAAGTTTGATGTATGCTATGGTGTGTACGAGGCCCGATATTGCTCACGCAAGTGGAAAGGTGAGTCGTTTTCTCTCCAACCCCGGGAAAGAGCATTGGGAGGCAAAGTAAAGTGGATTCTCGAGATACCTTAAGGGTACATTGAAATTATGTCTTTGTTACGGGAGCCTGATCCAATCTTGGAAGGCTATACTGAGATCTGAGATATGGCGGAGATCTTGATAGTAGAAAATCTACTTGTGATTCATTTATACTTTTGCGGGGGGCTGTTTCAGCGATCCACGACTACGAAGTGCGTTGCTTTGTCCACAAAAGTGAATACATTGCCGTCGCCGAAGTTTGGAAAAGAGATGTTGTGGCTAAAGCGTTATCTCCAAGAGTTTGGAATCAAGCAAAAGGAGTATAAGGTAATGGATCGACAACCGCTGTTGAGACTAGTAAAGATCCATACGAAGGAGAATCCTGCGGACATGATGACGAAGGTGGTGACTCGAGAGAAGCTAGAGTTATGCGAAACATACATTTGGAATGTTTTTCTTCGGATATGGCTGGAGGGGGAGAATTGAAGACTTCCAGCCACCATTGTTGAAGCAGCCTCCACCAACCAGCCACCATTGTTGAAGCAGCCTCCACCAACCACCCTTGTTCACACCTCACCTACCCCAAAACTCATACTATAAATAGAGGTGGATACCTCATTTGTAAAGCATCTGAAAATCAGTGTTCATCACCAAGAAGAGTGAGAACAAGAGTGATCCTTGTTTGAGAGTTTTTTTTTTTTTATATGAGTTTTTGTAATCTATTCTTGTGAGTAATAGAGGTTATTTTCTCTCAAATTCATGTTTACCAATGCCCAGTTGATCCAGAAAGTCCAACATATTGATCATATGTGAAAAGAGAACTTGAAATAATAGATATAATGCCGTTGAGCTTAATTAATTTAATTATAAAAGTGGATATATATGTGTGTGTTATTGAATAATAATTAAATAACATAAAAAACAAATTCATTACTTACCATGGCATGTTTTCTTCTTGGCTTTTCTTCTTTTCTTTTCTGGTCTACTCCCATTCTTTACTTCCTTTATGATCATTGGATCAAGATCTAATGGTCTACATTTAATGTTATTAATATTTCTTTTTCTCTTATCAAATGAAGAAAGAGAAGGATGAGAAGGAAATAGAGAGATAATGAGAATAAAATTAAATATGAACTATTAGATCTTGATCTAATAATCATAAAAGGAGTAAAGGATGAGAGCGGACAAAATCTAAATCATTTTTCCCGTGCCTCTTGATCCATCACTCCCTGCAGAATTTTCTTCTCGTGAATCATTGTTCCCCACTGATTCTTCTATCCTCGTCCCAAGTCCGTCGAATCTACTTCTTCTGTTAAACCCTCCACCATTCCGTTCAAGAACCCTAATTTTGAAATCTCTCAAGATCTTCGTCCGCAGGAGAACCAGAAGAAAACTAAGCCGCTGCAACAACAACCTTCAAAACGCAATAATTGAAGGCCTTCTTTCTCATGGTAAGATACAAGAAGCGGAAAATTTTGTGGACAGGATGCATGAGAGGTTTTTAACCCCAGATAATATCAATTACGATAATCTGGTTAAGCAATTTTGCCAGTATGAAAGATTGGACAAAGCAGTTCACCTTATGAACATCATGCTGAAGAAGCATAATGTTCCAATCTCCAGCAGTTATGATGCCGTAATTTGTGGATTCTGTGCGCAAAATAAATTAGAAAGAGCTTTGGATTTGTATTATGAGATGTCTGTTTATGATCTCAAACCTAAAATCAAAACGCAGGAAATGCTTGTTCATTGCTTCTGCCAATATGGAAGAACTGAAGAAGCAGAACAGTTCCTAATGGGCATTGGGCATGATTCAGGATGGTGTAATCAACAATTTCCGCATGGAAAAGAATCTTAAGAAGGCATCAAAGATTATGCAGGCTATGCAGCAAGTCGGCTATGAGCCTGACTTTGAGACACACTGGTCTCTGATAAGCAACTTAAGTGATGACAGAACAAAGTGCACTGATAATAGAAGCAATAGATTTTTGTCAAGGCTTCTCTCTGAAAGTGGCTTTTCTCTTAAGAAACGATTCAAATCATGGAGTGAAAAATGACATTGTCAATATCGCCAAGCAATTGGCATAATTAAATATAACTAGCCATGTATATGTTGTTATATCTCCATATTTTCTTTGATACTTCTTTCAAATTCTTTTACCAAATGATACCATGTTAAAATTGATCTATATTCTTGACTTGCTGTCATACTGCACTCAACCCAAAACCATGTTATGATACTTTTAATCATGTCATGTAAGTATCAATTAAATGTCTTCCGTTGAGGGAGACTTCATTGTTATACCCATGAGTCCATGACCAACGCCATTTCTAAGTACATCTTGTCCTGCTCTTCATTGCCTGAAAATATTAACATAACATTTAGTATCAACTACTACCATATGTGTATTTTCACTATCCTACTAGAATTTCATTAAAAATTTCTTATATATGATGAATGCTTCAGATGCAATAGAAGTTTTTCCAAATTTGAAACCGTCCTCAAGAATTCTCATTTGAACAAGAAGTTCGATATATCCAAGAATAGGTTACTTTCATCCTAAGTCTGCAAATTATCCTGAAAGCTTTTGGAAGGTATGAAGAAGATTTCTACAAATTGTTTTTGCTGGTGTAAATATGTTTCAAATGGAATTTGATCCCTCTACAAGAGCGATATTGGCTATTTTACACATTAAACAATCTATTTGGGAATTTTTTCGGAGTGGAGGTTATTGCAATATAATCTGAGATAGCAGCATAAACCACTAGCCAGTTCTCAAACTAGAAAGGATGTTTCCCCTTATGTAATAAAGTTTTAACAGTAGTGCCAAATGTTCATTAAGAACAGCCATTGAAGAAACCTATGCAATAGACATTGTAGACACAGATCAATCTTCTTTTGAGTGGTCAATTATTGAGTGTTACGATTGGGGAAGCTTTTTGAAATCTATGAGTACAAGTGTTGTTGCCTTGCTGTTAAAATCACATTGAAATGATTTCTGAGAACTTGGATTGATATGCTTCTCTGAAATATTGAACCTATTAGTGGTGAAATAACCTATATTTTAGTATTTGTTGTATAAAAAATTACACAATAAAATATTATATTTTTTAGATATTTTTTAAAAATATGAAATGTTGGCATTTTGGTTAAAATTTGTTAAAATTTATTATTTTATACCGTTAATGATATCTGTAAACAAAAAATAAAGAAATAGATTTGTATTGTATTAGGTAATTCTAATTTTCGGAATAAAAATAAAATGTGTTAACAAACGTAATTTTAATTCTCAGAATGGAAAAAAAAAATGTGTTAACAAACGTAATTCTGATTCTCGGAGTAAAAATAAAATAAGTTAACAAACGTAATTCTGATTCTCGGAACTCTTCCAAGGCATTGAATCGAAAAAAATTGTTTCATCTCGTAAAAGCTTGATCTTTGGAAAACAGAATGGTTGCCATGCACACCCCCTCTCCCCCCGACAAAGTATATACCACTCTGGTCCTATTTATAAATCCAGTTTAACCAAAAAATTTGGTCCTATTTATAAGTCCAATTTCAAGTAATAAATGAGATTGTGACAATTTTACTCATATTAATTGCACAAGATGGAGAGAGAAGAAACAATTGAAAAATACTCAATCATAAATGAGGGCAAAGTTGAAAATTTACCCCATAATCATTGTGTCAACTAACTTTCCTTGGCATGTGAGATTTGGTCAAACTGGACTTATAAATAGGACCAGAATGGTACGGAATATAAAGTAACAAGCTAAATGAGGGGTACTAAGTTTTACGCCCAAAAACTTATTACTTGGTCTTGTTTGAATGCGGAGAACAAAATCTGAAGTATGATGGGAAAAAAAAATGGAGCGACAAGAATTGAAGGGAGTGTGAATCGAGTTTGGTGCAAAAGTGGAGGCGTGGAAACTTGACTTGACCCAAGAAGATTACGATTCTCTCTGGTTTACTTCTTGTTCAATCACTACACCAGAAAAACACACATTTAATTCCTAGATAATAGTTTTCTGTGTGTTCTTTCTTCTGATCACAATAACATGAACTTCACCATGTCTCTCCCAAAACCACCACTAACCTCTGGTATCTCATTTGCTTCTCGCTTTGCCACACACTATACTCTCTTCCCAGGTGGAGCATGCCGGAGAAGGCGATGCCGAAGGAGGCGACGTACCAGAACATCCACGATGAGCTCCAGCTAACGGCAATCCGAAACTGAACTTGGCGTCGTTCGTGACAACTTCCATGGAGGAAGAATGCAACAAGCTCATCATGGAATCCATTAACAAGAACTATGTTGACATGGACGAGTACCCTATCACCACTGACCTTCACGTACGTCTCTCTCTTCCTCTCAACAATATTTATATATGCCGCACGTATATGCCACTCTCTTGTCCTTTTTATAAATCTAGTTCATCTAATTCTCAGAAAAATTAGTTAGCTACTTAGCTCATTAAATATGTCCCAAGTTAATGCAATTTTCCAATTTTCCCCTCATTTATGAATAAATGGTATTCTCAACCCTCTTTCTCATCTTTTTCTCTTTTCAACATAAGTTAACACATTGTTTCAGTATTTTTAATAAAGGTAAAATTGTAACTGTTAACTAGTGTGATTAAAAAGAATAATTAGGAGAAAGAAGATGAAAAATGATGTATTATTGACAATAGAGAGCATAATGCTCTTACAAAGAGTAATTGTGATACTCACTCAACACTTATTGATCCTATTAGCTAAGACCCCTTTATATAGACTAGGGCCCCTAACTAACTCTCTAACTAATCATTTAATCTCTTATATTTTAACACACCCCCTCAAGTTGAACACTACTTAAGAAAGTGCTCAACTTGAACAACACAAAATAAGGGGATAAGGTGAATTAAATTGACCAATTTTACAATCACAAAAAATACAAAATACTAAGATTTCTTCAATTCCCCAACATTCTTCTCCATGTCAACTTTTGCTGCTTCACTTCTGAATAGCTTCAATCACTGTAAGCTTCCACAATCATTGCCACTATTTATTCTCTACAGAGCCACGAGAAATATGCTTGGTGCCTTAACAAATTGTTGGGAATATCCTTAACTATGTGCCACTTTAGAGGAAAATAACCATTCCATATGTCTTGCTGCCAATACTCAACATTCCGGTCAAAATCAATCTTCCACAGAACAGAGATGTAGAAAAATATAGATGCCCAAGAAAATAGACAATAAAATGCTTCAACACAGGGCAAACCTCTTAACAATCACAGTCATATACTTGCCCTGATTCAAGACTCCATATGACTGAATTCAAACATGCATATATTGTTTGGAGAATCTTTCCATACTAAAAATGACGTATCAGCAAATATAATACCATAAGTTATCTCTTATCCACTGACTTAATCAACCAGAACATAACCACAGCATCACATATGTTCCAATAGGCACTCAGTTTTGGCGTCTTGTCTCAGCCAAACATACCATCAATGAAACACAATTATTTTTACCTCGAAGTGCAATGCTCATGGCTCATGACCAGAACATAATGGTCTGCTCTAGAATCACTCCTTGAAACAGAATCGCAAGACGGGCGAGGAGGCGACAACTCTGCTCTCGGATGCTCCACTTTGTTGTGGGCCTTCTTGCGTTTCCAGGAGAACAAGGCCGTGAAACAAGATACACCGTAGATAGGAGCGAGGAGGCAATACTTCACTGCTCTCTATTCTGATTTCCCTTAAATCGACAGGAGCGAGGAGGCGATTCTTCACTACTCTCTACTCTGCTTTCCCTTAAATCGACAGGAGCAAGGAGGCGTCATTTCTCTACTCTCTACTCTGCTTGGTACACAAACCCTGTCCCTTCTATTTTGGGATATCTTAATTCCATGGTCACTACTCACTACCATTTTGTGCTCTGGCCTGCCTGAACCGTGAAATTAAACCCAACAACCCTTGACCTTGAAGAACTTGGACAACACAAAAAACAAATAAACCAATTGAATCTGGCATGTCGAGCCCATTGAACCAGAGAACCAGTCACAACAACCCAAACAGAGAATCATGACAGAAAAGAAAAATTACCGATCGATTAGGAGACATCTTCAAAGCCGGAGAAAGAAAAACCCATGCCGGCAGAACCAAAATTCTTCATTTGAAATCCCTCTTGGAACACAGAATCACAGTAGTAAGAACCATGGAGCCCGATCAGAGACGTCGTCCGACTATGAATCATAATCCACGACAAACACAGAGCACCACACGAACACAGACAGAGCACCGTCATTCGAGTAGGCGATGGTGAACACAACGGATGCGTAATCAGGAGCGAGTACCGTCGTTCAAGAAGATAGTGACGGCGCACATGGCAGTCTTAGGCGATGTTCTCACGCAAGTCAGTCGGACGGACGACGAAGCTGGATCAAGACATGTTGGTTTCTCATGATTGCGGTGAGGGGGAGAAGGCGCAGATCGCCTTTCGTGCGTCTTCGGATCCTGGTTCTTGGTTCTCGGTTCAGAGCGCAGGGGCGTAACTGTTAATACGCCTTTCGTGCAGCAACTTCTGAGGGTCCTTGGTGGCGATTGCAGGGGCGAGGACGGCAACACAAGATCGTCTTTCATGGGGATTTCAGCGATCTAACCTGGCTCTTGTTCTTCTCTGCTTCTTGCCTAGTGATTCGCGTAGAAACATCCACAAGATTCCCAATATCTTGGAGAACCCGTCGATTCCATCCTTTTACTGCTACATTCTTCGGCCTATTTTCACCCTTTTGCAGTTCATGCAGCAAACAAGCTTCGGTGGCCATATATGGCGCTCGCCCTTGAAGATTACTCCCGAAAATGCCTCCAATAGTCGAAATCAGCGATGAGAGAAATACCTGGAGGCTAATGTTGCGCGTCTCTCCACCGCCGGAATCCGTGTTCGTTGCCACCGCGTCGATAAATGTTCAGAACATAAAATTCCAAAACTCTTTCCTCTTCCTTTTCTCGCTCTCTCTCCGATGGTCCTTTTTCCTTGTGTCGGTGATAAAGTCTGAGTTTCTTCTTCTTCGCCCAAATCAATTTCCATGGGTCCCTACTATCTTCTCAGCCGGATCTTGGATTCCGGATGGATCTTTCCAATTGGATCTTGAATTCCATATGGGTCTTGGGCCTTTTCTTTATTAATGGGCTGTGTTTGATTCTCAAACTTGTGCTCACATCAAGAAACGTGGCAAAAAATCGATAGTGCAGATTCAAGAAGCAAAATGGATTGAGGTGGCAAATCAAGAACTGTGGGCCTTCTTATTTTTGGTGCAAGTCAAGAATTATTTGGCTGGGCCTTCTTATTTTTGGTGCAAGTCAAGAATTATTTGGCTGGAAACAATTTGAGTTAATGGCCCCAAACTTGAAAAATCAACCTTGCTTGCTCATGATACCGTGTTAACTAGTGTGATTAGAAAGGATATTTAGGAGAAAGAAGATGAAAAATGATGTATTATTGACAATAGAGAGCATAATGGTCTTACAAAGAGTAATTATGATACTTACTCAACACTTATTGATCCTATTAGCTAAGATCCCCTTATATAGACTAAGGCTCATAACTAACTCTCTAACTAATCATTTAATCCCTTATATTCTAACAGTAACACTGTCAATGATAACACATTTTTCCATTATATTTAATAGAGGTAAAATTGTAACACTGTCAATGATTATTCTCTAAGTGAACTTATAATCAAGATCAATTTTTTTTTTTTTTCCAAACTATGTTTGTGTGTTATGAGTTCATGTTGGGAGCCTCATAAGTGAAGTGTGTGTCCTCCCAATAAGTTAGTTTTTGGGTGAGAGCACTTGATAATATCAATGAAGGCTATACCCACAAAGTATCTCATTGAGTGGAACCACCCGAGAAATTTGGCAACAGTTTCCTTATTTGCTAGTCTTTTAAGGTGAGTTCTCTCTTCAAACTCGTGTTGATGACGAAATGTATGATTGGTTAATGTCGGAAGGGATTCACATTGAATATTACAGAATCGATGCGTGAACATGCTGGCAAGATTGTTCAATGCTCCGATGGAAGAAGGTGAATGCGGTGTGGGAGTGGGGACGGTTGGATCGTTGGAAACGATAATGCTGCTGGCAGGGTTGGCTTTCAAGAAGAGATGGCAAAACATGAGGAGGGCTCAAGGCAAGCCATTCGAAATATTAAGGAAGTTTAATTTATAAATAAACTACTTTTAAGTATTTATATTTATTGTTTTTCTTTAAATTAATTTGTTTGACTTATTAATTGATATATAGTCTAATGATATACAACATATATCATATAATTAAATAATTTATTTGACTTCCTTAATCCCTCTAAAAAAATCAAATGAGCCGAGGGGATTGAGTATATCTTTATGTTATAGATATTGATTCAGCCACACACCATTTAACTTGGTGTGTGTGTAGGTGTGTTGGGAGAAATTTGCTAGGTATTTTGAGGTGGAGTTGAAGCAAGTGAAGGTGAGGGAAGGGTACTACGTGATGGATCCACAAAGAGCAGTGGAAATGGTGGACGAAAACACAATCTGTGTTGCAGCAATTCTGGGTTCTACTTACAATGGCGAGTTTGAAGACGTTAAGCTCTTGAACGACCTTCTTCTACAAAAGAACAAGCAAATAGGGTGGGAGACACCGATTCATGTGGATGCGGCAAGTGGAGGGTTTATTGCGCCATTTTTTATGCTGAGTTAGAGTGGGATTTTAGGCTGCCATTGGTGAATAGTATCAATGTGAGTGGCCACAAGTATGGATTGGTGTATGCTGGTATTGGTTGGGTTCTGTACGTGGAGGACCAAACAAGACTTGCCTCAAGATCCAATCACACCTAAATTAGTTGCAAATACTCTTATGTATGGAGCCTATCTTAACTACATCTCGTTTTTAATGTAAGACTCATTTATCTAATTTGAGTATATTAAAGATGTTAGTTTAGTTATTTAATATGATTTTTTTTGTTCTAAAATACCCTAATTATCTTTCTTTATTATAACTTTCCTCCCTCTCCTATTTGATTATTGTTAAGAGAATATTAATATTAATTTAAGAAAAAATTGATAAACATATGAAATAGGTCTTACATTTAGAACTAATATATTTAATTATCAATATAATTATGTCATATGTTAAGCACACGCAAGAGTAACTAATCAATGACACTTCCATATCTCCAACATGTATTATTGACTTAATTAAAGTTGGTAAATATTACTTCTTTATTTTTAAAATTTATTGTATCATTAATCAAACTTTGTAAATAGCAGGTTCTAGCCAGATTATCGCCCAGTATTATCAGCTAATTCGCCTAGGCAAAGAGGTGAGCATAATCAAAGAGTCATTTTTACTCTATGTAGATCACTCTTGAAACTGTGCCAATTAATGAATGATTTTATTTGTGGCTTTTTTCTAGGGCTACTGTGATGTGATGGAGAACTGTAGAGAAAACGCAATGGTTGTAAAGGAAGGAATAGTAAACACAGGATGCTTCAACATACTTTCCTAGGACAATGGTGTTCCTGTGGTGGCATTCTCCCTCAAGGACAGAAGCCAGCACGACGAATTCAAGATCTCGGCCATGCTCTGCCGCCACGGGTAGATCGTTCCGGCATACCCGATGCCGGCCACATCACCATGTTGCATGTCGTCATCAGGGCCGAGTTCTCTCGCACATTTGCCGAACGTCTTGTGATGGACATCACAAATGTGCTGCATCAACTTGAAATGCTTCCTCATCAATACATTAATGATCACAAGGCAACTGTGAATAATGATCACAATAATATTGAAGGAGTGAAGAAGAGGATTACTTCGTCGGAAATCCGAAGAAAATCATTGCTCAAGAAGCTAAAAGGCGACAAAAAATCTTGGGTGCCTAGTCAAGTGATCATGACTATTAATTAATTTGCAACCGCATAAACTTGACTATCCACTAACTAATTAGCTTTTTACCAATAATTCGATCATGAATTAGCAGGAATAATTTTTTTTCCTTTTGTTTTGTTTTATTGTCGTCTGATCTTCTCCTTTTTTTTGTAAGTTATGGTATCAAATTTGATATTAATTGTATGTAATGACATTTAGACCTCAACTTACCTTCATTATGCTAAGAATAGGAATATTTTGTTCTTTGTTATGAATATGTGGATGTCCAATCGTGGATGTCCAACTCCTGCGGTGGAATGCATTATGTGTGTAGGATATATTATTAAATCCTTTAATGGTTATCTACTAATCCCACTTGGTGTATATTATATGTAGGGAAGTCCAATATAAATACCCCCTAATGTAACCGAGATGGACACACACACATTAATAAGAATCTCCTCCTCCTTCTTGGATTTTCATCTTCTCTGTTCTTATTTCCTTTATCCTATATTTTCTTCAGTTTCATAACACGTTATTAGCACGAGGTTCTAATGAACTGAGCCTCCCTCTTGTGACTTGTGAGTGATTCTCTGTGATTCCATTTTCAGAAACCAAGGGCAAGAAACTCAGAACATCCCCAGAACACCGCCTTCTTCTTCTCCTTCCTCCGACGAACAGCTCCGGTGACCAGTGGGTCTCGGCCTTGTTGATTCTCTCATTGAGGATGATCAAAATCTGAACTTTACATCCAAACCTGATACCCGAATGATCATTTTCGAATCCCGGCTGAAAATCCAGATCCCGTTGATGTCTCCATTAGAATCGGTGAAAACGCAGGAGAAGAAATCGGGTTTGGATCGAATTATTCGCCTCGTGTGTTACCAGGTTGTCTCTTCGTGAGTGAGATAGAGAGCTCGAGGAATACACTCGGGTGATATCGCATGGTCCGAACCGTGAACCACTCATATATTTGATGTTGCGTCATTGAAAGTAGTTTGTTTCGATCTGGGAGCTGGGTTATCTTCTCCGCGACGCGACGGTGAAGCGAATGTGTTTTGAGTATCCATCGAGAGAGATTTCTTAGGTCCGCTTTTACCGTAAGAAGAATCTTGGTCAAGGCAAAGCGCAGGAGCGCGAGAGTCGTTCGAGAAGACCATCGGCGATCATGGTATCGGAGGAGGAGGAGCTTTGTCACGGGTCGATTTGGAGTTCTTGAAGGTTCCGGGGTTCAACAATGACGGCGCCTTGAATCTTTGCGCGTGAATCGGGTTCCATGTTCCTTTTCTTTATCTCCATCTGCATACTCATCTGCATACTCCGAAATGAAATGGGCATTTTTCTAGAGATTATTATAAAAGGTAAAAGTGATAATTTAAGTCAAGATTCAAATATGAAAACGGAGATATCCCACATGTAAAAGATCAATTATTAATGGGTTAGGTGTATGATTCACATATAAATTTATTGTGTTTGCTGATTTTTTTTACTTTGTACTCGCGCATGCTTGACCGAATAATTGAGAGTGGATTATAAAATATTTAATCTACCCAATTTTATAATGGTAGTGGTAAGATAATAATAAAATAATTGAAAGTGGTAGGAAGAATATTGAAATCTATGCAAAGCAGAGCATGCGTGATTTCCTTCTATTATAAAATATGCAAACCTATTTATTAGGGTAAACATATTATAATATAAGTGGAAAACATATGCGCATGACAAAAGTAAGGCATAATATTATTTTATTAATATTTCTTTACGATTCATTACGGGAACCTGATTTATTTCCATTAATTATTATTAAAGATCCCATATGCGCATGACAAAACTTATGATAGTGGTTGGTATATTATATATATATTGATTGGTGAAATATATTTTATTATATATATGGACCCACATGTTTATATTATATGCTTTATAGTTTATATCTCAAATAATAATAATAATAATAAAATGAGAGAAAGATAGAGATATATCTACGTGCTTTCAATGTGTCTACGGCATAAAGAAAGTAGCGATTGTTTTCTTTTTCTTTACCATGCACAATACCCAAATATTAATTATATTTTGCACCGAGTGTGTGGCCGACAAAAGTGGGAACTTACCTCTGTTGAAAATTTTATAGTTGATATTTGTGCCTTGCCTACTTTGTTTACTTTGAGGATATATATATATATATATATAGAGTATGTTAGTGGGCGGCTACGTGAGATTTTCCCATGGCAATTTTTAAAAGAATATACCTAATTGAATGATGAGTGGCAAATATACATAGTACCCTAAATTAATTGAATATTATGCATAGCATTTTTATTTGTTTTTGTGTTGGGCCAAGTTTTGGGCTTCGTAAGAGCTTTAGATTTTTTTTTTTTTTTGGTGATCATAGTAGCTAAAAGCATTAGCCGGAAATATCCACCCTGCAATTCACGCCATTTATAGTCTTAGTTTGCACTTACAATCTAAACTTAGAAGTATTATTTATACCTCTCTGAGTTATTTGTAAGCGAAATTTTTGGTTTCTCATATGTGCCTTTATTTCATGTCTTGTACTATATCTGATCGTATATTGAAAATAAATGACCAGAAGTCATATGGATTTACTTTCTTATCATGAGATTAAATGATCTTGATGATATGAGACAAAAAATAGGCATGAGACACATATTAGCCTAAAGTGCCTGGAGACAAATTGGCCTGAAGCCAAAAGAGATAAAATCGGCCTAAAGCCATAAGACCAATTTGAGTGAAGCCATATCCATGATTTTTATGCCACCATTTGTATGAAGACTTCAAAGTTGAATATTTGGCATTAAAAGACCCCTTGTTCTTTAGAACAAATTAAAGGGATTGTATAACCACCAGAAGATGGTTGTTCTTCTAAAAGTTCGTTATAAATGGATGTATTCAATTTGCTCTGCAGATAGCAATATTATGAAAGAAATTTTAAGAAATATTTTGAATTAATTTCTTGATCTCATGTAGCCAAACAAAACACTGAGTTTTGTCAAGAATCATGAATATTGTCCAAATTCGCTTGATTCCATTCCCAGAAGTGAATGAAGTAACTCATGAATTTATATGGACATCTGTGTAAACGTGTTGATTTGTAATCATGTTTATTACGTTCAAATTCCCACCTGAAGTGGAGAAAATTATTGATAAGAGCCACAAAAAGTGTGACATTTGTTTGTTATTAATATTAAGGCCACGAAGGCTTATATTTTAAATATTGTATGATACAATAAGATTTTAGTAACATTGGAAAAGTATTTGTCGGGAAGACAATAACTTGCGAGATTTATGTCATAATAAGTATAAAGGCTAATAGTCATGGAGACTAATTAGCATATTTTGCTCAACTTTATAAGAGACACTAATGTTCGAGACTATATGGTAGTACAAATTTGACAAAAGGCTCGAAAGAGCTAATATTTTGTTACTGAAGGAACAAAATTATGTATTAATTTCTACAAAATTATGTAGAAAATACATATTCTGTAAACCATAAATTTACAGATGATAATGCAAATTGGAAGTTTGCGTAAACTAGAAAGTTTACAGATAATATTGCAATTGTAAACCAGAAGTTTACAAATGTAGCAAATCAAAAGGTTGCTAATTCAAATCAATTTTTTACCAATGTAAACTAGAAGTTTACTACCAATGAAATATTCAAGAGGAAATGAGCTATAGAGAATTATTGAAGCCAAGACTCAAAATAAAGAATAAGCCTACAAGGTAATAGGACATTTAATTTATTGTTATTATTATTTAAATTTATTATGATTACATATTATAAATTTATTGCCATGAAAATTTTTGCTAGGAAATTATCATATGTGTGACTCTAAAACGTGTAATTCTAAGTTATTTTAATCATGAACATATTCACATATGATAGACTGCATATATTTTATGCATATATAAGTTAATTGAAGTATATTAATCATGAATTATGAGATTATCTAGTGATTTAATATTATATGTTTATTCTGAAGAATTAACATAAATTTTCTTTCACAGTTTAAAGAGTTTGAAAGTGATTTTGAAATACAAATATAGAGAAAGTATGTTTATATAACTCACACTTGAAAGGAGATTGCCGAGAAAAACAAATGTGAGTTAGAATACAAGTGTGAGCTAATATTTGAAAAGTTATATAGTTTGATCTCCCAAAAATGCATATCGGATTTTGATCAATATGTTATTAAAATTGAAAAATTTATGATTGTTTGAAATATATATGTTACGAAGAAACCGAGGAAGTTTACTGATCCAAATAAATGTATTGTTGGCATGACTTGTTTGATCATCCGAGTCATATAAGAACCAGAAAATTCTTCATAAATATCCAACATATTGTTCAAGAATAATTATGTCTTGCTTGTTCTCAAATAAAAATGACTATGTGAATATCATAGGTCATGATTGGTAATGGATCTCTAGAAATATATCAAACAGATTTATATGGGCCCATTACAACCAGAAGTTTGTAAGAATGCAACCTGAAGTTGCAATAATGTTTGAATAAATTAAGCGCGCTATTTCCAGGTTATATGATCCAGAAATAATGAATTAAAGCATCCATAAAGAGCTGGATTAATGCTTATGAGAACAAAGATTTCTATGTTGGTATATTTGATTATTGCAGCATTTATATAAGCCAACAAAATTCTCCTCGTAAAATTGGTTTTTGGGATCAGGAACCAGACAATTCCATCTGGAAAGTTTTTGAATGTGCAATGCTTATAAATCGACTACAATGCACATAGATGGATATAGAAAGAAAGTTGGGATAAATCTTTGTGTAAGGTCCTCCTTTTTCTTGTTTGTCTCTAAATGGAACAAAATGATGTTTCTAAAGGTAACAAATGGATTTAGGAGACTTACATTGCATGATTAGTCAATTGTGATCTGACATTGTTTTCCCAACATGAGGGGAGAAAATAGGCAGTTGGGTAAAGAGATTAGCTGAAATGAATTATCATTGGCTCATTTTGATCCTCGTACAAAACAATGTGAATTGGAAGTTCAAAAGATAATTCATTTGCAGAATTTAGCTAATCGAATGCCAGAAGCATTTACTGACCCTAAGAAAGTGACAAAGTCACATGTCCCAGCTGCTAATGCTCCTATTCGAATTGATGTCCCTGAAGGACAACCTATTATGAATGAATATAAAGCACGCCTGAAGCGTGAAAGGTCCATCGGTTTCAAAGATAAAAATCCTCGAAAGAGAAAATGAGCTAAGAATATGGATGATCAAGTCAAGGATAGTTAAGAAATGTTAGTAGCTCTAGAAGAGCCATCTCCTGAAGAGTTATTATCTCCAGTAGAGATATCTCCAGAAGAGAATATTATAGTCCCAGAAGAGACTCAGGTACCTGAAATATGTGAAAATTATGAGATCTCAATAAATTGTTATGAATAGAATCCGATGGGACCGAAATGAAGACAACGTTGACGACATCTTTGCTTATAATATAGCATATAATATAATGAATGATATGAGGATCACGAGCCAAAATCCATTAGCGAGTGCCAACGGTGAAAGAATTGGCCCGTATGGAAAGATGCTATTAATACGTAATTAAAATATTGGCAAAACGAAAAGTATTTGGACTGCGCAGTCCATACAATTGATGATGTAAGGCCGGTGATGTAAGGCCGGTGATGTAAAACCGAGTTGGATACAAATAGGTTTTAAATACGAGAAGAAATGAAAAGAGTGAAATAACAAGATATAAGGTATGTCTCGTAGCCCAAAGCTTTACACAAAGACCTGGCATTGATTTTGAAGAAACATATTCACCACTAGTGGATGCAAATACTTTCGTTATTTGATTCGCCCCACAATAAATGAAGGGCTTGGTCTGCATCTAGTGGATGTTATAATTGCCTGTTTGTATGGCTCACTTGATAGTTATATTTATATGAAAGTTCTTGAAGGACTCATAGTGCCAGAAGCACATGTCTCTGAAGGACTTAATGTGCCAAAAGCACAAATCCCTGAATGACTCGATATTAGAAACATCTGATTCAAGTTCTCAAGAACAATACTCAATTAAGTTAAATACGTCCCTTGGCCTGAAGCTATTAGGGCGCATGTGGTATAATTGTTTCAAAGAATACTAGATAAAAAGAAGGGTACAAAAATAACCCAATATGCCCATGCATCTTTATGAAAAGATATAGAAATGAATATTGTTACAATTTACATTTTATGTTGATAATATCAATATCATTGGAACTCTGAAGAGCTTCAAAAGACAATTTATTGTTGATGAACTACTTGGTCCAGAAGTACCATATCTTAGTGCTTTTTGAGTACTAATATATCATGCTTATTAGCAAGATATAGTTCTTCGCCAGCACAAAGACATTGGAAGTAATACTAGCATCAAAAGAAGCAATATTGATATCGTCATCGGGGAGCGTAAAACGATGTTATCAAGAGGGAGTCGACACATTGTACTCTTTTTCCCTTATCTAGGTTTTGTCCTTGGGTTTTCCTAGAAAGGTTTTTAATGAGGCAAAGACTTTGGAAAGTGTATCAATGAATGATGTACTCTTTTCTTTGGTTAGGTTTTTTTTTTTTGGGTTTTTCCTAGTTAAAGTTTTTAACGAGGCACATTCGAATGGACATCCAAGAGGGAGTGTTATGAATATGTGGATGTCCAATACGTGGATGTCCAACTCCTGCGGTGGAATGCATTATGTAGGATATATTATCAAATCCTTTAATGGTTATCTTCTAAGCCCACTTGGTGTATATTATATGTGGGGAAGTCCAATATAAATACCCCCTAATGTAAACGAGATGTATGCACACTGATATACATATGAATAAGAATCTCCTCCTCCTTCTTGGATTTTCATCTTCTGTTCTTATTTCCTTTATCCTATATTTTCTTCAGTTTCATAACATTCTTCTTGTTTTTATAATTATAT
This sequence comes from Acacia melanoxylon, assembly GCA_019022615.1. NCBI lineage: Eukaryota > Viridiplantae > Streptophyta > Magnoliopsida > Fabales > Fabaceae > Acacia > Acacia melanoxylon. Next base: position 2,989,590 of record JAFJYJ010000055.1, read on the forward strand.
ATGAGGACGTACACACATATATTATACTCATGAATATTCAATATGATGATATATAGATTAATTTTGGGTGTTATTATATCCAATTACTAAATAATGTATAAATTTAAAAGATCAAATATATTCTTATAATAATACTCTCTTCAGTTGCTATAATATAAGAGCTAGACGGGTTTACATTGATCATAAATAATATAAGATCATATTTTATTTTGCCTCTCAAATTTATAACTTTTTGCCTAAAGTATTCATATTGATTACATTTAACGAATTTATTTAAAATCTACAAATTAGTTATTCAATGATATATAATAACAAGTTTCATCTTATATTTCGTATCAAAATTATCTCTTGTTCTGTTGTTCATAACGTAACCTAGCTAGAGCAGTTAAGAGGCTAGAGGGATTGGCTTCTCTTTCTTTAGCTCTCATTTGAGGAAGCATCGAGAATGAAGTAAGACTTCAAAATCAAACATAGATGTTTTTCATTTTTAGAAAAAAAAAAAAAAGATCGAATAATTAAAAGTGAGAGGCGTACCAGCTATACGTGGAAGAAAATGGAGGTTGCCATGTTTGTAACAACAACACATACACGTGTAGATGTATGAGGAGTGAAGGAGGCTTTAGTGGATGAAATTATGAGGCATAATGTAAAATTATGGCACTAACATTTTGGCCTCCCCAACTTTCTGTATGTTCACACTTAATTTTCAACTCACCTACCCTTTCCCTGTCCCTCGTTTTTGTTCTCACCATTAAACAATACAGCATGCTCCAAAAGATACAATATACTTCTACATCACATTTAGTGACTTATGATAAGGATTATTATTCATTCTTTAATCAGATAGTAAGGATTTGGTATTAGATAAAAAGGTTATGTTCATTAACCGAAAAAAAGTTTAAGTTTCCAGCTAAGTTGTGTGAATATAAAAGATATTTGCAGAAGGACTACTGTTATTTAGAACCTAACTCACCTCAAATCCAACGTAATTTGGTGGTTTGTCAAAAAAAAAACCATCTAAATAAGAATTGGAAAAAAAAATCATTGCTAGCAACACTGTGTACTTACATATATATGAAATACTAGCTAAATAAGATTAATTGGTGGGGGAAAATCATTGCTAGCAACATCTAAATAAGATTATATGGTTCTTATATCATGTTAAAAAAATATAATAAGGTTTTTGTAATAAAAAAAAAAAGATACTACTAAATTGGTGGGATGTAATAAAGATTTTGTTAACTAGGACGCCCTTTTGAAGAAGGGTAAACATGGAAAGAAAATGTAGTTTTAAAGGTCATTAACTAATTTATCAGGATGTAAATTATTAGTTAAGAGTCAGGTTCAAACGAGTGACAAAATCCATACGCTAATTGTAACAAGTTTGTATTGGTTCATTCTATAATATATATACAATCATGCAATTTATTACATGAACTGAATATGTAGCTGCTCTGCTTGGTAACTAGTATGATACTTAGTCAGTGATCGAGAATCATTACACATTTGAATATGCCAAAGCCACAACCACCCCACTAATCCTGCTTTTTACCCTTATATAAACCCTGCCTTATTGGTCCCTTAGAACCCAGAGTGCAACACCATCATATCATCATTTCGCTCAAATTCTAAGAGAGGAAAAAAAAAGTATGGCGTTGAACGTTAAGATTGTGAGTGTGACAGTGTTGATGTTGCTCATGCTGATGGCTTCACACATGGCTGAGGCGGCGGGAGAGTGTGGGAGGACTCCGATAGGGTCGGTGGCCGCCAGCCTGGCGCTGTGCCTGCCGGCGACTGGCAATGTAAGGGCGAGGGTGCCGCCGGCATGTTGCGCTAGAGTGGGTGCCATGATTAGGATGTCTCCGAGATGCCTCTGTGCTGTGCTGTTATCACCCATGGCAAGGCAGGCCAAGATTAATCCTGCCATTGCTCTTACTGTTCCCAAACGATGCAACATCAGGAACAGACCTGCTGGCAAGAAATGTGGACGTAAGTTCTCACTACTACTCTCCATGTAAACACGTATTTGTCTAATTTGATTAGATAAAATTAAGAAAGTTTGTTAATTATGAATGTAGCTTAGCATGCATTATATTTAGGACAAAGATGAACTCTAAAAATATATCTTATATTAAAAACAGGACGGAGTTACATGTTTCATTCAGTACAGTATGATTAAGCTTTATTTTGATGGTGTTAACTTAATGGTCTTGTTGAAACTCTGGACAGGATACACGGTTCCTTGAAATGTGAAAGGCGAGTAATATGGAGGAGGAGATTAGATAGGGAGGTCAATAATAAGGACTGTCATCGATCTGCTTTTCTGCTTGGGACAGTCCTCTCTTCAGATACTTCATATTCCATGTTGTTGTTGTTGATGAATGTTAAGTGCTTGTATTGTGTGTGGCTTGCTTTGTTCCAATAATTTAAATGGATGTTGGTCCTTTTTCTCCACTTATAATTACCTTTCTTGTCATCTGACTTTCTAGTTCTCCACAACTTTTACTCAATAATACTACTTCAGTTTAATTATGACTCCTTTGATTTTCAATAAATTTTATATATTATATATACAGACACACCTATGTTATTATGAATTTTTGTTTTACATCCATGTCAAAATTTAATAATTGGGAATATATTTGATGCACAGAATTTTCAAGAATAAAAGAGAAATATGGAATAAGAATAATGTACGTATAATTAATGTCATAACGTGGTAGTATATCGCTGGCTATACTTTTTTTTTTTAAAAAAAAAAAAGTAATAATAATAATAATAATAATAATGGAAAATATAGGGAAAATCCCTTTAAGATCCCAAAAGACAAAAAAAAAAGGTCAAAAAATCCCATAGAAAATTCTGATGTCAAAAAGATCCCAAAGAGTTGTTGAAACCCACAGATAGAGTTGTTAATCACCTATTGAAAGAGTTGTTAATGAGATTTTTTTGACATCATAATTTTTTGTCAGACTTTTTTAACATTTTTTGGTCCTTTAGAACCTTAAAGGATTTTCCCAAAAATATATACCACATATGGCTATTAATCCGTCTCATTTTCCCTTCCCACAAAAATATATACCCTCATGTGTGTTAAATTAGTCAGAACAAATACCCGTAATAACATGTTGAATTTGGGAAGATATGCTTAAACAAACTATTCCAATGAGCCTAGTTTGAGGAAGACTAACAAAATCATCAAATATACTTTTAATCCGACCATTGGAAATTTCGTCTCTCCTTAAAATCCCACATAAAACCTTTTTTTCTTCAGTTCTTTTGCACTTTAGTTTTTTTGGACAGAAGCTAGGAACCAAGTTTGTTCATACAATTAATTCTTCAAGCACTTTTTACAAATGAAAATAGAGTTCCAGCAATGAGTTCAATCATCAATTGTATACGCCCATTTGAGTTTGTTGGCATTGGAAAAGTACGTTCATGTAAGTCAAGACAAAAAAATCATCTCGCAGGCTTACCTTATATACCGTAAATCATGTTGGAAAAACAACAACCAACATAGAATTCACTCTCAACAAGATAAAATATATCTATGCTGTTGACCACAATCACTCAATAGAGTAGAAACACTCTTACAGTCACCAAAAAATTGTTGGTTGAGCTAACAATAGCCTTACCCCCTATAAAGAAAGAGAACAAAACACTTTGTCTAAGTCTTCAAAAGAACTAGTCTCAAGTCCAAGTGCTTGATTGATTCACAAGGTAAGTATATGAAAGGAATTTGTCTTTAGATTGATTCACGAGATAAGTATATGAAAGGAATTTTGTCTTGACTTGCGAGAAATAGCTTCTAAAACCACGGTTTTGTAGTTTGTCAAACACTCACTTCAAATCATAATCAAATCTCCAATGTTTTGAAAACCGGACCGGGCGGTTCAGACCGGAAACCAGCGAACCTGATGGACAACCGGTCCGGTTTGAGGGGTGACCCCGGGTTCTGAGGTGAACCGGGGTCAACTCGACCTAACCCAGCCGAGTTGGCCGAGTCAAGGAGTTTTTTTAAAAAAAAAAACGCAGCGGCTTTCCACCGATGCTCGATCAACTCGCCGGTGAGACAACATAGAAGGAGAAGGAGAGAGGGAGAGAGATATGAAGACTTAAGAGTTGTGATTAACTCACTCTGATTGAAGACTCGTCGCCTGTGAAGGTCATTGATCGGGAAGAAGGAGGGAATTGATCAGAGAAAGATATTATCAGACTATGAAGGAGCGAGTTGGGAGTTAGGCATGTCCATGGATCAGACCAGACCGGGTTTGGGGTCAACCCGAGGTCTGGTCCAGGAGGGACCTCGGGTTGGACAATCCAGCCCGAGGTCTGGTCTGGTCCAGCTTGGGCTGGAGCTCGGGTTGGACCAGACCGATCCAGGGGGATTGCCTGGACCAGTCCAGGCAGTCCAGGACCAATTTTTTTTTTTTTTTAAAAAAATCTTTTCCTACTTCCAGAACAATAATTAAATCAATGAAACACTTGCGGGACAATAAATAAACATGCAAACATCTTAAATCTAATCCTAAACCCATAATAATGTCTAACAACATGTCATTGAACAAGAATACAAAATAAAATATAAAATAGAGGCATGCTTTTATAAAGCCAAGTAAATTTTATAAGCTAAACCACAGATCAATACTGGAGTGAAAGGGAGTAAAGTCGCAAATTTGGTTAGGGTTCCAGTAAGAGATTGATGCAATGACTTTTTTTTTAAAAAAAAAAAACACACTTTCGGGCCAGACCTGACTAGTCTATGGATTTGAACCCCTGGACCAAAGTCCGGTCCAGCCCGACCAGACCAGTTTGGTCTGGTCTACGTGAACAGTCTCGGACCAGCTTTTTTTTCACCTGGACCGGGTCAGGTCGGGCCACCTAGACTACGGGTTTTTGGACATCCGGGAGTGGTTCACTGCTTTGCTGTAGAGCATTTTGAAAATATTGGTCTTGGAAAGAAGAAGACGATGCAATGCTTGTGCTCAATGTTCAATGGTCAAAAAGGGTTTCATTTTCCAATAATGACCAATGGGTAAAGGCTAGTGTTGGATATTTTCCAGGACCACCTAATTTTATTATTTCCATGGTTTGAAAAAAGTAAAAAAACATCCACCTATCTACGAAAAAAAGTAAAAAACAATATCCACCCAAGCCTATAATTAATAGATTGATGATGCTCATGTGTAGGCAAGGACAAGGCGCAGAATGGAGCAGGTTCTCATGGATAACTGGCACACGTTATTTATTTTCATAAGTAATATATATTATTATCAAATAAAAAAAGTAATATATATTATAAAATAATTTATTTATTATAGATTTAAATGTCATTGATGGTATATGATAGTCTAAAGTCAATTTGTTAAAGAAATTATAAAGAATATTTGATAAGAATATGATTATTTTGCTAGGGATTTAAGATATTGAAGCAATATATAGAACTTTGGTTAAATAATTTTTTAATTTTCTATACCTCACAGGTCTAGTAGGATTATTTGGCCTAACCTAACTAACCCTTAACCAAAGATCTTAACTTAGGTTCGGTCGGTCCACCCGTTCGTCAGGTCACCGTCGGGTTCAGTCACCCGTCCGGGTTTCTGAACCTTGCAAATCTCCAATGAAGTTCCTTGAATAGCCAGAATGGGCATTTGGTCCTGTCTTAAGCATCTATAATTAACTTCCAATTAGTTGGTCCATATGTCAAGTCTCGCATCCACTAATTAAAAATAAAATAAAATAAATAAACATAATTTTGAGGCAAGTGTTATCAAATTTATTTAATTGAATTATAAACTTAATATATATACCTAATAATTCACCAACTCCACTCCTCCATAATAAAAACACTAATTTAAGCAGCAACACAACAAGCTGCCATATTTCCCTTGAGAAATTCTTGCTTCCACACGTAAGCATATGTATATATTCACCACATGCTTTACCCAATCACTAAATTAAATTGTCTCTTACTTACTTCATACATGCTCAAACCAACATTCCTGATAATTAAGAACTAATTAAAAACTTAATCACATGATTAACCCTGTTTCATGAAGGCGACAACACGGGACATCATGGCAAGAGCTTTCTCACAGCTTGGCTTGAACATGTGAAACACGTGCGCTTCCTCTTTCGTCTCCATCACTTCCACTTCTCCAGAAAACCCATTTCTCTCCAACAATTCCTTGTAGTACCATCCTCTGTCCTTCAACAGATCCTTCTCTGCAACACAAACAAGCACCCTCTTGCAATCTATCTTCCCCATATTCGGATCCTTCTCCGGTTTAACCAATGGATCATCAGATCCCGACGTCGTCGGGCAAGTGAATCGCCACAGATCATCCGCCTTCGCTGCACCTTCAGCTTCGTTCAACTCGGATCCGATTCGTTCTGCGCCCCAGAAATAAGGGTGCACCAGAGCAATGCCTTCAAGATTTAGACCCGGAGGTTTCTCTAACCCGACCCGAATCGCCATGTGGTGTGCGAGGTTACCACCCGCACTGTCCCCTGCTAAGAACACTTTCCCCAAATCGGCCTGACGATTCAGCCACTCGTCGGGGCCGTTACCGGCGGAATGGGATGAGATCCATTTCATAGCAGTCCATGAATCTTCATGGGCGGTCGGAAGTGGATGCTCTGGCGCCCTCCGGTAATGGACAGAGACGCCGATGACGCCGGCCTGAGAAGTAAGAGCGTTGAGGTAGCTGTGGTAACTCTGGGAGAATGGAGTTTCGATGCAGAAGCCACCGCCATGGAAGTAAACAAGAAGAGGGAGTTTCAGATCTGAGTCTGCAAGTTTGGGAAGGAAAATCCTGGCAGATACGCCGTCGGTTTGAGAAATCACAACGTCTTTGGAGTGGACATGGGTGATGAGGTCGATGCCGGGAGGAACAGCCTCTTCGCCGGCGAGTCTCTGTATACGACCGTCTTTGAGGACTTTCCCGACGGGGGAGAGGTCGTAGGCGAGTCCATCGGAGTGGGCAGAGGTCGTAGAAGAATCCATGGTTGAAATAGGCGTAGAAGGAGAAGCGTTTGATAGTTTCAGAGAGAGAAAACGAAGAGGATGAGGAAGCTTGTGGGAGAGAAGAGGAAGATATAAAGGGAATGATTGGCTGAGAAAACCATTGGAGAAAAGATAATTTGGGTGAGTGGGGACAACATTCAAAAATGGTCTTCATCTTCCTCCCTCAGCTGACCTTGCCGTCTCTAAGAAATTAAAGGGATGGATGAAAAAGTACCGGCAAAATTAATAGGCACGGCGTCCTTTTCACCTAACTTTAAATCACGTGCCGTAAGTCCTACCCTAGTTAAACTTGCATCTGTCGTTGTTAGCTTGAGTGACTTGAGCTGACGTGACACTTAATAAAATGAGATAATTCCTTTAAGCTATATAAAAAAAAAACATATCAAAAAAATCCCATAAAAAATTTTGATATAAAAACTATCTTTAACAAATTGTTGAGACATTTTTTATATCAAAATTTTCTATAGGATTTTTTTAACATTTTTTTAGTCCTTATACACTCCTAATAAAAGGGTTAAGTAGAAATTTTTTCCCAAGACACCTCAAAAGCAATTTCTTTTCAGATGTTTTTTGGTTCAATTTTGTTTTTAAATTTAAAAACGTAGAATTTTCGCTCTCCACTAACGATAGACACTGATGGCGTTAACACACACTTGAGTGTGAGGCCTCACACTCGAGTGTGTACAGACATTTTTTTTTTCCACACACATTGGCGAGCGAGTTTGCACTTTGTGCACACTCGAGTGCTCTTTTGTGCACACTCACCCAGTGTGCGCCAAAAAAAAAACAAACAAACAAATTGTATGTACACACTTGAGTGTGTGCTAACCCCGTTAAGCATTTACTTTAACGGAAAGGGCAACATTGCTACATTTTGATACTTCCGGGATAAAATTGAACCCAAAAAAAACTTCCAGGGTGTACTTCTAAGACAAAATTACTACTTAATTCTCTAATAAAATGTGAGCAAGCAAGCATCTTTCTCCTCCCTCAGCTTCTCTCTCCCCTCCTCCGCCCAGTCTCATCCTGTTAACACTATTATCTCTCTTTCATAGTTCATGTTCTGTTTGGTCACTCTGGTCGAAGCTCCATCGCCAGCGGCTCATTCTTGGGTGTCATAGACAGAGATCATTCCCTAGAACGAAGAGCAATTGCTGAGAAGGAACCATGCTTCAATATTTACACTGGAGGTATTATCAAATTATGACATTAATGTTGTCTCTTTTTTTTATATATATAACATTAATGTTGTCTCTGAGTCATACTGTTGTACCGTATTTTTTAGTTCTGGGCCAAATCTTGGTATTGTCATAGTTAAGTACTTAAACCAAAATGTAAGTCAAACCAAAAAAAAATTAAAACAATCTCACTGATATTATTTCAAGGTAAAAATTATAGTATTAATCCATAATTTGCAATTGGGCCTTATAGAAGAACTATGAGGAGAAGAGAATGGAAAATACTTATTCTTTCATGTGATCAAATCATCAAAGTGTGTATATACAAGGCATTGTATGTGAGACGAGGGTGGATCTTAGTAGAGTAAGTGGGGGGTCATGGCCTGAAAGAAAATAATTGTTCAGGAATTTTTTTAAAAATTTAATATAACGTGAAAATGTATGTTATTTTATATATTAGACTTATTAAAATATTTTTATTATATATTTGGCCCCCAAATATTTTCTTAAAAAATAGTTAATGAGTAGACACGTGCGGATTTAGGGAGCCTGCCCCTAAAATTATAGAAAAGGACCCATATTTTTAGAAAAAAATATTTTACCCTCATAAAATTTCATTATTTTCATTAAGTCTTTATCAAAGGTTTTTTAGAGACAAAACTGAAATTATATTACTGACAATTTTCTCCTCCCCTCATTTTTTTTCTCTCCCCTCCCCTTCCCTTCCCTCCCCTTCCCTCAAACCGAACATAAGCCTCCCCAGATATTTATACAAGTTCTACCACTGGACGAGAAACTCTCAATATTACTTACTTCATACATGCAAAAACCAACATTCCTGGTAATTAAGAACTAATTAAAAACTTAATCACATGCTTAACCCTGTTTCATGAAGGCAACAATACGGGACATCATGGCAAGAGCATTCTCACAGCTTGGCTTGAACATGTGAAACACGTGCGCTTCCTCTTTCGTCTCCATCACTTCCACTTCTCCAGAAAACCCATTTCTCTCCAACAATTCCTTGTAGTGCCATCCTCTGTCCTTCAACAGATCCTTCTCTGCAACACAAACAAGCACGCTCTTGCAATCTATCTTCCCCAGATTCGGATCCTTCTCCGGGTTAACCAATGGATCATCAGATCCCGACGTCGTCGGGCAAGTGAACCGCCAAAAATCATCCGCCTTCGCTGTAGCTTCAGCTTGGTTCAACTCAGACCCGATTCGTTCTGCGCCCCAGAAATAAGGGTGAACCAGAACAATGCCTTCAAGCTTTAGACCTGGAGGTTTCTCTGACCCGATCCGAATCGCCGTGTGGTGTGCGAGGTTACCACCCGCACTGTCCCCTGCTAAGAACACTTTCCCCAAATCGGCGTGACGATTCAGCCACTCGTCGGTGCCGTTACCGGCGGAATGGGAAGCGATCCATTTCAGAGCAGTCCATGAATCTTCATGGGCTGTCGGAACAGGGCACTCGGGCGCCCTCCGGTAATGGACAGAGAGGCCGATGACGTTGGCCTGAGAAGTAAGAGCGTTGAGGTAGCTGTGGTAATTCGGGGAGAATGGAGTTCCGATGCAGAAGCCACCGCCATGGAAGTAAACAAGAAGAGGGAGTTTCTGATCTGGTTCTGTAAGTTTGGGAAGGAATAGCCTGGCAGATACGCCGTCGTCTTGAGAAATCACGACGTCTTTGGATTGGACATTGGTGATAAGGTCGACGCCGGGAGGTGAAACCTCTTGACCGGCGAGTCTCTCAATACGGCCGTCTTTGTACACTTTCATGATGGGAGAGAGGTCGTAGGCGAGTTCATCGGAGTGATCAGCAGAGGTGGTAGAAGAATCCATGGTGGAAATATACGTAGAGGGAGAAGCGTTTGAGAGTTTGGAGGACGAAGGTTGAATGAAAGGGGAAGAGATGAAGGGAATGAATGGCTGAGAAAACCATTGGAGACAGGGCTTTTTGACTCAGATGCTATGTAAAATTACCGAGATACTGTAGTTTGAGAAATATTTATCAATATATATCATTAGTTAAACTCAGTTTGAGATATAGCTCCTAATTTACTAAAATTTAGAAAAATTAAGTGGAGAAGTTAAATTAGTTAATTATGATTATTTTTTGAAAATACCCCTACTTATAATTAGGTTTAAATCGGTCATACCAAATGGCTTCGGATTTTGATTTGTAGAATGGTCCAAAGCCCGGTGGGCGGTGGGTCCGTTGTACCGCGGTAGAAAGAAAAGGAAATGTAATAAAGAGTAAAGAGTAAAGACACAAATACAAGAACAACTGGTGCTAGTTAATTTTCTTAATACCCCTGCTATTTACTAGGATTTATTATATTTGTTTTTAAAAAATTATTTCATTTATTACTAGCAGTAATCCCTTCATTTTATTTGTACAAAAAAAAAAGTATTTATATTATTTTTTAAATTTTTTTAAAAAAGAATTATTATTTTTTATGCTTTAAATTTTGAGTAAAATAATGTTTTTAGAGATATTTCGTAATGAATGCGAAGCAAATTTCATAGAATATATGATATTTTAACATATTTACTGTATTTCATAGTCTCTGTACAATAATGGTAAAGAAAATGTATAATGAATCAGAAGGAGTGTATTAAATATTAATTTCAGTCCTAAATATAGGATTCAATTCACTTTTTTTAAAATGATTAAGGAAGTTAAATAAATTATTTTATTAAAAAAACAGTATAATTGAGGTGTATATGACATTAATGAGTTGCAAACATTATTTACTTTATAGAATATATAGATGTATTATTAAATTATTATTATCTTTAATTATTATTGAGAAAGTATCAATAGGGATAGTTTAGGAAAAAATTGATAAAAGTTAAACTTGGTCTTATAATTAGGACCAAAACCAACTCTAAAATGTGTTTTTATAATTAGAACTAGAGGGAGTATTTATCAATAAATCATTAGTTAAACTAAATTCACGGTTGGAACAAGTTAAAATTTGTGAAGAAATCATTTTTGGTTTGATGAAATTTCATTTTGCCTTTTGTGAACTTTTGGGAGCTAAACAAGTTATTTATTTTTGTTTGAAGTATAAGACCTTGAGAAAAAAATTATGAATTTTAGAGACAAAATAAATCACTTGTCTCATGATCAAATTGTGAATTGAGGTTTTGTATTTATGAGAGATTAATGACTAGTTTATTGAGAGTGAAAATTGGGCTTTCAAATATAAGGGAGTGTTTACTGGGTTGTCTAAATGAGGAAACAATATTACATGTCTTGAGATATTGTGAGAGAGCAAAAAATGTGTGGAGGGAATAACAAATATACTATCTTTTTTTCATCTGATTTGTAGGTGTGGCTTCGATGGAATGCAACCAGGAAATCTTGCCAAGGATTGTTTTAAGAAGTGGACATGGAACAGGATATTTGCACATGTCTATTGGTTGATGTGGAAAGCAAGATGTGTATGCAACCAGGAAATCTTGCCAAGGATTGTTTTAAGAAGTGGACATGGAACAAGATATTTGCATATGTCTATTGGTTGATGTGGAAAGCAAGATGTGTTCAAGTGTTTGAAGGCAAAACAGTTACTCCAAATGAGGTGTTTCATCAGTGTCAACACCATTTAATGGAAGAAGTTGTGACTAGGAGATTGAAAAATCAATTACTTGCAGAGGTACCACAAACAGATGCTAGATGGAGGAAGCCAAATCCAGGATATGTTCATCTGGATGTTGACGCATCAGTAAGAGAGCATAACCAAGCAGCAGTTGGAGGCTTGATTAGGGATGACAGGGGAATATGGGTCATGAGATTTATGAAGAGTATTGGGACTTTTCCCATGGTGATTGCAGAGGTATTAGCTATTAAAACAGAGCTTGAGGTTTGCCAATTTTACAAGTTTAAAAGAATACAGGTTTTCTCTGATTCTTTGAAAGCACTAAATGTTTTGTTTAGAGATAGTGTGTTGAATCATCTTTTTAAAGCTGAAATAGAGGTCACACGGTAGTTATTGTACGGAGATTGGCAGGTTGTTTTGTCGCATTCGAATAGGGAAGCTATTGAATGTGTAGATATTTTGGCAAAAGAGGCACATGTAGATGATATGCAGTTACGGATAGTCACAACAGTACACCCAAGATGTAGAACTCGATTCATACTCGACAAGATGCTTGTCGTGGATGAAATTAGTTCTTAGTCTTACGTGGTGTGTATTTTGTATTTCAAGCTTATGCTTGACATTTGTACCCTAAAAAAAAAAAGACCATCAAGTCTCTAAGTATCTGTTTGGATATTGGCGGTAGAAATTGCCTCCCAACATATGCCCTAAGAGGATATTGGATAAATATGTAAAAAAAAAAATCTCTCAATTTACGTGAATTTATTTTTCAAACACTAACTCAAATATGCCCTAAGAGGTTAAAGGAAAATGATGAAAAAGTATCTACAAGAAAAAGAAATTAAACGGGGTAGAAACTACTCCTTCCCGTCCTTAATTAATATAAAGACATATTTATATAATTTGATTAAATTAAGAAAGTTAGTCAAATTAATTAACATGACATGTATTTTATAAAACATTCTAATGATCTTCCTTTGTTCCCTCCTCTTTCCTCTTTGATTATTATTGATATAATATCAATATGAGTAGATTAGGAAAATATTTACAAATATTAAAACTATGTTTCATATTTAGGACTGATGCCAACTCCCTAAATATGTCTTATATTAAGAACATGAGTGAGTATTTTTATTATATTTTGATTAATGGTAAATTAATTTTTTTTCCTTAAAAAAGTAGTTTTACCAATGGAAATAGGGTTTCAACAATGAGTTCAATGTAACACAATCAATTCCAACATCAACTTGCATAACCCACGAAGAATCTCCCTCAATACAAACAATCGCTGCTCTCCATCACAATCACTCAATTATGTAGAATGCCTATGTAAAATGGAGATTGGAACTGTTCTGTCATAGGAACACAGATGTCTAGCCTTAGGTGGACTAGTATGTTGATGTAGAATCAAATAGCTACCTCCTAGGTATCCATGGATGGGATACCTATGAGAATAAGAGATCACAGAGCACACACATGAAGGCTTTTGCCTAAGGGAGTGGGGTGTGTGTTCTGTGTAGACTGAATCGCAAAGAGGCAGAGTAGAAGATACTTGTGTACCGTTCATCTGGAGAATTCCCCTCTTATTTATAGTGAGGCATAGAGGACCCGTTTAGCACGTTCTCATCATTAGCATGTTGCTTGCCCTAGTCCTCCCACTATGTGATTGTGGGATAATAGGTCATTCCCTTAGGGTTAGGGTTTGGACCTGTTGGGTCTCTTGTGCCTCCAAGCCCAAGTGCACTAATTGTTTCTATTTGGGCCGGCTCCTTGGGTGAGCCCAAAATACGAATCCATAACAGTTGCCCCCAAGCTTGGTAGTTCAGGTCTCTGAGCTGCCGAGATTAATTGATTGCTTAACCCGGACATGGTGTATTCGAGCTTTCTTCAGTTTAGCTGCTTTCCGAGATCCCTTAAATCCGAATTTGCTTTCGTAGCAATTTCTCCCGGGATGATCACCCGGTTTATATTCTTGCATTTAATAATGTGTAAGCAAATCACAATAAAATGAAAAATACTTACTATTTGCACAAATCGTTTAGCTTGCTCATTTCGAATGCTTGTCCGAATTTGCATTAAACATTCTGGTTTGCAATAATCCCGATTATTGATAATAAGCTTTTCCACTAACAAATCGTTATCCACTCTGTTGCCCCCCAGCCTGGTAGTTCAGGTCACTGAGCTGTAGGGATGTGTTGATTTTCCAACCCAGACCAAATGTTTGTGATTGTTGGGATTGCTTGCGTGTTGACCCGAGATTCCGAGTTCATATACTCTAACCCCGAGATTCCAGATTAATATCTTTTAACACCGAGATTCCGGGTTATGTAATCTAACACCGAGATTCCGGTTATGTATTCTAACACCGAGATTAGGGTTTTTGATTTTCGAAAACGGGTTTGTTTACCCAAAATTTGAGTCGTTTAAATAGACTTGCGACATTGTCGTCTTCAGCGGATCCGGATTTTAACTAGATTAAGCTTAAATCGGGTCTTCCTTCAAAGGTTTATACGGAACTTGTATTTTAACTAGATTCAGTTAATTCGAGTCCGCCTTCAAAACTTTCACGGACTTTACCACGGATCCCGGATTTCAATTAGATTCAGTTAAAAACCGGGTCCGCCTTCTTTTCCCTTACAGGAATTTAAGATAGACTTGGCGGTATTGTGCTTTTTAAACGGATCCGGATTTCAACTAGATTCGATTAACCGAGCCCGCCTTTAAACATGAACACGGATCCGGAATTTAACTAGATTCGGTTAACCGGTCCGACTTCTATTTTTGTTTCTTGCCTAACTTTATATGGAGCCCGGGTTTGAACCAGATTTGGTTTTACCGGGGTCCGTCTTCGGTCCCTTTCGTAGGAAACAAACTTTATATCGGGTCTGGCTTCAAAACTTTTCACGGAACTCGGATTGTAATTAGATTCAGTTAATCCGAGTCTGCCTTCAAGAATTTATACGGAGCCCGGATTTTAACTAGATTCAGTTTTAGCCGGGGTCCACTTTCAACAATTTACACGGATCCCTGATTTAAACTAGATTCAGTTTAAACCGAGTCCGCCTTCAACCTTGTTTCTGCGAAACTTGGAAAACATTTTGATCGCTCTTTCAGCTTTATCGTGTTCCAATGGACACAAGTTTTAACCTTTTTATCAGGTTCCAAAAGACACATGTTTGAATTGGTTTCTCCACGCAGCCCAGATTCGGTGTAACCGGGTCTGCCTTCGTCCCTGTCGTAAGGGTTCATTTCATACGGAACTCGGATTTTAACTGTAGTCAGTGTAATCGGGTTCCGCCTTCGAAACTCGCCCGAGTTTTGTTTAATGACCGGGCGAGTCGAAATTCTTTGCGTTGAATGTGGGTCCAGGACCACCCATGGGCTATCAACCCTCCTGAGTGACTAACCAGAAATCAATCGGGAGTAAGAGCTATCCGCCACATATCTAGGTTCAGTGTCACAACTAAATTCTAAATATTCCAACTTGATCAAGGTCGTTGTGACGGTTTGCTTCATTACCCCAAGCTTTGATGCATCATGGCCACCAAGGCTTCTTGGTTTTACAGTGTCCCAAAGGGAGCACATTTTAACCATAATGTGGGCGTTACCGCATCCTGAAGGAATACGTTTAGCCATAATGTCGGCGTTATCGTGCCCCAAGGAAACACGTCGTTTCCAAGGAAACATGTTTTAACCGTTATTTCCACGGAGCCGGATTTTAACTAGATTCAGTTAAATCGGGGTCCGCCTTCATCCCTTTTGTAGGGACGGACTCCACTCGAAACTCGGATTTTAACGCGTAACCGGTTTAACCGAGTTACGTTTAAAATTGACTTGCTTAGGCATTGTCGTCGCAACATGATTCATGAGAACGGGTTTATGTATTTCGGATCCATGCATGTATATAAACTTGACATGATTCATGAAAACGGGTTTGTGTACCTCGGATCCACGCATGTGTATAAACTTGACATGATTCATGAAAACGGGTTTATGTACCTCGGATTCATGCATGTGTATCTTCGACAGATTTTCGGAAACAGTCTTATGCACCTCGGATTCCTACATGTTTATCTTCGACATGATCTTCAGAAATGGGATTTTGTTCCTCTGATTCCTACATGTTTGTAGACTTGGCGGCATTGCCGTCTTTACATGGATCCCGGATTTTAACTAGATTCGTTTAAACTGGTGCCTTTTCTTCTTTGCCGCAAAAATTAACATGGATTCCGATTTAAACTAGATTTAGTTTAAACCGGGTCCGCCTTCATAATTTACACGGATCCCGCATTTTAAACTAGCTTCGTTAAAATCGGGTCCGCCTTCTATTTTTGTTTCTGCAAAACTTTATACGGAGCCGGGTTTTAACCGATTCGGTTTAACCGGGTCCGCCTTTGCTCCCTTTGGTAGGAAAGGGGCTTCATACGAATCTCGAATTTTAACTAGATTCAATTAACCGGGACCGACTTCAAATATTCCCATGGAGCCGGGATTTTAACCAGATTCGGCATAACCGGGTCCACCTTCAAAACTTACACGAATTCCCGATTTTAACTAGATTCGGTTAAAACCGGGTCCGCCTTCTTTTACTTTACAAGAATTTAACTATTTGAAAAGATACCTCGTTGGAAAATGTCGTCGAGCCACTTGTAGAGTTCAAGCAATCCCTTCCTTCCGAAGCAAAAAATCAGAATTTCCTTAAGTAATTGCGAGGGATCAGTATTCTTTGGACTTTGCGGACAACTAGATTTCTCTCCTGATCTTCACATATGTTGGGAACAAAACAATGAAGATTTGCAATGGCTCTGCCCAATAACGAGGTCCTATGGTGCACGTAAGAAGCCTAAAGCAAGCTATGACTCCTCATAATGAAGGTGGCTTTAATATCAACCGAACCATCTTCTCGTCGTAGCTTCTTGGAACCGCAAACTTGAGGTTCTTTTTCATGCTTTTTTAATAGAAGCACGAAACTTGAAGGTCTTTGCATGTCCGTGTATTGCGCGACTTTGATTTGAATACTTGATTTTTGCTCTTCATTCACTTCTATTAATATCCCTCCAAGATGCCTATGCTTTTTGGATCTCCATGCCTGTTGCGCAGGGAGCCCGGAGGCGGCTGTGCCTACGGCTGTTAGCACTCAGAAGACAGCAAAATAAGTGTATAATGATCAGAGGGTTTAATCGGTGTAGAAGCTAAGTCAGGTGAAAGCCCTTCACATGTAGAAGCATCCCCTTCATCTGAGCTTGAGTCAGAAATCTCATGTCATACACAAAAGTTGTTGTGGATTCTGTGTCCCTGGAAAATCTGGATGAGAGAGCATCATCCTTGTACTCAAAAGAAATCTGAAAGCGTCCATCATGCCATCACACAAAGTAGAATGAAAGATTTCAAGAGAAACATAGAACTTCAGTTTCTAACATTCTCTTGCAATTATAGCATTATGTGTGCATAGCGTGGGGTACCATTTGTTGACATGCTAATTATAACTCTTTGCATAACCATTTTGTGCTTATCCCACAATCATGACATTCCAGGACATATTATCCCGTTCTGCCACGTCCTCAAAAACTACGTACCCATCTTAAATAAATCCATACTTTATGTACATGCCAATGAGAGAAATTTCCCACCAGAATATCTGGCTCTCCCATAGACTGGAATCGAAACCCCTGCTGTGTAATGTGAGTATGAGCCTATCTGCCCAACTTCAGGCCAGAAAGATTTGCACATGTAATAGGTAGATTTCCAAAAGTGTAATGAGTTATCTAAATGGATTCCCTTTTTAATTGGAGGAATAATTTGACTTCCTCCTCCTTCTCTACATTTTGAGTGTAACCATTGAGGTTTAAAACACTACAACCTCAAGCTCCCAGTACAATGGGCTGTCTTAACACTGCAGCATTTAGGTTCTAAGCCATGAAATTGAAGCTAAACTGGATAATGATTCGCATAAAGACCAAATAATGAGGTATTCGGCTTCCATAGAATTAGTGCAATTTAATACCCTCTACTTGAATAAAGTTAAGCGACGTGGGTGAAGAAAGAGCATCCTTAAATGCTTTGAAATTGTCTTTTGCAGAATTTTCACAAAGACCCTTAATTCAAAAGGAAACTTATTGTGACTTGAGCAAACTTTGATGCAAAGATTGAGATCCAGGTTGAGGAAAGCATTACAAGCAACCTCAAAAATCCATTCATATCAATGACGTTAACAATTACTTTCAAACCGCTATGATTTTTAGCTTTGAAATGGTTATCTCTGTTTGAGATTTCCATAAGCAAGTACAGAAATATACTAATGCTAGATATTCATAAGCACCTCACATCAGTTCATTTTTCCTAAGCAAACAAATCGGGAAGTGTGTGACACTAGCAATCATTGGTTCAATAAAAATTACTTATCTGTATATTCCGTGCAATTGGATTGAGAATGATTGAAGTCCTTTATAGGGGGAACGTTACTGACGCAGCAGGCTAGCCTCTCCGGTGATGCTTTGACGCTACGAGACTGCAGGAGAACCTCCTTATCTCCTCGGCACATGTATATGTCGGTGTTGGAGAATGAAAACGGTGAAACCCACGTGCATCTCGGCATGCGCACCTCAAACTTGGCACCTCATCATGTCTTCATAATCATCTCGGCACGTCATCACTACCTCATCCTTGTCCGACATGCACACTCCGGCAACCCCAATCTCGGAACCTTAGGAACTTAGGGCAGTAATCTCGGAAACTCGGGTCAAAAGCTATTGCAACTCAGCTTGGTACTTAGTCATCTCAGATCCATTTGGAAATGGAGGTACATCCATCTGGTGAGAACAAACCATTCTTGCTTCCTCGCAAGTCATACTCGGATCTACTTCTCTGAAATATCCATCTCGGCATCAAACCCGGATGTATCTCGGATGTGCTCTCACACGGTCACCCCGTGGCGTCTCAGTATTGAATCCAGGTTTTTACTATGTCGGCTTTCACCACCAGCGTCATCTCGGCGTCTCAGCATCGTGACTAGGGCATTTACCAGGTCATTGGAGGTGCGAGCGTCAATTAATATCCATCTCGCACTTCAGTCTCGGCACCTTCAATCTCAGAACCTCCATGAGTCGGGACGACTAAGCAATACGCCTCTTATCTCGAATCATCTTTCCAATCGAAATAAAGGTGCAAATAGTGCAGATTCGTTGCTTATTTGGAAATATAATTCCGAAGAACAGCATCGGAAGCTTTGATCCATCTTCGAATCTCATCTTCGAGGTCTTGCTATGGCCTTTTGTGAACATCTTCGATGCTTAGCTTTTGTAAACCTAATCGTGACAGACTATCCTCCACGATTTTTCTTCAACCGTCGCTGTCACGTGGGCGCTTCCCTCTTTGGTTAAGCCGTTATCTAGATCTCGTATAGGCAAACTCTTAAATTAGCCACAGTTGTGAATTGGAATGATTGACCATCTTAGGTCATGGGAATCGAAATTTATCGGTCCCCACGGTCGGCGCCAATGTTCTGTCATAGGAACACAGATGTCTAGCCCTAGGTGGACTAGTATGTTGATGTAGAATCAAATAGCTACCTCCTAGGTATCCATGGATGGGATACCTATGAGAATAAGAGATCGCGAGCACACACATGAAGGCTTTCGCCTAAGGGAGTGGGGTGTGTGTTCTGTGTAGACTGAATCGCAAAGAGGCAGAGTAGAAGATACTTGTGTACCGTTCACCTGGAGAATTCCCCTCTTATTTATAGTGAGGCATAGAGGACCCGTTTAGCACGTTCTCATCATTAGCATGTTGCTTGCCCCAGTCCTCCCACTATGTGATTGTGGGATAATGGGTCATTCCCTTAGGGTTAGGGTTTGGACCTGTTGGGTCTCTTGTGCCTCCAAGCCCAAGTGCACTAATTGTTTCCTGCTGGGCCACTCCTTGGATGAGCCCAAAATACGAATCCATAACAGGAACCCTTAAAAAAAAGGTTTTTCAATACAAAGTAAGTATGTGCAATATTTATCACTCTTTGCATAGATAAAAACTTTTGGGAGTTCCTAATCATAATCCCAAACAAAGCAAAATCCCTAAATCAAAACTTTCGATGTTTCGTCAATGGCCATGACCGAGCATTTGGGCCTCACATATACGTCTATGCTTATGCAGTTGGTCCATTTTTAAAAGTAAAAAGTAAGTATATCAAGGTCTTAAGCAGTTCTCAATAAAAAAAAGTCTTAAGTCAGTTACCAACATACCTTAAAAGTAAGTGGTAAGGGATTTTCTCTCCCACTATCATGTCCTCAGTTCGAGGCGTGAGAATGGAAAAAAAGTGTTGGGAGCTCTTCCCCTACGACTGTGGGCCCAACACGGAACGAAATTCGGATCAGTCGGAATCGAAGGTTCCAGTGAACCAAGTGAGATAGGAAAAAGAAAAGAAGGTCTTGAGCAATTGGTACATATATCAAGGCTCACATGATTAACAAGTAAATTAAATGTATATAGTATGATCAAACTTAGCTTAAGTCTTTAATAGAAGACATATTTTAAGACTTGATCATCTTGATCCTATGGCCTATTTGGTATGAGGGATTGGGAGGGGAGGAAAAACTTTTATGAGTTGGATTTGAAAAAATTTGAGAAGTGGGGTTATAAAATTTTAATATAAATATATGTAAAATGAAAGAGCAAGAAAACTTAATTAAAAACTTTACACCCCACTTTTCTCATTTTTTTTAAATTCAACTCAAACTTTTTTTTCCCTCTCCGCCCACTTTGCCTCCCCTCATACCAAATAAGTCCTAAATATAAGACATAGTTTTCATATTTGTTAAATTTTTTCTAATCTACTCTTATTGATGCTCTATTAAAAATAATCAATAAGAAGAGAGAATGAAAGAATTAAGGAAGACGACTAAGGTAATTTATAAATGACATGTCATATTAACCAACTCAACTAACTTCTTTAATATAATAAAATTAAGTAAACATATCTTATATTAAAGATCAGAGGAAGTATACAAGCCTAATATAATACAGTACCTTCATAATTCACCAAACTCTAATCCATGATGAAAACACTGATCAGTTCACAGCAAACTGCGATGTTTCACTTAAGAATTTTTTGCTTCCACACATAAGCATGTGTTTATATATTCACCACATGCTTTACTCAATCACTGCATTGTTTACTTCATACACGCTCTAACCAAATCCTGGTAATTAATACTCACTCTGTTGGTTTTTATAATCAATTTTCTCAGTCTTATGTATAAACAATTTTTTCTTATATCTCAATATTTAAATCATTTTTTTAACATCTGTATATTAATTATCCTTTATTTGATTATTTATTACTCATTCTCCATCATATACTCTTTTCATAAATAAGAACATATTTAGAAGGTTTAGGGCTTCCGATTTTGGGCGAAAGAAAGACGCTTTGCTAGGGCTTCCGATTTTGGGAAATCTGAGGACTCCGCCACCCACTGTGGCGGAGAAGATGAGTGTCTCCTCCGATCTCATATTGCGGGGAGGAGAAAGTGAGGATTCACCGAAGGATGATGGCGAGGAATTACATCGGCGTAAGAGAAGGGTAAGAACTGAGTCTGAGGGATTTTCAGGAGGTGAGTCGTTGAAGGCTAGAGAAGAAGATTGGATGAAAGCTGGAGGAAAGGAGCAGGGGCCAAAGTCGTATCGAGAATCTTTGTTGTAAAATGTGAAATCGAGAGAATGCTGGTGGGAATGGGCAAAAAATGACGAAGACGATGATACCGAGGATTACGGTGGAGAAACAGATTTTGCGAAGGTGTTGAATCCAAGTGATGGTATTGTTGTGGATTCCTCAAATCCACTCTGTCCGAGCTTCATGTTTGAAGAGAAAGAGAGGGAGAGACTTATGAAGCCGTTTCGATGTACGCTGATTGTCAAGCTACTAGGAAGACAACCTTCGTACGGATTCATGATGAAGAAATTGAAGCAAATCTGGGAACGAAAAGGTCAGATTGATATTTTTGACCTAGAAAATGATTTTTATCTTGTCAATTTCCAAAAAATGGATGACTATATGGAGGCTCTGACTGGGGGACCTTGGGTTATTTTGGATGCGTATCTGAGTGTAGCGAGATGGAGGCCTGAATTTAGTCCTAAACAAGAAAAGATTGGTTCTATAGTGGCTTGGGTGAGGCTCCCAGACTTTCCGGCGCCTCTTTTTGACAAAAAAATTCTTTTGAACTTGGGAAACTCTATAGGAAAGGCTATTAGACTAGATGTACATACTGCACAGAGAATACGAGGGAGGTTTGCACGTATGTGTGTGGAATTGGATCTGAATAAGCCTCTAGTCCCCGAGTATAGCGTTGAGGGGCAAAAGCTAAGTGTAGTATACGAGAGCTTGGGACAAATTTGTAACAACTGTGGAAGGGTGGGTCATTTGAAGGCAAGTTGCGAGGCTTTCCACAGAAAATTGAATGAAGGAAGCATGGCTGTGGATGCAGTAGAGACAAATGAGACCAATGAAGGGGAAAAGGAAAATGAGATGGGACGTTGGAAGACAGTGCAGAGGCCCAGGAGGCCAAGGAAACAGGATATAGAAAATCAAAAGAAGCAATCAGGCTCTCGGTTCTTCAAGAGGAACAAGGGGATGAAGAGCCATCAAGTAGCGAGGTTCTAGAGCAAGGAGGAGGGCTGAAAAGTGTGGCTGTTGAGAAAGGGATGGGAAAGGGAGTGTTTCAAAAACAATTTAAGAAAGGGGTTAATGAAAGTGGAAAAGGGCAGAATAAAGAAAACGCAGTGAATTTTGCAAAGGGCAAAGGAAGGGTTATACAAGAGAGTACGAAAGAAAAGGAACTGAGGATTAGGGGTGGATTAGTAGCAAAGAAACAGGGTAGTGAAAAGATAGTGCTGTCCGAGAACTTGTACGTACAAGATACTCACATGGCTATGCCGGAAAGCAATATGAAGGCAAACGAGAGACATGGAGTTCCTTGTGTGTACAAGGAAAACCTTAATCCAGGAGATGTAATGGTGACAACTCACACTGATGGGGTTAAAGGTTTGGTGGATTGCGATATTGAGGACAGTGGCGAGAAGGCCCCTGATGGAGCTAGCATGTGCATGGAAGACGTGTGTCCAGCAGCTAATTTGGCTGTTTGAGTTCTTCTGTGAGTTGATTTTCTTTTTCTTTTTTTACACCAATTGTTATCATGCTTAAGTTTCTAGTATGGAATAGTAGAGGTGCTGCAAGTAAAGGAGTGGCATCTGTAATTAGGGATGTGAAATTTTGCTATAAATTGGACATGGTGGTGCTGTTAGAACCTCGAATTAGTGGTAGAACTGCTGATAGGGTCATCAGAAATTGGGGATTCAGGTACTCAGTAAGGAGGGAAGCAGAGGGTTTTGCAAGGGGAATCTGGATTTTGTGGGATCTGGATGATTTAATCGTGGACGTGAAGATTATGAATGAGCAGTTCATTCACTGTAAACTACGTTTTGGCAGGGAGAAAATATTATTCACAGCAGTTTATGCAAATCCTATGGAGGCAAAGAGATGTCGGCTGTGGGAACTGTTATACAAATTAGCGTGTGAAGTTGCTGAACCTTGGGTCCTTGCAGGGGACTTCAATGAAATTAAAACTCCTATGGAACAACAAGGGGGTGGTCGTGTGAGTGAAACGCGATGCCGTAGGTTCAATGAGTGGATTGAAGATTGTAGTTTAATTGACATTGAAGCACAAGGGCCTTTCTTTACATGGAAGGGACCTAAATGGGAATATTGGAAAGGGTTTATAAGAGGCTGGATCGCTGCCTATGTTCAGTCAGTTGGTATGAGAAGTTCGAGGAAGCGGAAATAAGGGTATTGCCAAGGATATGTTCAGATCATCATCCAATATTGGTGCAACTATCTAAGGAGTACAATGGTAGGAGACAGAGGCTTTTTAAGTATGAAGCCATGTGGAAGATGCACGACCTTTTTGACACAGTATTGGAATCAAGCTGGAGGAGAGAGGGGGAAGCTCATTATAAACTGGTAGCATTGCAGCTGGATCCAATCAAGTGGAATAAAGAGGTGTTTGGGAAGCTAGAAGGCAAAAAGAAGAGACTCTATGATAGGTTGAATGTGATACAGAAAAGTCTTGCAAGAAATAGAAATCCCTATCTTGTGAATCTGGAGTTGGAACTAGAGGAGGAATTGCTCCAAACCTTAAGGCAAGAGGAGATTTTCTGGTTTCAGAAATCGAGGGGACGTTGGTTAGAAGATGGAGATAGAAACACAAAGTACTACCATACCAAGACCTTAATGAGAAGGAGGAGGAATAAGGTTACTATGCTTAAAAATAATGTGGGGGAGTGGGTTGAAAATGAAGATACAATTGTTAGTATGTTTTATGAATTCTACAAGACCCTATTCAGTGAAAACATTGGAAATAGGGGCTGGTTTGAAACAAAACAATCCTGGGGAAAGGTAGATGGATCTCTATGGAGGACGCTTGGGAAGGAAATCACTCATGTGGAGGTACGTAAGGCTTTCCTTCAAATGGGAGGGTACAAAGCACCCGGAAAAGATGGGTTCCCTGCTGTGTTCTATCACCAAAACTGGGAAATTATTGGCCCATCGGTTACTAAATTCCTGCAAGCTTTATGGAGGCAGTCGGAGAGGATAGGTGAAGTTAATGAAACCTTGGTGGTGCTGATTCCGAAGGTCAACAAACCGGAGGAGGTTAGTCAATTTAGACCCATAGCACTTTGTAATGTTATTTACAAAGGTTTAACAAAGATGATAGTTAACCGATTAAAGCCTTTTCTTGACAAGTTAATATCCCCTTTTCAAACAAGTTTTATCCCTAGAAGAAGCATTCATGATAACATCATTATTGCTAAGGAAGTTGTGCATTCTATGAATAAACTACAAGGGAAAAAGGGGTACATGATTATAAAAATCGATCTTGAGAAAGTATATGATCGCATGAATTGGTCGTACATTGAAAGAGTCTTGGAAGAAATTGATATGGATGAACACCTAAGAAAGGTAATTAGGGGCTGTGTAACCTCGGTAAGGATGTGTTTGTTGTGGAATGGGTGTAGAAGAGAGGAACTAGTTCCAACTAGGGGCTTGAGACAAGGGGATCCGCTATCCCCTATTTGTTTGTTTTGGGCATGGAAAAGCTCACTCACCTTATTGCAGATTGTGTGAGTAAGAAACAGTGGAAACCTATAAAGTTGGGGCGTGGAGGGATTGAAATCTCCCATTTATTATTCGCTGACGACTTATTGCTATTCTGTGAAGCGCATGTGGATCAAATGCATATGGTCATGGGAATTTTGGAGATTTTTGGCAACATGTCAGGTCAAAAGGTGAACAACCAAAAGACGAGTGTCTATTTTTCTGGAAATGTGAGCAAAAGAGTGCAAAATCAAATATGTGAGCTGTTTGGTTTTGCTAGTAAAGATGGTTTGGGAAGATATTTAGGGGCCTTCTTGTCTAAGGAGAGGGTGAGAAGCAAGAATTTTCAACACATACTAGACAAGATGCAGAGTAAACTAAGCAATTGGAAGAGGCAATCTCTATCTCTTTCTGGAAGGCTAACTCTTGTTCAGTCGGTTACTAACCAAATGGCAATTTATGCCATGCAACACACAGTAATTCCAGCCGGGGTGAGGAGCCAAATGGAAAAAATACAAAGAGATTTCATTTGGGGTCGTGAGGAAGGAAAGAGGAAGATACATCCAGTGAGTTGGGAGATTTTGTGCATAAGCAAGGAAAATGGAGGTTTGGGCCTGCGCAATTTGAAATGTATGAATGAAGCCTTGTTAGGAAGGGTGGCATGGAATCTGATCTCAAAACCAAATAATCTGTGTTCTAAGGTGCTTAGGGGGAAATATAGTAGAAATTGTAACCTTCTTGAGAAGTGTAAAGGCTTGAAAACAGATTCTGAGCTGTGGAGGAGTTTAGTGCAAATCTGGCCAAATGTAGTAGAGCATATCTACTGGGAAATTGGTAATGGTGAGAAGGCGAAGTTTTGGGAGGACAAGTGGGTGGAGGATGGCGACAAGCTTGCTACAAAATGTGTTGGGCAGCTGTCGGCAGCAGAGAGGCAAATGAAAGTTAAGGAGATGCTCAACGAAAATGGGGAGTGGGATATGATCAGAATTGAGAACAAAGTGAATATGGAAGGAAGAGAGCTAATAAGAGCTATCTTACCCCCTGACCCTGAGAATGGATCAGATATTATAAAGTGGGGAAAAAACCTCAATAACAATTATGCAGTAGCAGACATGTACCAATTTCTGAAAAATGAAACCGAGAGTGAGGAGAGAGGATGGAGTGTAATCTGGAGATGGAAAGGACCGAGAAGGGTGCAAATTTTCTGTGGACAGCGTTGCATAACAGGCTACTAACAAGTGTGCGGAAGAGCAGGATTTTGGGAGGCAATGCAGGCTGCTATTGCTGTAATAACGAAGAGGACATGATGCATGTGCTTAGAGACTGCAATAGAGCCTGGTCTCTTTGGCAGGAACTCTCCGTTTTTAATACTGTATCTGATTTCTGGAATTTGCAGGATGGTGATTGGCTGAAGCGTAATTTGTCCCAGCAGGATGAGAATTGGAGGCTCATATTTGGCCTCACGTGCTAGCTATTGTGGTCATGGCGAAATAGAAATTATTTTCAAGAAGACTATGTGGAACCAGCGAACCGGGCAAGTATAGTGCACTGGTATGTAAAGGAGGTTAGGTTGGCGCAAAGGGAGTTTGGCAGGGATGGATGCATCAAACAGGAACTCCTGATCAGATGGAAAGCTCTTGAGGAGGGATGGATAAAATTAAACGTTGATGGAGCTTCTCATGGAGGAGGAAAGGCTGCTGGTTGTGGTGGGGTATTTCGAAATGCACAAGGGAAGTGGTTGGGAGGATTTAGCAAGAGCTTGGGAGTGTGCTCTGCTCAAAAGGCAGAGATCTGGGCTATTCTTACAGGATTAGAGCTAGCTCAGCAGTACCAGTTTGAGAGAATTGTTGTAGAGTCTGATTCTTGTACTGTAGTTAATATGTTGAATGATGTTAATATGCATGCTGAGTCTGAAACGAAATTGTTGGGCCTGATTAGGAGAATTGTAACTAAATTCATAAGTGTAGTTTTTGTACATGAATTTAGGGAAGGCAATTGTTGTGCTGATGCACTTGCCAAGTATAGTCTTATATAGGAGGAGAGTAGCATTATTTTTTTTAGTCCTCCTTCGTTTGTAAGTAACTTTTTGTCCAGGGATTTGTATGGGTGTCACTTACCCAAGACTTGTTTTGATACAGGAATAAAATTGGGCTAAGGCCCCGTATTATACCAAAAAAGAAAGAACATATTTAGAAAAAACATGATATTTTTAATAGGGATAGGTTATTATGCCTACTCTTATTTTACCTACCTTTACCTACCTCTCTCAGTACCCTTAGATTATAATCTCATCTAACGGCGGAGATTTGAAGGATAAAATAAACCATTTTATCCCTTCCTCTCTCCCACTGCCTCCCTCCCTTTCTCTCTCCTCCGATCTCATCTGCTCTGAACCGCCTCATTGTTTCGGTCATCCCTTACCCCCAGCCACGTCTCATCTCTGCATCGCAGGTTTTATTGTTATAGTCCAGAATAATTTCCAAGATCAATTGGTATTCTACGTCACCCCTACTGATGCTCTTGAAAAATTCTCTTCGAACCCATCGAAAAATAAGTTTCGCTTGGGTGGACTGGTCCTTGAAGGCAGCGTCGTGCATCCGGCTTCCTCTCCCAAAATGGAATTTGTGGTCACCGATTTGATCATTGATATTTTAGTTCGATAACAGGGCTCTTTGCCAGATTTGTTTAGAGAGGGGCAATCTGTGGTGGTTGAAGGATTTGTAAAGCCCTTTACAGAAGAAGTCAAGAAAGAGGTTTCGGCTAGAAGTGTGTCGGCAAAGGCGAGGAGTGGAGAAAAAAAAAATTGAGAGCAATCCATGTACTGTGATGGTGAAATAGCAATACGATCCATTCAATTTTTTTCCCAAAAAATAAAGTCGATTGGTTAATTCCATGAATTTGATTATCCAATTACCAGATCACATATAATGAATGAGTTGCTAATCAAGGAGCGTGAATGGTTGCCAGCGGAGGGAAAAGAGAGGGTGGGAGACTGGGAGGTAGTGGGAGAGAAGAAGTGATAAAAGAGTTTATTTTATCCCTCAAATCTCCGCCGTTGGATGAGATTATGATCTAAGGGTATTGAGAGAGGTAGGTAAAATAAGGGTAGGCAGAATAACCTATCCCTTTTTTAATATATTTATTATTTTTAACTAACCTTAACAACTAATTCGTTGTACGCAATCAGGAAAAAACAAATACTTAACTAATTAAAACTTAATCACATGCTTAACCCTGTTTCATGAAGGCAACAATACGGGACATCATGGCAAGAGCATTCTCACAGCTTGGCTTGTACATGTGAAACACGTGCGCTTCCTCTTTCGTCTCCATCACTTCCACATCTCCAGAAAACCCATTTCTCTCCAACAATTCCTTGTAGTGCCATCCTCTGTCCTTCAACAGATCCTTCTCTGCAACACAAACAAGCACCCTCTTGCAATCTATCTTCCCCATATTCGGATCCTTCTCCGGGTTAATCAACGGATCATCAGATCCCGACGTCGTCGGGCAAGTGAATCGCCACAGATCATCCGCCTTCGCTGTAGCTTCAGCTTCGTTCAACTCGGATCCGATTCGTTCTGCGCCCCAGAAATAAGGGTGCACCAGAGCAATGCCTTCAAGATTTATACCCGGCGGTTTCTCTAACCCGACCCGAATCGCCATGTGGTGTGCGAGGTTACCACCCGCACTGTCCCCTGCTAAGAACACTTTCCCCAAATCGGCGTGACGATTCAGCCACTCGTCGGGGCCGTTACCGGCGGAATGGGATGAGATCCATTTCATAGCAGTCCATGAATCTTCATGGGCGGTCGGAAGTGGATGCTCTGGCGCCCTCCGGTAATGGACAGAGACGCCGATGACGCTGGCCTGAGAAGTAAGAGCGTTGAGGTAGCTGTGGTAATTCTGGGAGAATGGAGTTTCGATGCAGAAGCCACCGCCATGGAAATAAACAAGAAGAGGGAGTTTCAGATCTGAGTCTGCAAGTTTGGGAAGGAAAATCCTGGCAGATACGCCGTCGCTTTGAGAAATCACAACGTCTTTCGACTGGACATGGGTGATGAGGTCGATGCCGGGAGGAACAACCTCTTCACCGGCGAGTCTCTGTATACGACCGTCTTTGTAGACTTTCATGATGGGGGAGAGGTCGTAGGCGAGTTCATCGGAGTGGGCAGAGGTAGTAGAAGAATCCATTGTGGAAATGGGCGTAGAAGGAGAAGCGTTTGATAGTTTCAGAGAGGGAAAACGAAGAGGATGAGGAAGCTTGTGGGAGGGAAGAGGAAGAGATAAAGGGAATGAATGGCTGAGAAAACCATTGGAGAAAATATAATTTGGGTGAGTGTGGACAATGTTCAAAACTGTCTTCATCTTCCTCCCTCAGCTGACCTTACCGTCTCCAAGAAATTAAAGGGATGGATGAAAAAGTACAGGCAAAATTAATATGCACGTGTTTCACCTAATTTTAAAGGGTGAAGCGTCAAGGAGTAATTGTATCCTAAATTTTTTTTTTTAAAAGCAATGTTGCCCCAAAATTTTAAAAACGTAGCAATCCCTTATATAAACTGTCTTAAAGGTCAAACGTTGGTTGATCCCATTATGCTAACATGATTGTCTACTTTCCAGCCTCCAGGACAAAATTGCTTCTAAAACAAAATTTTTAAGGTAAAATTGCTCCTGAGGGTATACTTCTGGGCAAAATTGCCACTTAAAAAAGTGACAAAGATACTACATAGACAATCCATGTCAGCATAATGCGGTCAACTAACGTTTGACCGTTAGAGCTATTAACAGAGGGACAACATTGCTACATTTTTAGGCTTCCAGGACAACATTGCTCCAAAAACAACTTCCAAGATAAAATGCTTCTGGGCCTATACTTTTAGGACAAAATTGCTATTTAACCCAATTTTAAATCATGTCCTAAATCACCTGCTGTAAGTCGTTACTTAGTTAATCTTGCATCTGTCGTTATTAGTTAATAGCTTGAGTGACTGGAGCTGATGTGACACTTCATAAAATGAGAGGGTTTTAAGAGGTTAAAAAAAAATGCTGATAAAAAAAAAATCAGCAATAACTCCATCAATTCTAAGTACTAACAACTTTTGAGATATTTTTTAGGGTTAAGGTGCAAAAATACGCGTGTTTTTGGTGGAAGAGCGCCTAGTAGAAAGTCTTTTTTGAGGTGCAAAAGTCGCGTGTGGTTTCAAATTAGGCAAAAAAATCTTTTGTTTGATCAGATTAAGTTTGGACTTTTTGACCAAAATAATGTTAGAAAAAAAAAATATTTACCACATTAAAGCATATTGGAAATATTTTACCAAAATAATGCGATTAGTGCAGACTCCTTTAACTAATGGCCAAAAAGCGCGAAAGAGGTTTCACGCCATTTTCGACATCTTGACAAAATTTGTGTCGGTGACGTGAAAAGCATCCACGCCACCTAGTGGCGTGGATGATTAAATGGCAATCAGACCCACTTTATTTAAAGTGGGTCTGATTCCATATTTGAAAAAAATAATATAATATTAAATATAAAAAATTAATATTAATATAATGATAAATGATAAAAAAAAGTTGAATAATTTAAAAAGCTCTACTTCATTTAATTTGAAGTCAAAAGAAAGAAATCGTAGAAATTTAAAATAACTCATTAAGAACGTCTTTTAAAAGATTATGCGGTACAATTTGATTATAACAACGGATCCTAATACAGGGGATCTAATATTTGTTATACACTTACAATTTGGTTATAACAACAGTGTTGATTTTGGGATCTGTATAAAAAAAATATACCGCGTAAAAGTGTTTATGGGATTTGTATAACTTATTATAAAAAAAGTGTACCAATCCGGAAACACTTTTACGCGCTTTACACTTTTTTTATACAGATCCCAAAATCAACATCATTGTTATAACCAAATGTAGGTGTATAACAAATATTAGATCCCCTTGTACGTGGGATGCATTGTTATAATCAAATTGCACCGCGTAATCTTTTAAAAGACGTTTTAATGAGTTATTTCAACTTCCATGTTTTCTTTCTTTTCGACTTCAAATTAAATGAAGTAGAAACTTTTTAAATTATTCTACCTTTTTTTTATCATTTATCATTATATTAATATTAATTTTTTATATTTAACATTATATTTTTTTTTAAAAAAAAATATGGAATCGGACCCACTTTAAATAAAGTGGGTCGATTGCCATTTAATCATCCACGCCACTGTGGCGTGGATGTTATCCACGCCACCTAGTGGCGTGGTGGCGTGGATAACATCCACGCCACTAGATGGCGTGGATCTTTGTCACGTCACTTACACAAATTTTGTCAGTATGTGTCAGTGGCGTGAACCTCTTTTTCTTTATTGGGCCGTGAGTTAAAATGCGCGCCACTAACTGCATTATTTTGGTAAAATGTTTCCAATCTGCTTTAATGTGGTAAATATGCTTTTTTTTTCTAACATTATTTTGGTCAAAAAGCCGTTAAGTTTGACTTTGACGTTAAGTTTGACTTTTTGTGGTATTTGACATGACAACGGGGCATTTGAAAGTCAAAAATACATACGCGTGTGGTTTTGTCGAAAATGCACATGTGCAAAAAAACACTTGCTATGGACGCTCCTATAACCAAACCACATGTGTATTTTTGCACATTTGAAAATGCCACGTCATCGTCGTCCAAATCAAAAAAAGTCAAACTTAACAGTCAAAGTAAAACTTAACGGTCAAATGGTATTTTTGCACCTAATTTGTAACCACGTGTGCATTTTTGCACCTCAAAAAAACACTTCACTTTCGGGCTCCTTCGACGAAAGCATATGTGTATTTTTTGACCTTAACCCTATTTTTTTTATTTCTGAACTTTCTATGGTTTTTTTTTGACATTTTTTTCCTTATACCTTTAAGGGATTTCCCCTAATAAAATGGGAACTGGTTTCCCTGCTCGTCCTTAGGACGAGCGGTGGTACGGGACGAAAGGACGAGCGGGTATGGATGAGCTCCTGACCATCCAGATCTAGATCTGGACGGCTCAGATCTTTTTTTTTAAAAAAAAATAAATAAAATTATTTTTTTCTATATAAAAAAATCATTTTTGAAAAAATGTTAGTGGAGAGATTAATTTTATTTTAGATTTTCTACCTATTAATTTTTTTTTATATAAAAAAAAAAAAAAATCAGATCTGGGCGACCAAGAGCTCATTCGTACTCCTCTGCTCGTCCTTTCCAATAAAATGTGAGCAGGCAAGCATCTTTCTTCTCCATCACTTCTCTCTCCCCTCCTCCTCCCAGTCTCATCCTGTGAACACTATTATTATCTCTCTTTCATAGTTCATGTTCTGTTTGGTCACTCTGGTCGAAGCTCCATCGCCAGCGGCTCATTCTTGGGTGTCACAGACAGAGATCATTCCCTACAATGAAGAGCAATTGCTGAGAAGGAACCATGCTTCAATATTTACACTGGAGGTAGTATCAAATTATGACATTAATGTTTTCTTTGAGTCATACTGTTGTACCGTATTTTTTAGTTCTGGGCCAAAGCTTGGTATTGTCATAGTTAGTACTTAAACCAAAAAATCTTTTTGCCAGCATATATGTCAAACCAAAAAATTTGAAACAATCTCACTAATATTAATTCAAGATAAAAATTATTGTATTAATCCATAATTTGCAATTGAGCCTGATAAAAGAACAATGAGTAGAGAATGGAAAATACGCTTATTCATTCATCTGATCAAAGTGTGTGTGTATATACAAGGCATTGTATGCGAGATACTCTCAATATTCTGTTGGGTATATCCTGTATCCCAACTTACAGTATCCTATCAATATCAAATACTAACTCCGGTCCTATAGGACATAATTGACTTTGTTTGGAGAGATTAAAAAAGCTAAATAAATTACTTAATCATTTTATATATTGTATATCTTTAGATTATTTATTAGTTTATTAGTCAAACTAATTACTTTGAAGAAAAAAATAAAAATACTCTAAAGTAATTTAATTAGTTTCCTTAATTTCTCCAAAAAAATCAACTATGTCTTATAATTAGGATCGGAGGAGGAGGAGGGAGTAATATATATGTACACAATGTAATACTGGTGTGCGTATGTTAATGTTGTGTCCGATATCCACGGCATATTCGAATTACTTTCATCATAGATAGGTTCTTATAGTTTGTGAAGTTAGGCCGTTAATCGCTCCATCGTTTGAAAACTTTTCTAAACTCATCCCTCAAGCGCTAAGGTGGATATGAAGGCGTCAATATGAAATCCACGGAGAGGAAGATGACGATCTAAACCTTGAGAGCTAGTTGGGCCGTTGCAATGGGCAAATCATCTCCGGCATGACCAGAGGTAGTTGGACTGAGATTGCAGAGCACAAGGGCATGTGTTCGAGCTCTAATTGATTGTCTCTGTTATCCCTTGTTTTCTCTATTAGAAACAGAGACGAGTACATGTTAAGTTTAAGTGTTGAAGCTTTGATACCTCTATCGGAATCAAGCATTAGTTCGTAAAACGGAGGAGGAGGAAGCTCATCTCGACGAAGCAACTCAAAGGCATTGGTAGTGGTGACCTAGGGTGCCGCGACCTGGAAGATTGATGTCACCGGAGAGATAGATCATATTTTTATCATCGAAGTTTAGCCTAAGCATTGGTCACCCAGAATTCTTTTAGTCTCATTTTTGCTCCGGAGGTTAACAAAACCGAGTAAATATGCCTCAGATTTTTTTTTTTATGAGCAAATTTGCTCTAAAAAATTTTTTATGAGCAATTTTACCCCTAAAAGTTTATAAAGAAGAGCAATAATTCAACGGTCAAGATTAACGGATGAACAATATTACTCTATTTTTAAACTTTCGAGAGCGAAAATGGAAAAAAACTTTCGGTGATCAGTCTTTCCTTGCAGCTAAACTTAAACTACAAGAAAATGATATTTAACGCAATAAAAAAGGAAAGCAAGAAGCTTCTGCAAGAGGAGATAAAGACGATGATGGCGTTGAGAGGGAATATGAACGGTGAGAGAGGGATAAACAATGTTTGCTGGAATTGGACGAGGAAGAGAGAGAGGAAGAAGATAAGGTTGATTTCTTTTTTTATCCCTCGTAATCTTTAAATTATATCGATCAAATCAATTTAGAAGGTAAAAAATGAGTCATGTAATCAAGTTACATTCATTTGACTTTTTTCTCATCTTCCCTATCAATAATCTAGCTAGATAGGTTCCTCTTCCTACGGTCTATTGGTAGACTTATGAGAAAATGAGATGATGGACTTACGAGAGAGATGATGAGAAAATGAGATGATGGGCTTATGAAAGAAATGATGAGAGCATCACCTCCGGTAAGACGGATGCTTTCTTAGATTTTATTCAGTGAGACGTCACCTCCAGTTACACAAACTACCGTCAGGTGTAAACTTTCACTAACAGAAGGACTTGCACCAAGAGCAAACAACGAGGATTGAACAAAAAGGAAAAAAAATTATAAGGATCTAATTATAAAGACCTGTAAACTAATTTTTCCCAAAAGTATATATAAGAAAAATAATATAAAGTTGTGGATTCAAATTATTAGGGTGTAACCGTGTAAGTACGTACCTCTGTAAACTTATTTTGAAGCTACAGATATATTTTAACCCTGATCAACCCTTTGCTTTGCTGTTTACTTTACCTGAACTTTTTGTTTGAAAAAAGAAGCGCAGTAGAAACTATTTTTATTATAGGGTTAAGATGCATTTTTGCCAATAAACAATTACAGAAAGAGCACCAAGCACAAATATTAATTAAAGGTATCTTAAATACCAACAAACAATTAAAAATATGTAGATTGGCCAACAAACTTTAATATATGTTATCTAAGTCTGCAGTTGTTAGTAAAAACAAACTTTTATTTGGGAGCATCTAGAACAAAAAAAGTTTTTTCGGGAAGTTTTCCCAACACAAAATTCTTAATTTCACTAAATTAAATAATTTTTTTCTCAATTGTCATTATTCAAAACTACTTATATAGATATCTATGTATAAAAAGTACTCATTTGCTAAAATAAACAAAAAATCTAATTAAAAAATATAATTATATGATTTAATTAGAACTCAAGGTGTTTTATAATTTATTATTTATGTTAAACAAAAAAAATTATATGATTTATTTTTATTTTAGAGGAAATTTATGTGAGTTAAAAAATCCATTTAATGTTAATAAAATTTAAAAAATCTATTATATCCGGAATGAAATGAAATGAAATGAATTTTTATTTTTATAAAAAAAGTTTAATGGATATCAAGCGTTGATCTTAATAATATAAATCAAAAGAACTTGATGATATTTTTGTTAATTAAATTATCTATTGATTATATCAATATGGGACTTGTTGGAAAAAAATTTGTCATTAATTAAGTATCTTGGAATAGCCTCAAGCAAATTATTTATGAGACTTTTTTTTAAAAAATTTCAACAAGTCGCATATTCATATAATTAATAGATCATTTAATTAACAAAAAATATCAATGATTCTTTAGATTTATATTATTAAGTGTCAACGTTGATAATAGATTTTTTAAAATTTTTAAATTTTATTAACATTAAATGAATTTCTTAACTCACATAAATTTCTTCTAAAAATAAAAAGTAATCATATAATTTTTTTTTGTTTAAAATATATAATAAATTATAAAACATCTTGAGTTTTATTTAAATCATATAATTATATTTTTAATTAAAATTTTTGTTTATTTTAGCAAATGAGTAATTTTTGTCCATACATGTAGTTTTGAATAATGACAATTGAAAAAAAAATATTTAATTTAGTGAAATTAAGAATTTTTTTTTTGGGAAAATTACCGAAAGTAAAAAACTTTTTTGTCTTTAGTCTTTTTCCAAGTAAAAGTTCGTTGGCCAATCTACATATTTTTAATTGTTTGTTGGTATTTAAAGTACATTTAATTAATATTTATACTAGATGCTCTTTCTGTAATTATTTGTTGGCAAAAATCACCATATTCGGATGAATGACAACTTAGTTTAAAATAAAACAGTTAAATTTTTCATGTCTAAGAAATGTGCGAGTTTCAGAACTCAGAAGCACGTGGTTTCCTTCTTTAGATAGGAGAGAAAATGGGAAAGGAAAAAAAAGTTTGAGAGAAAATTGGGTGGGGCCGACACCCATTTCCCCCCAAAATTTTGGCGAGATTTTGATCCAAAATATTCATTTCCTGGCTGCCCCCACCCCCGTGCGCGCGAAGGTCTCCTAAACCTCAGAAGTTTCGCGCGCTTTGTTGCCGTGCACACCGCTGCCGCCAGGTATCTTCCTCATCCCATTTGTTCTGTTATATTTTTTTTCCTTTAGCCCTACTCTATTTCGACAGTCCGATTCTTGCTTGGTGTGATCCTTTTCGACAACTTTTCCTTTTATTTATTTCCAATGTTAAAAAGGATAAAACTTTCCTCACCCCTCTGCAAACTAAGCTCGAGCTATTGCAAATTAATTGGTATATTGATGAAGCGAGACGAATTGGCTTCGTTGAATTGGTAAACATAGGCTGATTGCAAATTAATGAGAAAATAGCCACTCGCCATTAGTAATAACTATAAGCTTCTATATATAGTTTAATTTCTCTCTATAAGAACAGCTCCGTTCCACCAAGAGATATATCATCATAGCATATCTTTACACATAATTATGGCTTCTTTCTCCCAAACCCGAAAGAGGGCCTTATTGCCTTCTCTACTCCTTTTGGCACTCTTCACCGCAAATCTTTGCATATCAGGTGATCCACCTTCTCCCTCTTTCATTAACTCCTTAATCATGAACAGTATATTCAGACATAAAAACTTTGTAATTAATTTGTTATTGTTAGTCCATAATCCAGGAACTTTGCAAGGAGACACTAATTGTACTCATTAATCATAATGCTTGTGGTCCCTGTATTCTTTGATTTCTTTTACTCTCTATTATCAGTATAGATATCAAAATTAGCGAGTTAGGTTTTTCTTGAGGGATGTCCCGCTACTTCTGTGAGGAAGATAGTTCATTGGGGGCTAGAAGCATACATAAACTCGATGTCACAAATCAACTTGTTAGTTGCCATGTTTAGGTTATCACATTAAGTAGTACAAGTATTCGTAGATGTGGATGTTGATTATCAGTATGTTTGGGTTTCAGCCCCATCTACTTGCCATGAGGTAGCCTTACTTGCAGCCTACTTATTGTACATACATCAATTAGTGTTGTTTATTATATATGAAACGTACACAATGAAGTATGTATATGTCATTTCCTTTAACGAAAGACGCCCACTTGGATATGGGTCATTTACTTGGAATGCTTTGAACCCTTTGTGCTGTGAAGAATTTATGATGGAACAATTTCTTATATATTAGGGATTATAAACTAGTATTGCTCAACACACAGCAGTTTTAAAGTCACATGGCATTTATTGTACTGCAACTTTGGGTTTTTTGCACTTTGGTCCTAGCAATCATACTATTTCATGCAGTTTTATTGACTAATTTTGGCATGTATGTAGATCTAACATGCCATCTCGGTTTCCATATGATGAATAGTCAACTTGATATAGAGAGTTCCAGTTTCTCATTTTCTCTCTTGCTTTGTCTTGGTTTGTTTTGGTTATTCATTGGTGACTTTTAATATTTCATTGCATCTGATTTTTTTTTTTTGGCATAAGTTGTCTTTTGAATTCAATGCGCATTTCTTTAAGAATTGATGGCAAAAGAAATGGAAAACAATAATTTGTGTCTTCATTTGGCTTTGGATTGTTCTATAGATGAGCAACCATAATAAGCAAGGAATAATCAATGATCCTGATGGTGAAATGTTGTATTTTGAGTCTGAAATTGAAGAGTTCATAAATTTTGAAGTGGCAACTGAAGCTCCTATTAACTTGAACTTCAACCATGAGTTACAAGATTGGGAATGGCGTAGGGCGAATGTGTGTTGTACAGCTTGTTTGCTATATTGTACGTGCTATTTATTTGTTGGGAGAGATATCAACACTAGTTTATAAGCCTATAAGTTATGATAATGCTGAAAGAGAGAGCATGAGGAGAACATTCATGAAACAATTAGAAGAGACAGAAAAATCTCGTGATGTTATTCGCATGCGACCACAAGCTTTTATGCGGTTATGTGCTAAAATTCGAAACATGGGAAGAGTTAAAGATTCTAGAAATGTTACAGTTGAGGAGCAAGTGGAAAAATTTCTTCACTCATTTGCACATAATGTAAGAAATAGGACAATGACATGTATTGTTCAGGTTGATGGCAAATGCTAGAATTCAGTAACCTGTTTTTTTGCAATTACAAGCTGAATTTTTTTGGGACTTGTTTTGTTCGTAGATTTTTTGTTATACGGTGACTTGTTGGCATTTTTTGTTTAGGGAACATGTACCTTTTGTTGTGATGTTTCTAATAGTGTGGTATGTTGGCCATTTTTAATTTTTGTCACTGTCGATTTTTTTTAGCATTTTCCTTCGAGCTTCTTTGTAGGTGATGGGTCCTGGATATAATCAACACAGCTGCTGCATTGTATACTGCTGCATTGTATAAGAATAAGGTACGTAATTTGTCTCTTGACTTATTATCTCCGCCTATTCTCATTTTTTTTTTAAAAAAAAAAATCCAACCTGTTCTGGTGTGGAACCAGATATGTCTAGCCAGATGAACTAGTGCTTTTATCTTGGATCGAATGGCCTTACTGGGGTATCTATGGTCAAGATATCTGGGAAAGTTCGGGATCACTGTACACAATAGGCACTTCGCCAAGGGGGATGTGTTCAGTGGGAGAGTGCACAGTGATGCTGAATGTAAATAGGTTTTAGTTAGAACCTGTGTACCTTTAGGGTTTGACTTTTGTATTTATAGAGTGTACCTCAGGTTGGATATCCAGTATCTATCGTGATTCATGGCCGTTATATCATATCTGAGATATGATTTTCGATATACTGATATTATAGATAATAGTGGGATTACCCAATATCATCGGAGTATCCCGTGATTGGGTCTATCCCTTAATGGGCCATATCAGCGTTAGGCCTGATGGGAGTCCGTAACAGTTGCCCCCAGCCCGGTAGTTCAAGTTTTTGAGCTGCCGAGATGTATCTCGCCGTTATGCTTGGCTACTCGAGCGAGGTCTCTATCTGTTTGCATGGCCCGAGGTCTAGTCTCAAAGGTCCGGGCTGATGCCGAGGTGCTAGATGATCTATGGTCATGTCTCTGGGCCCAGGCTAAACGCCGTGGTACTATGGAATCCGAGGTGTTTTCAACTATGTAGTCGTATCTCGAGGTCAGTGTCTCTCTGCCTTCACCATCATTGTCCCCTGACACCTGTCTTCTTTAGATTGGCTTCGGGAATGCAACCACCCTGCTTTGCCGCCAGCGGTTTTCGTGCGCATTTAATGCCCCTAGTGTGTCGCACGTCACCCCTACGAGTAGGGTGAATTTTCTCTTTTACCCCCGACTTTTCAACTTTTCTTTGTATTTCCCTCCATTTCTCACTCTTCTCCCTTCACTTGGCACTTTGCTCTCGCGACTATCTCTGTTTTCTACTATGACGATTTCTCTGCGATTAAGCTCTTCACGTCGCTACGTCAATCCCTCGTGCATCTCCTTTACTCAGGTAAATGTTCTTCTATTTTGTTACTATTTTTACCGCTTTCGTGGTTTTCATCTGTCATTCCTTCTTTTTGTCTGCGCGTATTTCTGGATTTCTGGTTTTGTCAAAGTGATTTCCAGTGAGAGTTTCTGGGTAGAAATAGGATTCTGGGTTCCTCCCCTTGGATGCATATCCCCGTTTTTGTTGGAATATCCCCTGTCTGATTTGGCTTCTCCTGCGTCTCATCGACCATTTTATGCCTGTTCTAGGTCCAAGTTTTGTATTTTGATGGGTAAGACTAACCCTCCGTCATTTCCAAAACAAGCACTAACCCCAGAAGAAGTAGAAGATCCAGCTACTGGGTATTGGGTTCCCCTTTGCCTGAGGGGGAAAGGTCTAGCACATTACTCCATGGTGGTTCGCGTAGGGGAAGTGCTGGGGGGTCCCATTCAACCTTTGCTAGGAGCCCAAACGCTCGTCCTGTTCTAAATGGATTGCCGAACCTCGTAGTTCGGGGTGTTCCCGAAGCTATCCCGATCGAACCTTTCAATTATTACGAGCCCCCTCCGCGCGTACGGGCGGAGTCTATGCCCGAGGGATACCTCGGCCCCTGCTGGGATTGTCTCGCCTCTAGTTCACACTATATTGTGAGCGGCCAGGATTCCCTGGCGGATGCTATCCTCGACTCTTGCCGGCATAGGTCTACAGCGATTTCTACCTCAGCCCTTAGATCCGGACTTCGTCCTCCTTCTTTCATTAACATGCATGCGTCAGGTATACCCTCCAGTTATTGATCTTTGTCCTTCTCTTTTATTTGTTTCTAGGTCTAAATGGAGTCACCCCCCTCACCTGATAGGACCCCTTCAGTGACTGGGGAATCAGATTCTGCCAGTCCACCCCAAGGTCTCCTAGCGAAATACCCCTGGGTCGCCCATGGTGTACTAACGACTTAGTCCCTAATGTCGCAGTCTGACATCGCCAAGCTGGAGTTGGGGGATACTTCACATTGTGCTCTATGTCCGCCTTCGACTGGAGAGCCCGTCTGTGCCATCCGAGAAGGAACTAATCCCTCCTTTTTCTTTTTCTTCA
The DNA here is from genome assembly GCA_019022615.1 of Acacia melanoxylon. Classification (NCBI taxonomy): domain Eukaryota; kingdom Viridiplantae; phylum Streptophyta; class Magnoliopsida; order Fabales; family Fabaceae; genus Acacia; species Acacia melanoxylon. The sequence continues at coordinate 3,030,241 of JAFJYJ010000055.1, forward strand.
GAGAGATTATGCTACCCGGCTTGGTATTCGATTCCCGTTTACCGAATTTCAAATGGCCGTTTTAAGTTATCTCCGACTCGCTCCTACTCAGCTCCATCCCAATGGGTGGGGCTTCGTTTTGGCCTTCGAGCGCCTCTGTCAATCCTTTCCACAGCCCATTCCTGCTAAATTATCCATATTCTTTTATTTCTTATGGCCTTTCACACCTCGGTCTAATAAGAACAATGAGGACTTGAGAGGTTTGACATCCCTCCGAGGTGTACCCGGCCGAAAACTTTTCTACCCTTTCTCTGATTCTTTTAAACATTTCAAAACCAGTTTCTTCAAGGTTGTTGCTATTTCTGGGCAGCATCCTTGGTTCCTCTATGGTCCCGAATCTAAGGATGTAGAATGGAAGTTCTCGCTGCACTGGACTACGGAGCACCACAATAAGGATTCTACCAGTTATCAAGTAGACGGGGACGATCTTCCTGTCGAGGATGTCATCTCGGTGTCCCAACTGGTAACCGATGTTAAAGAGCACAGTGTATGGACCGTAGCTTGGATACTTTCTCATACCGTGGTCGAGCTTGCAGCGACGCAGCGTATATTTTCCCTCTTTGTGTCTGATTTACTTTTTACAATATCCGACCACTTAATTGTTTTGATCTCCTCTAACTCGGCTTGTTTTCTTTGTTTGCAGCTCAACCGATGAATTCGCTGCCCCCTACCTGGCTCACGTGAATCCCGGAGAAGGGGCTCCTTCGCGTAACCCGTCACGGAAGCGTACTGCTGCTGAAGCTGGTCAGGGACGGGTACGAGCTGTGTCCCAAGCTCCGGCGTCTAAGAAGACCCAGACCTCTTCCCAGGTCGACATCTCTTCATCTCCTATTGCTGGGCAGCCTCAATTCCGTCAGAAGGAGGCTGTGGCTGAGGAGGCTCAACCTTCTTCTCAATCCGTCCCGGCTACGCCTTCTTCTCCTCCTCCTCCTTCCTTTAAGCTGCCGCGCGGCTTGGCTTTGGAAAAAAAAGGGTAACTGAAGAGCTCAGCGTCGCCTTTTTCCCCCCATCGGTTCCTTGATACTGCTATCCCCTTGACTGAGAGTGATGAGCGATTGGTTCCTTTTGTGTAGCATCATCTGTTGCAAGGGGTTGGTTTGGTGCAATCCATGCTTCATCTGAAGCACCACGTAGTAGGGATCTCGGCGGAAAAACGGCGCATGGAGGCGGAAAGAGATCTGGCCGTGGTGGCAAAAAAGAAGTTGGAGGAAGAGTTGAGTGTCGTCTGGGAAGGGGTTGGGAAAACCGCTGATGAGCTGAAGTCCACTAAAGATGAGCTGGTGAAGAAGAGCTCCGAGCTTCTTAACGTGCAAACTGCTCATTTCCAATGCCTGGATGCCCTGAAGACGGTACAAACTCAAAGAGGGAGTTTGGCCGAGGAGTTGGGTGAGGTCAAGGCTGAGCTTGAAGACACCAAGAAAGCCCACGGCAACTGCTCCTTGACTGTGGCGGCGACCGCCAAGGATGCCTTCAACATGACCTTGGCCCAGATCCATCACTGAAACCCTGACGTGACGTTGGATCTCAGCAAGTGCCATTATCGTGCGTACGTTCACCAGGGCCAGTTCTTCCCTCCACCTCCGTCTCCGGAAGATGCTTCTGTGTCGGAGCTTGACAGCTTAGGGCAGGGAGGGGAAGGAGATGCAGAGGTCTCACCCGACACTCCTTCTAAAGATGGGATGGGTCAAGAGAAGCCGCCTCTGTCCGACCCCTGAAAGGCTGAGGTGGTTCTCGTTTGTAGCTCCTTGTTTCGGGCGTTTGTGCCCTTTTTGATTTTGTATTTGTCTGGCATATGTGTCGGTTGTATAAACAACTTTTAACTACCTTATTAATATATTGCTATATTGCTTTCTAATTTTGAGGTATGTTTAAAAAATTTCATGACTGGGGTCTTTAATTATGCAGATCTGCGTTTTCTTCTAGACTTGTCGTCTATGAATCTTTGGTAGGGTTTTCTTACTATAACCACGTAGGGTATTTATTTTAACCGCACTACCGAGTTCGGCTCCCTTGTCTGGGTTCATCGCCAAGATAAGGGCAAACTGTCACATGTTTAAGCCGTGGTGTCCGCAACGAGAGGCTAAACATTTTGACCTGATCAGGGTCGGAATGACAATTCATTTTATTTTGGAGCGAGCGTTGACGCGTCAATTTTGCAAAGACCTATACAGGCAACTTTACATTGCTCGTAACCTGGGCACATCGGCCCTAGTGTCATCCATCTAGATGGGTTTAATTGAGACCGGGTTCAGGGACCTCAGTGTAAAACTTAAGTTATTAGTGGCACGCATCTGAAAACTTCCACTGAGGATTTCTTCATTAAGACGAAAATCAAACTCCAAAGAGTTCTTAATGTTATACAAAAATAACAAATGTAAATAACATAAATTTAAATACTGAAAACAGAAAAATAACCAGGCTCAAACATGGGGTGTCTGAGGTTGTACGTGTGTCGAGCCGAGGTCTAGTTGTAGTAGATCCTCAACTTGTCGGCATTCCAAGTTCTTTTGATGGGCTTCCTTCCTAGGGTTTCCAATGTGTAAGCTCCATTGTCCAGCTTCTCTTTGATCCGATAAGGACCTTCCCAATTTGCTGCTAGCTTGCCATCTCTGGCGTTTTTATTTCCCACATCTGCGCGTCTAAGTACTAGGTTGCCCCTGTTGAAAGAACGGGGTTTGACTTTCCGATTATAATTTTCCGTGATGAGTTGCTTGGCGGCTAGCTCCTTGCAATGCGTCATGACTCTAATCTCATCTATCAGGTCTAGCTCCGTCCTTAAGGCATCTTCGTTCGACTCCCCACCGTCTTGCAGTGCTTTGGCCTTCCTCCAAGACGGCAGCCCTATCTCAACCGGGATCATTTCCTCGCATCCATAAGTTAACCGGAAAGGGGTTTCCTTGGTTGAGGTCTGCACGCTGGTCCTATACCCCCATAGTACACTGTAGAGTTGTTCGACCCAGTTGGACTATGCGTCTTGCATACACTTCTTTAAGCTGTCTAGGATGACTTTGTTGGTTGCTTCTGCCTGGCCGTTTGATTGTGGATGCTCGACTGAGGCGAAGTGCTGCATGACATCATGGTCCTGGAACCCTTTGTCTATAAACTGGGTCCCGTTGTCCGTGACTACTTCAGCTGGGATTCCGAATCAAGAGACAATATTATGACGAAAAAACCTTTGTATCCGTGCCGAGGTTATAGTGGTTGAAGGCTTGGCTTCGATCCATTTAGTAAAGTAGTCTACCGCCACAATGAGCCACCTAAATTGCCTAGGGGTTGCTTTGAATGGCCCCAAGAGATCCATTCCCCATTTGTAAAAGGGCCAAGGGGCCGAGATGCTTTTTAATTCTGATGGCGGGGGCCAAATAATCTTGGCGTGTTTCTGGCAACTCTCACATCTTTTGATGGCTTCTATGGCGTCTGTCATCATGGTTGGCCAGTAATATCCGGCACGCAAAGCTTTCCTAGCCAGAGCCTTGCCCCCCATGTGGTGGCCCTTGACTCCTTAGTGTATCTCGGCCATCACATATTTGGCCTCAGATGAACTTAAGCATCTCATCATCGAAGAGTGCAAACCTTTTCGGCATAGCTGGTCCTCGATCATCATATAGTCGGTGAAAACCCTTACTCTCTGTGCTCCATGTTCTCTGGCCTGCAATAATCCGGCAAGTAAGGCTTCGTATTCGGCCTGGTTATTTGAGGTCGGGAACTTCAGTTGAAGGGAATGTTCAATAGCAACACCCTCCGGGCTTTCAACTATGATTCCAGCTCCGCTACCCTTTGCATTCGAGGAACCATCAACACAAACCTTCCACACTTTGTCTTGAACTTCGTCGGTCCTATCCGCCAAGGTGAGTTCCCTCACAAAATCTGCCAACGCTTGCAATTTGATTGCATGTCGGGCTTCGTAGGTGATGTCGAACTCGATAACCTGGATGGTGATGGTCATTCTTCCCGCCAGTCCGGTTTGTGTAATATTTGTCGGAGCGGTTGGCTAGTTCGAACTACTACTCGATGTCTCTGGAAGTAAGGCCGAAACCTTCTGGCCGAGACAAGTAGGGCGAAAGCCACTTTTTCAAGCTTTTGGTATCGTAGTTCCGAGCTCTGTAATGCCTTACGAAATAAACTGGGGCCTGGCTGACTTCGGTTTCTCTCACCAAGGCCGCACTCACTGCTTCTTCTCCAACTGACAAATATAAGAACAAGGGCTCACTCGGATCAGGCTTTGACAGGACTGGAGGGGTCACCAGACAGAGTTTGATCTTTTCAAAAGCTGCCTCGCAGTCCGTGTTCCATCCTTCTTGCGTTTCCTTCTTTAACAACTTGAAGAATGGGAGCGCGTTCTCAGCCGACCTTGTTAAAAATCTGGTAAGTGCGGCCAAGCGGCCGGTCAGCTGCTGGACTTCCTTCTTTGTCCTCGGGGCCTGCATGTTGAGAACGGCCTTGCATTTATCAGGATTGGCTTCAATTCCGCGGTTTGTCAACATAAAACCCAGGAATTTCCCTCCTGAGACTCCAAATGCACATTTGGCCGGGTTCAAACAAATCTGAAATCTTCTCAACTTGTCAAATGTTTGCTCTAAATCCCGGACATGATCTTGGCTCTTTAGTTTTCACGATCATATCGTCAATGTAAACCTCGATGTTTTGTTCGATCTGGTAAGCGAAAACCCTGTTCATCATCCGTTGATAGGTGGCCCCGGCATTTTTTAACCCGAAAGGCATCACGTTGTAGCAGTAGTTGGCCTTGTCAGTTATGAAGGATGTCTTCTCCTGATTATCCGGGTGCATGGGAATTAGATTATAACCAGAGTAGGCGTCAATGTTTGGCATCGGGTAGGAGTCTTTTGGGCAGGCTTTATTTAAGTTGGTATAATCCGTGCATACCTTCCATTTTCCATTTGGCTTTTTCACCATAACCATGTTGGAGAGCCACGTAGTGTATTGTATTTCTCTGATGAACCCGGCTGCCAATAGCTCCTCGACACGCTGTTCCAAAGCCTTCTGTCTATCGGCTCCAATATTTCTCTTTTTCTGTGCCACAGGTGTGGACCCCGGCCGGATAGCCATTTTGTGACAGCAGAAGTTAGGGTCAATCTCCGGGATCTCGGATGACGTCCATGCGAATACGTCCTGATTCTGCCTTAGGAATTCAATCAACTTGACTTTCAAATCTGGATTCATTGCTCCTCCAATCTTTGTAGTTTTTGAGGGATTCCCTCTCGAAGTAACATTGCCGGGACTCCTTCTGATCTCCGTTAACAACAACTTTATTTTTGTTGTTCACCATCTTCAACTTCTGATGCTTTGTGAATACTAGCATGTCCCAACTATGGATGGTCGATCTGCCCAATATGATATTATATGAGGAAGGGAAGTCAGCCACTATGAACCTTACCCGTTCTAATTTGAAAGCCTCTTTGGTTCCCAATGTTAGTCTTAGGTCGATATACCCTTTGGGAGGTGAGTGTTCCCCGTTGAACCCTATGAGGGTCGTTTTGCACGGCTTCAAATCTTCTACATCCATCTTCATCCCGTTGAAGGCATCCCGGTGATGATGTCCGCGAGCTCCCGCATCAACAAAAACCCTTTTAACCCGGCACTGTGCCAGGGTTGCCGTAATAACCAAGCCATCTTGATGTCCCGGCACTACCTCCTTGAGTTCTTCATTAGTAAAGACTAATGGCGGTGGTGTCGGTTTGGTTGGGTCGTCTTTGAACTTTGGGAGATCCCTAACAGAAAGGACTTCTCTCAGGTATTTTTTGCGTTGGCTTATGGTATCTCCTCCCCCGCCAAAGCCTCCGCTGACAACGTTGCAGTGGAACTGGGCTTCTGGGAACTCGTCTTCCTCGCTGGCCGACTTTCAGCACTTTTCGTCTCTCTTCGGGTTGGTGGTCGAACTTCTACTTCGGCCTCCTTGCTTGCGTTTAGTATATTTACGCCCTTGGGTTTGTATCACGTATTGGCGTAGTTTGCCCTCTCTGATGAACCTCTCAATGGCGTCCCAAAGTTCATAACATTGATCCGTAGTGTGCCCCGGTCCGTCGTGAAACGCACAAAACTTGGATTGATCAGTTGTGGGTCGAATCCGGGGAGGCCGGGGTCTGTCAGCTCTTTTCATATTGGTTTGGGCTACCTCCTTCCAAATCTGGGAGCGAGAGGCGTTCAGGGGGGGTGTATCTTTCATACCTTATTTTTCCTTCGGGTTTTCCTTCTTGAGTGCGGACATCTCGGTTCCGTGTGCATTGAAGGACCTCTCCCTTTGGTTTACTAGGTTGATCCTTATCCTCGGGTGACATATTTCCCGCTTCTCTGTCCCGACAGCATTGGCGATCTCCATCTCGTTTCTACGTCCAATCGCTTTTTTCGGGTATTGTAACATCCCAAATTTTGGGATTTAGGAGTTAGAAATAATATGAGGAAATTAATTATGTAATCTTGATTTAAAAGAATTATGAAATTAATTATTTGAAATATCTTCCTATTAATTAAAGACAAATAATTAGGAAATAATTGTTGGCATAAATATTTTAGAAATAATACTTCAAGGCCAACATGCAACAAAGGAAGAGATCACACCAACTCATTATTTTATTGTATTTTTATTTTATACAATCAGCTTTTCTCTTCCTCACTACATACAAAAGTCCAAGCCTACTTATTTAACCTCCTGACCCAAAACGCATCAGTTGAGGAATGCATCGAATAGTTAAAATAATAATAATAATAAATAAAATAAACAAATAAAATAACAGCCCCCGCCTTCGGTCAACACGCAAGCACAAAACGCATCAGCAGAAAATATCAACAATGATGGAACTCAACGGTTTTACGCAAACACAGAAAAGTAAAAGATCATTAGCAGCGCAAGATCAGTGCAAACCCATACGTCTCGAGCCCTGCGATGGTTACCCACTGGTTCTCCTCTCTCAGACCGCTGTTTCTCTTCGGACTGGACCACTTTTGGTTTCTTATATAATCTATGCTTTACCCATTCGCGTTTGTTACGTCCAAACTGAAACTGACTGAGAGACTTCGAGAGAGAGTGAGACTAAGAAGAGAGAGAGAGAGAGAGAGAGATTCAAGAACCATTCCTCCTCTTGCTCTGTTCTAGCGTCGGCAAACAGGGGAGTAAAGCCAGTGTTGTGCTCATCGCTCCAGCTGGAGGTAGGCGTGTGTTATATATATAACTCTTCATTGTGGTGTGCGTCGTGCATAAGCTTTACCGCGTATGAGAAAGCCAAAGTCTGTATTTTCCTCACTAAGTATATAAAGACACACACACCTGAAGCTTATGGACGTAGGTGTTTATAAAGAACAAAAGTTTAATCGTTTTGTGGTTGTCTATAATGTGCATATATATATATATATATATATATATAAACACATAAGGCATGATTACTACGTGTTTTTGTGTATGCTATTATATATATAAGTTGTTGCCTGTGTGTCTCTGCCTTATATATATATATATATATTGAGAAAGTGGCATTTTACTGTCGGTGTGTGTGTGTGTGTGTATATAAATACCTAAGAGACCTTGCTGTATATACAACATTTTGAGCTTTAACTGTTGCTAAAACGTTGATATTATATAATAAAATGTTGATACATGTTAGGCTTGCTGTATATACACGTTTGAAGATAAAAGTTTTTAGGCTTGCTAAATGAATATATATATACATACACGCCACAGATTTTTTTCTTTTTTTTTAAAAAAAATTATTTAAACCATAGATTGAATACATAAACGTGATTTTGGAAATATAGATATACACAAAATGAAACGCACACATAAAGGAAGTTTGTTGAAATAGTTGCACTGTACGCATAAAAAGGTGAAAAAAAAAAACTTCATGGATGAAAAATAAATAAATAAATAAATAAATAAATAAATAATATATATATATATATATATATATATATCACTTGCACGTGAAATAGGGATCTGCTTATATTTAAGAAGTTATTTTATTGATCTAATATCATGAAATCAAAAAGATAGGATCTGATCCAACTTACTCCTATATAGTAGGATCTAATCTAGCTTATTCCTATATTATTTCATTTTTTTAATATTATTTGCAAATATAGATATATGATATATATTATACTTTTATGTTGATAATATTTATTCAAACTCCTAATTTAAAGTATTGACATAAGCTTTGAGAGTTTAAAATACTTGTAGATAAATAATAATAATAATAATTATTATTGTTATTAAAAAAAATAGATGATTATTATTAAAAAAAGGGGGGGGAATAAATAATAAAGGGAGTTATTAATTAATAAAAAATAAATAGGGGTATTATTAATTAATAACAAATAGAAAATGATATTGTTAATTAGTAATAAATAGAAAGAGAATTAATAGTCTCCCTAATTTTTCAGTCCCCTCCTAATGCTCACTTCAAGCATTCCAAATTTATTATAATAATTTGTATATTTTTAATTTTATGAAATTATAAGTTATAGTTTTAGGTAGAGTTTTAGAATAGTTATCAATGATTAGTAAATTGGTTGTGGTAGATTGATTTTTGGCATGTGTTTGAGTTCTTGGATTAGGAGCGGTGTGATAATAGTTAGCTTCGGCGAGAGGTAACCACTTTCCACTTGTTATGTGTATTAGTATGTTGTTTGTGAGTATTTTGTGAAATGATTATGAATATCTTAATAGAAAATTGCCTTGTGGAACCTTATGATTTGAATTCTGAAATATTTGCATATATTTATTTATATATAAGAAATTGAGAATTGAGCTATTATGACATGTATATGAGAATTTTGGAAAAATATTCCTGTTGAGCTATTTATTGTGATAATTATGTTAATGGTTAAATTGGGAATAAATGGAGTAGTTTATTCCACCACGTGGTGAGGCCTCCATTAATGCATGATGGTTGGCTTTTTATTGTCACACTTGTTCAATGAGGGACTGCCCACTAGTTCAATGAGGGCTTACGACACCCCACTAGTTCAATGAGGGGAAAAAACCATGGTCTGGGACATGTGCTCTGAAGATTTTGGCCGGTCCTCATCACATGACCAGTGAGCTTTTGAGTAACCAGTAACCTGGATGTAACTTAGCTCATGGGTCTAGTCGGAGGAAATAAGGCGGTTTGGTTGGATTGGTGGGAGGCATCTTGGAAATTGTGTTAATAAAAAATCTTAATACCTAATTTATGATACATAATTTTGTGATGTGGATATTGGTGAATTATATTTAAATATTTTGTTATATAAATTGTTCCACTTGGCACCTCACTAGCACGTATTAGTATTCATAATAAGTTGGATTGATGGTTACCATATTCTTTAGGTGATAGTTCTCGTGCGGGTCCATCATGGAAGACCTCGGAAGCTTAGGCTACTTCTGCTAAGAGTAGTGCTTCTGTCTTTTTGGTTTATGTTGGATGATTGTATATTGCCACGTTAGGACTCATTCAACATATTCTGATTTACTTTTGCATATTTTGGTAAATGATGGAGCATTACTTAGTATTAATGAACCCTTAATTAGTTATTATGTTAAGTTAATTTTGAGGATGTTATAGGTATGAAATTTGGTGAGAGTGTAGACTCGGTTTTTAAAGATATTCTTAGCCAACTGAGACGAGGGATCCAACCCATCTATGATGCAGTGTATATGAACGTCTTCCGGTAGTGAGCTTACCTGTAAAGCTACCTCTTTGAACCGATCTAGATATTTCTAGAGAGTCTCCCCCTTTTTCTGTTTGATCTTGCTCAGAGTGAATTGGGACTTCGGCTGCTTCTTACTAGTTGCGAAATTCAATTTGAATTTGCGCCCGAGGTCCTCAAAGTTGTGCACCGAGTTGATGGGCAATGTATGGAGCCACTTTTGGGCCGGTCCGGTTAACGTTGCTGCAAAAAGCCGTGATATGACCGGGCCCTTAATCAATCGAACAAACATAAGCAGCTCGAATGTGTCGAGATGAGCGCATGGATCCTGAGTCCCATCGTACTTCGGGAGATGCGTCAAATCTAAATTCTTTGGATATGGCGCATTGGCAATTTCCTCGGAGAAAGGGCTTCGATTGAGATCGGTCAAATACTTCATCTTATACTCTTTGGGGGAGCCCTGAGGCCGGGATATTTTCTCTGTATCTCGGTCTTCGGGTTCCGAGATCCGTTCCAGCTGGAGCTTTTTCAAGGTCGTAGTTCTGCCTGTATCCCGCCGCGCTGACCTCGGTCCTCCACTATGAGATGGACTACTGGTATCTTGTGTCATCCTTTCCTTCCCTCCTTGTGGGTCTTCACAGCCCCTGCTCTCATAGAACGTCTCGAACTTCTTAAATCGTTCCTCCATCATCTGCTGTATTACCCTTAGATCTTCCTGGCGCTGAAGATTATTACGCTTTTCATTGTTCTCCATTCGCCTCAGCATCGACTCCTACACTTTCTGCAGGAGGATGACGTCTGGATTGGGAGCCGAGATCTCCGTTGTCGCTGCCTGACGAGTTTTGTGGATAACAGGAGGGGAGGATGCCGTGTCAAAAACGTTCCCCTCCGGGATATCATTCGGCTGCTCTTGAGCTTGATGGTGTTGATTAGCCTCGGCCCGTGGTGGATTTCCGGGCTGAGGGTTCCGATTCCTGCTTCTCGTGTTAGCCATCGGTGGTCACAGGGATCGTAATTTAACGTCCCCACAGTCGGCGCCAATGTTCTGGTGTGGAACCAGATATGTCTAGCCAGATGGGCTAGTGCTTTTATCTTGGATCGAATAGCCCTACCGGGGTATCTATGGTCAAGATATCGGGAAAATTTCGGGATCATTGTACTGTGATAAGGACTTCGCCAAGGGGATGGGGGATGTGTTCGGTGGGAGAAGTCTGTGATGATCTTGAATGTAAATAGGTTTTAGTTCGAACCTGTGTACCTTTAGGGTTTGACCTTTGTATTTATAGAGTGTACCTTAGGTAGGATATTCAATATCTATCGTGATTCATGGTCGTTATATCATATCCGAGATATGATTTCCGATATACTGATATTATAGATAATAGCGGGATTACCCAATATCATCGGAGTATCCCGTGATTGGGTCTATTCCTTAATGGGCCATATCAGCGTTGGGCCATATGGGAATCCGTAACACAACCAAATATTTTTATGTCTATGCATCATCTTTCTTTAATGGTGTAGTAAATAAAATCATGTAAATATCATTACCTTACCGTCCATTGCATTCCATTCCATTCCATGTGATTCTGTGAACCGAACGAGCTATTAGAAAATTATTTATGTACAATCGTTCCATCTTGATGGATTTTATTTTTATATAACTTATCACTGTTAAAATTTTAAATTTTTTAACAGTAATCAGAACCTGGTCCTGCCTGCGCGGGGCATCCTCAATGGATTGCGGCTTTTGCTAGGAACTACTACGATTTGCCCAAATACTAAGCAGCACTAAGTGCATCATCTTCTCCTCTGTAAATGATTCCTCTCTCTTGGCATTTGTCCCCTTGATTCTTCTTCTCCACCATACTCCTTATGGTGGCAAAGGATCGGCACGAAGAGAAGGAAGTAATCCTTCTTCATCTCATGCCTGCTATTGATAAAGAATCTGGGTAGAAATCGCAGTTTTCGGTGGTGACATGAGGGGATTTTCATCGTTAGCATCATCCGCTCGGGTGTCCTCTGCACTGAGAAATCCTCCTGAAGCAGCTCTCAAGCAGAGGAATCTTCAGCACCAATCTCTTCCGAAGGAAGCCCGAACTTCGTTAAAAGGTGAGCCCTCTCTTAGCCATCCGAATAAATCAAAAGTGGATAGTGCCAAAGTTGATCATGTATACATTTCCCAAGTATTATCGAGAGCTGATTGGGTGTTACTGCTGAAGCACGAACTAAATGCTAAGAGGATCGTTCTTAATTCTCATTCAGTTATCAGTATCTTTCAAAACCTGGAAAACCCATTACACTCTATAAAGTTTTATGCTTGGGTTTCGAATATCTACCCTGCATTAGCAGAAAATCAGTCGGTTAGGGGTGTTTTATCGAACTCGTTGTATCGGAAAGGTCCAGTCATTTTATCTGTTGAATTGATTCAGGATATTCAAAAGTCTGGTTTTCAGATTACTGAAGACCTGCTTTGTTTATTGATTGGAAGTTGGGGGAGACTTGGGTTGGCAAAATATTGTTCTGATATTTTTGGCCAAATCTCATATTTAGGTCTTAATCCAAGCACAAGGTTATATAATGCTCTGATAGATGCATTAGTGAAATCCAATTCAATTGACTTGGCATATCTTAAATTTCAACAGATGACAGCTGATAATTGTCATCCCGATAGAATCACATACAATATCCTTATTCATGGCGTTTGCAAAACTGGTGTGGTGGATGAGGCACTCCGCTTAATGAGGCAGATGGAGGACAGGGGACATTTTCCCAATGTTTACTCATATACAATCCTAATTGATGGGTTTTGTAATGCTAAGAGAGTTGATGAGGCCTTCCATGTATTAAAGACAATGAAGGACAAGAAAGTGTATCCAAATGAGGCAACTATCAGAACATTGATTCATGGGACTTTCCGTTGCCTAGATCCAAGTAAGGCTCTTGAGTTACTATCCAATTTGCTTGACATGACGCCCAAATATTTGAAGTTAGTTTGTGATACTATAATCTATTGCCTCACAAATAATTCTTTGGCGAGAGAGACAATCATGTTTTTCAGAACAGCACTGGCAAAAGGTTATTTCCCTGACAATTACATATTCAATGTCATAATGGCTTGTTTGGTAAAAGGATCAGAGCTTCAAGAGACATGTAAGATATTTGATAGTTTCAGAGAAAAAGGCGTGAAGCCAGACTTAGGTACTTATCTTGCACTTATGGAGGCCTTATATAAGGATGGGCATAAGGAGGATGGGGATCGGATTCACAATAATTTGTTCAGGGATGGGCTAATTACTACTGTATTTTCATATAACATGCTAATTGATTGCTTCTGCAGAGCTAAAGTGATTGATAAAGCATTGGAAACTTTCACAAACATGCAGCATCAGGGGCTTACTCCTAATCTTGTTACCTTCAATACCCTTATTAATGGGCATTGCAAGGGTGGGGCAATAGTTAAGGCCCAGGAACTACTGAAGATGCTCTTACAAATTGGAGTTAAACCCGATATTTTCACATTTAGTTCTATAATTGATGGGCTCTGCCGCGTACACCGAACTGATGAAGCCTTTAAATGCTTCGCTGAGATGATTGAGTGGGGTGTCAGTCCGAATGCTGTCATTTACAATATCTTAATTCGGTCTTTATGTGCGACAGGGGACGTTGCAAGAGCTATGAAACTTCTAAGAAGAATGCAAGAGGAAGGATTAAGGCCTGATGCATTCTCCTATAATGCTCTGATTCAAAGTTTCTGTAGAATGAACAAGGTCGAGAAAGCTAAAAAGGTTTTGGTTTCTATGTCTATGTCTGGTGTGAAACCTGATAATTACACGTATGGTGCTTTTATAGAGGCACTATTTGAATCTGGGAGTTTTGAAGAGGCTAAGAAGATCTTTTACTCAATGGGGGAAAATGGCTGCTCTCCTGATTCATATATATGTAACTTAGTTGTTAAGGAGTTGGTTGAGCAAAACTGCTTTGAGGAGGCTCAAATCATTGCAGAAAGATGCAAGCAGAATGGAATATCCTTGATCTCTGTTCCTATTTCGTAGAGTGCATATTGACCAGCTTAAGAGATGCTGCTAAATGGTGAGATTTTGTGATGTGATCCTGATTCAGGTACTTTTTGTTTTGGCCAAATGATTCAGGTACTTTGGATTATAAAAAAAATTAATATGTAGATCTTGTGATATGTTGGGTGTTGGCCTCCATGTGCTTATGTATGCTTTCTTACGGTTTTAATTTTACAGGTCAAATAATGGGAAAAAAATTAATAAAGCATCAGGAACTATTCTGGAATATCTTTGTTACAATCTTGATAAACTAATAGAGAGCTTGTATATACTCCTGAGCATGATCCAAATATGAAAATGATTAATTACATCCTGAAACCTGTAGAAATATCATAGTCACAAACTTCGAGACAATTCTGCATAAAATTAAAAGAGAGCAAAGGATAAAGAATTCCAAAACATTGTTCAAAGAATTAAGGGATAGATAATTAAGGAAAAGAAAAGGATGAAACAATCAAGTTGGTCTCAGATGCACAAAATGGGATGAGGGTGGGATATGCTGTTTGCTCTTAACTGCATCTACTTGATCTTTGGTTCTTTTGAAAACTTTGAACTCTAAAGAAGAAGAGACCAAGAAATATGTTTCGGAGAGTTTATGGCAGCTCTTGGGAAAGAAATTTAATCAAACTATGGTTCATGGGATTGTGGATGGCATTAAGAAAACTGTAAGTTGGATTTTTTCGGAGTATTTAGTTGGTTATGGCTAATAGCAATAGGACTGTCTCTTTGCCTTGTATCATTTAATATCCATCTTTTGTACTTGCAAAATTATATATCTGCATATAGTCTTCTTGTGGCTCCGTGGCTGTTTTCTTATTGATATAAGGTTCTTTCTTTTATTGAAAAAAAAAAAAAAAAAAAAAACTCAATTGTCCCTTCTGAAATCTAAATATTCTTTGGTTAGTGAACAAGGACAGAATCTTTTAATCTTGCATCCCTCCAAAAAAAATTAAATTTTTGGAATTTTCTTATCTTGATTATTATTCATTTAATTATTGATAGGGCATGTGTGTGGTTCCTGACTGTTTTCTTGGGCGCACGATGGCTTGAAGAGAATTGCAGCCTTTGTTGTCCTGAGTCTGAGTCAAGGTTCTTATGAATGTTCTGCTTGTTGTTCATGCTACATTAGTTATAGGCAATTCATATTACATAAATGACTTCAGCTTGAAATACTGTCATTTCATTATGCTTATAAATTAGGTATAGTCGTCAGACTTGGTTGAATGAGAATCTAAGGATGGCTCATGGTGGCCAAGGACATACTCAAGGAAGATCTGACCAATGTTGCTGGTGGTGATAGATGGTGATGGGGGAGGTCTTGAGGTATTTTCCAATGACGATGAAGAGAGGCCAGAAATTAGCTGAAATGGTGAGGAATCTTCAATTAATGACAGAGCTGCCACAAAGTGCACTAGATATCTATGAAAGCTCATTGAAGCTTTCTACCCCATGGCATAGTTTTTTTAAAAAAATTATTTATTGGAGTAAAAATGGATATCTATTGCAATTTGCAAAAAAGGCAATACATCAATGTGGGCGTTATTAGACCCATCCTTTCATATCATTCTTACCTAGCCAAAATATTAGCATTCTTCATTGAGGATAGTGATTTTAACTGGAGAGAAAACTTTAGCAAACTTTAGGTATTTGGCTGAAGGTCCGTACTTAGACAAGGTTATCATGTAATGAAGTTCTGAATTTTTGTTCTCTTTCTATCCTTTGTACATCTATTCTGTTTCTTTGAAGAGTTAAATGTAAGGACTTTCTTTTGCTTTGTTGTACTTGTTGAGACTTTACAAATATGTTCGAAATTCACTCCCTGATCTAGTCATTTATTTGTTCTGTTAAAAATATTTCTGAGCAATAAATCTTATTGGGCTTCCTTCTTGGCACCCTAGACCCAATTTCAAGTCGTGAATAGCATGATGCAGGTGAAAGAGAGTCCAAATAATGGAGACATTCTGAATTCTGAGGGGCTTGGGCCCATCTCTCCAACGTGTGGCTTAAAAAGATTGATATTTTCTGGTGCAATGCACCGTAGTCCAATAACATAATTTTGTTCCTGGCCCCAACCCAAAAAAAATAAAAAAAAATAAAAGAAAATATAAATTTGCAAAATGCGTGATATTACGTGTACAGGGAATCCATTTGCGAAAATGTGACATAATTGGACCATTTAAAGCAAAGCCTAGGATGAAAACAAAGGTGGTCCTATTATCCCAAACCCCAAACTCACGAAATGATTTCTGATTTTCTTCTTTCTTCTTCTTCAACCCTTTTTCTTTTAGCATGGGCCCCACATATCAGCATGCCATCTTGTGCGGGACCCCCGCTAAATGACACCCACCCATGAAATTCATTTTCCATAGGGTAGAAGTGGAAGGTGTAACCGATATGACCCCACTATGTTAAGGACTATTATACAATTGACCCTCGCTAAATGACACCTACCCATGAAATTATAGTGATAGTTTGAATATTAATTTAGTAGTGAAAATTTGTACTGAACTCTTAAGCTAGACAAAATATAACACTGAGATCTCTTGAAATTTCTAACTTGCATGCAAGTCCCATGAAACATTAGTGCAATAAAATGAAAACGTGAAAAGACTAAAATGTTCTTAGTAAAACACCAAAAGTTGACCACCGATTCAAACTCGCTTCTTCCCCCTCCTAGCTAAAGCTATTCTTCGGGAGAGGATCTTCTCCTTATCCTTTTTCTCTTTTTCCCTCATCATCCCATCTGGGCTGTTGATTGGGAGGATGAGAGAAATGTTAAAGTAGTATTGTAATTGATTGGACGCATATGATTTAGAGATAATAAGAAAAGAATTAGGTGAGAAACCCAGCCCGCTATTCTTCATCGCTGTCGTTGTTGTATAAACAACACTCACCATTGCCTGACCGTCGTTGTTATCAAAACCTCTTAGTCATGGGTCGCTCGTTGAAGCTTTTACTCGTCGTTGGTGTAGTTTTTCCTTGTCGTAGTGAAGGTGTTTGTCATCACTCGTCACCATCGATTTACAAAGTCATTTCTCAATCTCATTTACATTTGGTGTATGGAGTCAGAATGTGTTGTTAATAGGCACAACAATAGTTATTAAAACAATTAAGCCTATGAACTTGTCAGTGGACGCTCATAAACTTGTCAGTGCATTCCCTAAAATTGTTAATATATATTTATATTATATATGTGTAGTCATATTTATAGAATACATTTGTTATAATAATTTATTACTAGTATTGATTAGATGGACATATTATTTGGACAATGTCTCACTTGTCAATGCAGATATATGGACTTGTCAATGTACACCCATGGAGTTGTCAGTGCAATAACAACTTCAAAATTCATATTATGTGTGGATTGAATTACAACAACAAAGGTATTCTATGAATATGTCCATCCATAATAAAATATATATTAACAATTTTAAGGGAATGCACTGATAAGCTCATGGGCGTCCACTAACAAGTTGATGCATTGTTTTAACAATTATTACTGCCCCTATTAACAACACATTCTAACTTCGTACACGAAATGTAAATAAGATTGAGAAATGACTTCGTAAACTAATGGTGATGACAAACACCTTTACTGTGACGAGGAAAAGCTTCACTGGCGATGGGGAAAAGCTACACTAGTGACAAGTAAAAGCTTCAATAAGCCACCCATGACAAAGAGGTTTTAATGACAATGACAGTTAGGTGATGGTGAGTGTTGTTTATCCATCAGCTACGACGATGATGAAGAGCTTTAGCCACGGGATTGTTGGGGGGGTTTAAATCGGGGGTCAGCTTTTGGTGTATTTTATTAAGGGCATTTTGGTCTTTTCACAATTCAATTTTATTGTACTAATATCCCATGAGATTTGCTTATAAATTGGAGATTTTAAAGACCTTTTATATTGTATTTTGTTTAATTTGAGACCTCAGTGCAAATTTCCCTTTTAATAATGTTAGAATCTGATTTCATAATACAGAAAATAAATAAATTTGAAAGTCCCAAAAGGAGAAACAGTTGGTAGCCATTAAAGGAAGAAGAAAACACAAAAAGGAAAAGCTGAAATTTGAATTGTGCCTCATCATTAAGGGGCCTATGTCCTTTTATGCCTTATTGGCATTTGCATGCATTACTTACTGCTTTGCCTTTTTTACATTCAACAACTATTATCATAAACATTGCAATTATTTAGTCCCCCACACATATAACCAAGTAACTAAATTCAAACCACTAAAGTGATCCCATTTTTAGAATCCCAACACCAAAATACACACTTTTTCCCCTTCCTTCCGTTGACTGACTCTTCAATTCCCACCTATCCACCTTTCATTATGCATATTTTGGCTGTATATATGATTTATCCAAGTGTGTTTTGGAAATGAACCATTTACATTAGACCCAAATGATTCAGAATCAGATACTCGCTCTGCTACATGATATTGAGCGCTTTTGGAAGAAAAACTTGATCTAAAATATAGTTACTTAATTATAAGATAATTAATGCTTATTTTTTTACTTTTCTCCTGTAATTAATGCTCATTTTCAATTTTGCCCACCCGTTAAATTTTCATAACATATTTTTCAATAAAGGTAAAAGTAGAAAAAATTTCAATTTATAATATATTTAATGAGTTAACCATCACTTCTTGTTTCGGTAAATTAGTTAAAGTGAAATGGATAGGAGGAAGGACAAGAAATGATTTGTATTTTTATTAATTAATTTTTCATCTTGAAAGGTCTTAATTAATATTAACCATCTAAATTTGATCTAATTATTCATCATATATTTATATTCCCAAACATGAAGGGAATCTAGGTTCTCTCCTTTTGTTTTGTTTTGTTTTTTTTTTTAATTCCTCTTTGCTTTACAATACATTTCTTTCCACAACTCGCACATAAATAGAGCCGTTTTCCCATGATTTGAGCACAAGAAAATGAGTACTGAGCTTCACTCCCTACCTTACTCTACTCCTAGCTGCAGCTTCATCAATGGATCTTCCCTTTGGGATTATCACAGTCTTGGAGTTCTCAACGCAGACAAAATGTCTTTAGGTACCAACCCTTTTGTTCCTTTCTCTCTTTCTTCCTCTCTTTATCCTTCTTTTCCAAGTTCTTATCTACATGAATGAAAGAATGAAAGAAAGCTCACGATATAATGATTGCTCATGTATGTGTTGTTGAATCATATGCAGTTACGGATGAATTTTCACCATACTACTTTTCACCTCTTGAGCTCTCAGCTGATTTCTCATCTGGTTACTTGGAAGATGCTTTGCTTGAGTTCACTGAAAATTCCAAACGCCGTCGTTTGCTTCCATGTTTGGACCATGAACCAGAAAGCAAGAGTCCCTTATTTGATATTGGACTTGAAAAGGTATAGCTAGTTAAGTGGATATTCCTGTTGATCATCAGTTTGAAATTCTTTTCTTGCTTCATCCTGGAAAAAACTGAGACTGATATATATATATGCTTGCAGAGCTTCTGGAATTTCAACCCTATATCGCTCCAACCAGCAGAGAATTTTTATTGCAAGAACCAGATAGAAGAATTTTCAGGTATCTTCAAATTTTTCCAAATTTAAATGCACTACGTACATTAATTATTTAGTCTTGTGCATTCATTGGATGATAATAGTGTTAAGTCAAAGCAGTTCCATTATTGAATTCAAACACTAAAAGATAGGGTACATGCATTTACTGTAGTAGGTAATTATGTCGGAAGTGGGTTACAGAGAGAAACTAAAATAGGAAAGAAAATATTACGGTCATGCATCTCTCTAATTATTTGGTTGCGAAGAAAACTTGAGTCATTTTTAAACATTTAATTTATATAAATATTGTGCTATTATACTGTAGATGAGTATAGAAGAACATTTATGAGCAGAATCAACGAGGAAGCAAGCATCCAACCAGAAAGTGGGACACCAGAAGAGACAGTATCTGCATCTGAATCTCCAGATTCATCCTCGTCTTCCTTCAACAAAAATCCAATTCCATCAAAAACCACATATCACACTATAGCTGGTACTCCCTTCAATCCTTAATATAAGACATATTTACCTCATTTGATTAGATTAAGAAAGTTAGTTAAGTTAATAAATATGATATGTATTTTCTAAAATTCCTTAGTTCTCTCGTTTCCCTTCTCCCTTATTATCGATGCATCAATAGTGATAAATTAAGAAAATATTGACAAAAATTAAAATTATGTCTTATATTTAGGATAAAAAATACCAGAGGGGGTATTAGCTAATATGCTACATGAACAAAATTTGGTTGTTCTTTTTACTTATATATGTCACGTAATCTAATTGTGTTCGATGTGGGACTTGTGTTGATGCAGAAAGTGACAAGAGAAAGAAGAGGGTGATAACAAAAGTGGCATATCCATTTGAGTTGGTGAAGCCAGGAGGAAGAGAAGGTGATGTGACATTGAATGATATAAACGAGAGGATCTTGATGCGTCCCACAAGGCCTGTGAGGCATCCGGTCGGAGACTTTGCATGTCGGCCATGCGTGTCCCCGGAGGGTCCTGGTCTCTCTGGCAAAGAGGTGGTGGCCCTCACCAGGATTCACACTCAGGGAAGAGGTACCATCACCATTATCAGAACCAAAGGTTGAACCAAAACACTCACTAGCTACATACTCATCTCTTGTCTGCCTACCTTACTAGCATTATTTGGAGCAGCTTCTGGGCCTTTGTTTTCACATCACAACAAGAAGCTATGTACTACTTATGACTTATAAGTAGTGTAGCTGCTCGTGCTGCTAGAGAGAGATAAACTTAAGAGTATGAGGTGATGAAGAAGGTTACAATGCAAGAAATTTAAGTGAGAAAATTGAATTTGGATGAACATCCAATTGTATATGGAGAGATATATGTATGTATGATAAAGTAATGTATAAAATATAGCTCTTTTGTCCATGGCTTCATTAAATTTTCACTCATTTTGGTTTTAGTCTCCCGGACGGCAAAATGGTTGACATTTTTATTAAACTATAGAGATCAATGTTTCAAACAGAATAAAACTTAAGGGACCAAAATATATGGTTGAATCTTGAGAAATCAGAACATTAGTAGTGAAGATAAATTTACGGGACCAATTATTAACCCTTTTCAAATATCAGTTAACTTTGAACCCATGTCTTCAGTGATTCAAATGGTTAAGTTGAAAGCTGTACGTGTACGTGTTTGGGAGAAATTGATGAGGTCCAACAAGAGAACTGTTTGAGCTGAAGTGATAGTATTGTTGTCTTGCTAGTACAAGGAAAAAAGAATAGAGGAAATTTCAGAAAAGAAATATGAAGAAGGAAAGAAAAAGAGAAATGTGTGGAGAAATTAATGAGATTGGCAATGCTTTACGCCTTTTGGTACTTGACAAAGACACCCCATGAGATGCCAATATCTCTAGAAATCCCACTTTTTCTCAACTCTCAAGATTCGCTCTAACTGTTTAACCTAAATCTGTGCAGTGTACAACAAAGTGAATAATGGAAGACATATATAATTCAAATATATTTCATGTATTCTCCTTTGAAATTCACAGATCAACCTCTGAAGAACATAATGAGTAATTTGTGGTTATTATTCTCTGAATTATACAGCTCTGTGTGTGTGTGTGAGGGAGTGTTTTTGATTTCAGGGACTTAACACAATACAATATCGATAATCAAAATTATATTCATCAGGAGATTCATTTTTTGAATAATAATGATGATAGTTGCTTTTAACAAGAGGAAGTAGTTGTATGTTAAGAAGCAAACATTCTTCGGTTCATACCTTTTAATGAATCGTAGAATACACTCCAACTAAAAAAAAAAGGAAAGAAAAGAGAAAAGAAAAGGACAGTAAAGAATCTAAAGACGATACACTTAAAGTTAATCACCAGCTCAAAAGGCTTCAATTAACTTTTTGCTTACATACAGTAACCTACAATAATTACCCCAGCACTTTTTACTTAACCTAAAAATTTGTTTTACCTCATTGTCACCTCATTTAATACTTTTTAATTAAGGGTAAAAAAAAAAAAAGAAGAAGCTTTAACAGGAAATCCTATTTGTAAAAGTGGTATCTAATTACATATAGATTAAAATAATAAAGAAATTAAAACCATACACACACCACTCTTTATGCATTATGAGTTATGACACACTTTTTCTAGATAGCTGATATGTAAGCTGTTCTTTATTTAGGAGAAGTAGGTTTTGAAAATCTCTTGTAAATTTAACAAAAAGTCAAGAAAAATCCATATAATTCACTGTTTCCAATTCATTAATAAATTTATATGCCGATAATGCATTACAACTTAGTAGCCATGGCTTGTTAAGAGACAAGGTCTTGATTCTGAGCATATTCGAGTGGCCACTAAAGAACAAGAGTATGAGACAAATCGGTTGAAACAGAGAATGGTGCATGTGTGTTAATAATACATACACTGTGAATCTCATGAACTCATCCGTCAATCATTAGTCAATATTCCATTACTAATTAATGGAGAGTTGTTAATACTTAAAGGGCTTAATTAGAATTATATATTCTTTATTTACCACCAAATCATATCATCAAGTCAAACCCATTGAGATTTCAAAGCACGCACATCTGAAGACAGTATCTAACATGGGGCCCATGATCACCACAAAGTCACTAATGAACCCCTAGTTTCTTATATCTATTTGAATTTAAGTGATTACTCTCACCAATATATTAATATGAAGGTTGAGTCTAATGAAAGAGGCTAGTTTCTTTAGATTGAATGCCGGTGACAAAATGATGCCGGCGGGGAGGAGAGAAAGTGAGAGTTAAGAGAGAGAGAGAGAGATGAGACGTTGACCTGTGGCATAATGGGTGAATTATTATGTGGCATTTAATCACATATGCTAGAGTCATGTCAGCATAATAAGGTCAACTAACTTTGACCATTTGGGTCTGTTAAGTCAAGGTAAAATTGCTCCGTTTTCTAAACTTTTTAAGGCAAAAATAATCCCCAAAAAAAACTCATGGGTTCTCAATGCTCCTGAATCAAAACTTCCGGGAAAAAAATGATATTTAACCCTATTTAATATCTAATAGTGCCTTAAACAAGATTACTTTCAATAGAAGGATATACATGTATGGTCTATAGGAAAAGCGATCTCTCTATCTCTTCGTTTTCTTTTAGTTATTTATAAGGGTATACTATAGTTGTTGAGTATGGTGGAAGGCTTGACGTAAATTCACAAGTGAGTACTTGTGGGGAACACAGTGACAGCTGCACGGGGCAAAAGTGAGTGTCAGCAAAATTTGAGCTTTTTTAATTATCATTTGTGTGTGTGTGTGTGTGATGGTGGGGGGTGAGTCATACCAGAGAGATATTATATCGACATGTCTAATTGACTACTACTATGATTTTGTCCCTTAACTACTTTTGTCTTTATTCTGCTTCTTCAACCTCGACACACTGCTGATTTTACACAGCACTTCATATATATATATATATATATATATATATTGGGGGTGGAAACAGCAGCACATCATGTTCATTCTTCTGTTTTTTTTATTGGTAATACTAATACATACATTTTGATTCAAATTCATCAATGAACAGTTTCAGTGGTTGGGTGTTTTTTCTATTATCTACTTTTCTGTCAAGTCAAGGATTTGGTTTGTATTTAGATTTTGTTAATGGACCACTATATGCCTTATTCTGATCATGCATGATCATTGAAATAAGGCCCGCCACATGCTTCAATCACTGCATTATGGCAATAAAATCAAAATAATTTGCACATATCTGCTTAATTAATGCTTTAATAATTCAAAAACCATGCATATGCTGCACTCGTGCGTAATATACAATCACAATAATGGATCCTACCAATCGCTTGATCATCTATTCATCTTGCAATTTACATTATATAAGTTACAAAAATTAAACATCTCTATTGATTAATTAAATAGATAGCACATGTGAGTATTTTTCGGAAACATATAATCACCAAAAAGTCTCATAACAAGTGAATAGCATATAACGATAAGCTTTGATACAGAAGAAACACTGCTCACTTGTTATTGTGACTTTTTAGTGATTATATTTCTTCCTTATGATCTCTTGATGATTTCCCCAATAAAGAACTCCCACACATAGAAAACAATGCAAGCCTACTCATTATTCAAGGTTTGCTTGTGCCATATACTATGTTTGCATTGAAATGAATGATAAGAAGATGAAGATAAGTTTTAATTTTGATGTTTATTGATTCAGAGTGAAAAAAAAAAAAGAATGGTTCAAGTTCCATCCTCAATTTTCAAATTCTTGTATTATGTTAGCACGACAAGATTTCTCTGAATATATATTTTAAAAAGATAAAGTTTACACAAAAACTAAAGATTTTAGAAATAAAAACATGATGTTAGCTTCCAAAGTCAATGGCTTTGATGTATAGGAATGAGAATATAGAAAAAGGATATCTTCTAATAATTGTGCTAATTGACTGGAGCAGCTCATGAAAATGATATTCAGTTCTTAATTTCCACGCATTCTCCTTCACGCTGCTAGAGATCAAGATAGTGAAACAGGTCGCCCAGGGCTCTCCTATACCTATTTCTCTGTTTCAAGACCAGAAGAAGAAGAATGCTAGCTATAATTTTTTTTTTGAAAAAAAATAAGCACATGAACCTTCATATTGAAAGCGATATGTGCTGTTCAAGTCAATTGTCCGACATTAAATGCGGTGTCTCTCATAGTAGGGATTCAAACTTTAATTCACCCGAGGAACTAGCACATTTTACTAAACTCAATTTTTTTTTATTAAGCATAGGTATTCTCCTGTTCAAGTCGATCCTATTCGTGGCACTATAAGTCACTAGATGATGACACATGTCCCAATGAAAATACAAATCTTCATTGACAACCTGTTCTACTTTGCTTTAGAAGAGTGATATTTATTTTTTTAAAATCATAGAGAAAAAAAAAAGTGAATACTTTGTATATTAGGTCCAATCTAACCTATTTTGTGGTCCAATTTTCTGTTAATGGGTCAGTCCAAAAAATGAAAATTAATAACCTAGTTCTAATGTTTATGTTGGACCAATTGGTGGTGAATTAGCCCAATCCACCTTTTAGTTCATAGGGCAACATGAATAAGCGAATCCACCCACATATCAATGACTTATGCCTCATTCATATTGCTTTGACTGTGCCCAAATATTATTCGGCCCAAAAACACATTCCATTGGTGAAATAGCAAATGAAACCAGTGTGATGATGACTAAAGCGTCGGCCTTCACCTTAAAATGGAGGAGGTTTAATATCCGCTGGTTGATATAAGACTCTTATTAATAAGCGATCTATAAGTATCTCTATAAGTGTTTTTTGGCTTTAAAAAGGTATCTTTCCAGCGCAGTAGATTACTGGTGTCTACCACAACCTAAATTTTTTTGTATTAACAAAAAAGAATTATGTGATGATTTTTGGTGAAGTTGTTACTTCTCTACCAATAAATGAAAGTCATAAGCATGATGCTCCTCCATTCATATTTATTCTCCACAAGACCACAACATTATCTCAGGCTCCATATACTTCAGCTTCAGCATGGTCTATTTGGCTTTTTCCCGTTGATGAAAGGTAAGAAAGAATTTGCAGCTGCACTTGGGGCTTTTTTCTCTATTTGCCACTTTTTAAATAATTAATTACCACCTTGCCACTCTTTTCAAAATATTTCTCGATCTGCCACACTTTAGTCGACAAGGTTTAGTCGACTAAATCGCGGGATTTTGATTTTTTTGAAACCCCCCGCGATTTAGTCGACTAAATGGCGGTCAGGGGTTTTTTTTTGTAAAACCCGACATTTAGTCGACTAACCCACTTGGGTTAGTCGACTAAATTTGCAGAGGGTTTTTAAACCTTCATTTGCGTCATAATGGAACTCTTATCATATAGCAACCCTCCCCCCAATACTCTCTATTTTCTAAGTTTTTAGTGTGACCCATCAAAGTTTAATCTCATTCCACCTTATTCAAGGTATTATTGTTGTGTAATCGTTGTAATTTCATTTTATCGACATCGTTCACCTTGGGTTATGATTAAATCATGCGGAGAGGGTTTTTTAAAAACCCCAACCGCGCTATAGGAACCCTAATCATTATTATTGTTATCATTATTATTTTACTATTTATTATTATCTTATCACAATTAGTTAGATATTGCCCCACATAAATTATGCTCCACTATATATATTATTTTATAAATAATATTATAAGTGAAATAATATAGGGGTTAGTTAGATTAGATTCTATTATATAGCCAACATAAAATACATTTTATTATGATACCTATATATATTCAGTTGGATGTTTCGCATGTATGTCTCTGCACATGGAATTAAAAAAAAAAAAAAAAAAGGAAAACCAAGATAATCGTGCTCCATGATGCTTCTTTAATTGTGAAAAGTGAAATTATATGATAGTAATAATAATAAAACTAAATCTTTGTTTTTGTTTTTTTAGAAGAATAATGAACCATGGGTGTACGATAGTAATAATGGATATAGATATCTATTATTAAATATATATTTTTCTTAAATATGATAATAATAATAAACCGAACTTGGTTTATATAGGTATCATAATAAAATGTATTTTATGTTGTTAGTATTTATAAACTCCTATATAATAGGATCTAATCTAACTAACCCTATATTATTTCACTTATAATATTATTTACAAAATAATATATATAGTGGATCATAATTTATGTGGGGGCAATATCTAACTAATTGTGATAAGATAATAATAAATAGTAAAATAATAATGATAACAAGAATAATGATTAGGGTTCCTATAGCGCGGTTGGGGTTTTTAAAAACCCCTCCACATGATTTAATGACTAACCCAAGTATCGAACGATGTCGATAAAATGAAATTACAACGATTACACAACAATAATACCTTGAATAAGGTGGAATGAGATTAAACTTTGATGGGTCACACTAAAACCGAGAAAATATAGAGTATTGTTGGAAGAGTTGCTTTATATGATGTTAATTCCATTATGACTAAATGGGGGTTTAAAAAACCCCTCGCCTTAATTTAGTCGACTAACCCAAGTGGGTTAGTCGACTAAATGTCGGGTTTTACAAAAAAAACTGATCACATTTAGTCGACTAAATCACTTAGGTTATGACTAAATCATGGGGGTTTCAAAAAAATCAAAATCGCATGATTTAGTCATTAAACCAAGGTTTAGTCATAAAAAAGTGTGGCAGATCGAGAAATATTTTAAAAAGAAAGAAAGTGGTAATTAATTATTTAAAAAAGTAGCGAATAGGGAAAAAAGCGCACTTGGAGATGATGACAATTTGGCCTCTTCCTGTTGCACGTATTAGTTCGGCCATCAAAACATAGGCAGTCCGTAATTTATTATCTTTTCATTTTTAATTTAAATTATTAAATTTGTAATTTCATAATCATGGGGCCCATATTATTTTGCATCCTCCTTTATAAAATATTTTAAAAAATATATTAAAATGTAATTTTTTTATATAACTATCTAATTAGGTTATATTTCAGTAATTATTTCAAAGGAACTTTATGCAATTATATAAACACAAATTGGAGTTTGTACTGTTTATTGTGTGGGCTACTTTATTAGAGGCCGCGTCTAAATGTTTTTGTGTATGAAATTATTCTGATTATGATAGTTTGTATTAAGTTTCTTTGTTACCTACTGTACTACTACTTAATTAAGTTATTTAAAATGATTAATTATACGATTATGTACGGCTGTTTCAAGCACAATTACTCCAATTTAATTATTTTTTGATCGAAATTGCACTCATAAACATTTTAGGGTGTCAATTGCACCTTTAAAACTAGTTTGGGGTGCTGACTGTACCTTCACCCAGGTTTAAAACATAAGAAAGAAATAAACAGTTATAAATTAAATCGAAAAAAGTATAGTATGAATTAATACACAAGGTTTTGATGTGTATTGGAATAGAATCCAAGCGTCAGATTCACATATGATACAAAGAGTGAAATGATTCCAAGCCACGATTTTTATTGCATTTTCCTACATCATACTCCCTCTGGTCCTAATTATAAGAGCTAATTGACTTTTTTGAAGAGATTAAGGAAGGTTTAATTAAATTAAATTAGGCAGAAGAGTATTTTTATTTTTATTTTTTTCTTTAAACTAAATAGTTTAACCAATAAACTAATATATAATTTATGAAAACACAACATATGAAATGATTAAGAACTTATTTAAACTTCCTTAATTTCTCCAAAAAAATCAATTAGGCTTTTATAATTGTGATGGGAGGTAGTATATGGCCATGGGGCTGCCTACAAGGTACAACGTTTGAATATGGCTTATTATAATACTATCAGTTTTGAATTTTATGATAATTTCAGACGTGGCTTGGATAACTGAATGCCCTCATGCTGGTAGATCAAATTCAAAATCATAACGTCTTGGTCTTATCCTCTGGTCTTATGTGTATTATTATTCCAACTATTACGGCAACGATCTTTTAATCATTGGATCCAAAGAATATTATCCTTCCTTCTTAAGTTTTGATATGATTCAGTATCAAAATATGATTTTTATTTATATTTATACATCGATGTGTACATAGCGAGCTAAGGTAAATGAGTCCAAACCCAGAAATGGCCAAGCCTTACCTCTTTTTCCTTCTATTCGTCTCCTTTTACTTCACCCTCCAATCACATCTCGCCACTTCACTCGCTCCCCGCCCAATCCCAATCACAGTTTCAGTCACCGACTTCGGAGCCGTCGGCAACGGCCTCCGGTACGACACGCGAGCCATTCAATCGGCGATAGACTCATGTCCGGTCGGAGGTCCCTGCCAGGTGAAATTCCCGGCGCCGGGGAAGTACCTGACGGCGACGGTGTATCTGAAATCGGGAGTGGTGCTGAACGTGGAGCCCGGAGCGAGGATCTTGGCGGGTGCGAGGCAGAGGGACTACCCTAGGGATCCATCGCGGTGGTACGCGGTGGTGGCGGAGAACGCGACGGAGGTGGGGATCGGCGGCGGGGGAGT
This sequence comes from Acacia melanoxylon, assembly GCA_019022615.1. NCBI lineage: Eukaryota > Viridiplantae > Streptophyta > Magnoliopsida > Fabales > Fabaceae > Acacia > Acacia melanoxylon. Next base: position 3,059,040 of record JAFJYJ010000055.1, read on the forward strand.
GGTGGACGGACAGGCGATGAAGTATGTGGTGAGGAAGGATGTGAGGAAGAACGTGATGGTGAGCTGGAATGAGACGGGGCTTTGCTTGGGGGATGAGTGTAGGCCCAGGCTCATTGGGTTCTTGGGCTGCACCAATGTTCACGTCACCAATATCTCCCTCTATGAGCCTGCGTACTGGTGGTTAGTTTCTTGATATAATTTTTGTTTTAATGATTTTTTTTTTTAAAAAAAAAATTAATCATGAGGAGAATTACTATACAGAACACATAAGCAATTTAATCATTGTAAATTTGTCAATATTTCATGCATGGTGTCTTGTCATTGTATGCTTCTTATATGAGAGATTGTATCTTAATTTTCTTTTAATGATTTAGCTCCGTAGTTTTAAATCAGTTTCAACTCATTACCCAAATTTGACTCTGTACAACTTGATTGTTAGACTTAGCCAATGTTTGGTTTGAAGGAAGAGGAGCTTCCCTTCTTAGTGTGAAAAGTCAGATATGATCATAAATCCACATTATTTTCTGTATAAATATTTCACATCATGGTTATATCTAACTTTTTACACTAAGGAGAGAAGTTCCTCTCTCTTCAAACCAAACACAGCCTTAGTCCCTACATTTTATGATTCGGTTACAATTTAATTCTTAAAGGACTAGATGATTTTATGAAAAAATGAATTAAATAGGTGAAACTTGAGGGATTGAGTTGGGACAATTAAACTTCATGGATCGAGACATTGAGTTGTAGTTAAATCAAAGTTTATATATATATATATATATATATATATATATATATAAGGATATTATTTACTACTAATTTTGGTCACTACCACTTTTTTTTGGATCATGTCACTATTGGAGAGATAAATGATAAAAGGAGAGAAAGAAATGATAAAAGTAGATGAGATTATGATATATATATATATAGGGATAGGATATAGTAACTACCATAATATATATATTTTGTCATTTATTAGTTCTTTTTTTTTTTACATAGATCAAACGTTATTTTTAATAAAAATATTTTTCTTTGGTCTTTGGGAGATGGATAGATGACTCCCATAAATTTATGGATGTTTACGTCAAATTTCAAGCGTCGAGAAGTTGTTTGATGCTAAAAGATTACATGATCTCCGCTTGATGGGGACATTTATATATGGAAAATGAAACGAATTGTATAAAACTATTTCGTTGTCATTTGAGTTACTTGCACGCAAAATTTATCTATTTTTTTTTCTTTTGACTTCAATTCAATCTTACTCAGTCACTCTCATCCTTTGATTTTTTTTTTTTTTTTTTGGCCAACGATTTCATTCTGTTTTAATAAAATCTTTCACTTTACATACCACTTGAATATATAATTATTCTTTTTTTTTTCCCCTGTTTTTCAGGCAGATTTGTGCATATTTTGAAAATAAATAAAAAATGGCAGATTTAACAAAATTCAAAAGAGAGTGTATAATCTACTCGAGGGAAGGTCTTAGTGTATGTTAACAACAGAAAAATGTTTACGTGATTTTTTTAAGAAATCTTTGGTAATAATATTGATGTTGCTCCTAGTCCAAATAAGAGTAATTTGCAAACTTTTAAAAAGTTTTACTAGCATAACGATTTTTTTTTTTTTAAATTGTCAAACTTACTACAAACCTTTCTTAAATTTGAGAAAAGTTGATAGTTTTTAATCATTGTCAAGGAAGTGGAAATCCCCAAATGTTTTTGTGATATTGCAGCTTACACTTGGTAAGAAGCAACAAGATACAAATAGAGGATGTTTCAATATATGGAGACTTCAATATACCAAACAATGATGGGATTGACATTGAGGATTCAAACAACACATTCATCAACAGATGCCACATTGACACTGGCGACGATGCTATCTGCCCAAAGTCATCCACTGGTCCTGTCTTCAACCTCACTGCCACAAACTCTTGGATTCGAACCAAGTCTTGTGCCATCAAGTTTGGCAGTGCCAGTGTCTTCGATTTCAAACACTTTCTCTTTGATAACATCACCATTGTTGATTCTCATAGAGGCTTGGGCTTTCAGATCCGTGATGGAGGTAAACTTCTCTCTTCCAATATACTACATCTTTGTGTTTTATCAGTTAAGGCTGGCAAGATTTAGCCAATTGGATCTTGTTTCTCTATCTCTCTCTCTCTCTCTTATAGTGAGAGTGAATGGGTTAAGGTAATTAGTTTCTCTCCTCTTTAGGAAAATTTCAATAAATGAGAGGAAAAAGTCCCCCATTGAAAAATTTATTAGCGATAATGGTATGATAAATTTTTATACACAGAAAGTACTAATACTTTGCAGATTTTGTATATACAAAGTGCTGGTCTTTCTCACCAATATGGGACCCTTTCCTAATTTTCGCTAAATTAGATCATATGAAATGAATTTCAGCTGCAACTGGAATAGGAAATGGAGGAATTGGCTCAAGACTTACCAATAGATCATATTTTGAAGTTTGAACATTGTTTTTGCAGGAAATGTAAGTGACATTGTATTCTCAAACATAAACATCAGTACAAGATACTATGACCCATTATGGTGGGGAAGAGCAGAACCAATATACGTCACAACTTGCCCACGAGACTCAACCTCAAAGGAGGGAACAATCTCAAACATACTTTTCACTAACATCACAGCAAATTCAGAAAATGGGATCTTCCTCTCTGGTTCAAAGAGAGGGCTTTTAAGAAACTTGAGATTCGTCAACTTGAATCTCACTTACAGAAGGGTCACCAATGATCCTGGCGATTTATATGACTATAGGCCTGGATGCCATGAATTGGTTAAGCACAAAACTGCTGGCATAATGATGGAGCACATTGAAGGCCTTGAGGTTAAAAATGTGAAAATGAGATGGTCACAAGATCATTTGAAGGAGTGGAATAATCCTCTAGAGTTCAGGCCTTCTACTGTGAATAACATCTCTTTTCTTGGTTTTGACTCTAGTTTGGCATCCAAGTAGGGTATGAAGCTTGTGTTTTCTTCAATAACAAGATGGATATAGTGAGAAATCAAAAATAAAAAAGGCCTTGGGGTGTTATTGTTTGAGATGTTAGGGGACAAATGGGTAGAAGAGATTAAAAGGGAAGTCTCTTGGCTTTCAAATTATGATTCCAACCTATTGGTGTGTGAGTCATTTGAAATTGTGTGATTCAAAGACAATTGATTGTTATTGGTTGAATCTTGTAATTCTGATTTTTCAAATGGACAAGGTTTACACGAAGTTCATTTTGAGCCTTTCATTCAATTCTGATCTCCCATGTAGTCAGTCAGTGTTGTCAAAACGTAGTGTCAAAACGTTCGTTTCTACGTTTTTTGGCTAAAAATCAAGTAAAAAAGGAGGTAGGAACGGAATTGGAGTAGAAACGGTTGACATGCCGTGTCAACTCGGCGAGTTTACCGAGTTGACTCAGTTACTGAAAAAAAGGGGGGGGATGGTGAAGATGGTGTGGTGTTGCGATGGAAGGGGCTCGCCGGCCAAAATGGTGGCAGACCATGGATTCGACGGTGAAGAACTGGAGGTTGTGACGGAGGTCCGATGGTGCCCTCTGTTCTCTTCTCCGCGTTGCTGTCTGTTCCTCTAGTTCTCACCACCGATGAGAACGATGGTGGTTGAGGGAGGATGCATGGTCGCCGGCAACGGGGAATGAAGAGTGGGAAGTCGCCGGTGACGTCGAAGGCCAAGGTCGAGATCGAAGGTCGTGATAGTCTGCTCTCACTCTTCGCGGCGCACTCTGTCTCCCCTTTCATTGTATCGTTTTCTTCCTTTTTATTCCCAGCTTGTTTTCACGCCTCTTTGTCGCAGAAGCAGCCCAGCTGAATTGACCTAATGTCATTTAATCAAGCCCAGCTGAATTGACCTAATGTCATTTAATCAAGCCCAGCTGAATTGACCTAATGTCATTTAATCAAGCCCAGCTGAATTGACCTAATGTCATTTAATCAAAACGCAGCAGCTTCACACGTTGGTCCTTCTATGATATGTTTTCAATTTTTGGTCCTTCTCTAACATTAATTGATCTCTTTTATAATTTTATTGTCTTGGTGTTTTGATTTTAATATGTATTTTAATAACTGAGTTTGAACTTAATTATTTTCTTGAGTGTTTGGACTTAAATTTGTGATGACTTTAATGTATTAGTATGTTTTGATTTTATATATGTTGGATTTTTTTTTTTTTTTTTTTTTTTTTTTTTGTAATACGTAGTAAACTCTTATGTTTCATTTACGTTTTTGCTCACCCTTGCCGTTTCTACGTAGACTCTACGTCTTAGCAACACTGCATGTAGTTGCCTTTTTCTAGCATATAAATGATCCATGACTCATTGATCATCATCTAATTGATGAATTTTATATAGGGAGAAATTGATTTCTTGGTCAATCAATCCTTACTATGATATCTTCTTCACCAGAAGATTCAGCAATTGTATCATCGGTATAACTTCCTCTTTGTTCTCGGCTTTGCACAGAGGCACTCGCAACATTCCCTGTGGACTGGCTCGCTTCAAGGTCCTTTATATGAGGGGTTCCTGTGAGATTGCTTGACAAACTTCTCCACTGACAAATAACCATCTGAAAAATCACATCGGAAATTAAATAAAATTAGCCTGAGACAGACCAAGAATTTCTGAAAGTTTTAAAGCTAAAAATACTTTCAATTGGCCGTCGACTTTCATGATATTCTTAGAAAGTATGGCGTAGATTTTGCAGTCTCAGAAGATGATGGTCAGTGCGACTTAAGTGCAGATAGTTATTCTCTCGGTTTGAAGGATTCATCAAGTAATCTCCATTCAACAGAAACTTTTGAACATATTAGAAACTTATCTGAGAATCAATCAATACTTCAGTGTATTTCGCTTAAGCTTGTGGACCTAAGATCAGTGTCAAACCAAATCTAAATATGTTTGCAAGGAGAATCTGTTATACCTAGCAATAAATTTTCTAGGAACAAATGTGATATAAAAATTTTCAATTTTTAAAAAAAGGAGAAAAAAGTGATATACAAAGGCAAAGTAGGTTATCCATCAAAACCCTGCTTAATTAAATGATAAATTCTTTCTGTGTCTAATTGACCAAATTTAAGAATAATATTATGCACACAAAAATTTCCCATCCATGAAGCTTATATCAATCTTATGTAACTACCAACATACCGTGCAACCATAAATGCTCAACGGCATTGCCCTTGCAGACAAACTACTGGTTTGTTGTCCAACACCTTGGCAATATTGTTTATGTTGCTTTGGCTTCACGAAATTTTCAAGCAAGCTCAGAAGACCACTATGTTTTTTTCTTCTATGGGGATAATCAACTGCTCGAGTTAACAGTGAACTAGACCTTCTAGAAAGAGCAGCATCAGCCTCAAATGCTGCAATGTCAAACACGATTACCCTTGCTCTTTCTTCAACTATATAAGATGAAGCTTGATGAGAAAAACTTGCATCTTCTATACCTGTATTATTGAAAGACAAGGGGAAAAAAAGGAACCCAAGTCATATAAGTTAGTAGTAAAACTTACAGCTTCCCAAAAGGGCGCTCAAACTAGAAAAGAAATATTAGTTGCAGACTAGGATAAATGTCATCAAATGTGTAGATTTTCCCAAGAGAGGAACTCTAACCAAAATTATATTTGACACAGTTACAACAAGTACATAATATGAAGTAAAATAGAGAAATAGAATATGCAATAGACACTGATAAGATGATTTATTGAATGGGAAAAAAATCATCTTGCCATAAGCCTCTTATTTTAAAGCTCTAAATCTAAAAAAGAACTATGATAAGCATCAATGATAACATTGTTATACTGGAAAACTTACTTGAGAAAGTATAAATTAATTTCATTTACCAGAAGCTTCCAGATTTTGGAAACTGAGATTCCCGTGTGAAGGGAAAAGAGAAGCTGGTGATGTTATTGGTTCTTGAAGACCTTCCATTTTAACATATCCTTCAAGTAAAATGGCAACTGAATGGTGAGGTATTTCTATTGATTCTCCCCTAATGTACACGGTGATTACTGATCTTTCCGCAACAAGGGCTCTTAGATTTTGCATTGCCATTTTTTCAAATAACTGAGGAAGCAAGATCTTGCAAAGGAAAATAGCACTCTCCTGCAAAACAAAATAATCTGAGTGTAGCATCAAATCATAATGATCGTAGTCGTCTAATCAGATCACATAACATTTCTATGATTTCTGTGGTACCAAGCATCCATTAAGAAACATCTTTTGATCGGTTATGACTCCCATGATGAAAAAGTATATAGTAAAAGATGATTTTTTTTTTTTTAAAGGGAAAAAATTACCCACTTTTGAGGTACTACAACATAAATGCCACAAACCATGTACTCTGCTTTCAAAATCACTAACTAGCCAAAAACTTTCATGCTACAGCAGCTGTAGAAATAATATTATTATCCGTACCTGCCACAGGAAGTCTTCAACTGAAGGATCTGACTTGAGACATGATAATATCTTGTCGTCTTCAAGGAAAAAACAGAGCACTACTGAATCTGTTGTAACATCACACATATATGACCTTCCAGTAAGTACTTCGTATAGACCCAATGTACTCCCATGGGTAAAAGTTGGACAAAAGGAGTGCTTATTTCTTATTATATTGCTTTCCCACTGCCAAAACAGCAATATTCAAATGTGCTTCATTTGCATGAAAAATCACATCATAAAAATCTAGAGCTGAGTAGTAAAAAATCATTGTCTTACCTTCAAAACCCCACTGGAAATTAACCAAATACCGTCTGGTTTGGATCCTTCTTTGTAAAGTGTCATACCACGCAATTTCATCATTTCCCTGCTACTGCTTGAAAGTGATTCACGGACAGCAGATAGCAGGGAACCCAACATAGGCTGTATACTATTCCTTTCAGGAAACTTCAACAATAAAGGAGTCCTAACTAATTTCTTTAAATCAGTCTGAAACAAATGAAACTATTATGAAATTTCACAATTTCTCACAGGAGAGTTCTCAACTTGAGACCAAAGATGAACCAAAAGTACTACTGATAATACCAGAAGATACCTGGACAGCCTCATGAAGATGCAGCATCATTCTGTCTCCCAGTAACCCAGACTTTTCAAGGTTTTGAACATATTGATTTAAATGGTTCAACACTAAATATGCAGCTTGCCTTGTTTTCACAACACGTAGAACCTGAAAAGCAGAAATCAAATAAATAATGTGCATTAGGGAAATAAGCTTCTCCATGTAATGCTTCAAACTATACTCATGGTTCACAAACTTTGACTCTTATATGGAGCATGGATCAATCAATTTGACCAGCAGAATCCAAAGATTCCAGTAAAACTAATAATAAGAAACATTGATAGAAAAGTTTAACTTCAAACCTGAGGGAATGTCATATGAACATCATCAAGGAACTTTCTTGCTTGTTCTCCTTCTACAACGCTTTCATTGATGATGATAGATGAAACATCACTGTCACCTGAAGACATAGATAAAGAGGAAATAAACAGAGTTCATTCCAATTACATTTTCAGCATTAATTGCCAAAAGAAATACCACAAGACCTTGGATTGTTGCCAACTGTAAAGGGTAATTGAGAAATTGTCGTTGTTTGTTTATTTTTTTGTTATAGAAGACATTATCTTGCTAGGTTTCTCACTATCTTATTTTTGCATAATTGTATTTCAAATTTTAAAATGTCTTTTTTAGAATAAGAATATTTTTAAGTATTTTGTTATGAGAGAATCACTATTAGTCAGGGAGTCGTTAAGAAGGGTAGCTAGTTAGAGACTTTCCTAACAGTATCAATAAGGGATGACTAGAGGTAGAATGTGTCTATTGATGAAATAAACTCTCTTTTACATTTTACTTGCATCAAAATTAATCTACCTTTTGAGTTTCTCATACACTTCGTGACATCATTAGATTCTAGGTGTAGATATAAAGGGCTCTTATAGAGCCATAGGAGACATCAGGGACGAGACGGTTAAGGCACCACAGCTTTAATACCATATAGAAATCAAAGTCTGTAACTATGTTATTCTATATTTTATTTCTCTGAATAGCAGTACATGTATAGGAAAGGATTGGCCTCGTCTCAGCCAATCAGATTCCAAAAACAAATGAAGGAATAAACCAAATATATAGAAAAGGGAAACAAAAATGATCATCCTATCAAACTGAAAAAAAGAAGAAGAAAGAAACAGATATAGCGGTCATTCACAATTTCACATAATACAACCCCACACAGGCACATCAATTTCTACACAGGAAAATGGACATAGCATGAAAAAGTTAAACAGACAAGACTACCATGGTAGAACATTACCTATGAAGTCATGCAACTGTTGTCGGGCAATTTTATGGGCATGAAGGAAAGAAGCACAAATACAACATGCAGATTCCAATCTTTCCACAACAAAGTATGTAACTAATTTCTGTGGTAAAACTCTAGTCTGAAGGAAATTGTAATAACTTGGGAAGTGAACCCTATCTCTTAAACCTTTCCAGTCACACAAAGGCTCAAGTGAAGCCAAATCTCTAGCTTCCTCCACTGATCTCATTAAGATGTCAGCTATTGTTTGTGAAATTCTTCCCTCATCAAGCATCTCCCAATACGCAGTTTGAACACCTTACATAAGACAAGCTCCAATATTAGTCAAGATATGATATGTCAATTAATTAGAAAATGAAACAAGTATTGAGATTGATAGACCCACAAATTCTGTACCATTCAAAAGGCGTATTCTCATTTCTTCCAATTTCATCGGATCCAGAGTACTGTCACTTTCAGGTGCACCATGATAGTGAATACATTGACCTTCAATGCTATTTAAGCATGTTAAATATCTCTTCACTGTAGGCCAATCAGCAGGTCCCAGTTCCTCATCATCTCCAAGCTCACCAAAATCCTCTAATGCTTTGTTCAACATTTCATGCTTTGAGTACTCAAGGATCCATTCCTGACATTACATGATAAGAACGCAAGGGCTGAGACCAAAGATGACTGCAAGGTAAGAATTCAGAAATTATTCTGTTTAAACTGACCTTAGCTGATGAGGGCTTATCCATATCTAGGAGGTGTAAAATAAGCTGTGTAGTCGACGCATTTACAACCACAGCCAAAAACACGATTCCACCAGTGAAGAAAACAAACTGTAAATATGACAAATATTGGAGTGAAGTTAACAAAAAAGTTATAATGTCAAGGGAGTTCTATTTTCAAAAATGACACAATTATTTAGATGAAATTCATGCATTAAATATTTCAGAAATGTTTTACTTAACTTTCTAAACAAATTTTGATCAATATTTAAATTGTATACATACCAGTGTTCCTGCATCTGAATTCAATTCAATTGATTTGCCAGTGGCATGCTGAAAGAAACAAAAAATTATATCATTAGAAGTTAAATTACAAAAGCAAGAGATTGCCTACTATTATTAGCCTTGTGTTATTTGTTATCATGATCACGTGATATATGCTGATTGTTACAACAAGAAGTCTTGAATTATTTATTGTGTGTTGAAATGAGGCATAGTACATGGTATTTATAGATGCAAGAGAGAATAACAAGAAAATCACACAATTCGGCACTCTTCTCCCTTCTCTTTTTCAATAAGAGATATCAATTTCATCAATGAGGGTGTCTAGGTCATTTTTTTGGCTTCAACAGATCTTTCTGTGTCTCTTTATAATGGACAGGCAAGCAATGTAATTTGGGCATATCTCAGGGGAAGGTAAGAACTTTATTCTAAAATAAAGGTATAAATCTGTTCATAGAATTATTGCATAACCATTTTTCATCACAGCTGCAAATCAAAGTTACATCCTAAGACCTTGTATACTTGCCTTAACTGACAATGCTAGTGACAAGGAAACTGGCCCTCGCAATCCTGACCAAATGATGATTACAGCCTCTTTCCAATCCAAACCATGTCCAAAATAACTTAGGAAGGGATAAAGTGCTCCAACTACTATGCATCTAGATGCTTGAACATAGGCATAGAGAAGAAAGAGATTGGCCCATGATTTTACTGCAACAAATACATTAGCTTGCAATGACAAAAGCTTAACCATCAAAGCATCTTAGTTGAATTAATACTATTTCTTTGATGCTAGAGCATGTAATGCAGAGCCAGAAGTCAAAAGTCAAAAGTACCATCAGCGGTAACATTGGAACCATTAAGGATGCCTTCAGCGATAATGACTCCACTGCAAAATGGAAAAGGAAAAAAATAATAACAAAGTTATATGTTAATTTTAAACCAACCAGAATAAAAATATTTGATTTTGATCAATTAATTTAAAAATGAGCTGAACAGTTATCTTTTGCATCTGAAATCAGTGGATTAATATTATTTGAGAGTCCAATTGAGAACTCACCTCATTATGAAAATTAATGTATTACAAATATAAGCAACCATTTCCCTGGGAAACATGAAAAAAGGATTTAAAATATGATTCCAGTTCTCTAAAAAAATAAAAATATAGGAAAATAGGAGTGTATCAAAATATATACAATCTATTCAAACAAAGCATGTTGAAGTTGACTTACACTTATATCAAACAAAGCAAAACAAAGAAAAGAAAAGAAAATGATATCATTGACGTAATTTATACACCTCCACCTGAAAAAAAAGGTTGATATTTTGATTAAAACTATTCCCAGGTTCGAGTTTGGTGTTCACTAATCCAAGCTAGATGTGATTGACATTTACTCCCCTCGTCTTGAGGGAGAGAGGTTGTAATTACTGATAATTCTATTATTAGGGACTGTACTACAAATATTTAAAGGGAGTTTATTGCAATTTTTGTCCTCTAAGCCAATATACAGGTTGAAGCCTATCCATAGAAAATACAACAGAAAGTCAAATGAAAGTCTAATTTCAAAGCTCTTTCTTGTTAGTAAGAATGGAGTCAATCACAGATCAGATACTAATCTGCAACAAATTTGCAACTACAATAAATTAAAGATGTTCAGAAGGACAGAAAGATAAGACGAAGAAACCAAAAATAATTATTTGTATAAAAACAAATATTAGTTTGACTTTGAAAATATTCCTCATATCAACAAACATTCCCCTCAAGTTAGAGCATAGACGTTGATCAGTCCAAACTTGTTATTCAAATCTTGAAACTTTGTTGTTGGTAGAGCTTCAGTCAAGATACCCAATACTAAATCCTCAAAAACCCAAAAGAAAACAACCCTTTCCATAGTCCATACTATAAGGTAAAATCCCAAAAAAAAAAAACAGAACAAAAAGCCAGTTCTATAGTCCTCAGCACCCTCCCAACAGACTTAAGAATCTGTTTCTTTTTTCTTTGTTCTGGCATTCAAATCAATGTTGTTTGAAAGTGTTGAAATAGCGATAAAAATCTTGCCACTGATTGTTTAAGCTTTCATCAAATAAAATATGCCATTTTAATTTATATACGGAAGTACAAGCCCATACCAATAGTGATGCAAGCTTTCTGGTCCATCGCTCTTAAAAGCTATCCTTTCAACTGCAGAGTAACATCTGAACAACAGTTTCAAAGCAAGATGTCTACAATATGAGTGATAATGATGTTTTGTACAGCTCAACTTACATTCCCAGAGTCATCACCGTCAAAATACCAGAAACATCAGCACCCTCTTGAGCCTATAAGAGAAAACAGTCATTCATACACAAGATGAAAGCAATTTTTAGATAACCCTAGATAGTAAAATAGTATATAATTACATATGGAGAATATAAAATGAAATGCACATCAACTGTCATGAACTGGTGAACAAGGTGTGGTTGGGATTTATAAAATGATCAGAGCCTTGGGGCTCAAATTTGGAGTAGTGCCATTCTGGCTTTATAAATTTTCTAACACAAATGAGTACATGGGAATCTAACTTGTCATGTTAACCGCATTGAATATTTATAATACATGTATAACATCTCAACTTACTAAAACATTCACCCAGGTTTGAAAGCAACTTACAGTGAAGTAAGCAACATAGCTAACAGCAAGCGTTAGAGTGATCTCCATCACTGTATCATTAAAAATATATCCATGCCAAAGAACTGATGCTATTCCAAAAGCAAGACCAATTCCTAAACTGGACCAAGGAAATAATCATATAAGCAGTATGAAATTTTGCCGCTATTGCTATAAAGAGTGTTAGAAATCTATTTAAATTTAAAATTAGAGAATCCCATTATCTCAGTGACTGTAATACCTGATTTAGTGCTTTCAGTTTAGGAAATAATATCTAATTGCAATCCCTTTTTTTCCTCCACTAATTACTCTCTCTAGGGTCTATATATTGTACCCCTTTCTAGTTGAATAATCAATAAGAGAGTTATCTTTTTGCCTCGGATTTAAACAAAGAGATAGGTAAAACTAACGCTCCAAGAGAAGCTTCTGATAGAAATTTGATTATGGCCACCCAATTGAAGCTCTCTCCAAGGACCATCCGATAAAATAGTGTATAAACAACTATTGCCACTCTGGACATAAAAATCAATCAGTCAGAAAGGGAATATGTAAAGGACATAAAATCATCATATGCAGAAACAAGTACAGAATAAGAGTGAAATCATCTAAAATTGGGTACTCGATATTCATCATAGGTAGCCTCAAGATACAAGTAAATCATAATAAAAGAGAAATCATCTAAAATAGGATACCCATCATTCATCATGGATTCCCCTTCAATTATTGTAGTCAGTTTCTTGCTGGCACCAAGCTCTTTCAGCAAAGCCACAACTGCTACAGGGTCAGTTGCACTCAGAAGTCCGCCAAGCAATAGTGATGCTTTCCAACTCCAGTTATATGGAAAAGTAAGCTGCATTATGACATAAATTGATTAAAAAACAATGACATACGAGATGAAACTCAAACACACAGGCTTGCCATGTACCTTCAAAACAGATCCAAGACAGAAAGTGGAGAGCAAAACACCTGGACCAGCTAGTAATATCATTTGTGCAATACACCACTGTAGCAAAAATTAAATTGAAGTTGAAATTAGACAAGGTACTGCTGGTAAAGCAACAAAGAGCGGTCGATAACATCATTATATTATAGCACCAACAAGAGGGTATCTTAGTTTAGCCATGTTCATTGTTAGTCATTCTTCAAATCCCGTATAGGTTTCCAATTTCTTCATTTTCTTGTTAGAGTGTCCCTACTCAATCTGAGAACGTAGCCATTTCATATCAAATTTAAAATAATACATCAAAAATTAGGCTCAAATTTGTAGAAAAGAGCCTTAAAGTCTAGAAGCTTAATTAATATATTTGCATGAGGAAGGGACAACCACAATAGTCTGATAATATCATACTGTAACCCTAAATACAACTATGCTTATGGCCAAGAAAAAACAGAGTAAAAAAACCTTAATTTGGTGAAATTCCATTGAGAATGAGCCCTCAAAAAGGAGGGGAGGAAGGAAAACAGCTAATAGAAGCCCTGGATCAATCTTTGACCCTGCATATTGAAATTGCTAATCTCTAATCATTTTGAACAGTCAGCTGGAAAGAATGCTTAAGTTGAATTTACATTCTAATGTCCAAGTCCATAAATTATTCTCTTTGACATGAACATATGTTTTGAAATTAATAAAGAGAAACATTGACCAAACTTACAAAGACGAATTCCATTGCCAATCCTTCCCAGTTGATGATGAGTACCATATTCTGTTGAGAAGTCCAATGATGATCAGTCAACTTAATTGTTCTACTTTCTTTTTCTTTAATTTGTGGAAATTTCTTGTTCCACTTTAAGCATAATGAACAATATCATCACTGCATGATGGCAGCATATGAAGCAACACTTCAAATTTTTAGATCAAATGAAAATGAGAGAAAGAAAGATTGGAATGCATCAGTTATACAGAACTTGATGCGAATAAAGTATTTGGCAATGGGTATTGACATGTCTGCTAATTGTTGGTTAGTTTCGGAACTTAATAACAAAGTGATTCCTTCTCCACTTAATAATATGAAATCATTTCCCCTTGGTGGTGACCTTTATGCGTCAATTATACAACCTACAGTTAGCCGAGCATTTATGCATCAATTCCATACTGCATCATTTTCAACCTTCTGTTGCTTATAACGACGCACAAAAGAAAAATACATGGAAAATTTCGAATCCCAAGTTCAATTGTTCAGAAAGGCAAAACGGGGATTGCAAAAGCGATATGTGATTTACAAAACTCTAACAAGCCGTACGTAAAACAGTAGACTCTATGCAACACTAGTTTATTACAGAAGAAGAGAAAAGGAAGTCTAATTCTGGTCAAAAATTGTGAGAAAGCAAACCTAATGATCCAATGCCAATGCCAATGATGAGGAGAACAACTGTATAAGGGACTCTGGTCCCGCGCAAAACATGCCTACAAGCAACTCCCAAAGCCAGACAGAGTCCGGCGAATATCACTGCATCCGATGGGTTCGACGCCGTGTCCGAAGACGGAGAAGGATGAGAAATAGAAATTACTTCCGACAATGTTCTGCACGGAAATGATGCTTCCGTTGTCGGAAATGCACCCGGCTTCTCTCCCATGCCTCTACGGTCCCTGGCCTCTCCTTTGCTTGCAACGACATCCTTTACCAAGAAAAACGACCGCCTGCGCTCTCATGGTCGCGTGGTTCCACGAATTAAAAAAATGAAATAGAAAAGTCAGTTATTAATAAAATGTTTCTTTTGTGCTTTTTAATTAAAAATAATACTAATAAACAATACATATGGAGAATCTTATATATAAGACGGTTGAATTACTCAAAGTTTAATTTAAGTTACTAAACTTAACAAATTATTTATTAGTTTATGTAATACAATTAAAAATTTAGAATTTGAACCAAATTACTTCTATATCCTTTAATTATTAAAAAAACAATTGGAGACCGAATATATTTTTTTATGTGTAAGAACCCTAACGACAAAAAATTATTGGAGGCCTCAAATCCAGAGTGGTAGCTTCTACTTCATCCCACCTTCATTGACCAAAGACATTCGATGATTCGAAAGTTATACACTCTTGAAGAGAATCAGAAGGAATATATGGTCTAGATCGTTTGTGAACTCCCATCGATCGTGTTGATCTTGGCCTCTGATTCAATCACCATCAGAGTTTCTATGGATCTTTTGTTTTTTCTATGGATGTTATAAGGAGATGAGGAATGAAAAGAGAAGCAGAGATATTGAGAAATGATATATATGTTTGATAAACTGAGAAACTATCCAATGATAGGTTTGTTTTTAATTAAGAAACGTAAATTTTCAAAAAAAAAAAAAAAGGTATTATTTGTTTACCTTATTTTGTTAATTTTTCACATGTTTCTTTTTTGGTTAAAAATTGTGGGAAATGATGTTACTGAGCCTCACTCTTCAAAGGAGTAACAAATATATCGTATAATATATGTAAAATAAATTGTATAATAAATCATCTCCTTTTTTCTTTTGGACTATAGATTAGGGTATTATTGAAAAAAAACCAACATTTAAATATTATAAATTGTTTTATTAACCCAATTAAAGATTTGTTGAGTAACCTACCTTTATATAGATTTTTCTATTTCAATTCAACTTTATATATGATTCTCCCTATATACTTCCTCACGTCCCTAAATATAAAACAGAGTTGACTTCTTTTGGATAGATTAAAACTAATTAAGCTTACTTAATCATATAATTAAGTTATTATATAATGGGGAAATATATCAGAAAAACTTTTGCATCAAATCAAACGATCCGTTATATTATATATTGAAGCGAGAAAAGTTTTTTCTGCGTTGAATAAATGATTTCCCATTAATATTAATTATTGAGAGAAAAAAATATAAATATAAATAATTTAATTACCTTCTTTAATTTTCCTAGAAAAACAAACTTTATCTTATATTTAAAAACCAGGATGGAGTAGTTATTATTAATTAATAATACCATACTCATAAAATACTCCTACGAGTATTTAATACAAAAACTACTTAACAAAATTGGAAACATTATAAAACAATTAGATAAATTAGTTAATTCTAAAAATATCATTAGATCCCCTAAAATAACCATATATAACCATAGCTTAAGGAATACAAAAACAAATATAGATATAACAATTTAACTTGAAAAAAATCTCATCCCAATATAACGGGTGATTTGAGAAGTTAGAGAAATATTAGGAATAAACTCACAGGAATAAAAAAGTTAGATAAATCAGTTAATTATAAAAATATCATTTAATCCACCTAAAATAACCATATATAACCTTAGCTTAAGTAATATAAAATAAATATAAAACAATTGAACTTGGAAAAAAAATCTCTATCCCAATATAACGGGTGATTTTGGAAGTTAGAGAAATATTAGGAAAAATATTAGCTTAAATCAACTATGTTTAAACCGTATGTATTATACAACAAACAAACATAATCACTAAATCATAATTAAAGATAAATTATTGTCCACATTCCACAATTACAAATAATTATTAAGAAGACTTAATAAAATAAAAAATACTTCGTATAAATATGTCTTAAAAACTGTGAGTAGTTAATAAAATACACCACACAAGATATAAACAAAACAATGACAAGAAAATAAGTCAAAAAATACAAAATTAATAAAAATACTTATGAAATAAGAAATATCTTTTATAATTTTTAAATTTTTAGGGTTCTTAATACAAGATATTCTTATGAAACTTAATTTTTTTAAAAAAAAGATAATAACAACTAAATATTTATAATATCATTACCAAAGTATAAAAAATCAATAATATTGGCATCATATAAATATTTTTTTTTTTTATAAAAAAGAACATACAAGCTTAAACGGGCCGCCCTTGACCTTATAGGGCTAGCATTTTTAGACCTGTTTTCACTTTTTAGGCAACAATATCAAACCCGGACTTTATAAATTCATGGTCTAAACCGATGGGCCTAATGGGCTTGTTTTCAAGACTCTAAGGTAGGAAATAGTAGTGTTTGAGTGTGTTGTCATAGTATTGCGCCCAGGTGGTTTATTGGGCTTTGCTGGGCTTGTGTAGGAAATAGGATTGACTTTTTGTGTTGTAGATATTTTTTCCATCTTGTTCCTTTTCCGTGCTGTTTCTACGCTTTCCTCACCTTCCATGCACGGGAAAGGAAAACGTGGTCCCTGAACGAAACGGAAAAGGTATTTTGCAACGGAAAAGGGAAATGTCGGCGGGATTGATTTTTTCTTACACGTGGAACTCTGTGGATAGGGCGGCTGTCAAGTTAAAATATGCTTTTCCGCGGTGTATCTGTATTACAACTAACTATTACCCTGGGAAAGGCGTCGACACAAAAACAATTGAAGGGGACCAAATTACCAACAAACTATTAAAAAGTGAAAAAAAAAAAACCCAAAGAACTACTAAAAAGTGAAAAAAAAAAAACCAAAAACTATTAAAAAAACAACTATCATTACGTTAAAAATATAAGACATTTGGCGTAGACGACTATAAAAGTGAACGCAATGGAGAAAAAAGCGGTTAAACCTTCATTGGATAAGGCAAACACCAACAAAATGGACACATGCATGCTGATGCGTTATAGCGATGTTGATTCTTCATGCAGATCGGGGCACGCAACTGTGGTGTGCAAGTGCGTCTTGGTCGAAAGCGTAGATGATCTTGGATGAGTTCAAGAGGGTGAGTGGAACACCTAAAGAACAATGGAAGCTTTGGAGACGCCGACGTCGCCTAACACCGCGATCAAATGGAAGAACGAAGACACCAAGACAAATGACGGGGTAATAGTTCGTTGGCGAATCTGTCAAAATGTGTGTGTGTTTTTTTTTCACTTTTTAATAGTTCGTTGGCCAATTTGGCCACTTCAATTGTTTTTGTGCCAAACGTTTCGGGTAATAGTTCGTTAAGAATCGCACCTTAACCCTTTAAAAAAAGATTCCTTCCATGTAATTTTTTATTTAAAATATTATAATTTTCGAGGCTTAAATGGAGAAAGCTGAACATAAAAGATAAAAAGGTGGAAATAATTGGTAGGAAGGACTTAATATATACCTTAGACAAATTAGTGTAGAAAAAAACAATAAAATTAAATATTTTAAAATAATTTATTTAATTTTCTTAATCTCTTTAAAAAAGTTAAGGATCGAGAGGCGAGACAATATAATTTAATCATACACAACATATGAATGATTAAGTAATTTATTTCACTTTCTTAATTTCTCTTAAAAAAAGTCAAGCTTTTATATTTAGCATTGGATGTGATATATTTATTATTTTAAACTAATTTTATCTATTTTCCCAAAATCCCGTGACTAAAAAGACCTTATACACAGGACAGGGCCTAGAGGAGTACCATGGTATCATGGAGGGAGAGAAGGGAAAATCCGATCCTGATTGTTCAGGCTTGATGTTCATATTTATATTTTAATGTGAAAATAATCTAAATCAAAGACAATCTTTTAAGTTTTAACAATCAATATTTCAAACAACAATTTAAAAATTAATTGAAACTATATTTAAAAATTGAAAATGAAATCTCATCATAGTGACACTTTTAGCTCATTTGTTACGAGGAAAAGGGGGTAAGGAAAATGAAGATAAACAACTTCCTTCAGTGAAAATATGATTAGCTAGCTATCAAATGTTCCTGAAACTCAAGTTCTCACATGCTCTAAAGTTCCCTTAAATATGAGAAGATCAATTCCTATCAAAATTGGTGGTAACTCATCTTCCCTCACATGCAGCTAAATACAAAAGAGAATTTTGCCTCCTGAAAATTTAAATTAAAACGTCAAAATCAAACAAAGTCTAGGCAGACGAGTAATTGAGAATGGCTGGCATCTTAAACAAGTCCTAGTGTCGCTCAATCTTCTCCGTAGGTTCATGCCTCCTAGATAGAGAAAGTTAAGGGCGTCTTCACCGGTAAAAAGACTACTTCTGATTCCAACGAATCAAAAATCAGCTTCGATCGTTCACGCTCCTCTTGTTTGTTTACTGATGAAATGAAGAAAGCAAGAAGAGTGAGATGAACAGTTTATGTATCGGAAAAAAAAAAAGTAGCTTGGATCAGAAAAAAGGCTGATAGTAATGTTAAAAAAATTAAGGACTTGTTCAGTGTCGAAAGAGCTGGAGCAATCTTCTTAACGAGTTCAAAAAGATTAAGATCGAAGTGGGAGATGATATAAGCATGAGTTTGAGTCATTCTGGATGATGAGAAACGATGAACAAAGGGAGGAGAAATTGCCAGGTTTCTTCGACAACGTCTTAAACAGAGAAAGCATGCGCTGCAACCATTTTCTGTTGACACTAATTAAAGTGTCAAAAGCAGAGAACTCGTCATAGTTGAAAGTAGTTGCAAAGTGGGTAGAGAGTTGCTGAAGAGATTTATGGATACACTCAACATAGTTTTTTTTTTTTTTTGCCCAACACTCATCATAGTTGAAGACGCAAAACGTACTCGCACGCACGCTCAGTTTACATATTTTTATTAATTATTTCATTTTATTATTGTTAATTACCGCTATAACGCCATGAGGATTTAATTCAATATCTTAACAAAACACAATATATTCTTCAATTGTAATTTATATTATTATTTATTATTATTATTTTAATTTTTTAATCACTTAGTCAATATGCCCCATGTTTACATGCCTACCGTAAAACACAATATAATTTTTATTTATTTATTATATATTTATTTAATCCTTTGATTTCCATCATTTCCTGACACTCCGGTGAAGACAAGGTATGCCTGTGCGATTGCATGCCCAGGGTTTTGTCTTTGAAACTCATACTACCTCGATACTTAATTATAAGATCTAGTTAACTTTTTTTGGACAGATTAAGAAAACTAAATAAGTTATTTAATCATTTTATATGTTGTGTTTTTAGATTATATATTACTCCTCCGGTCTAATTATAAGAAATTAATTGACTTTTTAGAGATTAAGGAAAGTTTAATTAAATTAGGCTTAGAGTATTTTTATTTTTAATTTTTTTCTTCAACCTACATAGTTTGGACCAATAAACTAATATATTTAGCTTCCTTAATCTCTCCTAAAAAAGTCAACTAGCTCTTATAATTAGGACCGGAAGATAGTCGTTTATTAGTCAAACTATTTAGTTTAAAGAAAAAAAATTAATACTCCAAACTAATTTAATTAGTTTCCTTAATCTCTCCAAAAAAATTCAATTAACTTTTATAATTAGAATCGGAAGGAGTATTAATTTTCCCTCCTGCTCCTCTCAAAACGCACCTCTGGAAACTAATAAAGGTGATGAAGCAACCCTCATTATTTGTCCCATCTCCGTCGTCCTTCCCACCGAAGTCACGTACGCTTAGATTTACACGCTTATTTTGTCTTAATTGCTTTATACATCTAATTAGAGGTATAAACATATTTTTTAAATTTTTTTATATATTGTATTTATTTAGATTTAAATTATATGTTGTTTTTCGAGATGTTTTTTATACCCAATATCTCAAATTAATTATTTTCTAGTTCTGCATTTTATGTAAACACCAAGTATTATGATAATTAATTAATTTGAGATATTGGTCAAAAAAACATCTCAAAAAGTATATATAATTTAAATCTAAAAAAATATAATAAATATAAAAAAATTAAAAAAAAAAATTCTTATAACTCTAATTAGAGGTATAAACACATAATAAGCATATAAATCTAAACGTGGACTCTCTTCCCACCTCTGTTCGCCATACTACTCATCACCATCGAAGATCCCATCCACCACTTCTTCGATTTCCATTCTTTCCCAATATAGATGACTCCTGGGAATGCGATTCCATACCCATGGTTTTCTTTCGGAATAAATAAATAAATGTTTCTCCTCTTTTTACAATACATTACTTACGGGGTATCGGTGGTATTTGACAAGTTCTTCCCACTTTTACCACTCCATTTTCTTTCTATCAAACATTTTATTTTCCTTTAACTTATATTCCCTTCCCATGTCTACCAAACAATAAATTCTTTTAAATTCTCTCCCAACATTTCGCTCCTTTCTATTCACTTCTCTTCCTTTCCTTTCTTTCATTATAAATTCCTTGTATCAAATGGGCCTTGACTTGCACCAAACTGGTTTGATGCACTGGTTTGGAGAGCTCCAAAAAAATACTTCACGATACTAATTGCTCAAAGAAAGCTACATCACCTAAAGTATTTTTTTAGTATTAGTCAGTATCCTGAAATATTTTTTCAAGATTATGCAGTATTTTTTTAAGTACCAGTCAGTATCTTAAAATATTTTTTAGTCAGTATCCTGAAGTATCTTTGTAGTACGAGTTAGTATCTTGAAGTAATTTTTTAAATACCAGTTAGTATCCTAATTTTTTTTTCAAGATCATGAAGTATTTTTACAGTACCAATCAGTATTCTGAAATATCTTTTTAATACCAGTAAGCATCCTAAAATATTTTTTTCAAGATCCTAAAATAATTTCTCAAGATCATGAAGTATTTTTTCAGTATTAGTCAATATCGTGAAGTATCTTTTTAGTACTAGTCACTATTGTGAAGTATTTTTTTTTAGTATTAGTCAGTACCATGAAATATTATTTCAAGATGCTAAAATAATTTTAGAATCTTGAAAAAATATTTCAAATCTAACTTGATATTAAAAAAGTACTTTACGGATGGACGAGTTAAGATTAATTCAAATCAATGGTCTAGATTGGATGATGAGAGATATCAATGGTCTAGATTAGATGAGGAGAGAGTATGAGAATGAAAGGATCTCATTCCAATTGGTGTTCACCGATGCTTCGGTTATTATTCCTTTGCAGTTTCCCTACAAATCCTTTTGAATTAGTTAGGAGAGCTCGTTTAATATGGACGCTTTATATTGAATCTGGATGGTCCATATTTTATTTTATATTTTTATATTTTTGTAAAAAATTATGTTAATGGGTAGAGAATCAAAATAAAGATAATCTATAAACTAACATTTTTTCAAAAACATGATTTTTTATTAAAAAAGCATCAATTAAAAAATTAAATCTACACCATCCAGATTCAATATGATACTAACTGATATTAAAAAAAGATACTTCAAGATATTAACTGGTATTAAAAAGATAGTATTAACTGGTACTAAAAAGATATTTATGATATTGATTAAAAAATATTTTAAGATACTGAGGGTACTTGAAAAATACTACATAATGTTGAAAAAAAAAATTCGGATACTCACGGTTACTAAAAAAACCACTTTTAGGTGAACACTTTAAGTGATATGACTTTCTCTAAGCCATTAGATTGGATGGCCAAAATTTAAAAACAACGATGGATAAGGAAAAAAATGGTTTGGGAGAGACACCGAACCCACACAAATCTCCTTCAATTCCTCTCTTGACCCTTCCATCAGGAGTCAAATTTTTCTTTATTGTTTGAACTCAAGCGAAATCATTTGGAGCTCCTGTTTGGTCTCCAACATGGTAATATAAGACAAAACCTGCCAACAAAGTAGCAAATTAAACTGGGGACTGGGGAGGATCGACAAGTGATCACCAAAAGCTATAAACGATAAGAGGCGTCGCCCTCCTCCGGTCCCGCATGTCCCCTCCTTCTCTTTACGCCGATAATCACACGCACATGCACTACGTTTTCTGGTGAGAAAATAAGGCGCAGAACGGTAATAATTTCATGGTTCCCATTTACGCCATTGAAGACTTTAATAGCTTCTTTGTTTAAATCATCATGCATTGGCTTAGACCGCAGTATTCTCCGTGGTGAGGGTTTTGTGGGCTCTGCGTCGTCGTTGTCGGCGCCTGGATATGGATCCCGAGCTCCAACTTCCTCGCTCTTCATCACTCCCTTCCTCCGAGGTTCTTTTCTATTCTCCTCTCTCTTCTCTTCGCTTTCATGCCATTGTCTTCATTCCCAAACCTAACGACAAGCTCGAATTTGGTCTTTATTGATCGATATCATGCATGCTTTGATGATATATTGTATATTTTTGTTCTTGTAACTATACAAGTAATTACTTTGTCAAGAAGCAATTCCTATTCCCTTGTCTGTGTTGCTCTTTGAAGTTTGAAGTTCATGATAGTTGATGGCGTAATTTTGATTCTATGTTTGGTTATTTCTGTAATTCCCTTGGGCATTAATTATGAGCGTTATTGTTTGTAGCAGAGAAAGGGTACATGGAAAACATTCGTACTTGCGTACAGGACCTTGGGGGTCGTATTTGGCGGACTTGTGACATCGCCGCTATATGTTTACCCTTCAATGCCATTGAAGTCTCCAACAGAAGATGACTATCTGGGTATCTACAGCATCATGTTCTGGACTCTCACTCTAATAGGGGTCGTAAAATATGCCAGCATAGCTATCAAAGCTGATGATCATGGTGAAGGTACAGACACAAAATAGAGATTCACCGTCAACTTTATTCTCTTTGGTTCCCTCCATAGATTTCTATTGTCAATTAGATTCCACGTATGATCTCTTAAATGCATGTCCCAGATTGATGCTGTATGAGGGGATATTAACTAGGCTGTTTGGATTAATTCAATGTGTAACTGTACTTCGGTGATTTGAGTTTCACTAATTGATTTTACTCACACACGCACTGGTCAAATTGTGCTTGGAATGGAACCTTGACTTCCATACATCATGATGAATTGTAGGTGGAACTTTTGCCTTGTATTCATTACTTTGCAGGCATTTGAATATTGGAATTCTGCCTTCTAAGCGGCCACATTTACTCTCAACTACAAGTTCAAATGCGCAAAGGGGCACTGAAACACAGAGCAGGCTGGGGAAGTTTTTTGAAAGAAGTCTAGTTGCTCGCAGGGTATTACTTTTTGTTGCCATGTTAGGCACATGCATGCTTATAGGTGATGGCATACTTACACCTGCAATTTCAGGTTTGCCTCTCAGAATGTTAACTTTTTTCCTTGGTTCAGTAAAAAATAATGCAGTGGCTTTTATTGTTTAGATATTTGATTCAACTTGTAACTTTATTCTCAGTGTTGTCAGCAATCGAGGGAGTAAGAGCACCTTTTCCTTCTGTTAGCAAATGTAAGTGTTTCAGCCAATATTACTAGGCCATAAACTAGAGATCTTTCAAATTTGATAGTTGGAAAATTACAAACAGAGTACTATATGATTTTATTGCCACTTGCTTGGTTTGGCACAAAGACAAGGTTTACATGAAAGGATGATAAATTTGGTTGTATTGTTTTTGGTTTTCAAAACAAGCTGATATTGTTAATTTGGTTTTCATGAATAATTTAGTGATTAGAATTTAAATAACTAAGTATAACTTGATTTAATATCGACAATGGATCAATTAAAATGGAATGTTCAAGCTGATAAAATATTCAGGGGAAGCTTACTGAGGTTATCATTATATACGAGGCAATATAGCTTAAGTCAGAGTTTGTAACTTTATTGTACAGTTTGCTATATATGTTATATGACTTTCCTTCTCTTCTAAATTTTTTTGTTGTGCATGCCGTTGCAGCACTTGTGGAAGCACTTTCTTCAGTTGTCTTGGTCTTGCTGTTCTTATTGCAGAAATATGGTACATCCAGTGTAAGTTTCCTGTTTTCCCCCATAATGGGTGCATGGACCTTGAGCACCCCACTTGTGGGAATTTACAGCATCATACACCACTATCCAAGTATATTCAAGGCTTTATCACCACACTACATATTCCGTTTCTTTTTGAAAAATGGAAAAAGCGGATGGCTTTTACTTGGTGGTACAGTCCTTTGCATTACAGGTATATGTCTTATCCTTAATGCTTGACATATAAGTGAGAAATTACCTTCGAAGAGCCCCTAGTCTAACCACATGCATTTTTATGTTACGCTTTTTGCTTTATATTAGTTCTTGTGGTCAATAAGGCCATAAACTTTATAATTTATCTGCTCTTTTGAGCAAAAGAGAATCTAGTAAGAAAATTTTGAGGGTGACCAGTACTCATAGAATATGTCAAACACTTAAAGGTCGGGATCAAGTCAGTTCCTTCCGCTGAATATAATTACACTTAAAATATCTGGTGCCTTTTACTTGGCTTTTGAAGATTCACCTTTCCTTTAAATGGATGTTAGGGTTATTTAAAGTTGTAGACATATGTGATTGGAATGCTTTTTATTCATTCTGAGGAGAGGAATATATACACAAGAGAGAGGAGCCTTTGCTTTAATGGCTTATAAATACAGAATAATATCCTATCCCTAAAATATAGGTGTAATATCTACAATAATAAAATAAATCTTCTATAATCCTAACAAAAGTCTCAGAAGATGCCTGTAGGTTTCATTATCTTTTTCACTCTGATTGTTCTTTGAGCATCTTATCTCTGCATTAAAGTAGGAAGTGTAATATCTACAATACTAAAATAAATCTTCTATAATCCTAACAAAAGTCTCAGAAGATGCCTGTAGGTTTCATTATATTTTTCACTGTGATTGTTCTTTGAGCATCTTATCTCTGCATTAAAATAGGAAGTGTATTTTTTTTTTCATGCTATACATCCAGTTCTAGTTCTAATTTTTCTCTAATGCACTACAGATAATATGTTTCCTTGAATAATGTATGATGATCACTGCATCAAATCATGCATGCTAAATTTTCACCTGTCTAAATTTATAGGCAAGTGGGTAATAATAATAAGTCACAATTCCCCCTTTTCATTTAATTCTTAGAAATATCATAATATATTGACAGGTTCTGAGGCAATGTTTGCTGATCTTGGTCATTTTAACCAGCGGTCCATTCAGGTTGGCTTTCATTGTGTTTGGCCTACTTTTTTTGCTTATATTATGCTTCTGTTTCCCATCCTCATCTTTCCCCCTTTTCACAGATAGCATTTTTATTCACAATCTACCCATCTTTAGTTCTGACTTATGCGGGACAGACAGCTTACCTCATCAAGAATCCCAATGATCATGATGATGGATTCTACAAGTTTATACCAACTCCAGTCTATTGGCCTATCTTTGTTATTGCAACATCCGCTGCAATTGTGGCCAGCCAATCATTAATATCAGCCACTTTCTCTGTAATCAAGCAATCTGTTGTGCTTGATTATTTTCCCCGGGTAAAGATTCTACACACATCGCACAGTAAAGAAGGAGAGGTTTACTCACCTGAAGTGAACTACATCCTCATGGTCCTTTGCGTTGCTGTCATACTTATTTTTGGGGATGGAAAAGATATTGGAAATGCTTTCGGTATGTTACATTGCATCAACTACTCATAAAATTCCATAATATTCACTCCACAAATACTCATATACCCTACCGGCTTTCGCTGCAGGTGTTGTTGTTAGTCTAGTGATGCTCATCACCACTATATTACTTACACTAGTCATGATCATGATATGGAGGACTCCTGCTATTCTGGTTGCTCTATACTTCTCTGTGTTTTTTGTGATGGAAGGGGTTTATGTTAGTGCAGTTTTCACTAAGCTCCTTGAAGGTGGATGGATTCCTTTCGCCATTTCTTTTATCCTTGCTATAATCATGTTTGGTTGGTTCTATGGCAGACAAAGAAAGATGGAGTACGAGTTAACCCACAAGATAACCTTAGACAGACTTGAAGTGCTTATAGCAGATCGCAGCATTCACACTGTGCCTGGCTTATGCTTCTTTTATTCTAACATTCAAGATGGTCTGACTCCTATACTAGGACACTACATTAAGAATATGAAATCCTTCCATGAGGTCACAATATTCACTACTCTTGGGTATGTGTTGGTCCCCAAGGTTGCTCCACATGACAGGATTGTCGTTAACAAATTGAGCCACAAAGGGTTGTACAGTTGTGTGATTCAGTATGGTTATGCAGATTCTTTGAACCTAGAAGGAGATGACTTTTTAGCTCAAGTGACTAATAGTTTGATGCAACATATAAAGAACTGCAATGGCAATGTCCCTTCTGATCGTCATGAGATAGAACAAGAGATTTCCAGGTTAGAAGAAGCACGGTCTGCTGGCGTGGTTCATGTTCGTGGAAAAACCCGGTTTCATATCGGCCCCAACTGTGGCTGGTTTGACAGAATTATGCTTGGATTTTATGAATTCTTGCATAACAATTGCCGGTCTGGATTGCCTTCTCTGAGGGTTCCATTACAGCAGAGGATTGAAGTTGGAATGCTATATGAGGCTTGAAGGGATAATTTTGGAATAAACATAGAATTGTGGTTGCAAGATATAACTCCTGATGAGTTATATCCATTTTATTAGATATTTCTAAACAATTCCCTCATACTAATAAAAACCGTCAAAGACATCAAAGTTTTCAAATTTAAGTGATTTTTAATATTACCCTATTTACCATACTTAACTCCAACTCACTATCCTTATTAAAACATGGGCATATGTGAAAAAATATCTTATGCTCATCAAAACATCTTATAAAAAGAAACAAAAATACTTTCTAGCGACTGGCTATGATGAATGTACTGATTTGGTCGCATTTCTTATTTATGACCCAGAGATTTAGACACAAAATCTAACAATAAATAAGGGATGACCAGAGCCCAGAGGTAGAATGTGTCTATTGATGAAATAAACTCTCTTTTACACAAAATCCAACAATAAATAAGAGTATGATATGATTAAATAACTTATTTAGTTTTTTTAATCTATAAAAAAAAAAGGTTAACGATGTTTTATATTTATTACTTAAATCCACAACTAAATTGTATATAAAGACCGGAGCAATACCATGGTATCATGGAGGGAGAGAAGGAAAGATCTGATTCTGATCGTTCAGACTTAATGTTAATGGATAGATTTGATTCTGATCGTTCAAACTTAATGTTCATATTTATATTTTAACGTGAAAAGAATATAAATAGTGACCCTGACATGCACCAACAAATTATTTCAATAAATAATTTAAAAATTAATTGAAACTATATTTAGAAATTTAAAATAAAATCTCATAATAGTGACCCGGCACCAACAAATTATTTCAATAATAATTTAAAAATTAATTAAAATTATATTTAGAAATTTAAAATGAAATCTCATTATAGTAGTGACCCTGACGTGCACCAAACTGAGCTACATCCAATCTCTCCTTCAAAAATTGATTTACGCTCGGAACACCACCAGCTGCGAATCAAAACTAGCAATGTTCTGAAGATAGCTTTCAGGACTTGACACAAGCATTTTGAATTCCTTATGATGCCTTTCAAAACGACAAATGCACCTACTATGTTCATAGAGTACTTGAACCAAATTTTCTCTCCAACACATAGGTAGGTTAATTGAGGTGTTTATTGACGACATCCTCATCTGTTCGGAAATAAGAAGAGAAACACAAAGAACAGTGGCGATCAGTTGTGAGTATACTAAGAGAGAAGCGACTCTTTACTAAATTAAGTAAATGTGAGTTTTGGTTGCCAGAAGTAAACTTTCTGGGCCATGTTCTATCATGCGACAATGTTGTGGTTAATTTCAGCAAAGTGGAAGCAGTTCTGGATTAGAAAGAGCCAGAAATAATGACATAGATATGTAGTTTTTGGGTCTAGCGGGATAGTACCGCAGATTCATATAGAATTTCTCGTAACTTGCCTTACCATTGACAAAGCTCACGAGTAAAAATCAAATCATTTGTGTGTAATGAGGACTGTGAGACGAGCTTCCATAGACTGGGGGAAAAGTTGATCATAGCACCAAGAGTTGGTTATCCTAGTTCCAAGTAGAGTTTATATAGTCTATAGTGGTACCAGTAGGTATGGATTGAGATATATCTTGCTGCAGCAGGACAGCGTGGTGACTTACACCTCTCGACCGTTGAAGTCTCTCAAGTCGAACTACTCTACGCATGACCTAGAGTTAGAGATTATCGTGGTTGCTTTGAGAATATGGAGGCATTACCTTTACGGTGTGACCGTAGAATTGTACTGCTACCACAAGTGTTTGAAATACCTTTAAGGAACTCAGTAATAGATAGCGTCGCTAGATGAAGTTACTATAAAACTACAATTTAGAGAGTAAGTACCATCTGAATAAAGTAAACATCGTGTAGGTACTCTCTACAGAAAATTAGTACTAGTGGCTCATATAATGATTCAAGAACAAAGGTTGCTTGAGTACATACAAAATGGCACCGTTTGAAGCCTTGTACAAGCAAAAGTATAAATCACTAATATGCTCAAATGGAACTATCAGAGCAAAAATCTTCTTAGGCCAGATATGATTGATCACGTTTCTAAAATATTTTATACAAGTCTCAGAAAATCGTGAGAATCCTTTTCTTTTGGTTGTTGTGATAATATATGTCTTATCTAGTTAAAATTTTGTCATCATTATGAATCATTGAAGTTTATGATAAAACAATTGAATGTCTCATTACATAAGGCATATTCGAGATATTAATGGAAGTGTGGATCAAATACTTACCAGTTAACTTTACCCCTAAACTTTAGTAAATTTTACGACATTTTACTATGTTTCTCAAGATTGAAGAAATATCAACTGGACCGTGATCATATGATAGGGTACGGAGTAGTCAAAATACGAAATGACAATATCTTTATAGTCAAGCCAAAACGGATTCTTGTATTCAAGAGAAGTAACTCAGTGATAAGAGTATCCCAGTTGTAAAATTAGTTTAGAGGGGGTTGTCTCCGAATGAGACAATTTAGGAAAAACGATAGTAGATATATTCTCAAATTATAGACTAGAAGTCTAGTTAGGATAGAGCAAATTTCGAGGTGAAATTTTATTTAACGGGGAAGAAATGTAATACCCTAAAAATCTCACTTATTATAAGTATCATATTTTAACAAATAATACCTATTGAAAATAGATGAATATGTGGTCTCAAATTATTGTATATGTTTATTTTATTTCTAGGCAATTTTTCCCTAGAATTAAAAGAACCAAAGGCTAAATTTTCTAAATCCTATTAGGGATCATAAAATATCCTAAGATTATCATAATTAAGTATAATCTTAATTATGTCATAAAAGGTAATTAAATATCATCAAAATACCTAAATCAATTGGAGAAAATTATCAACAATTGTTGGGCAATTAAAATTTGCAATAATTGGAATATTTATATTAATTTTAGAAATTAAATAATAATTAATTTTAAAAGGCATAATTAGGGATATATCAACTTAATTAACATCCAAATGATATCTAAGGGCCAAGATTGGTACCTTAGGGGTTTCAAACAATTATGATTAATATAGTAACCTATCAAATTTTGACAATTAGGCCTAATAACCCCTAAAACACTATATTAGAAATATTAGCCAAGATTAATTAATCCTCCCTTGAATTATTTAAAGGTGGCTAAATTTACTACTTAAAGAGGCAAAGTAATTGCAATAATTCTTAATCCTAAATCATTAACAAATATCATCAATAGTGTTTAGATTTTTCCAACACAAATTAAGGGCTTGGATTAAATTTAGTAAAGCTAAATCCTAAGGCCTTAATTAATCACCATAAAGCTAAATCCTTGTGAAAATTTATCAACCAATGAAAGACCTAGTGTGTGATATTGGGAGACAAATAAAACACAAATCCAAGAGGCAAAACAAAGAAGCAAGTCACGGTTTAATATGGCTTGAAGAAGAAGAATTCAATTGTTTAACAATTAACCAAAAACACATGCCTAAATGAATCACCAACAAAGCAATAATGTACTTCCAAGACTTTTGAGGCAATGGAAGAGGATAAGATTGAATAAAGAAGGAGAGATAAAAAAAGGTGTAAAGTTCATTAATGGTGAGTTAAGAATCATTAGGATAAATTCAAGACTCAAGTAAATGAGAATCTATAGAAAATAAATTGTATCTTGAGAAGCTTTGATCATAGATCAAATATAAAGATTATTATGAACGAGCATATTTTAAGTTTGGATTAGGTTATCTCCAAAATCATTTTCTCAACTTTTGTGATTAATCTTAAAATGATTAAGGTGTTAGTTAAGACTTCTAAATGAAGCCATAATTTTGAGATTAGAGTATTAAAGAGGAAAACTTGAATAAACTACATGAATAAAGTTTAATCCATGGGAATTAAATTGAGCCAATGAGAAGCCTTAATACACTATCTATTAGACTCAAAAGTAACACAAATGCAAAGCTAATTGAAAGGGGAGGGGGGACGGATCGTCTAGCTTAAAGAAGAAGCAAAGTTATAAAATCTAGATATTAACTTTAAACAAACATATAGTGAAATAAAAGTCAAGAAAATGGAAGAGTGATTAATGTAATCACATGGCTTCATTAATGGTTTTGGAAGAGGATAAGAAGAGAGAGAGGGTGGTGGACGAAATTGCTAGGAAGGAGGGAGGAAAAGATGACTTATTGAGAAAGGCAAGGGTGTTTGGCAAATGGGATAGGTTATCCTTGCAACCAAACATGAGCTAGAAGCTTTACTATAAATAGGAGCTTAGGTTCTTCATAAAATTCACACCAACTCAACCAAAGTAGATGAGTTTTAGAGAGAAGTAAGAGCTAGAGAAAGGCATGAAGTAGTGGGAGCAAGTTCTTCAAGAGGTAAGCAAGCTTTTAGTTTCTAGTCTTAAGTTTTGTAGATTTTAGTTTAAAAGTTGTTTTGATCTTTAATCTTCCAATATATTGTTGTTATCATGTTTTTATGGTTAAATATGGTTTTATTTCGAAAAATTGATGAAGAAAGTGATATAGCAAAATTTTTGGAAGATTAGGATCAAAGTAGCGAAGCTTTGGCGAAATTCTATCGGTTAGCAATTTCTGAAGTCAGGGGTAAAAATGCCATTATTTTATGTTGAAAATGAGGTTCTAAAATTCTGATAAAATTCATGGTAGAAGTAGACATATAGGGCTTTTCAAATATACCTAGGGTGTACCGTTTTGATTTTTTTGCTAGGAGATACAAATTCCCAAAGTTGGGCTACGTTTTCTGGAAATTTTTCTGGGCAGAAGATGAACACGTGAAAACTGGGAATTAATCTTAAAATCTGGGCAAGAACCAGTATTTTTTCTTGAAATTAGACATCCTAAGGATTCCGAGGAATTTTACGGATCCTCGTTCCTAGTTCTGTGAAATTAATTATGAGTTTTCAAAGTTAGGCGAAAAATCAGCCCATATGCTGTCAAACAGCGTTTTTTACGAAATTTATGGGAAATAAGTGAAAAATAAATACACCAGGGGTAAAATGGTCATTTGAGACTAATATATTTATTAGAATATTAATTATGAATTAATAAATACGATATTACCCTTATAGGATATCCGTGATCGCGTTTTGACCGTCAAGCGTACCGATAATATCGACTCGTGTACGGACGCGTATTATAACCTTAACTCTTATGCTTATTGTATGCATATATATGATAGTTGTGTTCATATACTAAGACTATGTCTTAAATTTTTCTTTATACATTCAAATATATACGGGTTATGGTTATGATAATACCGTTAAGTTTTCCTAAGACGAGGACACGATCAGTACATCGTGGCACGGTGAATAGTGCAAACTGGGATAACATGCATACTGCAGTGGCTGTGGTTTGTTATTGCCTTACATATTGTTAATGTTTTGAAAATGAGATTTTGTACTACTGTAATGTCATGGATATCTGTCATATATATACTGTTTACATAAGCATGAGGTTAACCGTTACCTGAGGTCCGATGGGTATTGGACCTCAGTCATAAACTAATAGTTCAGGCAAGGATCAAGAATCAAAGAGGTTACCGGTAGATGGAGCCGTATAAAGGCACCAATGGACGGAGTCGCGATGAGGCACCGGTCAAAGCAAATGCAGGAAGAAGGTTAACAGAACCTACCTTCTGGCATGAATCTAATAGGGTTACTTCAAACCATTTGATGCTTAAACTAAGAAAGGGTCGTCTATGTGGTTCGATCAATCGATCGCGTGAATTCGGGGGAGATTCCCACTAGACTTTTTACCCACCGCCAAATGGGTTGATTTAACTGTGTTAGGTTCTATGCCCCAAGTCAGGAAATGACTTGGTCTGAAAATGTGTAGTTACAATGTAAAGTCTGTAATTATATAAGTCTTGTATCACATGAATATTCCTTCGGGAAATTTTTAATATACCAATATACGTCGGGCATCAGCATATGCCTGAGTATTTTATATCAGTTACTCGTTGTTCAAATTTTTAGTACATACTCTCCGTTTCCGCAACGCACTGAGTTGTAGCAACTCAAACTCTGACGATTTTTAATAAACCACATGTCACCGGCACAATTTATGATACGGAACTTGAGGTGTTACAATTGGAATCTAATTAATTTAGTTTTTATAAATGAAGGGAAAAAACCGTAATTTCGGAATTTTGGGGTAAAAGCGTAATTGCTGGAATTTTTGGGACTAAAATGACATTTTTGAAATTCGTGACACTAAACTATAATTTTCATTTTTTTGGTTATAATAATATATTATTAAAATTTGTATATTTTGAATTATATGAAATTATAAGTTATACTTTTAATTATGTAGAGTTTTGAAGAGTTATTAATGGTTAGTAAATTGATTATGGTAGATTGATTTTTGGCGTTTGTTTGAGCTTTTAGATTAGGAGTAGTGTGATAATAGTTAGCTTGCTATGAGAGGTAACTACTTTCCACTTGTTATGTGTATTGATATGTTGTTTGTGAGTATTTTGTGAAATAATTATGAATATTTTAATAGAAATTTCCTTGTGGAACCTTATGATTTGAATTGTGAAATATATGCATATATTTATTTATGTATAAGAATTGGGAATTGAGCTATTATGACATAGTTATGAGAATTATTTAAATAACATCATATGAATGTGAAAATCTTAAAAAAAAACTCCTGTTGAGTTATTTATTATGATAATTATGGAAAAGGGTTGAATTGGGAAGAAATGGAGTAGTTATTCCACCACGTGGTGAAGCCTCCATTGGTGCACAATGGTTGGCTTTTTATTATCCCACCTGTTCAATGAGGGACTGGCCCGCTAGTTCAATGAGGGCTTACGACACCCCACTAGTTTAATGAGGGGAAAAGACCCATGGTCTAGGACATGTGCTCTGAGGGTTATGGCCGGTCCTCATCACATGACCAGTGAGCTTTTGAGTAACCAATAACATGGATGTAACTTAGTCCATAGGTCTAGTCAAAGGAAATAAGGCGGTTCGGTTGGATTGATGGGAGGCATCTTGAGAATTGTGTTAATGAAAAATTGTAACACCTAATTCATGATACATAATTCATGATATGAAATTTTGTGATGTGGATATTGGTGAATTATATTTTTAATATTTTGTTATATAAATTGTTCCACTTGGCACCTCACTAGCACATATTAGTATTCGTAATAAGTTGGATTGATGGTTACCACATTTTTCAGGTGATAGTTCCCGTTTGGGTCCATTAGGGAAGACCTCGGAAACTTAGGCTACTTTTGCCGAAAGTAGTGCTTCTGTCTTTTTGGTGTATGTTGGATGATTGTATATTGCCACGTTAGGGCTCATTTTGCATACTCTGATTTATTTTGGATATTTTATTAAATGTTGAAGCACTATTAAATTACTGATCGAACTATTATATAGTTATTTTGTTAAGTAAAATTGAGGATGTTACAGTTACTCCCAAAGTTGTCGTGTATCTGCTGCCCGTTCATCTTGTCGCAGCAGTAACTCCCAACATCGTCGAGACTCCAATAAGTTGCATAAGCAAGTTGGATAGGATTCACATCCATGGTCCAACTTGAGGGGCAGTGTGGGAATATTATGTAATACTCCCTCCGGTCCTAATTATAAGACACGGTTGACTTTTTTTGGAGAAATTAAGGAAGCTAATTAAATTACTTTAGAGTATTTTTATTTTTTTCTTCAAAGTAATTAGTTTGACTAATAAACTAATATATAATCTAAAGATACACAACATATAATATGATTAAGTAACTTATTTTGCTTCTTTAATCTCTACAAATAAAGTCAACTATGTCTTATAATTAGGACCAGAGGTAGTATTATTATATTATATTATTTTCCCTAGGTTGTTGTAACCTCTCCTCTATTCTCTCCTAAATTTTCTCCATCAGTTACTCCTTTATTTTCTCCTTAATTTGTTTAGTTTTGTCTCTTTGCTTATCATATAAGTAGGTATTGTATCACAACATTAATTAATGCAATGAGAATACATTTCTTCTCATAAATTCCACAGTAAATCTATTAGATTAGATGTTCATACCGAACAGAGGGCCTAGGGGGAAATTTGCGCGAATGTGTGTGGAATTGGATCTCATAAAGCCTCTAATCCCTGAGTTTAATGTGGAAGGCCAGGTGCTCAATGTGGTATATGAAAGTTTGGGCGTGCTATGTCAACAGTGTGAAAGAGTTGGGCATAAAAAGGAAGAATGTGAGGCTATCCAAAAAAGAAATAAGGAAGGGGAAATGGAGATTGAAGAAGTGAGGGGTAAAGAAACTATCGTGACTGAGAAGGAAGATGATGGAGGGCAGTGGAAAATAGTGATCAGAGCTAGAAGGCAGTGTAATGTTGGAGTAGCATCAAAGTAGCAACAGGGTGGGTCGAGGTTCACTGTGCTTAGAAATGATGCTAAGACTGGGAAGGTAAATATGGAAGATGATATGGTTCAACAAAATGTGCCAAATAAAAATAGTGTAGAAAGAACAAAATATGAAGGAGCAGGACGACAGCAAAGAAGATCTGAGGTGGATGATGGAAGGGAGGGAGGAAATAAAAGGATGGATGCTTTAGGAAGTGGGAGTAGAGGAAAAAAGGTGCCAGAGGGAAGGGCTCAGAGTGTGGGTAAAAGATCTGCTAGCTTGAGCAAGAACATAAATGTGATTGAAAGCAGAGGAAGGGGGAGTTTAAACCTATGTCAACTAATTGTGGTTGTGTATCAGAGGGCGCCTTGGCAAATCAGAGGTAATAGGGTGTCCAGGTGCATGGTAAGGAGAATCTTAGTCCTGGGGAAAGTGCTATGAAATTGCGGAATCTCCAGGCAATGATGACAGAGGAGGCTATACTAGAAGAGGAAGATGATGACCCAATAGAGAGCGTGGGGGTAAGTATGGAGGAGGAGTGTCAAACTCCTAAGCTTGCAGATTAAGAGGTAACTGGATTTGTTACTGTGTTCCTACTTAAATTTTGTCATCATGATAAAACTAGTAGTTTGGAATAGTAGAGGTGCTGCTAAGAAAGGTTTTGCGTCTGTACTCAAAGACATAAAGTATAGATATATATTGGATTTGGTTGTCACATTGGAGCCAAGAATAAGTGGGGCTCAAGCGACTAAAGTCTTTAAAAGCTGGGGGTTCAGAAACTGGGTTAGAATGGAAACAGATGGGTACTCTGGAGGTATATTGGGCAAGGTTGTCCGGAATATCCTTGCAAATCCGGATAGACTTTGCTCAAAGGTACTTGCTGGAAAATACGGAAGACAATATGAATTAACTAAGGAATGTAAGGCACTGCAGGCTGATTCGTTGTGGAGGAACTTGGCGAGATTATGGTCGAAAGTTATTAATAATATATGTTGGGAAGTAGGTAATGGAGAAAAATTAAGTTTTTGGCATGACAAGTGGTTAGAGGGAGGTAGGAAGCTGAATGAGATGTGTCTTGGAAATTTAACTAAGGCTGATGAAGGCGTGAGGGTAGCTGATATAGTAGATGTTGATGGGAATTGGAGTATGGGTAGAATAGCTGATAAACTGAATGTTGAAGGGAAAAATATGCTACTGGCTGTGTTACCTCCCTCAAACCAGATGGGGGTGGATACTGTTGGATGGGGACCAACTTTGCACAACTGTTACGTGGTGTCTGATATGTACCACATGCTGGCAAATGAGTAAGACAGGGGGGGAAAGGAGTGGAGTTCCCTGTGGAAGTGGAGGAGTCCGCGAAGAATACAAATGTTCTTGTGGTTAGCCATGCATAATAGGATTTTAACAAGTGCAAGGAGGGCTCGGTTGATGGGAGGTAACCCGAATTGCTATAGATGCGCTGAGCATTGCGAGAACATGTTGCATGTTTTGAGGGACTGCGAGGTGGCTCAGGGACTGTAGAAGGAATGATGGAGAGGCAGAATAGAGGAGGAATATGGGAGAATCAGTGGTATTCGAGTGGTTACCAAAGTCGGATGGATGGGTCCGGTGGAGGGGTGGATTAAAGTGAATATTGATGGAGCATCTAGAGGAAAGAATTAAATAGCTGGTTGTGGTGGCTTGATGAGAAATAGCACTGGGGAATGGTTAGGAGGGTTTTCAAGGAAGCTGGGCAGCTGCTCTGCTGTTATGGCAGAACTCTGGGCTGTGTTAATAGGGCTAAAGCTAGCAGTAAGGTTGAAATACACTAATATAATTGTCGAAAGTGACTTGGTAGCTGTAGTGCACATGTTAAAAGCGGTGCAAGCTGAGGAAGAAACTGATTCTCAGATGTTGAACGCGATCTTTGAGGTTGTACAAAGGTTTGAAAATGTAAAGTTTACTCATGTGTATATAGAGAAGGAAATTGCTATGCAGATTTACTTGCTAGTCTCAGTTTTTTTTTTTTTTTTTTTTTTTTGCTACAAAAGAAGGCATCGAGCCTACATTACAATAAAAGGATTACAACGGAGGGAATTTAATCCCAAACACTCTTGGCCTAACCACGCCTCAAGTTT
Source organism: Acacia melanoxylon (assembly GCA_019022615.1). Taxonomy (NCBI): domain Eukaryota; kingdom Viridiplantae; phylum Streptophyta; class Magnoliopsida; order Fabales; family Fabaceae; genus Acacia; species Acacia melanoxylon. The sequence goes on from JAFJYJ010000055.1 coordinate 3,096,639, forward strand.
AGGAGGACACTCATTCAGGAGAGAAGAGTTGGAGATACCTCTTTTGGCTAAGGCATCCGCTACTCTATTACATACTCTGGAAGCTAGTCTCAGTTTTAAGCAGGAAGAGTTGTATGCTTCATTTGATTCTCCTCCATTGGCTGTGTCCAGGTTGTTGTACCAGGATTCGTTGGGTTTTTCGTACCCGTGTTGTATATTGATGAAGAAATAGAAATGGGCTAAAGGCCCCGTTTTTACCAAAAAAAAGAAAAGAAAAGTCAAAGACATTAAAGTTTTCATAAAATTTTAGTGATTTCTAATATCATACTTAACTCCAACATTATATTAATTTATATTCTCTCACTACCCTTATTAAAACATGGGCATATGTGAAAAAATATTTAATGCTCATCAAAACATCTTATAAAAAGAACCAAAAATACCTTCTAGAAGACTTATTATAAAATCAATCAGACAGAGTAAGAACAATCACAAAGAGATAAATTATTTTTTTAAGACTAGATGATTTTGTATTCATACAATCAAACTAATATATAATGTATTTATTTAAAATAATTATTAAGAATACATTAATTCAATTATTATGTGACAAAAACAACCAAAAGAGTCCAATGTGAAGTAAAAAATTTAACGTGGAACTCACGGCTTTTTTCCCTATTTGCCACTTTTTAAATAATTATTTACCAATTTGCCACCGATTTCAAAATATTTCCTAACGTCTCTTTTAGTCGACTAAACCAAGGTTTAGTCGACTAAAAACGGGAAGATGATTTTTTTGAGTGACCCGCGATTTAGTCGACTAACCCAAGTGATTTTAGTCGACTAAATCGCGACAGTGTTTTTTTTGTGAAACCCGACATTTAGTCGACTAACCCACTTGGGTTAGTCGACTAAATCGCGCGAAGAGGGTTTTTAAAAACCCCCAACCTTGGCTACAAGAACCCTAATCGACTAAATCCCTCCCCAAACCTTTCCCCTCCGTTTTTTGACCAATTTGTTTTGAATCCGTTGGTGGGTTGCGGAGGAAACTTCAATCTAGTGGAGTTTGCGTTCATATCGGTATGTTTTCATCTCTATTTCGGATTTCCACCGTAGTTTTTGCGTTTATGCCAATTCCATTTGTGTTTTTGCGTTTTTGCTTTTGTGCTTTGGTTGGGTGGTTTGTTGTTTATCTCGTGATTGCTTTGAGGATTGCTATATGATAAGAGGCAGTATGACGCAAATGGGGGTATAAAAAAACTCTCATGTCGCCATTTAGTCGACTAAACCACCGGTTTAGTCGACTAAATCGCAGGGCTTTCAAAAAAACATCATCCGCGTTTTAGTCGACTAAACCACCGGTTTAGTCGACTAAACGGGCACAATGGAATTAAACGTTGTGTTTTTTGTTAAAATTTGTTGTTCAAATTGTCGCAAACCCATTGGATTCTAAAGATTATGTTGTATTTTACTTGTAGGTGTTTATTGTCATCATGCATCATAGAGAAGGTCCTTCAAACACCTAAGAATCGAGTGGGAGACGGATTAAGCACCGAGCGACCCGCGGTGCATCCTCCTCTAGGACACGGCAGCCCACCGGCCGAGCCCGTTGTTGTGTTGTTTGGTTATTTGTTTGACAATAATGCAAGAGAACATGCACAATTTATGGCGAATCTTGCCACCGCACCGATCATCAAGCCGAAGTCACTAGACATGGCATTCTTTGTAAATGAAGGATTTGATATAGTGACGATGTTGGGGACTTCCCATTTTGACGAGTGGCGGAGATGACTTGTGCCTTTTCGAGGTTATGGTGAGAGCTTTCTACCATAACCGAGCGTAAATGGCGTCTGCAGTCTCGCGTCGCGGGGTTGACATATGCGATGACGGCTCCCATCCGGACGGCTCTCTTGGGATTTGATTATGATGGATGAGGATAGATACCAAGTATGATGGGGATACCAATGTAGCCATTGAGGGATTTTATCGAGACGAGGCTTTGCATGAGGCCGGGAGGCCGGGAGGTCATAGACCTATAGTTACCGTGGGCAGCTAATCGTTAGTTCCCGTATCCTCTTCTACGTCATGACCCACATTCTCGTTCCTCGGGCCTACAATCATTCGAGGGTGTTGGAGGGTGACATCCCGTTATGTGGGCTGTTCGTCATGGCATTGCGGTGAATTGGAGGCACTACATTTGCCACATGATGTATAAGGCCAAACAAAAAGAATACAAACCCGCACTCCCATACGCGTATCCGGTTCAAAAGATCTTGGAGCATTTTCGTGTTCCTATGCACACCGAGCAGATGGTGAGCCGTAAAAACGTGGAATTCTAGGTTTGGACAACGGCTTTTGGAGCAGTGCAAGATCGTCAAGGTGGCAGATGGTGTGTGGCAATACGCTGGTGTCGAAGAGGATATACCGATCTTTGGTCCGGTTCCACCCATTGTTCCTCCTGAGGTCCATGATAATGATGAAGCCGATGTTCATATGGAGGACTTTGTTGAGCCGGATGATGGATTCTCCCTTCGTGATGTCATGCAAGCCATCAATGCTAGTAGGGAACAAATGTCCCGGATGGAAGCCAAGCAGAGTAAGAGGTGGAAGACAGAGGATGAAAGTGGACGTGGATGCGGGGTAGGATTAAGGGGTTAGAGGATACGCTTGGTAAGCTCATTGGACGCCCGCTAGAGGAAGAGGAGGAAGATGAGGATTCCGAGACACATGAAGATGAAGATTAGATGTAGGGATTTTATGTTTGATGTTTGCTGTTTGACTTTATGTTTTACGCTTGGTCTTTCATTCGATGTTTTATTGTTTGTCAGCTTAAACTTCATGAATTTGATCCGGAATTGGTTCTTCATTTGTAATGAATGTCGATGCTTTCAGTTTAGATTATTTAACTTTGTCCATTTCGGTTTAGACGGTTTATTGTCCAATGAAATTCTTTTCGGGATTTTAGCGGACCAAACCTATGAATCGCCCTTAATTGATGCCAAAAACACCTTCCCCAAGTCACATTGACAGGTAAAAATGAGTTGGTAATGGTTTAGTGCAAGCAGCAAACCAAAATCAGCAAGTCATGGTGCCTCTGTATCCTTGTAGACTTTGGTCTTCCTCGTGTGCGGACCAAAGATGCGTTTGGGATAACGGTTGGTCCCTCTCCTTGTTGAATCAACAATTCATTGCCTATCGGATACCAGTGTGCTGCATATACATGACTAATGTAGGGGATAGTGAATACCGGGTCAACATAATCGTAATGGTTCAAATTTTCCATCTTGCATACTGCTAATACGTGATCAGGATACCTTCTTGATGTGAACCTCCCACATTGACATTTGCGATTGATCAAGTCAACCCTCATTATGTCACCGGCGACATGTGTCGATTGATTGTAAGCGTCCTCAACCTCATAACCGTAACTCACGTCATAAAGTCGCACACGGTATGTGATTTGTCAACCGGTCCATCCTTTGTAAGTCTTGTTCAACCTTTTTTGAGACTACCCTACCTGCATCGGTATGTTTGTTAATCTCAACACGCCTGGTGACAAAATATTCAACAAGTCTACTACAAGTCATCTTCACCGAAGAATGCATTGGCTGCTATGTAGCCCCAATTTTTGGTGAATTCTTTCTTTGAGCTCGTTGTACGTAGTTCCCGTTTGATTTTCATCATTTTCGTTTTCCCTTCAAATTGAACACCATCGGGGCCTTCAAAATGCCTCCCACTATGGTAGATTACAAAGAACGTACATGTTTGAACTTGAACTCATCCTTCAAACAACAATCGTGATCTCGCAAAAGGGAGGGTTTCAGCTACAAACAAAAAGAAAAGCCGAACAAAATGAAACTACAACGATTACACAACAATAATACCTTGAATAAGGTGGAATGGGATTAAACTTTGATGGGTCGCACTACAAACCGAGAAAAAGAGAGAGTATTAGGGGGAAGGGTTGCTATATGATAAAGAGCTCCATAATGACGCAAATGGGGGTTTAAAAAACCCCTTCAGCGATTTAGTCGACTAACCCAAGTGGGTTAGTCGACTAAATGTCGGGTTTCACAAAAAAACACTGTCGCGATTTAGTCGACTAAAATCACTTAAGGTTAGTCGACTAAATCGCGGGTCACTCAAAAAAATCATCTTTCAGCGTTTTAGTCGACTAAACCTTGGTTTAGTCGACAAAAAAATGGGCGACATGGGAAATATTTTGAAATCGTGGCAAATTGGTAAATAATTATTTAAAAAGTGGCAAATAGGGAAAAAAGCCGGAACTCACAGTGGCAAATTAAAACTCATAATTACAAATTTAAATGTTGAAAAGTATATTGTTCAAACATTATTTCACTTGAAAAAATGTGAGATGATATTACATAGTGTCCTTAATATAAGAATCAATTGACTTTTTTTTTTGAAAAAAATTAAGAAGGCTAATTAAGTTATATTAAAGTATTTATATTTATCATTTTTCTCCACATTAATTTACCTTAATTAATTATAAATAGTCACGCATATTACATAGGGCTTCCTCTTATTGTATGAGATTATATTACCATTTTTACATAAGATCTCTGACTTGGATTCACCTATTAATTCCATTAGAGATGAAAGTATGGAATGGGTTTTAAAGATATCTAGGATTTTATTAAGGGAGAATTACAAGCAGGTCTCAAATAAGAAAGTTAATTACCCATAGGTCCCGGCTACTTGTAAATACAGAAATTTCACATGCAAATGCATCAGTTTGACATGTAATTTCCTTATTTGGGACCTGTATGTAATTCTCCATTTTATTAAAGAAGGTCTAAATTCTTCATGAAAGGAAAAAAGGTATCTAAATTCAGTATGCAACTCATGAGACCTTCTTGTTTGTCCTCCATTTTTCTTGCCAAGTTTCAGACTTTGTTTAAAGGAAAGAAAGAAAGGAATGGGTGGTATGTGGGCGCAATTGGGAAGAACAAAACCTATAGGATTATATCTAAAGAACATGTATATGAAATATAAGTTGCAGCAGATTAAACAAAGGTTCAAATATAAAATTATTTAAGCACTTAAACTAGTCTTGAAAGACCTGGGAGTAAGTACTTTACAAGATCTTCGGCCGTATTCAGTTTTCATGGATTATATCGAACTGGAAATTGATATATCTGTATCCTTATAACATTTCAGAAATTACAAGTTCTGCTCTTAAGCACTTTTCATCAAGTCATCGGCTCCTTCTCGTGTTGCCATAACTCATGAAAATGAATATTTTGTTCTTATACACAACAAGGAAGCTTTCACAAAAAAATTTCATGATAACTGATAACTTGATAAAAGTCAACTTGTAAAGTAAACTGGTCTAGAATTTAATTTCTAGATTTTGCTATTAGGCTAGCTCCACTCCTATCTGATATTTGTAAGTAAATGTACGAAGGAAAATGGAGTATGCTCAACTTAGTCAATGATCTGAGTGGAAGCACCTAATCTTTAACATGATATAATTTGGATTCTTTCGTGAGTTTCCTGAGCTTTGCGAAAATTTCAAGGAGAAAAGCATCAGAAAACGATAATACCAATATGAAAATGTCAATATCTTTTTATATAATAGTAAGCAGATACATAATTTATTGCTTTAGGTTCGACAAATTGACAGCTCACCTCAAAAAAGAAGTGATTGGTGGAAGCATTTGAGCCATATTGACAATTAAAATGTTGCTCTTTATGATTTTCAATACACAGCATCTTGCAATAAAGGAGTAATCGTTATAACCCAGTCTGAAAAACCCACAGCACGGATGAATGATTGAACAGAATAAATGTAAGGTTATCCAATCAGCTTAGATGTATCATCGGGCAGAAGCAGGGAACCAGATTCAGTGTCTATTTGCCAAGACTTTAGCTATTCTCCGCTCGTGTTCCTATACCAAGTGAAGTTGAAGTTACTTTTTCATGTCTCCAATGTCTTGAGGAATGAGAGGCTATAAACATGATTTTACAAAAGAGAGATAATTTAGCATACCCTCCTTTATTCTTTTCATGTTATCTGTTCTCTCCAACTTCTCTAGGCCTCTTCAACTTGCATTCTGGAATACAACTAAAAAGGATCCCAGAATCCAACTTCCATGACTCACTTTAAAGAAAGCATCCAATTAAAATAGTTATGTTGTCATTCTGAAATGACCGGAATCACTCTGATTTACTGATATTCCTCTAGCTTGTTTGATTCCTTCGCAAGAACACTAATTTCACATTGACAAGGAAGGGATGAAATCCACTTCTTGCTTCCAATGCCTTTTAATGCACTGCCGCAGATAGGTATGTAGAGTAAAAGGACTACTGATCTCATATCTAACCACTTTTACCAGTAATCTCCACAAGAACAAGTTCCCTCACTGAAGTGGTGAAAGCGGTGAGAATCCCTTAAGATAATCAGCCTTCCAACAATCTTGGATATGTATTTCATGGCAATATGACAGTCTTCACAGACACGCAAGTTTTTCATGACACGTATTGGTCTTCCAGGTGGTATAGTCAAAATTCCAAATGCCACAGCTAATTTCTCACTGTGATACTTAAGCAAATGTTCCTTCTCTTCCTCTTCCACATCATGAAGAACCAATTTTGTTCTAGCAACATACCCCTCAAGCTTCATTTTTAGATCTAACTCTTCTAAGAAGGCATAAATTCTATTCTTTTCTGGGTGGAAACAATCCCCAACCGAGAATGTATGAATCTTGTTTTGTACCTCAACCCAACTATAGCCTGGTACTTTCTTCACACCAGCATCCCTCATTTTCAGTCTCATCTTACCAACATCAATCCATCTACCTGAAGCTGCATACAAATTTGAAAGGAGGACATACATTCCTGTGTTATGAGGCTCCATCTTGAAAACCATCTCAGCAGCCTTCTCACCCAGTTCAGTATTGCCATAACTCCTACTTGCACCTAGTAGAGCACCCCATGAGGCGGCATCAGGCTCAAAAGGCATATTTTTCATCAAATTCTGTGCTTCTTCCAGGCGGCCTGCTCTACCAAGAAGATCAATCATGCAAGTATAATGTTTTGAATTAGGAGTCATACCATAATCCCTTTCCATCGAATGAAAATATTCCATTCCCCTATCTATCAAGCCAGAATGGCTACAAGCAGATAGAACACCAACCTGAAAGAAGCAGGATGCTATCAGATTTAAAAACAAAAGGGGGGGGGGGGGGAGAAAGAGAGATGCTACTAACTCATACGATGGCAAAGTTAATTCCTCCTTCCTGATTCACTTTTAATCTATTCCATTAAGGGAACAATATATGTTGGACAAGCAATACTAGTATTTTGCTATTAAAAAGTAGTTATATATGTATATGGAGTCTTAACTCGTTGGAGCCACTAAAGTAACTCTCCTATCAATTCCCCAAATAACTTTAACCAATATCCAATATTGTTCTCCACACCATGTTTAGCAATGTGGTTCATTTCCTAACTACACAAAGTAAGCAAACTAACAACAAAAAACAAACTTCCAGAATGAAATTAACAAAATAGCATGAAAAGACAAGCTCTATTCTATTCAAGAAGATTATGTTCATATTAGGTCAGCAGATTCATGCGCTCCTTTCCTAGCAAATGCACTATCAAAGCATCCTACACATTCTTGTTGGAGATCGCTTGACCAGGTAATAAAAGGACCTAGTTGTAAACTACATATACAAAAAAACTATAATATAAATAAAAAGATGATGAATAGATTATGAGAATAGTTCACACTTCCAGCTGGGCACGGGAGTACTTTAAGTTAAAGATGAGCTTTGAATAATATTTAAATGCATATAACATGTACAATATATATACATACCATAGTAATGTCATCAGGTTGAATTCCCGATGTCTTCATTGACTCAAATATCATCAAGGCCTGTCTGCCAAACCCATGCCTAGCATAGCCTGCTAACATTGTGTTCCAGGAGACAATATCTTTATCTTCTATTCCTTTAAATACATCATAAGCTTCTTCTATGCTTCCACATTTACAATACATTCCAAGAAGTGCATTCCCAACAAAGCACCCTGTCTCAAATCCTGCCTTCACTGCCTGCCCATGAACTTGCTTCCCGAACTCCAAAGCAGCAAGATCAGCACTAGTGCTCAAAGCACAACTAAAGGTTGCCCTATTTATTGTTTCCCCATCTCGCTTCATCTCCAAAAACATGTGCAAAACATCTTCATAGTGACCTGTTTGAGCGTAACCAGCTATAATAGCTGCCCATGATACACAATCACGTTGTGGCATCCTCTCAAATAAATTCCTAGCTTGAGCAATGTCACCATTCTGAGCATATCCAGTGATCATGGTATTCCATGAACTTACATTACGACAAGGCATTGCCTCAAATAACTCCCTAGCCATGTCAATTTCCTTGCATTGCACATAACCTGCAATCATTGCATTGTATGAAATCTCATTTTTTTGAGGCATTTCATCAAAAATTCTTCTTGCTTCATCCAACATCCCATTCTGCACATATCCAGAAACCATGGCTGTCCAAGTGAACACATCTCGTATTGGAGACTCCTTAAACAGTCTCTTTGCTTCTGACAAATCTCCATTTTGAGCATAACCTGTAATCATAGTGTTCCAGGAAACTTCATCTCTCACAGGCATTTGGTCAAAGAGCTGCCTGGCATCACGTAACATCTTCGTCTTTACAAAACCACCCATCAAACAATTCCAAGAAATCAAATCCCAGTCTGATTTTGACTTAAACAACTGGCAAGCATCATGAAGTCTTCCATTCTGAACATACGCCGCCAGCAATCCATTCCACGAGATTGAATTCTTCTCAGGCATCCTATAAAAAATATCCCTTGCCTCTTCAACGTATCCATTTTGGGCATAACCAGACAACATAGCATTCCATGAAACAACGTCCCGTTCAGGCATTAAGTCGAATAGCTTGCGAGCGTCCCCAAGCCTCTGATTCCTGACATAGCCGGTAAGCATTACATTCCAGGAAAACAGGTCCCTTTCAGGCATTATCTCAAACAAATCCTTTGCGTGATTGAATTTTCCATTTTTTAAGTACCCAGATATCATAGCATTGTACGAGACAGAACTTCGACGAGGCATGGTGGTGAAGACTTGGAGAGCGGCTTGGCAGTGCCCATTGCGCATGTGAGAAGAAATGGCCCGGTTCCATTCAAAAATGTCAGGGTCCTTAACTGTGGAGGAATGTTTGGCTATATGAGATCTTGGAGGTGATTTTTTCTTCGATGGAGACGGATTTGGATTTCTGAGTCTCGCTGGTTGACTCTTGCCATAGAGAAAGCGGACTTGCGATTGTCTCAAACCATGAGTATCGCGCAATCGCATTGCTGTTAACTTCGAACTGTGTTGTTAGGATTGGTTCACACGACCTGCTCGTGGTTACTGAAACGGAAGCCTATTCGCCACGTCCATCCGCTTCATGAGTTATTTGGACTTGCTTTGCTGTGTATGAACAAAAATATGTTCAAAGCGCAGAAGATCTTACGGGTGGGTCTCAGGGTTTGGGCGTGTTTGTAACTATAATGTCTTTTTTTTTTTTTTCCAATATTAACGCGCGCGCGCAAAATCAACTCATGATTCCCAGAATCCAGAGGATTTATTGAAAAGTGAAAACTAGAAAACTCTCCCTATTATGTTTATCTTTTAGGCGTTTGGTATAAGGAAAATTTGAGGAGGAAAAGGAACTTAGAAGATGGAAAGGAACTTAAAGGAAGGGAAAAGAAGATTTGAAAGATGAGGGAAGATGGCTTGAGTTGTTTGGTAGGAAGAAAATGAAAGGGTGGTAGTTGGTAAAGAAATAGGAAATGTTTATTTTACTCTCAAAAGAAATTAATTCAAAATAAACAAGAAAAATATGTTAAGTTCAAACTCGTGTAAAAAAAATTTCGCCAAGTTCGAACTTCTCGTCAAGTTTAAATTTCAAGGGTAAATCTGTCATAGTAACCACATATGAGGAAGGAGTGGTGGGTCCGGTGTGAGCCCGGGAACTTGGAGTCGAACTCGGGAAGATTGTGTCTAAAAAGACAAAACAGGAGGAAACTTGCTAAAGTTCCTTTCCCTCCCTACCAATTCTTTGTACTAAAGGCGGTGAGCGTTTGGTTTGAGGGGAGGAGAGGGAGGGAAATTGTTACTCTCTCTGGTCCTTATTATAAGGTACCAACTAACTTTTCTCACAAACCAATAAAATCAATTAAAATCAATAAAGTTATTTTAAAATCTAAGTAATTTCTAATACTACTCCTACTAATTGCACTAAACTCTAATATCATACTACTTTGGTCCTATTTATAAGTCCCTTTTGACCAAAAAAATCTAGTTCTATTTATAAGTCTCTTTTGACCAAATAAATGAGATTGTGACAATTTTGCCCATATTAATTGTACCAGTGAAAATAGAGAGAGAAGAAAGAGTTTAAAGGTACTCAATCATAAATGAGGGTAAAGTTGAAAAAACTAATTAATGTTCATTGGGAACAAACAAGTGCCTTATAAAAATGACCAAATAAACTTGTTAGTTGGTGCCTTATAATAAGGACCAGAGGGAGTACCTCATATTGACCACATTGTCTATGAAAAATTTTCGGCTATGTTTGGTTTGAGGGGAGAGGAACTTCCCTCCTTAGTGTGAAAAGTCAGATATGACAATGTTTATGTGGAAAACGATGCAAATTTAAAGTCATATTTAACTTTTCACACTAATGAGAGAAGTCTCTCTCCTTTCAAACCAAACACAGCCTTTAATATTCTAAAACTACACTCTCAATCAAAAAGAATATTTTTCTCATTAACGAAAATTTGGTCAATATCTTCCTCTCCCCTCAAACCAAACACAATGACACTAGAGAACCTTTTTTGTTACCTTGTACAATGACTTATTTCAAGTGTATGAAAAGAAAAAACTCCTTGACTCTCAAGATTAGAACTTTTTAAGCATTTTTTTTTTTTGTTAAAGGGCAAAAATATCTAAAAGTTTCCACTGAAAAACATTGGATACTAGAAAATTTTCAAAGGGACAATTTTACCTTAGAAGTTTTAGAATACGTGGCAATTTTGCCCTTCCAAGACAAAATTCAATTCACCAAATGCTATATATTTTACACTAAGAGCCCGTTTGGATAAGCTTGTAAAAAAAATGCTTTTTTTGAATTGTTTTTTTTAAGCTCCAAATTGAAGCTTAAAAAACAAAACAAAACAAAAAAAAACAGAATTTTGGCTTTTTTTTATGACTTTTGCTTTTTTAAAAAACTATCATCTAAACATATAAATTAATTAAAACAAGCACTTATTTTGCATTACAAAAGTGTTTTTTTAATGAAAAAATCCATCCAAACGGGCAAACGAGCGAGTAAGTCATTGATTCTCAACTCAAAGTTAGAACTTTTAAAGCTTTTTGTTAACCTAATATTTTTAGCATTGTTTGGATGAAAGGAAAAATGAGAGGAAAATAAAGGGAGTATCAAAATCCTATTAATATTTGTTCTCCCCAATCTTCTTTCCATCCAAATTAAGGGAGTTGAATTTAAAAATGGGAAAATTCTATTTATATCAATTAAAAATACCAAAATCAAATTCATTCCTAGCAAGAGAACTGATTAAGGATTTTGAAATCTTGTTAAATGATCATATTGCCTCATCTTTCTTTTCTTTTTCAAAGCCACTGGTCTTTATTTATTTCAAAGTTACTATTATCTCTAGTCATAAATATAAAACTCCATTAATTTTCTTAGAAAGGTTAAAGAAACTAAATAAGTTACTTTAAAATATTTATATTCATTGTATTTCTCCAAACAAAATTTCCTAACTTATAAATTGATATATAATCTAACGATACACAACATATGATATAATTAAGTAACTTATTTAATTTCTTTAGCCTCTTTTAAAAAATCAATAGGGTCTTATATTTAGAACGAAGGTACTACTAGTCTTTACCGTAGCCACCCCCAGCATAAGTTTTGCCACCAGTCCACTCTGCCTAATTGGTTTCTAATGTGAAATGCAGACTTTTGCGTTAGTTAATCAAAACAGAATAAAATGTTTTGCCTCAAATTCAGCCAAGGTAAGACCTAGATTTGTAAACCAAAGGGATACTTGAGTTCTTTTATTATTTGTTACTGTTTTACAGCCCCAGAAGAAGAATGCATATTATGTAATCCTCCGTGATAATTGCCAATATCTCAGAGAGAACAGAAAATATTCTGAGAATATATCAATGTTATTAATCTTGATGATATCAGGTGCTTTATATAATCACCTGAATACAGTCGCAGTGATACACGAACTCAACGTAATACAACACAGTGAACGTGACCATGACACGTGTAGTTTCTAATAACAAACTAAAACAGATTACTACACGTGGATAACAACTCTGTTATCTAACTGAAATTACACTAATATTCCCTCTGCTGAGGTCAAGACCGATTTTGTTTAACCATTATGCACCTCTTCTGCTGAGATTGTGTTCAGCTTATCTCTACAGAAGGCAAACATACCAAAGACTTGTGGCTTGGTCAATATATCAGCAACTTGATAAGTGGATGGAACATGACCTACAGTGACTATACCTGCAGCTACTTTTTCTCGGATAAAATGGACATCAAGCTCAACATGCTTTGTTTTTGAGTGAAGAACCGGATTAGATGCTAGAGCTACAGCACCTGTATTATCACACCATATGCAGGGTGTTTTAACTATCTCTATATGCATCTCTTTAAGTAGAGACAGTACCCACATTAAGTCAGTGATACAGTCCGCAACACTACGATACTCAGCTTCGATGGCAGATCTTGACACTACCTGTTGCTTCCTGGAAACCCATAGGATTGGATTTGCACCAAGGAACACGCAATAGCCACTAGTTGATCTTTTATTTTCAGGCAGAATAAGAACTTCATCAGTTGGCTTTTTCTTCTTGGTGGTAATCCCAGCCCAATCCGAATTTGCATAGGCTTGTACACAAAATTGCTGAACTAGCTTAATCAGCAAACCATGAGTGCTGGTTCCATTGAGATATCTGAGTAATCGATTGACACACTCCCATTGCTTCACAGTAGGCTCATGTAGGAACTGGCTAAGCTTGTTGACAGTAAAAGCTATGCCAGGCCTGGTGTAGCAAAGGTACTGCAATGAACCAATTACACTGCGATACAGCTGAGGATCCGCAAAAAGTGGGCTGTCATGTGCAAATAGCTGCACGTTAACTGCTATAGGAGATCCAATGGCATGACCTTAAGCCATCTGTGTTTTTGACAACAGGTTATGAATGTATTTCTTTTGTGTGAGATGAATTCCTTTTGGAGACCTGCTGAATTCAATCCCCAAAAAAAGACAACTCTCCCAAGTCCTTTAGAGAGAACATTGAACTCATTGTAGTAATCAAATCCTGTATTGCACCTTCATTTGATCCAGTAATTACTAGATCATCAACATAAACCAGCAAGTAGATGAGATCAGAACCATCCTTTTTTATGAACATACAAGAGTCAGATTTTGAAGGTACAAAATTGAGAGTGCTGAGATATGAACTCAGCTTCACAAACCAAGCTCGAGGAGCTTGTTTTAATCCATAGAGAGCCTTCTTAAGTTTGTAAACAAGTGGTTTTCCTGCTTCATCATATTGAATAAAACCCGGTGGTTGTTCCATAAACACCTCCTCAGTCAACTCGCCATTTAAGAAGGCATTGTTGAAATCAACTTGATGTAATTTCCACTCATTGGTAATGGCTAATGTGAGAAGAGTCCGAATGGTAGTTGCTTTGACCACTGGACTAAAGGTATCTCTGTAATCAGTACCTGCTTCTTGAGAATAGCCTTTGGCCACTAGTCTTCCTTTGTATCTAGCAATGGAGCCATCTGCATGAGTTTTTAACCTGCATAGCCACCTACAGCCAATAATTTTTCTGTCTGCGGGAATAGAAACCAAATCCCAGGTCTTAAACTTCAGAAGAGCATTATATTCATCTTGGACAGCTTTAGCCCAATTGGGATCAGCCAATGCTTCATCTATATGCTGTGGTATATTTACATCTTCAGCCACTGTGAATATTTTTGGTTTAAACACACCTGCTTTGCCTCAGGTTATCATGGAGTGATTGTTTTTAGTAGGTGGGGTAGTGGTGTTGGATGAAATAGGAGAAGAGGAGATGGAAGAGGTTTGATGAAGGGGAGGTGAAGAAGGATCTGAGACATGGTCTGATGATAGAGGCGTGAAAGACAAGGAAGGAGTAGGTGAGGAGACTGATGTGGGATGAGACACAGATGAAGGAGGTTTAAAACTAGGAACAAATGAGGATGACGAAACAACAGCTTGTCTAATACTGAACTGAGATTGCGCAGGAAAGCTAGATTCAGCAAATGGAACATGTCGGGTAATATATACACGGCCAGTAGCTCTGTGCAGACATTTATATCCTCTATGAGAGGAGCTGTAGCCTAGAAATAAGCAGGAAATGGATCTAAACTCAAGTTTGTTGCTGTTATAGGGGCGTAGATAGGGAAAACACTCACACCCGAAAACTCTCAACAAGGAATAGCCTGGCCTAGCCTCAAACAGTCTTTCATAAGGTGATGATCCTTGCAGAACAGATGTGGGCAAACGGTTCAGCAGAAATGTAGTTGATAGGAAGGCATCTCCCCAATAATACAAAGGAAGGGAGGCTGCAGCTAAGAGTGTCAATCCAGTTTCAACTATAGATCTATGGCGTCTCTCAACCATGCCATTTTGCTCAGATGTATATGGACATGTGAGCCTATGTTGTATGCCACAGCTGGTAAGAAAAGGAGTAAAAGTCATGAACTCACCACCATTATCACTTTGCACTTGTTGAATCTTGGTGGCAAAGCGATTTTCAGCAAAGACTTTGAACTCTTTGAATTTTGTGATTGCTTCAGATTTTTTACGCAACAAGTAGATCCATGTAAATTTACTGTAGGCATCTACAAATGCTATGTAATATACAAATCCATTCATGTAAAAGGAGCGGGACCCCATAAGTCCATAGACACTAGTTGAAGTGGCTTATTGTATTTAGTTGTAGATGACACAAAAGGGAGTTTATGGCTTTTTCCCAACTTACAAGCAGAACACATGAAGTCTGTGTGTGATGTGGCATAATCGAAATTACAAGATTTTAACACAGATTTGACAGTGCCTTCATGAGGGTGGCCAAGCCGTCTATGCCACAATGTAAAAGTATCTAAGGCAGTAGTATGATGGCAGAAATTGAGAAAGTGCATATTGGTAGGATGCTGTGCTCCAGCAGTACTTCTTCTCTGTTGCAGAGATGCTGTTTGAATTTTTTCAGCATCAATCTTGTACATTCCAGCTAATTCAGTACCAGTCATGAGTATATGCCTCGTCTTCAAGGCCTTAACAACACAACCACGTGGAAAAAATTCAATAGAGACATCATTTTCCTTTGTGAACTGAGCAACAGAGATTAAATTCTTTTGCATGTTTGGAACACACAGCACTTTGTTCAATGTTATCTTAGAAGATGATGATGCAGAGTCATGTAAGTAGGTGTTACCAATATAAGTGACAGGAAGACTAGTACCTCCACCAACTATAACTGAACTTTTACCTCTTGGTGGTGCAGCAAATTGAAGATTGTTGACCGAATTGGAAATGTGTTGAGTGGCTCCAGAATTGATATACCAAGCCTCATCTGTAATGATCTCAGGGGATGCAACCAAAGCTTGAGTTAAACTAGATTCAGATGACACATGCATAGCCATATTACTTGATGACGAATTGTTATTCTGATAATCAGGTGCAACAGATTTATCTGATTTATTTGGCACAGTAGCATTTATTGAAATATCATTAGTAGCTGGTTTCGATGATCCAGATACAGATTGAGTCATAGGCACTTCAGTATAGTGAGAGGGCCAATTATGAGCTTCAGCAGTGAATGGCATCATATTACATGCAGTTCCTGATTCAGTATAGTTCACTTGTGCAGAGGTTCGAGGGTCATACCTGAAATACCACACGTCTGCCAAGTGACCTACCTTGTGACAGATTTGACAAGAAGGCTTGTTTTGATTTGGAAAATATGTACCACGACTTCGACCTCGTCCTCATCCTCCAGTGTAACTAAAATGAGACGAGTTCATAAATTGTTTTCCGTGAGGCATTGGTTGAACAGTAAATGCCATGTGATCTCCATGAGTACAGTCAGAGGGTTGAGACTGTGTTGTGTAATGAGCTTGAGAGATAGAATTAGCAATAAAAGACTTCTGGCGAGCTTCTGAATCAAGCAACATGGTACTAACTGTATCTAGATCAAACTTTTGTTTGGTAGCATTAATAATGGCTATGACATATTCATACTCCATCGTAAGGCTGTTCAGAATATGAGAAACACGAGTTTGATCAGATATTGGTTCACCTAACAGCGCTAGGTGATCACATATGGACTTGATATTAGCTAAGTAATCGCGCATACTTAACTCTCCCTTACGTTGATTAGTCAGAAGATTCTTATAATGAAGAATTCTTGAATCAGATTTATCAGAATATAATTGGTTCAATTTCTGCCATATTTGTGTAGATGTTTCTAATCCAACCAAATCTGGAAGAACTGAAGAAGTCACAGAGGCAAGCAACCACGATGCAAGTGCAGAATCAAGTTATTCATAGGTTTCAAAAAGTGGATTAGCAACCTGTTGTCCAGACGTATCATCACGAATCAGTTTAGGAGGAATACTTGCAGATTCGTCTAGATATGAGAAGAGTCGATGTTGCTTCGCCATGAAATAGACCTGCTGCTTCCAGATCAGGTAATTGTATTCATCTAGCTTCACTGTGATCTTTTTATTGGTAAAATTGCGATTGTTCAGGCCCTGATCGGCGGACACCGGAAAAGCAGCAACACTGGACATTGTTTGATGATCATTCAATCCAAATGAGGGAGACAAATCACCGTCAATGCCTCTGTTTTAGTGTTGGCCGGAATTACAGAGCTTCACCGGTGTGGTGTGGATCTGATACCATGCCAATATCTCAGAGAGAACAGAAAATATTCTGAGAATATATCAATGTTATTAATCTTGATGATATCAGGTGCTTTATATAATCACCTGAATACAGTCGCAGTGATACACGAACTCAACGTAATACAGCACAGTGAACGTGACCATGACACGTGTAGTTTCTAATAACAAACTAAAACAGATTACTACACGTGGATAACAACTCTGTTATCTAACTGAAATTACACTAATAATAATAAGTGATCAATCAAGCATTCTATTACAGCTGAACTTTGAGAAATGCATAGAATGTTTCGGTAACGTTAAAAAAAAAATCATTAAAGACACTCTGATAACGGAGTGTCTTTAATTATAAAACTCAGTAGCGTTTTACAATTAAAGGAAGCAGAATAAAGCACCATCATCGAATCACTCGCACACCCACACCTCGCGACGGCAGCGGCAAAAATGGAGGACATCAACGAGTTTCCCGGCACTACTGATGGAAACTGCCCTCTTTTTCTGGTCCTGTATTGTGTCCTTAGATGTGACTTTATGTAGAGCTTTAAACCCAATAATGATATGTGATTTTGTGGGGTGCGTCAAAGTTTTTGCCCTTTATCTTGCTATTGCGTTTTTGTGTGTGGATAACATATTGAATTTCTATTTGGTATGCTGCCATTGGTGTTGAGTGAAGAATTAACATTTTATTGCCTCTGCAACTTGACATTCAAATAATGGAAGGTAGTTAGTGACTTTATCTAGCTAATAACTTTAGAAAGAGATATATTTGAATAGGCTTATAATACTTCCTTCTAATTCTCACAAGAAGCATAAAGAGGATTGAGTTATATTTATTTGTTAAAATGATTTTTATGTGTTGGTTTCTAAGTTGAATATTGGAATATGTATAGGATAAAAGGGAAAGTGGTAGATGTTCTTTTAAATTCAAAACACTGGGTTTAATACTTAAGAGTTGTAAAACATAATTATTATTTGAACTTGTGACTTTATTATCTATGAAAATGGTTTAAAGCTCAAGTTTTTCTTTTAATTTGAATTGTTACAAAATGAAAATTAAGACGGTGTATTGTTGAGATTATTTGTTGGTTGGCATAGAAATAATTGATATTAGTAATGAAATTGATAATGTCTGTTTGGATTCACTTAAATTTGAGCGTTAAAGGCAAAAAAAAATGCATAGCCTTAAAAGAAATAACCGCCCATTTTGATATTAGCTTAATGTCAAAAAATTGAAAAATAATCTAGTTTTTTCCAAAACACTCTCTCGGCTTTTTGAGGCGAGGCTTTTTTTTAAAGGATACCGCCAACCCAAAATTGAGATGAATTCAAAATACTTGACATATAATTTGAGAATTAAGTTGCTTGCTCTTATGTTAGCATTTGGAATGTATATAACTTATATGCTAGAATGTATAAGAGTAATGCTTGGATGTTAACTATAATAGTTATGAGCTAGTTACAAGTAGTAAATGATTTGTATTAAATGGATTTTGTAAGTTTCATAGTTTAAGTAAAAGTAAATGACCGTGACATTACTTGGGGTAGGGGATAAAAGAATAAACATCTTTGCAAAAGCGGTTAGGTAGGAGAATGTTATTTATTTGGAAGTGCAACAAATATGTGAATAGCGTCCCATTATAATTTTGATAAATAATATTTTACTTATCAACTTTCTCAAATACTAATTTCCTAAAAACACCTTGAGTTTTATTTAAATCATATAATTATATTTTTAATCAAAACTTTTGTTTATTTTAGCAAATTATAATTTTGACAAAATTGAAGAATGAATAATTTTGTCCATATATATTTTTGTTGAAATTATATCAATTACTTATTGTTATTTATATGTGTAAATAAAATGATGATTTTATTCAAGGTTAATAGTTCCATAACATTTTATCGTTTATGACGTTTTATACAAAGAATTGATAAGAAAATTTCTGAGATGTTCTTTGTAAACTTTTATGTTGAGATGGTCTTATATTTAAAATGCCCTTATGCTAGTTACTATTATATGAAAAGACTTTCACTGATGGAATCGGAAGGAAATGTTTTGAGATTTTGTAAACTTTCATATTGGGGCTGTTACGAAATATTCTTTTTGAGTTCTCATCATTAGAGAAAAAACTTTTTGCTTGCTATTGGTAAATTAACCCCATACATGATTGAAATTGTTTTGAGTGAGGACTGAATACAGATTGTTGGTTACTAACAATGTTAGCATCGTTAGTCCTTGGCGCGCCATGGTTAACTCGAGCTCGCTTGATATTCGTGGGTATTCTACTTGCGCTTGTTTCGTAGTCTCGTGCTACGCTTGTTTCATGGCTTTGTGCTACGTTTGGTTACTTACTCTCATGGACTATGTGTCCACGCTTGTTTTCGTGGCTCAAGCCGTGCTTGGTTACTTTCTCTCATGAACTGTGTATCCACGCTTGTTATACGTTATGTTGAAGTCCTACGGAAAAATAGAATTTGAGATTTATTGTTTTTTTAAAAAAAAAATTAACAAGTGGTTTATTAAGTATACGATTTCATTCATTAAATGATATATTATATGGTTTCGAATTATCTCTGCTTTTATACTTTGGAAGTTGGAATTTATACTCATGTTTTGTTATTCAAGGTTAGGTTTGTATAATCTATTTTTTTTTAGCATTTTATTTTCTTATATATGGGACATTATTCACCAGAAAATTATTTTTTGGTCTAAGATGTAACCAATGACCTTGCACCTCCAGCCGAATAGTGAAGACCCTCATTACTGACCAAAACTTGTAGATGCATTTTGGAAGAGCTACTAACAATTATAAATATAAGTTTATATTTATGTAATTACTTCTGTAGTTTAGATGCTTTATGTAGCCTATAGGCAGGATTCTGTCTTTTTGTTATTTAGAATATAATATGTATATATAGAGGTGGAGCAAAGCTTCAACTGTTGTTTTGATATTTCAATTTGCTGCGGGATTCTTGGAAAGTATGACTTGGGATTCTTGGAAAGTATGACTTACACCGAAATTTCTATAGTGAGTTTAATATATTATGATTACATAGAGTATTGAGATGTGAGTTTTCCTCATATTACATGACCGGTCACCCTTTTTGATTTTCAGGGTGTGACAATTTGGTATCAGAGCAGGTTTGGCGAGATGGGGAATTCGGATCCATGATCGGGGGTTCTCACAATTCGATCTATGACAAAGATTGGCTCTTACCCTTACTTGAGAAAGCGAAGATCTAAAATAGTGGGCGTAGCTTAATCTTTCTGTCCTCTGCAGCAGGCAATGAGGGTCATGCTTGGGGGATGCTTAAGGGAGGAATGTGGGGGTAGTACGGTAAAATTAACAAATTTTAAAATCTCATTTTGATATTTTTGAATCTGAGTGAGTGTATTGAAATTTTAGTATTTCAGTTATATTTGCTCAATTTAAATAGGATTTTTTTCTGGAAAACATTATCTTAGAACAACAATACTCAAACTTGATTTTGATTGTATTAAAAAGAAAAGATAAGAAAGACATGCACATGCAATAAACTAAATTTATGCAAGTAATTGTTTTGTTTTTTTGGTGTGGGTGGCAATACAGCAGAGCGCTCCTTTATTTTGTGGGCTAAACATCTTATGGGGGGAAATTCATTATTTAGTTCTTATAATTTTATCGAGTTTATAACTCAATTCTTATGCTTTGAGTCCCGCGCGCAACTGAACTCTTGAGTTTTCTTTATTTTTTTTATTCATCCTTATGTTTTAAGAAAACACTTCACCCTTTCTAACTCAATATAATTTTAACACATCAACGCCACATAGGATTGAATTAAAAAGAAGTCGAGTGTTTTCTAAAAAAAAGGAGGAATTAAAAAAAAAAAAATTAGAGATTGAGTCGCGACAAGTCAAATTATAGGGACTAAGTTACAAACTTGGTAAAATTATATAAGGACTAAATAATTAATTTTTCATTTCTTATTACCTTAAATCGTGTGTATGGATTTCTAATTATTATCTTCAGCCCTAAATATGGAAGCTCGATAAAGGATTTACTTTAGTTCTAAACATAAAACCTTAATCTACTTTATTTTCTAAACCAGCTATATCTTCCCGTGCATTACTCGAGGTGAGACATACCATAACATTATTTGTTTGATTTAGATGTATAAGAATAAAATTTAGTAAGAATCTCTATTCATTTGGAAAATTATGAATTTATTCTTTAAAAATTCGATTGATTGTTTATGGAGTTAACAAGACTTTCGACTCGGCACGGATATTTTAATACTAAAAAGACTCAAAATAAACAACACACACTAATATGTTAGAACTTAACCATTTCATTCTATCAAATACATTATAGAAATAACATAATAAAATATTCATACCAAAACCTACCTTATCGCTATGAATGTAACAAATTAAAAGGTTTTGAAAAACTTCTCTATAAACAACATTCACCGTAGCATCTTCGTATTTATTGAAGGGAAAATTCCATTTAAATACTGATGAATTTGCAAACCCCAGGAGGTTCTCCGAATTTGTAAAAAGACTTAGAGGTACTAATGACCTATGAGGGATATGCAAATTCGCGTGAAATTACATTTCTACCCTTACTTTTAAATAAATTAAAAAAAAAATTAAAAAACCTCCCCCCCACCCCCACCACCGCCGCCGACGGCCACCACCACCACCACCGCTGGCCGGGTGCCACTACCCCACCACCACCACCGTCGCCGGTAGTGGTGGTGGTGGTGGCCCGGCCGGCGGTGGTGTGGTGGTGGCCGGCCCGGCGTTGGTGGTGGTGGTGGGGTGGTGGGGGTGGGGGTTGGGGTGGTGGTGGGGGTGAGGTTTTTTAATTTATTTAAAAGTAAGGGTAGAAAGGTAATTTCACGCGATTTGCATATCCCTCATAGGTCCTTGGTACCTCTCAGTCTTTTTACAAATTCGGAGGACCTCTGGGGGTTTTACAAATTCATTTGGTATTTAAATGGAATTTTTCCTTTATTGAACTCGTTTAATATAAGTATTTTCAAAGCATTGAAACTCTTAACCCTATATAGTGCAACATATAGTTGCCTATGTGAGAAAATCGGACTTAGTAGGTAAAGACTTACATTTGATATTGATTGACCTTGGCTTTTGTTTATCGTCATTAAAAATGAAATTATGATAGGAAATTGTCTTCTTGTCATATTGAAAGGCAGTTTAGTTTCAGATAGATCTGGAGTATACTGTTGCTTCACTTGGTAATAATGTGCATATGTACTCATTCAACTTGTCAACATTACCTGTCATAAGAGTAATTATTGCCCTACTATTTAAGTAGTTATCTTCCCTAATACGATCCAATAAATTTGGATATGTTATGTTGACTCAACAATGGACTTCACTAGGTTTGGACTCATCATGCAGCAATAACTCTAATGGTATAGTTAGGTCTGTAATACCATCGTGAGGAAGTTCTG
This sequence comes from Acacia melanoxylon, assembly GCA_019022615.1. Lineage (NCBI taxonomy): Eukaryota > Viridiplantae > Streptophyta > Magnoliopsida > Fabales > Fabaceae > Acacia > Acacia melanoxylon. Next base: position 3,119,112 of record JAFJYJ010000055.1, read on the forward strand.
TGCTCTCATCACCCACTTTTACCAACCACTTTGAGAAAGCCTTAATTTTCTCATGTTCTTCAGGATCATAGGACGACTGGAGTTTCATGTTCCTTGTCATTCTGAGTATCTTGCACTTAGACCAAAGGGGAGATGTGTTGATGGTAGCCTCAACAATTTTAACTCTATCACTCTTTGGTATAACTTGCAATTTTTGCCTAAAATGCGTTGCAAGTAGAAAGTTATTTCAATTTTCTCAACACTGTTATTGCCACTTGACTTCAGTTTTATCCTACTTAAATTAAGTAATAAATGATGGCAATTCTAGTGCTACATTTGCTTATTATTAGGCTTCTTCTACTTATGTTTATTATGTATAAATGGATGATGTTGATGAAAGCAGAGTTAAAATCCAGTTTGTAAACGTAGCAAAATTGCCCTTCTATTAATCTTGACCGTTAATTTGTTGCTCCAGTTTGTAAACTTCAAGCAAAAATTGCTCCTAAAAAAACTTTTAGGGCAAAATTGCTTCGTATTGTTAACTTCCGGGGTAATTTTGCTCCAAAAAAAACTTCCTGGTGCTGAGTGTTCTTCAGCAAAAAATGTCAGCGAAATAAGACCCTTATCCCTACAAATGTTAATAATACAAAATCTTAATAGTTATGAAAAGATAAGACGAAGGATTGGCAAGTGTTGAAAACTCAAAGTTTGGTAAACGCGTGATCAATAAATGCAACAACTATTAAATGTTTACACTTAAATACTAATCTGGTTATAATAATAATATATACATTTTCCAAAATATTGGGAGTAAAAAGCTTGCTTTTAAAAATTCAAAATGGTCAAAATAAGTATGAATTAATTTTGTTACAAACAAACAACATTTACGAAAAGATGTATAATTGAAACCATAAATATGTCAACAAATTTTTTTTTTAAATAACCAAATCTTTCAAAAATTAAAAAACCTATAAAGAAACCAATGGAATGTTGGTACACGGTTTTTGATGATGCATAAGCGCTTGGCTTTGATAGTAATTAATTTACATAACGTAATGAATTTATTAAAGGGAACTATATTAAATCAATAAATGCAACACCTATTAAATCCTTACACTTTAAAATTAATCAGTTCCAAATAATTGGCAGTGAAAAACTTTATGTTATAAACTTAAAATGGTTAAAATAAGTATGAATCAATTTTTTTAACAAACCCACAACATTTACGCAGTATATATAATTGAAACTGTAAATGTATCAATGAAAATCAATTTTTCTTTAAAAAAAATAATCAAATCGTTCAAACATTTAAAAATTTAAAACATAACTATTGGAATGTTGTTACACAGTTTTTGATGATGTATAAGCACTTGGTTTTGATACTCATTTGTATAACGCACTGAATATTTTAAATTCCATGACACTTTTATTTCACGTTCGATTTGTATGAAAAAGGTAGCTCATGGAAACATTAATATGTATTATATGGAGACGTTGAGAGATCATGAAAAAGAAACTTGGTAGTACTGCATATATTGAAATCAAAACATCCTCATAAGATTGACATCGAGAGAAAGTTTTTAAAGTTACATTCGGGATTGCATAACAGAAGATGATGGACAAAGTAAAATACTAAGTAATAAGAGACTTAAGTAGTTCAAATTCATTGAGAGAAAACATAAATAAGATAGGTTGACTCAAAAGATCAATTACTTCTTCCACATCTTGAGCTTCCTTTGTAGGAAGCTGATAAAGCTTTGTTCGAAAATCATCAACACCAAAATGGTTATAGTTAAAAATGGCCTCAGACATGTCACAGTGACTTATGAACATGGTCTTTCCACCTGTAAGATTAGAAATTAGTTAACATCCAGAAACTGTAATCATGACAAGGGAGAATTGATAGATTGATCAACATTAACCTCGCTCGAAGGCACTCCATCTTAACCTAGAGCAGCGCAACATAAACATTGTCGTTGTCTAGAACTCTTGCAAAGTTAATGGACGCCAAAAATGTTGGGGTACCTCTAAAGCAACAGTGAAATGGATTCCCGCTGAAAAAAAAAAAGAAATTAAACATTTATTAATCTATTATTGACTTCATGGTAATGCATTGTTTCAATATATGCGGTGAACTTCCTTATTCATTTGTACCACTCATTCATCATCTCAAAGTAGAACTGAAACAACGTCGTCTCCCCATCGACACGTACATCACTCATTCCAAAAACCCCAGACACAAGTCTTATAACATCTACGACATAAAGCAAAAGATAAGAAGATGAAAGTAAACCTAGGGACCAGCCCACCACAGAACCTAGTGATCATGTCTCGACGGCGCACAATTGCTAGCACGACATATCCCTGGAGTACATATGAAAGAACCACATTTGGGTAATCATAAGTAGTTTTAAAAGTCAGGATGTTAAAATGATACACCGACTGTACCAAAAAATGACAGAATACATTGGCATCGGCTAGCACAACGTTGTACGTAACCTGATAACGACTTCCAGCACGAGGGACGTCCAAAAAAGACTCAATGACCTTGGCGAAAATGATCTAGTTGTTGTGAGAATCATCTACTTTGGTGAAAGATTACATCGCCCATGACACTATTGTTAAGTGAGGAATTAATTATCCGAAAGAAAAGGAATTTTGATGAAGGACGAGTGTGAGAGGAATATTTCTCCAAGTGATTTATATAGGACTAGGTATTCATTCCTGGCCATGGAAGGGTTCCATGGAAAAACTCTAATCGCCACTGAAAACCAATCAGAGATAGCCATGCATATTCTCACTGACGTGGATTATGCAAATGTTGACTAGTGTATTGGACAAAAGAGGGAGACGCAAGGAGTGTGTAGAGCAATAAATGTTGTTGCATGATACGCATGTGTATTCCCAATTGGGTTTAAACGCTAGATGGCTTGTTCAATGACTTTTGTGTTGAAAGAATAATCGCGGATTGACGTGGACAGTTTTAGAGACGAAATTTTTGTTGTTGATGTTTATTGGTTTAAATTGCCATGTTACATGGTGATTAGGATCCAATCACTGTTTTTCCCTATTGCTAGATTGGGTAGACGAATCTTTGGGAAAGTGATGAGGGAGCATGAATCAAATATATCCATGAATGGTGTTGGAAATGATGAAAGGCCATTATGTGGCTTTAAACACTATGACCGAACAGTACAACCAATGAGGGAGTTTATCTCCATATAAACTGCTGGAAAAAAAACCAATGATGCATAGGAAATAGACTTAAAACGTGAGAACTGCACGTATATTAAATGGTGCTACGTGGAATGATTTTTTTAAGCCAATGAGATATGAAAAAACGTCTGACCTTCATTGCTCCACATAAATGAGCAATGCATGTATAATCATTTATAGTTGGGAATGATTTACACGTGGCACATTGTGTAAATTTTTTTTGAAACGAAGGAAATATGGACACAATATTAATAGCGCAACAGGCTGGTCTCCCGATTCGGTGGTGTTGAAAATCCTTCTGCCATAGCGCACGAAAGGACGCTCGTGTGCATTTACTCGTTATGTTCCCTACTTTTAGAAAGTAACAGCCAATAGCGCGGAGTATTTATGTCACGGTTGGTCATACTTGTTTCTAAACACTCAACGCTAGCATTATTGATACAAACTCCACGCATGACAATCTTTGTGATACATTCAGAATCAAAGTGACCATTAAATCTTAATAAATATGAAACTGACATCTTTGAAATTACAGCAACCATCACGAGTGTGGAGAGATTGATCAGGTATTGGATGTGGAAATTTATGTCATTAGTCAATTGCATTTTCCCAAGTAAAAATCTAACCTGGATTAGCTTAAAGGAGTATCACAAAATAATGAAAGTGTGAGAAGCCTAATTCCTTCGTTAATTAATGTCCTAAAAACCTTGTTGAACAGTATAATGGTTTTTTAAATTAGAAATAACCAAATATTTTTTTAATGTCCGTTGTTTTATGGATAATTTGGATTATTCAATGCATGTTTCTAAAATGGTAAAAATATAGGATTTCAAAAGAATAAATAATTTAGAAACGAAGTAACTGCAAGCCTTTAGATCACTATGGCATTCATTTTAAAAAAAAAAAAAAAAAATTGCAAACATATTTCGCAATAACACTTGGTGACCTTGATTTTTTTATTCAAAACAAATGGTCCGGCAACACATATTGCATACTTTATTGTTTTTAAAATGGTAAAAATTCTTTGTCCTAGTAATAAGGGTTAGCATTCATTTCCACATTAATTGAAAACGCATTCGTATGATCATGTAACCATAGTGTAAAATGCATCCCTTTAGATTCTGTGTCATTCATTTTTAAATTTTCAATTCCTCTGGGTTGAAATTCCTTATTAAAGTCGTAATTTCAAACTTTTGAAACTATTTCATAAGTCTTTTCTATCTCTTGCATGATAAAAACAAATTATTGCTTAAGTAAATAAAACACAAAACATGGACATAAACGAAATACATGTGGACAACAAATCACTGCTTAAGTAAATTAACACACTATACCATATGTATCTGATAAATTCATAACTGGCCAAAATATATACACACCATCCATGGTCAGAATAATACGTCTAAACATCATTCAAATGTCTTGATAAAAAGCAAAAGACAGAACCACAAAAAAAAAATAAAAAAAATCAACATACATTTTCGATTCAGATCCCTATTACTGAGTTCTTGGCATCAGTGAGTTCATCATATATATTGGGATGAATGAAAACATGGGTTGCATCCACATATGTTGACAGCGTAACAACCTCAAAGACGTGTGATACTTAATGCATGTTGAATGAAATCAGAGCCATAAATTGTACAGAGGATTAAGAGTACTACATCGCCTATCTTCGATAACTAACACAAGGGTTGTTGAATATGAATCCATCCACTCGGACATAGATGTAAAGTAGAAGGAACGTAGAATACCACAAACATCTGTTACACGCATAAACTGAGGATTAAGAAAACAAAGAATAAGGAATACTTGCGAAAAGGTACTTAGCCTGCAAAACGAAACAACTTACCAATAAGGTAACTGTTGTTCTCGACTCACCACCAGTTGACATCATCTAATTAATCTTGAAGAAATGCTTTGTAAGTTGTTGCAGCCATGGTCAGAAGTGGCTGGAAAAATATTCTAAGTGTCTTAAAACATCTGCTAGCAACTCAATCTGGGTGGACGGTTCCATGACTATCTTCAGATCAGGATGTTTTGGCCCATCTCGACTATGAAACTCCTAAATATATACAATCGTGAAACCGGGTACAAGCACCCCGCAGAATCTCCTAATCATGTTGCGACGATGGGCAACAGAGAGGACTATGTTTTCCTACAACACGAAATATAAACTGTCAGAGTCAGAATCATTTATACATCTCATATATGACAAAATGAGAACATATAGAATACCTTGACATCGCTCAAAATAGCATTGTATGATACTTGATAGCGGCTTCTTGCATGAGGTTTATCCCAAAACACAGCAATAATCTTCTCATAAATAACCCATCAGTTGGAATGCTTGTCATCAACTTGCAATAATGTGGCTACTCCCCAGGAAGACATTTTCTATTTTCTATTGTAGCTATGGATGTGATGTCGACGAAGAGCCGAGATGGTGTGTGATATTGTTGGTGGCACGATCATCTTTATATAGACTAAAGGTGTTTTAGGGTTTTCACAAAAAGGATTCATTATACACTGCACTAAATGCTGAAATGAAGAGAATGACCAATAGGATTAAAGGGTTGCCTCATTCACCGAGGGTGATGACTAGTGTTGGAGTGGCTCAGATATGCATATATACACGGGGAAATGTTAAAGAGGGTTTTTTTTTTTTTTTCAAACCGTCGCATGGGGAATGGAATAGTCCATTATGATGCATGGGAAAGGAACAGTTCACATTGAAACTACATGTATAATTAATGATAATAAGTGGCACGTCCAATGGTATAAAAGATCTGTTTGACAACTCTTGGTAATGTGAATGAGTTTGAAACAAAAGTATAAATATGAGAAAGATGAACACGTGGATCCATTGGTGGTTGTCCAACTGATGACCACTAGCTAAATGATGTCGATAATGCAATGTTGGCAATCCACGTGAACCAGTAAATGAATCTCTTGAAGGTTTATAGATATATATTTGATGATTGATGATTACTATCATTCTTAAAAACAAAAGGAATTTTAATTTTAAAGTTATCAATATCTTAATTAATATATAATTATCATCAAAAGTTGAAATAAGAGTTATTGACATATTAATATACTAATTCATAATATTCTATAAACTTTCTTTTATATATTTCCAAAAATAATCTATAATGCATCTAAAAAATAATTAATTTCTTTTTATGAGGCCTAATTGGTTTCTCATGTGATAATTATTACCATTCATGAAAGTCCAAAGCCAATTTATTTTTGAAAATAAGCAATGTTATTTTGAAATATTTTTAATTTCTCAATTAATATCCTAATTGTATTTATTGCTATATTAATATCCTAATTATTAATCAATATACAAAAACATCATTGTCCACCTTGGTGGTATTAATACCATTATGGAGACATAATTTTCGTTCCCCAAAAGTAAAAATTAGGAATCGCTATTTCAAAATCAAATCATTATCATTAGGAGTTAGGATATAATTTTAAAAAATTATTGCACTAATAAACTAATTATTAATAATCCTCTGATTATTAATATAAGATATATTTGGATATCGATATTTGGCCTTAAATATAAGACATAATTTTTATATTTATCAATCTTTTCCTAATTTATCGTTATCGATAATCCCTCAATAATGATCAAGGAGAAGAGGGAAGGGGGAATTGAAGATGATGACATGACTATGGTGTTTTAGAAAATACATATCATATTAACTAACTCAAATAATTTCCTTAATCTAATCAAATTAGGTTAGTATGTCTTATATTAAGGATCCGAGAGAGTATAATTTATGGAGATCTCTATAATCCTAGAAGATGATGGCATACTTGGATCACAATTATATAATTATTAATATAATTATGATTCCTGATTTAATATCTAATTTCAAATTCAGTTTACTTCCTTCCTATTCAAACTCCTATAATTGCGTATAGATAATTTTGATGGTGTAATTATCCGTAAAGTCAACCAAATATTAAGTAAACCGTTTAACCCAAATTTGATCACATTTATATAATTTCTTGCACTAATAACCTAGTTATTGATATTCCTACAATCATGGAATATAAAGACCTTTGGTATGTTTAGACCACAATAATATAATTATAATTCATGATTTAACATATAATTTCAAATTCAACTTCCTTCTTTCCTTATTGTTAAACCCCATTAATAACCGATGAGTAATTTTGGTGGTGTGATTATCCAATCCGTTTGTGAGTTAAATGAGTTACTAAGTGGAAATTCAAATTACAAGATTTCTAGTATAAAATTAATGATTGATTGATTTTTAATTATTTCCCTATAGTATTTATATTGATTGTTTGTATTAAGGGGCTTTTATCAATGTTAGTTTTAAATAATGCACATGATTACATAGAATATTTTAGAGAAAGCAGCACGCTTTTATTATAAATAACTAATTTTCTTTAATATTCACAAATTATTTATACCGTTCTTATAATAAACTTGATTTGAGATTTTAAGATTTTAAAGTCCCTTTCCTATCATTTTCCTAAATAATGGAGTACATGCTATGTTGACTTTTAAGTTTAATTAAAAAGAATATTTTAAGTCACTGACTTTGATAACATAATTATAAGGGAAAATCCATCTTGGGGCCCTTTTTGGGAAAAAAATTATAATTGGAGGAGATTGTAAAGATTTTATGTCATAACAACGCTAAATAACAACAAAATCAACTTTTAACAACTAAATCACCCACATTAACAACAATATTTTAACAACTAAATCACCACATTAACAACAATATGTAGTTTAACTATTCATATACCTAACGCGATAGCAAAATGGAATTTGACATGAAGATTTTCCTAATTATAATTGGAGGAGATTGTAAAGCTTATGTCATACGCATATAGACTTTTTTTTTTTTGGATAATTACGTATGTAGAACTATTCATATACCTAACGCGATCGTATACTTTGAGTTGGGGTGTTTTACTTGTCCACGCAAAGTTTACCAGCTTAATTGATGGATGACATCACGAAACAGCATTTTGTTTGACCATGGGTGGGCCAACAGACAAACAAACAAAAAAGTAAAAAAGAAAAAAGAAAACCACTGAGCTGCAAGTGACGACTTTGGATTGGATTATTTTCCAATTTTTTTTTAAAAAAAAGGTTTAGAGATGACTTTGGATCCTGGCCTGGGTAGTACTCAGTAATCTATTATTTATTGGTTATGATAGCGAATGTAATTGAAAACTAATATTCGGTCTTAATTATAAGACTTAGTTGACTTTTGTTTAGAAAAATTAAGGAAACTAATTAAATTATTTTTATTTTTTCCTTCAAACTAATTAATTTGACTCATAAACTAATATATAATCTAAAGATACAAAACATTTGAAATGATTAAGTAATTTGTTTGGTATCAAAAAAAAAGTATTCTTATAATTAGGATCAATGTACTTCCGTAATTATCCCAGGAAATCCATAATTTTTGGAGAAATTAAGTTAAATGAGAATTTAATCATTTCAATTTTTCCGATTATATATATTAGTTTATTCACAAACTATTTGGATTGAAGAAAAAAATAAAAATAAAAAAAAATACTAATCCTAATTTAATTAACTTCCTTAATCAAAAAAAAGCAACAATTTTTATAAACCGAAGGTATTAGGGTATTAGATGTATAAAAAATGACATTAAAATGATAAATATAATTAGAAAATAATATCAGAATATTTGGATTGGAATGTACATTGGTTAATTGCCAACAAAAGTTGGTACAATTGGTAAAAGGATTGGAATGTAACCATAAGGTTATAAGTTTAAATCTCTGATGTTAGGACTTTATTAGTAGGCGATCTACTCAAAGGCATGCCCTAGCTCTGGTGAATCCCCAGGACCCAACTCAAGTAAAAAATTTTGGGAAAAAGAGGAAAAGAAATGTACATTGGAGGGCGGAAGCAAGCACTACATGTTTATGAAGGGTTAAGTAGCAAAATCCGCCCCATAAATATACCCCTAGGAGCAGTGTTGCTCTAAACGTTTTTTCAAGTTCAATGTCACTCCGGAAGTTTTAAAATGTAACAATGTGGCTCGATATCGTTAAAAACTGACATTGACCGTTAAAAATTAATGTTGGACGTTAAAAAATTAAAAATTAACATTGGACGTTAAAAAATTAATATTAACCGTGAACTTTTTAACGGAAAAAAAAAACAACATTGTTACATTTTAAAACTTACGGGTAACATTGAATCTAAAAAAACTTTCGGGTAACATTCTACATTTTAAAAACAGGATGATCAACACAAAAAAAACTTTCGCATTCTTTAAAACGTATCTTACAGGCGCGATTATTCTTAAGAGTTAAGACTGTTTATGAATATATTCCTCTCTCTGTTTAAGTCCCCTCCTCTTTTATTTATGTTCTCTTTACAAATAATTCATGTATGTTGACGTTAATTTCAAAACAGGACTCGCCTAATAACCTAGCTTGAATTTTTAAATATGTTGAGCCAAATTCAAATTTTAATAAGCTCAATACATACAATAGTTCAATTGCGTGGTTTGAACTTTTCCCCCAACTAGATTATTCTATACATAAAAATTTTGAGTTGTGTTTTCAATCACATGTTTAAAGTGATGAATGACATTCCCACTTATGCTAACTTTGAGTTTGTGGTTTAAAATTAAAGACGAGTATTTTCTACGATAAAATTTTAAGGAAAAAAAAAAACAAAAATCTGAAAAAATTCGAAAAATAATTTTTTTTATCATCTTTATTTAAAAGAAAACTCAATAAGGAGGAAAATAAAGCAAGATAAAGAATCCAAATATTTCCAATAATAAGTAGCCAAACAAAGTTTATCTCATTGTCAAAATGGTTTTTCATGTTGTCAAATTTTTTTCGAGTTTTTTCTTTGACATGTATAATTTCTAAAACTTGGAGATTTTTTTGGCAACATAAAAAGTCATTTTGATAACATTAAAAACCATTTTGACAATGAGATTTTTATAGTGACATTTTAACAACTAATAAAGTCATTTTAACAAATGAAAAACTATCTTGACAACTAGACTTTTTTGGGAGAGGAATTCTAAAACTTATTCACAATTAATATCAAAAAAATCTCTAAAAACTTTTTTGTTAAAGGATTTGGGGTTGAGATTTTTTTAATATTTTTCCGCTACCTTGTAACCTCACTAATATTTTCCCGGATTACAATCTACACAAGTGGATTCAATAGTAAAAGCTAGAGGGAGTAGTGCTCATTTTTTAAATACACTCAACACTTTAAAATATAATAATAGTTAATATCTTAAAATATATTTTTATGAAATTCTTTTATTAAAGTATTTTTTTCAATTAAATTACTTCATTTTTAGATAAATAGCACCCCCTCTATCAAAGGGTTGGGGTCTCTTTCATGATGCAATAATTTTCCGGTGTTTTTGTTGGGAAAAATTGCACCTAACTTCTAAACAAGAAAAAAACCACAGAAATGTCCTTTAAAATATGTTTGTAATAAAGTCCCTAGGATATTTGTGCAATATATTTTAAATGTGAAAATTCAAAAATATGCCTAATGAATTATATCACACAATCATCCGTTTCCTCTCTCTATTTAATTAATAGAGTTATTTTGGACTTTTCACATTTGAAATATATTACATAAATGCCCACAGGATTTTATTATAAATTTGAGATTTCAAGAGATATTTCTATCATATTTTTTCTTATTTGAGACTTTGGTGCAATTTTTCCTTTTTTTTTTCTGAACAATATCATGAACTTCTCTTGATCCGAATCTTATATAAACCGGTAAAAGAAAATCAGGAATATTATATAAACTGTACAATCTATTTATACCTAAAAAATAATGGGAAAAAATTTTTTTTTTTTTTTGGGGGAAAAACTAGTACACTCAATTGATGAAGACATTTTTCAAGCCAAAATGATACTCCTTAAGTCCTTAATATAAGATATATTTAGTGAATTGATCTTAATCCTAAATATAAGATATAGTTTTCATTTTTGTCAGTTTTTTTATAATTTACCCTTATTAATAATCTTTCAATAATAATTAAGGGGGAGAAGAAATGAGGAAATTAAAAAAGATGACCAGAGTGTTTTAGAAAATATCTGTCAGGTTAATTAATTCAATTAACTTTCTTAACATGTTAAAATTAAGTAAATATATTTTATAGTAAAGATATGAAAAATACACTCTACCGATGAAGACATTTTTCAAACCAAAATGATAGAACTTGCGGATTATCTTGTCATTAAAGCATGAAAGAGGGGTAAATATGGAAGTCCATGGTATATATAGGTGTTTTGGGAAATTCATTGAAACATCATTTTTGGATGTCATAAGGTAATTTTAAGCATTTTAAAAAAATATGTACACTTTGTAAATCTATAAGTCCCAAAGACAATCAGCATCAAGCATTGTAATACGGTGCGTTTGATTGGTGGAAAGACTAAAATACTGCTTCTATACATATAAAGTTCATTGTAGTTTTTTGATGGGGTATCAAAACTAAAACAATAGGTTAGAAAAAACAATGACAATTTAATATAAAAAAACATACCATATTTATCATAATTAACTAATTTTTTATTTTAATCAAAATAATTAAATATTTCTTACTCCCTCAGATCTTTAATGTAGAAGCTAATTGTAGAGTTGATCTTAGTCTTAAAACTGATTTTTTATATTTATATAAAAAAATTCTTTCTAATTTAGTTTTATTGATGCTTCTTAAATAATAATTAATTAAGAGAGAGATGAATGTAATTAAAGAAGATGATTAATACGTTTTAGAAAATATATAGTATCATTTTAACTAACATAAACATCTTTTTAAATCTAATCAAATTAGGTAAATTAATTTCAAATTAAAAACGGGAGGAGTATATCAAAGACGGCGTGTGATATTTTTGTTACTTCTTCATTATAGAGTCACTGAGTTACCATTTACCAACTCCCAATAGTGAAGCACCATCATGGTAATTGAATATATGCGTCATCATGGAGAGAAAAGATCATCATTAGAGGAAAAGAGGGGGGTGGATCATACCTAATTGGGGGAAAAAAAAATCTCTTTGAAGTCTTAAGAGACCAAAAAAATCAAAAAAGTCAGTTCGAAAAGTTTCATTAATAACTTCTTCAACAGGTGATCAACAACTACATTTATAGGTTTTAACAACTTTTTGTGACTTTTTTAATATTAGAATTTTCTATGGGACTTTTTTTGACATTTTTTTGGTTCCTTATGACTTTAAAGAGATTTTCCTAAAAAATAAGTTGAAACGTACGAAACTAATATTTTTTTTAAAAAAAAAGTTAATCCAAATATAAATCACATTATAAGGGTGTGTTTGGATTTTTTTTTTTGGTCAACAGGGTGTGTTTAGACTAGGAGTGACAAGTGTGTGTGTGTGTGTTTTTTTTTTCTTTTCAATTTGACTTTTACAAATTTAAGGTGTGATACAAGTTAGATTGTATAATGTAATTTATATTGAGATTGACTTTTATGAAAATCAGTTTGACCAACAAATTAAAGGTTGTTCGAATGATTAGTGGAAAAGTAAGTTTAGGGGTAAAATGACCAAAGTGAATATATATATTTTATTATATGATATATATATATATATATATATATTTATTTATTTATTTATTGTATACACTTTAATTTTAAGAAAAATATCAAAATAGTTAATATATTATTGATTAGAATTTATAAACACTAAAACATATTTAATTAGATATATTCAATATCTATATATATTATAAATCATTGTAATTTTAATTTTTTTCAACTAAAACCTCAATATTGTATTTGTCATTATTATTACGAACCTAAAGAATTAATCTCTTCAACCAGAAGACAAAAGTGGGGAGGGAGGGTTTTTTTTTTTTTTTTGGTTGTGGGCCCCATCACCATGTTCATCCCACCGTGATGCATGGGAAACTTGTTTCTTTGTAAGCGTTAGGTTGATCCCATAAGTCAAATAGAGGAAATGTTATTCCAAATATCAACAAAAGGTAAAAAGCCATTTTTGGCCGCTATCGCACGTGTTTGGTAAAACCAAAAACAGTGTTTTTGGGAGACAAATTATGGTTTCAGGAAAAATTTACCAAACACTCTCGCCTAGAAGTGTTTTTGTGTGTGTCAAAGACCATGGTTTGGGGCTCCAAAACCATAGTTTTGGAAAATACTAGATTTTTCACCTTTTTCTCTTTCCTCTACCATCATCAGCTTCGCTTCTGTTCTCATTTCTCTCTCCTCTGTTGCTCCCTCCTTCCCCCTTTGCTTTGGACCGTTTGCGATAACTTTAGTATAAGTGATTTTTGTTTCTGGTGGACTTTTTTTTATGGACTTATTTTCTGATGGATTTTTTTTGATGTGATTTGTGTTTGTGATAGTAGTAGCAGAAGTGACTTTTGTTTGTGATGAGAACTTGTTTGGCATAGCTTTTAAAAAGATAGATGAGATGGAAAATGACTGAAAAAGGCATTAATCAAATTTACACACTCACATATGTGTTGTATAAAATGTGATAATTTGGGATAAATTCAAATATTATTAAGTTTTATGACATGGTTAATGAAATAGGAGTATTTTTTTTTTAATAAATCATATTGCAAGTATTTTATAAATACGATTACTATGATTCTATAATAACTTGTACATTTTTGAAGTGTAAAAGTGTAATTGAAATCAATAAATCAATCTAATTTCTGGGCTTTATGAGCTGTTTTTGGTTTGGATGATTTAAAGGGGAGGGGAGGGGAGGGAAAATTTTTATAAGTTGCATTTAAAAATTAAAAAAATGGGGTTATAACCTTGTAATAAAAGAAGATGTAAGATATATAAAATTTTAAGATTGCCCAAAAAAAGATAAAAGAGTAAGAAAAAATAATTAAAAAATTAAATTGATTTTCTTTTAAAAAAAGTCCCTATAAATTTTAATTGGTATAATATTAATATTTAATTTCAAATATATGTAAATAAAAAGTACTTAAAATAAAACCTCATGAGAATAAGGCTAGAACATGGAAACGGTTTGACTGGGGACAACAATGTCATTTTGCAAAGGGGCCCCACACGTGCAATTGATGGGATGGGAAGTAATGAGATTAGAAGCTAGGAGAAGTGGCTTCAAAGAAAAAACCCCATCAAGCTTTAAAGTCCATTAAAAATGAAGGTAAGCCAAACACCCAATAATTGTATTTTTAATGGGATAATAAATCCATTAGATAGGATAGCCAAACAGGCCCCTTTGTCTCTCCGATGCTCCTGCCTTCCCCTTTTGCTTTGTCTTTCTCTTTCAATCTTCAGTAACGATTTGATATGCGATTTTTGCCTCTAATTTGAAGCAAATGAAGGTTCTCCAATCATCGCTCCTCGACTGTGGAGGCAACAATAGTTTCCGACTAGAAATCGGAAACATCAGCCGCGGTGGATCGATACCACTAGACATTGCCAGAGACTCGCGTTCGAGGTCGAGTTCTTATTCCGTTGGGCACTTGAGTATTTCATTGATGAGGACTTCGAGGTTCCTGTCAGTCACACACACAAAAAAAAAGCGTATCAAAAAATAAAGACAAACTGGTCACTGTAGAATCTCAATCGGCGGCGGCGGCTCAGTCTGCTCATAAACCGAGTTTAGCATCGAATGTTGCCGGAAGTGGGAGGAGCTAGTGGCTGAAGGACTACAAGAGGAACAATATTTATTAATAAAAATAAGGTTAAAATGTAAAAATACACATGTGCTTTGGCCCAAATAGCATCCAACACCAAGTGCTTTTTTTAGTTGCAAAAGTGACTATGTGGTTACAAAAATGGAGTAAAAGTCACATATTCTGTTAAAGTGGATGACGTTGATCGTGAAGTTGGGCAGTTTGACTAAAAATGGTGATGTGTATGCTGACATGGAGCACTGTCGTTACAAACAACCATGCCTACTTCTTCTTTAGCTAAGTCGTCTTTGATCTACATCTTGCTTTTCTTCTCTGTTATCAACACCAGCTATGCCGCCACTATGGCATCTTTGATCTGCATCTTGCTTTTCTTCTCTTCTATCAGCACCAGCTACGCCGCCACTATGGCGTCTTTGATCTGCATCTTGCTTTTCTTCTTTGCTATTAGCTACGCCGCCACTATGGCATCTTTGATTTGCATCTTGCTTTTCTTCTCTTTTTCCATTTTGTCTCCACCGCTTCTCAACGTTCTTTAGCTTTCGTCCTCCACCTCATCATCCATACCTCCTTACCCTACCTCAAATTCCAAATCTACCCCTTCGTCGACTTGACTATCGCCGGGCTGATCTCATCTTCCATCCGCACTGCATTAGACTGCCCTCTCAACTATGCCCACAACTACCTCCCTAGCCTCCTCCCTCCGTTGGTTCGCAAAGTCATCTACCTTGACTTTGACTTGGTCATCATTGATGACATGCAGAGCTTGCTGCCACTTCGATAAGCTTCGATTAGGTCCTTGCTGCTCCCAAATACTGTAACGCTAACTTTACCACTTACTTTACCTTGATGTTTTGGTCCAATCCATCCTTGTCGTTGACATTTGCATGTCATCGCAAGCCTTGCTACTTCAACATTGGGGTGATGGTGATCAATTTAGAGTGATGACGAGTCGGCGATTACACTAGGAAGATTGAGGAATGGATGGAGTTGAAGAAGAGAATATATCTACGAGCTGGGATCATTGCCACTGTTCTTGCTAGTGTTTGTTGGGAAAAAAGAGTTGGTTGATCACAAGTGGAATCAACACGGGCTCGACGCGATGGCGACGACAACACGGTTGATCACAAGAGAATACAAATCTTTATACTTTCCCCCTTCCATAAATAAAAACTTTAAACACATAATCATCTATCATCGTTTTCTTTTGTATTTTCCTCAATTTTCTCCTCTTGTCGGATCTATGGTTTGAATTTTTCCGATGTTTGGGAGGAGATGGCATTGTAGTCATTTCCGCCTGATTGTGGAGGAGATAGAAGTATAATTTACTAGAAACTGAGAACAGAGGCAGTGTTACCATTGTGGGCCCCACTAAAGTCCAACTCAGCATACACGTCACCATTTTTAATCAAACCATCCAACTTCACGGTCAACGTTTTCCACTCTAATAGAATATGTGACTTTTGTAACCACAAAGTCGCTTTTGTACCTAAAAAAAGGAATTTGGTGTTGAATGCTATTTTGATTAAAGCACATGTGTATTTTTGCACCTTAACCCTTAAAAATATTTATTATGAGATTTATTGTTAAAAATATTTAAAATAAAACCTTATCCTTTATATGCAATTATCATAAACGCTAATGTCCTTTTTGGTAATTTGAATATGAAAAAGTTATTATGATAACAATATCCAATACTATCATTTTATCAAAATTACTTTTTTCACATAATGTATTGTCAAAAATCACTTTTACCATTTTTTTTTTCCAAAATTTATTCTTCTAAAACTAATCCAAACGGGCTCTAAGCCCTAACGTGGTCTCAAACACAGCCTAAATATCAAGATTTCCATCATCTTCACTGCTATACTAAGTTTAAAAAGGTTGTAAGGTTTCGGGTCGCGAGTTTAAGAAACTTGTGATAATGGCGTAAAAAACTCGTAATCGAAAACTCGTAAGAGTTTACTTTTATTATTAAATAGATATTAATAATGTATAATTAAATAATTAAAATACAAAAATAATGACAATTTGATTTAAATATTTTTTAAATCTAAATAATTGAAATTAAATCTATGAACATTCATAATTTATCATATTTAATAAAGAAATTTCTATAAAATATATATTTAAAGTCATTAAACATGATCAAATCGAAGAAATTAATATGAGTAGGGTGAGTTAACACGGTTTTGTAAGCTGGACATGTAAAAACGATAATCTCGGTATATAATCTCGTGAATTTAAATAAGTTTACAACCATCACGAGTTTATCATTGACTCGACTTGATTTTATAAGTTAAAAACATAAAAATGCTAAACTTGGGAAAGTTAAATTACGAGTTTGACAATAATGAGCTAAACATTGGAGTATTTTGGCTCAAGATTATTTCATCGATTTGACTTGACTTTATGGGATGCCCCAAAAACAAAACCAAATGATTTTTCTTTTAATACACAAAATCAAAATCCTAAGAATATTTCCTTCTACTATTTGTACTCAACATCATAAAAATGATAAAAGATACTTTTCCATCCTAAATATAAGATATGATTAATTTTTTTATAGAGATATTAAAAAAATAATTAAATTACTTTGAAATATTTATACAAAATATTTTTACCTAATTTATAAACTGATATATAATTTAAAGATATATATATATTAAGTAACTTATTTAAATTCTTTAAATTTTTTTTTTTTAAAAAATGGTTAACTCTGTCTTCTAAAATGCCAACATATATTCATCGCATATAATCCCTGCAACTTTGGCGTTATTGGCCTCAAATTTCCAGGATCATCAAATATACCAATGAACTTGCTCTAATTTACAAAGTACTTTCCTCAACGTTAATTAAACTAATAAGTTTTTTTTTTTTTTTTTTTTTTTTTTTTTTTTATTTATTTATTTATTTATTTAAATGATAAACATAAATTGACGGATCACAGATGTAATGGATCTTGCATAAGCATCGTTTCGTCGCCTTCCTCGTTATTTTATATAATAACCAAGTATTTGTCAGCCATGGTTGTTTTGCTTGTCCTCTTCTTCTCGCATAAACGATCATCGTGTTATTAAGCAGAACCAGTCCTTCGCTTTCTCCACTTTCTTCTTCTCTAGCCGTCTTAATTATCTCAAATGGCGGCAGAGACAGAAATGTTATTTCCTTACAGAATCATGGCCGAAGAAGCTTCTACTCCGGCTTCTTCTTCTCCTGAAGTTGACCTCAATCCAGCAGATGCTGTAATTTTCGTAGGACTCAGTCTGGCTCTGGGAATTGCATGTAGGCATATTTTGCGTGGCACAAGAGTCCCTTATACTGTTGCTCTCCTCATCATTGGCATTGGCCTGGGATCATTAGGTTTGCTTTCTGATAATTCATACTTAGATTTCTCTTCCTTCTTTTGTTTTGTCTCAAATTTTGCTGCTCCCTTTTTGGCTTTCTAGACTTTTCACTATTGGATGTGAAATTTTTTTATCAGTAATCTTTTTTTTTTCCTGGGTTGTTGGGAGCCTTGTACACCGTCCTTATGTTACCAGCAACAGAGGGTTGAAAATAATAATGAAGTATGAAATTGTTGCAAAAAGGTTATGGAAGCTAGAAAACATCTGATCGCAAACAGAATAGAAAGAGGAAAAAAAAATCCCAGAAGATCATGGACTTTTGATCTTAATTTGCCTTTAATATTTTATTCATCACATTTTGAGAAAGTGATTTCGTAAAATTGGCAGTGGGAGCTCTTTTTCATTAATTAAGTCCTAAAACTAACAAATAAGTAACAGACGTGCTAGAAGAAGATGCAAAAAGATTTTAAAGTTACTTTCTGACAGCTTCTCTTTTTTCAATTTCTTTTTTCGCTCAAAACTTTTTTCAATTTCTAACTCTTTGGGTCGTATAAATAAAACACTTCACAGATCATTTATGCATGTATATTTGAATTCAGAAGATAGAAAGAAAAGTGATTAGACATCGGGCACATGTAAGTTATGTCACCAATGTGGTGGCTGCGGGGACAAAATGCATGGTACAGTCATTACTGTGTCAAAAATCACAACAGTAATGTTATAGTAATATGAGTTTTGACAAAATCTTCGATTCATCTAATGTAAACTTAACAAGATCCATTTTGATTATAATTACGGTGGTCCAATATGCCAAACAAAGTGATTTCCAGAGTCTTTTATCAGTTTACTTAGTCTGCTAGTTTTATTCATTTTCAAATTATCTGGCTAAATTATCTTGGCAGCATTCTTAATTGATTATCATGTCTACCCATAAAGCTTAAGTAGATCTGCACTGTTTCGTTCTTTGTCCATTAAAGGCACCTTGGGTCTATGGACATCTTAAAACTTTCTATTGTAAATTTGGCACTTCCAGATTTCTTCAGGATGTCAGAACAAGCTACTTTTTGTTTATTCTTATGCATATAGCCATATATGGCTGTGTTTTTAGATTTTACCTATTCTTACGATTACAAGTAAGTTAACTGATGAGCATTGGACTTCTGAACAGAATATAGTACACATCATCAGCTGGGAAGGATTGGCAATGGAATTCGTCTTTGTAAGTTTGAACAACTTTTCATTTTAGCTATTTCAAACTGTATGTACATGCCAAGGAAGATATAAGTTAAACACTTGGCAATTAGAACTTGATTTTGTATTAAGCATATTTTTGTTATTTGAATATTCTCCTATTCAGCTTGCCTTAATTTTTGGATACCTCACAAAGACTGAACTAGATTACAGCTGAGAAGAAGAAAACTCATCTAAAATATTATGTTGTCTCGCTATTTTGTTCTGCTAGCATCATTATGTTAACTGTATTGAAAAATCTAAGTAGTTATTGAAGATCTTCTTGTGGCACTATATAAGCAGCTTCCTTTTCTTTCACTTTTGAACATTTGGAGCTGGTAAATTTTCTTGGCTAAAATTAGATCTATTGAATAAACTTCTTGTACCACTAGTCTGATTGTTCAAAATAATTAGATATTAGCAATTTTAATATGCAGGGGCGAACATTGATCCTGATCTTCTGTTAGCTGTTTTTCTTCCTGCCCTCCTTTTTGAGAGCTCTTTCTCAATGGAAATTCACCAAATTAAGGTTTCTTTACTTTGTTTTTTCTTGGAGCATATGTTGTTGTATTTAGAGTTACAATATGATAATCTCATACTGTTGTGCTTGACCCTTCCTCATGCATCCGTACATGCAATGGTATCTCTTACATGATTATTTGCAGGAACACTATCCAATATATCTTACATCTGTAAAAGTTCCCTCACCTAATTATAAATAATTTATGAACTAATTTTATGCTTACCTAAATTTAAGTTGAAAGCTATAATGCACTTGTATTTTAGTTAATATTCTCTTCATCTCTTAGAAATGAAAAATAACAAAACTAAA
This sequence comes from Acacia melanoxylon, assembly GCA_019022615.1. NCBI lineage: Eukaryota > Viridiplantae > Streptophyta > Magnoliopsida > Fabales > Fabaceae > Acacia > Acacia melanoxylon. Next base: position 3,139,405 of record JAFJYJ010000055.1, read on the forward strand.
CATATGTGAAATGATTCTACAAATGTGAGCCTGAAAATTTTGCATATTTCAGTTATGGACTATTTGAAATTTGATCAGAAAGGGCTATCTTGTATGATTGAGTAGCGAGACTCTAAAATGGAAACCAAGAAATTCGGAACTCTGACAAGACTAGAAGAGTAACTAGCAGTGGTGCTATAATGCAATGAAACTAGAAGAGTAACTAGCGGTGGTGCTATAATGCAATGAATTTATGAGCTGCATTATGTCTCTTTGCCAGCTGTAAGTTGTCTGATTTTGTTTTCTACTTGAATTTTGCTGCAGAGGTGTCTTGTACAAATGATATTACTAGCTGGTCCAGGTGTTGTCATATCAACCTTCTGCCTTGGATCTGTTTTGAAGGTACATGAATTTGTGCACTTAGGTTTCATCTTCCATGTCATTTCTTAATCAATTTTATATCATAATGCAGTTCACTTTTCCATATAACTGGAGTTGGAAAACATCACTATTGCTTGGGGGACTTCTAAGTGCAACTGATCCTGTAGCAGTTGTGGCTTTGTTGAGAGAGCTTGGTGCCAGCAAGAAATTGAGTACAATAATTGAAGGGGAATCCTTGATGAATGACGGGTATTCAAATTTAGATGATTTTCACTTATTCAAATTTACTTCTTGTTTGTTGAGGAAGTGGCTAAAAGACTTAAATATTTAACCTTGTAATTGTTTTTGCATATGATGATTCTATGTCCTTTACATAATTTGTTTTTGAAAGTGCTTACTTTTTTTATGTCCAGAACGGCAATTGTGGTCTATACTCTATTTTATCGGATGGTCCTTGGAGAGAGCTTCAACTCAGCGTCCATAATCAAATTTCTAGCACAAGTTTCTCTTGGAGCGTAGGTTCCACCTTCTTTATTGAGCTAATTGCAAATTTCATCTTACTTGAATAATTCTTTCCTTGGTCCAGTGTAGGAATGGGTCTTGCTTTTGGGATAGCATCTGTTTTGTGGCTTGGATTTATTTTTAATGATACAGTGATAGAGATCACTCTAACACTGGCTGTTAGCTATATTGCTTTCTACACTGTAAGTTGCTTTTTTGGACCCAGTTGCTTGTTTTAATAAGTTGAGATGTTTATATATGATATTCAACACAGGGAACTTAAATGAATTAAATATCAAATGCTGTGTTAATTTGTGTCACAAATTTTTTAAACCAGGATGACACCATCCATATCTTCACATCTTCTCACAACTGTTGCTCTGTTGAAGTGGGGGAGCCAAGATAATTTTATCAATCAAATCAATTTGAAATGCCTAACCCTAACTAGTAAAGGCCTTATACTGAGCCCAAAGGATACATTTAAGAATGCAAGATCATATGAAAAATTAAAGGACAAGATAATAGTAATTCTAACAACATATTATGATCCTAACAAATAAATAAATTTACAAAAATCCTTACAAAATCATAAAATAAAACATAATAAGAGGAGATAACATAAACATAACAAATTCTAAAATAAAGTTGTTCTTAATTTATATAATCCCAATCTTATTTATGATTCTATTTCCGATATTTATCTACAGTCATTAATTTTTAGTTTACAAATAGTTAATATTATATTTTCTTGTCTATTTTCATCCTCATTGCCGACTTAATCCAACCAGATTTTCATTATCTATTAGTTAATGGTAGTTGGTAGGTACCACTTCATTTTATATTCAACCATATCTAGTCTAATAATTTTACCATCTAATGTTGCTTTTAACTTAGTTCCATCTTGTGTATGAAAAGGCTAATGGCCATTTTTTTCCCTGATAGGCTCAAGAGGGTACTGATATTTCTGGTGTTTTGACGGTGATGACCCTGGGGATGTAAGTTGAACTTCTATATGAAGCATCTTTATCACTTGAACTTTAGACATCTTGTTATTAAAACTGTTGAACAGGTTTTACTCTGCCTTTGCGAGGACGGCTTTTAAGGGTGATGGACAACAAAGCTTGCATCACTTTTGGTATGTGCTTGTGCTTTGTGTATATAAATAGTACGGCATGTTAACTTTGGTGAAGCTTAAACAGTCCATGGAGCCAGCTTTTTAGTTAAATCTTTTAAATTTCAATTGGCATTCATTTACCTGCCAAAGCAAAGGAAGGAGAAAAGTAATCATAAGTCTATTTGGAGGGGACTGGAGACTGTACAACTTTTTTTGGGAGGTTTTTACTTTGTTACGATATGAAATACCATATTAGTAAGGTGTTTGTGGTAGTTCCCTTGAGTAGTCTGATATGTCTATTATTAGCCCTAAGGATGGGTCCCTGATGTTATATAAAGGGGCTTGGACGTCCATAGTCATTCCTTGTGAATAATATTGTTGTGTTTTAGTAACTTTGTACCATACCTCATATTGTGGACTATGGAAATGGTTATTTTCTTTTGGATTGCTCATGGTTTTCATGTTTGTAAGATAAAAAGAGACAATGTAAGATAAAAGAGTAAGAAAAATTAACTAAAACTTTTAACCCCACTTCTCTAATTTTTTTTTTTTAAAATCTAACTCGTAAAATTTTTCCCTTCCCTCCAATTCTTCATCCCAAACAGCCCCTAAATATGGATAAGATGACAATAGACTTGTGACTTTAGCAGAGCTGCAGCTGTTATTGCAGAAGAGTCTGGCTTTGGAAGCAATCAATACTGATTCTATGTATTAAGCACAAACATTATAGAAAAAGAAGTCTAACATGTGTTGGACCAATGGAAACTTCAAAATAAACCTAGAATATCTCTATTTTACAGTGGTCACAATGTTGGCATTTGTGCCATGTCCATTTTCTATGCCATTGTCAATTCTTCTTAACACTGGCTGCAGGAGCACATCGTACATTTGTTTCAATAGATCCATTCATATTTTCCTTTATTTTTATGTTTTTCAGAGAGTGAATAATTTTTTAATCCTTTCTTTTTGCCAGGGAAATGGTTGCTTATATTGCTAATACATTAATTTTCATATTGAGGTGAGTGCTCGATCTGACTTTCAAATAAAATTAATCCACTCGTGATATTTTGAATATGCCGTTCAGGTCTTTTTCAAATTAGTTAGTATTTGTTAAAATTTTGGTTAAATGAAATTTTGTAAAACTGTAAGTGTAAATTTATTATATATTATTTTTTGATACACTAAATTATCATATATTATTTTTGTTAATTGATCCCCCCCCTTTTTTTGCAGTGGAGTTCTTATAGCTGAAGGCATCCTTCATGGCTACAATGTTTTTGCTGATGGTAGTTTTCACTCGCTAAACTCTGTTTTGATGTTTGTAGCATTATTTTCTTTTACTCTCTGTTATCTAAAAGAGGAAAGCAATTCCAGGAATATCTTTATATGCTAATAGGTAGCCAGTAATCGGTAAAATTTTATATATTCATATATGAGTATGAGATGTTCATGCATCTTAAGCTCACTAGAGAATATCATATTGACATTCTACAATTATTGTGTTCCCTTATCTGACATATCTAGCGAAATGGAAATCTCAACTCAGAATTAAAGAGATAAGAGGTCTTTTACTTTCTTTCAGGAGGATATTAGGTCCTGATGGAATCCAATCATGAATTCTTAGGAATCAAATTATGATCCGCTATGGTGCAAGTTTGTGTAATATAGGCTACAATTCTGGAAATAAACACGCACAGAGAACACCCTGTAGCATTCAAGAGACCAGAGACTCTCCCAATCATTACTCTATTCTTTACCACTTTACCCTATTTTGACCTAAAACCCACAATATATACCTCTCTCTCTCTCTCACCCATGCTCTCACAAACCATGTTTGTTTGAGAATTACATGGGGAAAATTGTATCAAACCCATTAGGATTTATTTTGTTTGGTTTACTTGTCCTAGTAGGATTAAGATTATTGAAATTACCTATATAATGCTTAATATGCACACGTGTAGTTTCATTCTTGCTTACCAAATTGGTTATTGATGAAAGTATTTTGGTTATGTTTGGGTGGGAGGAAAGTTTTAATTGAAACCTTTCACTAGTAGTTATTAATAAGGACGGAAGGTTAATGAAGTATTTTCAATGGATCTTGCAAAATCCTTATTAGTTTATTTTCTTTTAAATTCTCCAATTTGAAGAGTTTTGGAACAGAGCTTTTTTGAAAGGGAGAAGTAAATTGTCATTTAACCATCCTGTTCCCTTCCTTTTCCTCTGGATATATTGTCTTTGCTTCTCCTAACTTCTAGACATACTGTTAAATTTTTCTGTCTGCTTATGTTTCTGTACCCTGTAACATAACATAACAGATATAAGAATAATTCAACTAGGACTCATTAGTGGTTAAGCTTACACTCTTGTTGTTGTTGTTGTTGTTGTTGTCATTTGCTTCCCTTTCTTGTAAGAAGGCCTCTTTTGTTCTTTTCCCCGTTGCCAAGCATAAAAAGTCTTATCTTTTTAAACCTTGTGGTGTGACTGAAAGATAATGTATTTCACAGGAAAATCATGGGGCAACCTCTTTCTTCTCTATGTTTATGTTCAAGCATCTAGGTGCATAGTAGTTGGAATCCTTTTTCCCTTCCTACGTTACTTTGGTTATGGTTTGGATTGGAAAGAAGCTATAATTCTCATCTGGTCAGGATTGCGAGGGGCAGTTGCCTTGGCATTATCATTGTCAGTTAAGGCAAGTATACATGGACTTGTGGTGCAAATTTGATTTTCTGTTAATTATTACCAAGATTGTTACAAGAAGATTCCATGGGTAGATTTATTCAATTATTTTAGAGTAAATTACTTTAAGATCCTTATGAGATTCTAAACTTAACGTTCACTAAATAGTTTGACTTAAAAGATATGACATAGAAGTGGCCGGTTACATTCCATCAATAATCACTAAAAAATTAATTCCAGGGATAAAATTTCATGCCAATGTGATAATCCTGTAAAAAACAAGGGGAAAATATGGTTTCATGAGGCTAACATTCAAAGGAATTCTTTGTTTTGTAGTATAATCTTCTAATGATGTAACTTTCTTTTTCTTTTAGCGTTCCAGTGGCCGATCAACTGAATTGAATTCAGAAACAGGAATACTGGTATGTGAACAAATTTAAATATTGATAATTTTCAGTTTAGAAATTTATAGGCAAATAATTTCTTAAATCTGTAAACAACAACAGCAAAGCCTTTATCTCACTAGGTAGGGCTGGCTACATGGATTGCATGACGCAATTCTGCTCTATCGAAAACCAAATCTTTTGGATAGGTTATTAACCAAAAGATCTTGCTCTATAACCTCATTGAGTGTTCTCGTATTGAGTGAGCGCTTCGGTCTTCTTCGACCTCTTTTTATAGAACTCTATACTGCTTGATTAACCCTCTTCACCGGCGCACTCAATGGCCTCTTTTGAACATTTCCATACCACCTCAAACGATCTTCTACTATTTTCTCTTCTATAGATGCCACTCCAACTTGTTTCCTTATATGATCATTATGAATCTTATCTTTTCTTGTATGACCACACATCCATCTCAACATCCTCATCTCGGCTACCCCCATTTTATGTTCATATTGCCCCTTTAAAGCCCAACATTCACTGCTATAAAGCATTGCTGGTCTTATAGCAGTGCAATAAACTTCCCTTTTACTTTATTAGGTTCTTTTTGGTCACAAATAACTCCAATAGCTTTTCTCCATTTATATCATCCAGCTTGAATTTTATGATTAACATCTCCATCAATTTTACCATCTTGTTGTATAATTAATCCCAAATATCTAAACTTTTTCACTTGCGGAATAACTCCCCCTCCCCAAAAAAAAAGTTAACTTCCATTTCACTTCTAACTTGTCTCATATCAAAATTGCAATGCATATATTCAGTTTTGTTTCTATTCAGACGAAAGTCCTTCAACTCCAGAGTCATTCTCCATATCTCAAGTTTAGAATTGATGATTTCCTACTTGGATTCAGCCAACAAAACTATGTCATAAGCTAAAAGCATGTAGTCAAGGATCTCCTCTTTGATAGGCTCAGTTAGAACGTCTACCACTAGGTTAAACAAATAAGGGCTCAAAGCTGATCCCTGATGCAGGCTAATCCTTATAGGAAAGTTTTTTGTCTCAACTCCAGGTGTTCTAACAATGGTTGTTACCCCTTCATACATGTTCTGAATGGCTTTGATATATGCAACACACACCTCCTTCTTTTCCAAGGCTTTCCAAAGTACATCTCTTGGTACATGGTCATAAGCTTTTTCCAGATCAATGAAAATCATATGCAAATCCCTTCTTTTGCTCCGATACTTTTCCGTTAACCCCCTTCGTAAATAAATCGCTTCTGTTGTGGACCTTCCTTGTATTATTCCAAATTTGTTCTTAGAAATACCAGTCTCCAACCTCAACCCGTGTTCAATCCCCTTTTCCCACAATTTATTGTATGACCCATAAGCTTAATTCCTTTGTAGTTTGCACAATTTTGAATATCCCCTTTATTCCTAAAAATAGGAATCAAAATACTTTTTCTTCACCTATTGGGCATTTTCTTGGATCGTAAATTCTCATTAAATAACTTAGTAGGCCATAACACACCCTCTTCACTCAAACATTTCCATACTTCAATAGGAATACCATCAAGTCAAATAACTTTACCATTTTCCATTTTCTTAAAAGCTTCCTTAACCTCACCAACTCGAATCCTATTGTAAAATGACAAATTGAGTTCACCTTCTCAAGTTGTCAAATCTTCCAAGTCACAAGTTGACCCTCCCCCTCCATCATTGAGCAACTTATAAAAATAGGCTTCCAACCTATTCTTAATATCCCCATTAGTAACTAAAATTTTGCCTTCTTTGTCCTTTATACACCTCACTTAGCCCAAGTCTCTTGATTTTATCTCCTTGTTCTTTGCAATCTTGTAAATCTTACGCTCGCCAGCTTGCGTCCCTAACTCCTTATAAAACTCCTCATACGCTTTATCATGAGCTTCACTCATTGCCTTCTTAGTCTCCTTTTTAGCCAAATGATACCTTTCGCAATTTTCAAAATTATTACACAAGTGTATGGCTTTATAACAATTTTTCTTATTCTTGATTTCCTTGTTCTTTGCAATCTTGTAAATCTTACGCTTGCCAACCTTTGTCCCTAACTCCTTATAAAACTCCTCATACGCTTTATCACGAACTTCACTCACTGTCTTCTTGGTCTCCTTTTTAGCCAAACAATACCTTTCCCAATTTTCTGCATTATTACACAAGTGTATGGCTTTAAAACAATTTTTCTTATTCTTGACTTTCTCTTGAACAGTCTCATCCCACCACTAAGTCTCCTTATCTTGGTGACCAAAACTTTTTGATTCTCCTAAAATTGCTTTAACAAACTTTTGAACCTTTTTAGCTATATTCTCCCACATGATATTAGCATTTCCTTGTAGCTCCCACACCCCCTCCTCCAAAAGAGTTCTCTTAAAAATCTCCCATTTCCCCCCTTTAATTGCCACCACTTGACCCTTGGGTTTAAAACTTGTTGGCGCTTTTGTTTTATGCACTTAATACGCACAACAGAGACCAATACCCTATGTCTTGATATCACGCCATCCCCTTAGGATTCCTTACCGAAAAGAAGTCAATTTGTGTCCTAGCGGCTCTACTCTTGTATGTGATTAAATGCTCCTCTCGCTTCTTAAAGCAAGTTTGAGGTTATATGCGAGGGAGAAGTTAATAATAGATTGACCATTATTAAGCTTCCCAAATCCAAAACCACTATGAGCCCTTGCATGTGGTCCCGCCTCCCTACCAACATGTCTATTAAGATCCCCGCTAATAAAAATCTTTTCGGTTAGCGGAATGCTTTGAATTAGCCCTTCTATATCTTCCCAAAACTTTTCCTTAAGATGTGCTTCTGCTCCTACTTGAGGTGTATAATGTTAATAGTATCCTTCCCAATAATCATTCTTAAGAAAATGATCCTATCCTCAATCCTCTTAACTTCCACCACATTCTTCCTCTATTCATTATCAGCGATGATACCAACACCATTTCTTCCATTTACTTTTGCCGTGTACCAGAGCTTGTAACCATTAATTTCCCAAGACCCTTCTCCCAACCATTTAGTTTCCTGGAGGCACAAATTAATCTTATGATCTCTCGTAATGCCTACCACCTCCATATATTTGTCAGTTAGAGTCCCAATGTTCCAAGTGCCGAATCTGATCTTGCTCTCGCGAACTAGCTTCTTTTGCCACCTTCGTTTAGAAGAGAGTGGTAGCCCTTGCTCATTTAACACCATACCCAGGCGACGATGTAGCGGCTCTCGCTTACTTCTCACTATACTCGAGCCATACAACATGTTACTTACAGGCATCGACCTAGCATTAGCACAATTTCTTCGTTGATCCTTGTTCATAAAAGATTTGACAGGGTTTTACGTTGGCTATCGGGGCTTAACACAACCCTCCTCCTTTACCTGTGCATGGGACCGGCTATAAAACATAGGCGGAGTTTAAATCTGTAATGCATTTCATCTAAATAATTCCAGCTCATTTCAAATTCAGAACTCCTTGGCATTTAATTTACTTATGTTAATTCATTGTGAGATTTTTCATATCTGCAGTTTCTATTCTTCACTGGTGGAATTGTGTTCTTGACACTTATTGTGAATGGTTCGACCACACAGTTTGTTTTACACTTCCTTGACATGGATAGATTATCTGCAGCTAAGGTCTGGCTTTTTCTGATGTTCTGGATCCAATCTATCTCGTTATTTCAATTGATGAAATGCTTTGATATGTCGTATTCTAAATGCTGTTTTAATATTTATCTTTGAGATATTTAGCATTAACACCAGCATCCTTCTTTTATTTTTTCCCTACATTAAAATTGCATGACCATTTGTATTTTGTATGACAAGCCTTGTTAGATCAGGAAATCACCACCTTAAATCTGCTATGATCAATTATTCCCATACCATACAAACTAGCTTTGAGGAGAATAATACAGCCCCCAGAAAATACATGAACCATAGATTTACTGAAATGAACCAATTAGTGGATGAGAGACTTGAGTTGATGACTCAAACCATGGACTGTAAACTTGGTGAAATGAAAGGCATGTATAACAAAGTCATGAATGTGATTAGGTTGTTAGGCAAGCAGACTATGGAAAAGAATGTGGAGGGTTTGCTTGAGAATTCCAAATGCATGCTAGAGATGAGTACCATCTAAGGGTTAGTCCTTTATAGACCCTAGTGTTAGGCATAATAGGCCACCCCATAATATACCCACATAATTCTAGCCACTAAATGCCCATGAATCACTACTGGATAATCACCAAATACCCCTTTTGATTCTTCCCAAGAATCATGGGATCCCAACAGGTATAAACTGCATGCGTCCCTGACTCTTTAAATTCATATATACTTGGCAATCCACACACATTTATGAAACTATAGAGAGTGAAACACAAAGGAGATCTTCTGAATTGCATAATTATTTGAAAAGTTCTTTCGATTTAAAATCTTCTCTTGCAGTTAACTTTGCTTGTGGACTTTATGTTTTTATAATTAATGACAGAAACGCATCCTTAATTATACAAAGTATGAAATGTTGAACAAAGCATTAGAGGCTTTTGGGGAGCTTGGAGATGATGAGGAACTGGGACCTGCTGACTGGCCTACTGTGAAGAGATATATTTCATGCTTAAATGACCTTGAAGGTGAATGCATTCATCCTCATGGCGCACCTGAAAGTGATAGTACTCTGGATCCCATGAATTTGAAAGACATAAGAATACGCCTTTTGAATGGTATGGAAGTCCTTCAATTCTATCACCTTTTCAGTTTGTAATTGTAAAGTTCTATCATTTGGCTTCTTATGCCTTTTGAATGGTATGGAATTTGTGGGTGTCCTTCAATCCTATCACCTTTTCAGTTTGTAATTGTAAACTTCTATCATTTGGCGTATCACAACATCAGTAACTTCGTCCAGGCTATCTGTACCCTGTCTTTATGTCTGATTAACTAGATTAAACATTCAAATCTTAATCTTAAATTTAATGGACACCATAATGTAAAGAAATGAAATGACACTGTATTTCATATGTAATTATGTAGTTAGGGTATAAGTTTTCTCTGCTGCACAACTTGAGCAGCATTCCATCTGGACCCTCCATATTCTTTTCTATTAATTCCAACCTTTCATTTTATTTTAATTTCAATGTGTATTTTTCATATTAGCTTTGAAGGAAATAAAATGCGGGATGAAGATGAGTTTGGACATGACTTGGTGCTATATAAAAATTCAATTTTAAAGATTTGTAGCCAATGGTTCATTTTTTGTGGTGAGAGGAATTCTGATGGCTTCATGGTTATTGCATGAGTTTTTTTCATCTAAACTTCCAGGATATTAATATGTTAGTATCATTTTTATTTTTTCACATTTATTGTTCTTGCACTTCCTTTACAAAAGCCATTACATACTCATACAGATAAACTACATTCTAAGCTAACTGAAACAATTGATGGTCTAATGCTGGCAAAGTTCGTAGGTTCAGCTGAACTCTTTTCCAGTCTTATAACTATTAAATGCTTCAACTGATTGAGATATATTATCTTGACTAACATCTGAGCTTCCATCTTATACAAGGTGTCCAAGCTGCTTATTGGGAGATGCTTGATGAGGGAAGAATTGCACAAGCAACAGCTAATATCTTAATGAGATCAGTGGAGGAAGCTATAGATTTGGCTCCACTTGAGCCTTTATGCGATTGGAGAGGCTTAAAAACTAATGTTCATTTCCCAAGTTACTACAAGTTCCTTCAGACTAGCATTTTTCCACGGAAATTAGTTACATATTTCACTGTGGAACGATTGGAATCTGCATGTTGTATTTGTGCATCGTTCCTTCGTGCCCATAGAATTGCTAGGCGACAGTTACATGACTTTATAGGTAATAGGCTACCTTGGTAGTCTGGACTAGTTTACCTTTCTCATTCTAATTCTGTGTTCTTGCTTTGTTCTTAATTAAATATTTTCCTTTACTTTTTTGCCGCAATCCTTATAGTTTATGTGCTTCAGAAAATAGCAATTTTTGTGAAACCTTTCATGCTTGCACTGAACATGACCATACTTCCTCTTAACCTTTTGGATAGAATAATTAATCTCATTGGAGGATTTTATCTCTTACCACAATATCCCTAGTCTGTACTAGCAGTAGTTATCATGATTTTTTTATTTTTCAAGTAAATATATAATCACTTTGATGCATAAAGTTTTTACATAGTCAGGAAATACCCCAAAAACGGGATAAACAAACAGGCTTTTCTGAAACTAAATATATAATCTAAATAATGTTACGCTTCCCATTTAATACTTTCATATGACAGTATATTGTAGGTCTGGTGATATTTCTTTGGGCAATTAGAGCTTTACTGGAATTAGCTATACTTATTCCCTCTTCATCTGCTTCTTTAGGTGACAGTGATGTTTCATCTATTGTCATCAATGAAAGTGTTGTAGAAGGAGAAGAAGCAAGAAAGTTCCTAGAAGATGTTCGCGTGGCATTCCCTCAGGTTTTAAGTCAAACTCTTCCTCTGACGTGTCTGATTATTACTTTGCAGGAGACTCTGGATTCTGCTTATCGAATTGATTTACTTATTACTCCATATAACAGTCAAAGTTTGTTTTCTGTACAATAAGTATAGTCCAAACCATTATATTGAGAAGCATACTCCTCACATCTGCATTATTTTATTTGATATGTCTGATTTCTAGGTTCTGCGTGTTGTGAAAACAAGGCAAGCTACATATTTAGTTCTAAATCATTTACTTGAATATGTTCAAAACCTTGAAAAGTCTGGATTATTGGAAGAGAAAGAGATGCTGCACCTTCATGATGCTGTCCAGGTATTTTCTGTTGTCGTCTGTACTTTTGGGTCATTTGTGGTCTCAAGTCGCGCCCACTCCTGTGAATAATTTCATGATTACATAATGAGTTAATTTGTGTTTCAGACTGATTTAAAGAAACTACTTAGGAATCCTCCCTTGGTGAAGGCTCCTAAAATGAGTGGCACACATCCTATGTTGGGTGCCTTGCCATCTTCTGTCCGTGAACCGCTTGCAAGCAATATCAAGGAAATGATGAAATTGCGTGGTCTGACACTCTACAAGGAAGGCTCCAGACCAAATGGTATTTGGCTGGTTTCTAGTGGGGTTGTGAGGGTAAGATAACCATTCTTTACTATACAGCTCTAAACTTACATGATCTGATTTTTCATGTGAATAAAGTGTCTTTGACTATTGCTACTTTGGCAGTGGGAAAGCAAGATAATAAGAAACAAGCATTCCTTTTACCCCACTTTTACTCATGGAACCACATTGGGTCTGTACGAAGTCCTAACTGGAAGGCCATATATCTGTGATGTGATAACAGATTCGTTGGTTCTCTGTTTTTTCCTTGAAGGTGACAAGATAGTGTCATGTCTTAAGTCAGATCCTTCAGTTGAAGACTTCCTGTGGCAGGTGAGCATAAATTAATAGTACTATTTCCACTGATGCTATAGCATGAATACCTTCTGACTGCATATTGATGCTGGTAGTTTAGGGTAAATGGTTTGTGACATTTCATTTAGTAGCTCAGAAGAGAGTTTTTTTTTTTTTTTTTTTGATTTAAAAACTGTGTCCTTATGATGTACTTTGTTAACAAGGGCCTCATAACTCGTTAAAAGATGTATCTTAATATATGGTTGGTGCTTTGCCCAAAAGAAAAATAATCGTACAAATGTTACTGAATATGATTACAATTACTACGTTTTGCTGCCGCATTTGCAGGAGAGTGCTATTTTCCTTTCCAAACTGTTACTTCCTCAGATATTTGAAAAGATGGCAATGCAAAATTTAAGAGCTCTTGTTGCAGAGAGGTCGATAATGACTGTATACATAAGAGGAGAAACGATAGAAATACCTCGTCATTCCATTGGCATTTTACTTGAAGGATATGTTAAAACTCAAGGTCTTCAAGAACTGGTAACATCACCAGCAGCACTTTTGCCTTCACATGGGAGTCTAAGCTTCCGAAGTTCGGAAAGTTCCGGTGAGTGAAATTATATTTTTGCTCTCTCAAAGATGTTCTCCTGATAATTTCTCTTTTTGGTAAAACTTACAAGAATTAATTAAAAGACAACAGTTATCTCTCAAAGATGCCCATGTCTTCCCCCTCCTATCTGCATCATTGATACTTATCATAAGACTTCTTATTTTGAGGAATTTAAATAAGAGGTTTGGACAACAAATTTTTTTTTTTTTTCCTATAAAAAACAGTTTCAATTAATAATCCAGTCCGCCTCTTGCATTTTCTGTTTCTATATTTTTGCTAAAAATTATACAATTGAGGAAAACCTTATTTTACGTGTTTTTAATATGTATAATAATTGTATCTTTGTCAAAATGTAATTTTGGTAGATTTTCTATCATGTGAATCTACCTATTTGATTTGATGATTGTACTCCTTTTCTTTTGTAGTAAAAGTATCCTTTTGGGAATCTGCAAGTTTTATTACCGACTAAAATGATTTTGATTTCATCTTTTGCCTGTCAATGATGCCAGATATAAAGATTGCAAGTTTTGCTCATAAAGCATCCTCTTACATAGTTGAAACAAGGGCGAGGGTAATCATGTTTGACATTGCGGCATTTGAAGCTGATGCTGCTCTTCCTAGAAGGTCAAGTTCACTGTTGCTACACACAGCTGATCATCCTCATAAGCCTCTGGGCAGAGAGCACAGTGGTCTTATGAGTTGGCCTGAAAATTTTGTTAAGCCAACGCAAAATAAGCATAATACTGAAGGTGGTAGGCAACAAACCAATAGTTTGTCTGCAAGGGCAATGCAGTTGAGCATTTATGGCAGCATGGTATGTTGGTACATAAGATTGATATCAGCTTCATGCATGATAACCTTTTTAGTAGACGATATTCTCAAATTTCCAGTTATATGAAGAATTAACATTTTGGGTAACATCATTGTTGGCCCCTTTAGTTTGATCAAATTTTGGTTTTGGTCCCTTTAATTTCAAATCATTATAAGGACTTGGTCTTAATTTAAGTATAAGAATCAAAATCAAAACTCGTTTAAGTATAAGGACCAGCTATTAAACTTTGAGCAAATCCTTATGAAACTATGGGATCAAAACTTAAATTCAATCAAGCTATAAGGACCAACAATACTATTAACCTTTACATTTTTGTTGATGGCATCTAATGGGTAATCAACCTTGTGTTTTCTATCTCATTGTTGCTATCCAATTTTTTGCTGGGTGTATCTGATTCTATATGATCAGGAATTTTATTTTTGGTCTAACATTAATCTTGCACATGCACAAGGGAAAATGACTGACGTGATTCTTATGGAAGTTTCTAACATGTTCAACTGGATTTCTTCAAACTGAGAACTCTTACTATAATGGGTGAACCCAACAGCAAAAAAGTTTCAATGACCATCAACTGATACTGCATAATCCAATACTGTACCTTGCAAGAATACTGTGAAAGTCAATGGAAAGTTGAAAGTTATCTAAGCTTCAACTCTTGTGGAAATGCTATACCTGTCTCAATCTTATTTCCTTTTAATTTTTCATGTTTTTCAGGTGGAAATCCCTGTACCAACAAGAAGTTTGTCAAGCAGTCTGCGTCGTCCTCCTCATAGTTTATCATATCCAACCATTCAATCTGATCAGGGACGTGCACTTGTTTCTGTGAAGTCAGAAGGAGCTGCAAGTTCTGGGAAGGACCCCGAGGTGAGGGAATTCACAGGGAATGTTACAAATCTCCCAGCTCAAAGCACGGAACAACGAGGAAGTTATGCTGACGATACGAGTGATGAATCTGGTGGTGAAGAAGATATTATAGTAAGGATTGATTCACCAAGCACGTTGTCTTTTCGACAGGCATCTTAAGGAGTAAGGAGATAAATGGCGAGAATCAGTTGCAACTTGTTTGTATAAGAAAAAACCAGAATGTTTATTTAGCATTGCAATGGATAATGTAATTATTCTGGAAGTGATTTGATATAGTAGGATGTAACTCGAGCACATCCGCTTTACGATTTGTTTCTTAAGGACAATTCTGTTTCCTATTTTAAAAGGTTATGTGTGTCTATGTTTGCAACCTATTGAAGCTAAATTGAAATCAGACTAGACAAATTGGTTCAAATTCAAGCCTTGTAGTACTACCTCCCATCTTTAACATAAGAGTGTTTTTATTAATAGAGAGATTAAAGAAGCTAATTAAATTATATTAAAATATTTATATTTATCGTTTTTTAAATTTAATTAGCTTGACTTGTAAATTGATATATAATCTAATGATACACAATATATATTATGATTAAGTAGTTTATTTAGTTTCTTTAATCTCTCTAAAAAAACAATATTACCTCTCGTCCATACTGTTCCTCTAGTTCTAAATATATTACATAATTTATAGTGTAAATTGTACTACAAACTATGTCTTATATTTAAGACCGGAGGTAGTTTAAGATTTCATTGATATTGTAAGATCTCGTTCATAGTATAAATTAAGGAACAAAATCTAATGTCAAGGGAGAGAGGCATTTTTTTGGGGCCAAAAAGGAGCGGAGGTATTATAAATGAAAAGAGCTCTCCCAACATAATATTAATGACGAGGCCAAGTCAGGCCAAATTGATCCACATGGACAGCTAGTTCAGCCAATTTTTAGCCCAATTGAATATTTGTTGCATAAAGATTTCTTAAGGAGATCAGGTCAATGTATCAAAAAAAAGGAGATCAGGTCAAATGTGCTACAATTAGTTAATTTATTCAATTTCTTTAATATACTTAAATTAGTTAAATACACCCCTCAGTCTTTAATGTAAGATATATTCGAGGAGTTGATTTTGGGTTTAAATATAAGATATATAACTTTCATATTTGTCAATTTTTTTCCCCTAATTTACCCTATTGATAATTTTTCAACAATAATAAAGGAGGAGAGAGATTGGAGAAATTCATGACGGTGACTAGGTAAAAAATACATATCATATTAATTAATTTAACTAACTTACTTAGGGTGTGCATGGTAACATTGTAGGAATAGGTTTTTGTTTTGTTTTGTTTTGTTTTTTGTTTTGTTTCTGTTCCCCAGAATAAAAATGAACAAGAATTGTGTTTGTTAAATCCGGTTTTTTTTTTGATTCCCGGGCTGAATCGGTTTTTTGTGTGTGCTGGGGAATGAAAATAAGAAGCAGAAAATTTCAGCTTCTATGGTTTGGGCCCAAAATGAGAATCACTTTTCTCCTGAAAACCCAACATCGTTCACGACTGCTTTTCTCTTTTCACTTCGACCTTCGACCTACAGCTCCAGCGACTGTTCCCGCGACCAGTTCACCACCGCGACCCAGCGTCGCCGTCTCACGTTCTCCAGGTCCGACTTTGGTAAGTTGTTTTTCCCCTTCTCCTCTCTTCCCCTGTTTTTTCCCTTCTGACTTCGAAATCAAAATCGACGCTGCCGTCGCTCCCTTCTCTCTGCATTTTCTGATCTCCGGCGTCATCTGGTTTTTGTCGTTGGTCTCCGCCTCTGCGATCTACCTCTGTTTTAGGGAGAGAATTCAATACCATCAGCTGAGCAAATCGAGGGGTTCGTGTTATTTTTGCGGAGAAAGATCAAAATTAGGGAGGTATATTGATTTTAGTAGGTTTTACGTGCTTTAGTAGTAATAACGACACTAATAATGAAGGGGAAAGCGGTAGTAAGGCGTCAAAGGATTCTAATTTGACGACCACACTGGCTGAAGGGACTGAGGAGAGAAATGAGAATGGCTTCAATCCTGAGAAATCAAGGTCCCCACCGGCTTCCTCAAGGGTACTTAGCTCTCTGTTTTCTGTTTTTTGTTCCTTCAACGTATTCTAACTGCTTCATGCTGCTCATGAAATGCTTGCATTTTTTTTCTAATTTAATGGGATGGACATATATTAAGAGGAAGTCGAGGCAATACACGTTTTGTTAGAATACATGTACAGCCATTTTTATCTGGCAAGCGCAAAATGATGATGGGTGCCCAGGTGATAAATTTATGGGAAAATTTTGTAGTTACCTCTCCTCAGTAATCCTGGCACCAATATTTTGTTCATCGTTAATACCTCTTGCCTAAGTTTTTTGTTTCATTTTACTACTTGATTTAAGTTGACTAATATGAATTCAAATAAAGGAAAGGTTCTTGAATGAAGGAACCTTGTGCTTCTCAATGCCTGCTCTACTTGTCTGCTGTTGTTACTTTGATTTTCTATCTCACGAGTTATCTTTTCTATGATGCGCGTGCACAGAAAGCCCCTCTGATAAATATTTTCTGTGGAAGCATATTCTGTGCATGTGAATTCTCAGTTATCATTCCTGATTCTTATGTTTCTTTATTTCACTTTTTTAGTCATCCTTATCCTCACTTGGACCAAAATACAACAATTTTCAAGTTGATTCTTTCAAACTCATGGAACTCCTTGGACCTGAGAAGGTTGATCCTGCTGATGTAAAGTTGATTAAGGATAAGCTTTTTGGTTATACAACTTTTTGGGTGACCAAAGAGGAGCCTTTTGGTGACCTTGGAGAGGGTATTCTTTTCCTTGGAAATTTAAGGGGAAAGAGAGAGGATGTATTTGCCAAGCTTCAAAGTCAGCTAGTTGAGGTCACAGGTGATAAGTACAACATTTTTATGGTGGAAGAACCTGATTCAGACAGTCCCGATCCATGTGGTGGGCCTCGTGCCAACTTTGGTTTGCTGCGGAAGGAAGTTTCAGATCCAGGGCCAACAACTCTTTGGCAATATGTGATTGCTTTGTTGTTGTTTCTTCTCACCATTGGTTCCTCAGTGGAGCTTGGAATTGCTTCTCAGGTAGGCTGATTACTAATTCTCTTTTAGCATCAAGTGTTGATCAGTAAATGTTGGTGAAAAAATCACTATATCTCAAAACGTTTCTAAATTTCATTTGCCACATCAATAATGTCTACCCAACATCTTCTGTTATTTAAAACTGTTTTGTTGATTTTATGTTTTTGATTCATCAGATAAATAAACGGCTATGTTCCTGGATTATTTGGACGTCTACCTAATTGATTTGGGCTAGAATTGAAGGGCAGTTTATTTACCAGCATATGTCCCGATGAGCACCACAACTATCCATGGAGCCCCACTTTTTGTTTTTGGCTTTTTTGCGCTTATGAGAGAAGATTATTGGTTGATTGTGTTGAAAAATGCTTATATATTCCCATTAAAGTTGCAATACTGGGAATAAGAATTATTGCTGCTGGTTGTAATTTTATCATATATAGATTACGTTTAACTGAGAGTCCAGAAAGGCACAAGAGATTCAAACACCTTTCTTTCAATCTTCATTTTGGGAAAATTGCTTGTGCTACCTTGAAATTAGTTGTACATAGAATATTTGGTCTGCAATTGCTATTTTTCTATTCAACCATGATGCTTTTTAATTTAGAATGCTCAATCCTTTGGCTTTGAATGGTGGATGGGGATGGCATTCCCATTGATGACTTCACAATATCTATTTAAAGGATGAAATCTTGTGAAGTGTTATATTGAATTACAGAAGCCTTCAGAGGCAGTAGGTTTGTGCATTTTGGCCCAATGTTTATATTGAGACACGATTTGTGAAAATTAATGCTAAGAAAAGTCCATTCCTGGCTGAGAGGTTCAAGATCATTGTTCTTCCAACTCTTGCCCTTATAAAAAACGCCAAAGTTGATGACTGTGGTACGTCTGTTTGAGAGTGTGTATGTGTTTTGCCATATTTGTTAGGTATTAAAGGGTTTTCACTCTTCATATTGTTGTATGGATTAGGTGGGATTTGATCAACTGGTAATACTGACGAGTTTAGCTCGGAGGAACTGGAGGAAAGGTTGGCTAAAGCTCAAGTCATCTAGTCATGCAAGGTCCCATGAACAAACCAGAAGTGTCCGGCAGAGCAGTATGGAAGACTCATCAGACTCTAAATAACTTGCATTTCCTGATAAGTTCCTTACTTGGTTCTCTTGGAAGACTAGTACTTCGGCTACACCTCCAATATATAATCTCATCCACTTCCTTGTTGGGTGCCAATATGTCAGACCAGCTGCATACAATTGATCCGGGAGCTACACATGTTGAATTGCCAGAAAAAACTAATCAGATTGGCTCTGAATCTTTAGACAATGAAAAAAGGGTTGTTGGTACTAGGGAAACTGTAGAATCTATTATTATTAAAATATTTTATTAGTCCCATAATTATAGGGATTAACTAAACCTAGAGATTATAGGAGATTCTTGTTAGGATACTAGCTTTCAAATTTCAAATCTAGATCTCTATTTTGTCTATAAATGTAATCGTTCTCTCATGTGAATAAATATAACAATTATTCTCTCATCTGATTCTCTTCATGGTATCAGAGCGGATTTGAAGAGGAGAGTAATTGATCATTGTCAGACGTTGCCCACTGTAACGTCTTCAAAATTCTGAGACGTTGCCCACTGCAACATCATTAGAACTCGTCCAAAGTCTCATCCGACTGTCAAAATCTGGACCAAGCTTCGACCAGTCCGTCCAAAGCTTATCCGGCGATTCACCCAGTCACGTCCGACTGAAGGTTCACCCAATCACGTCCGATTGTCTCCCAAAGCTTATCCGGCGATTCACCTGGGCCACCTGGGCCACATCCGATCAAGGTTCACCCAATCACGTCCGATTATCTCGTCCGACTGAACCCAGTCTCGTCTTCGACTGATTTCATCCTCGTCTTGGTTCATCGTCATCGTCGTTCTCCGCTGCAATTCCTGAGCTCGTCCAACGCGTCGTCATTCATCTCTGGTTCTGACTCGTCATAGTCAAGATCGAAAGCTATCTCTCCAGAGCATCGTCGAATGCTGTCTCGTCCGACAACGTCTCATCACATGTGATCACTCTGGTCTGTTTCGCTCTCTGGTCCATCGTTCTCGGATCAGTTCAACTCAGATTCATCATTGGGTATTTTGGTTTGTCATTGTGCTTCCTGCTTTGTCATTCTCGGATCAGTTCAACTCAGATTCATCATCGGGTATTTTGGTTTGTCACTGTTCACTTTCTGGGCTTCATTTGGCCATTGGGTTTTTTGTGGTATTATTTGGGCTGTCACTGCTGCTGATTTTTTTTTTTGAGACCATTGTAATTTAAAACATTTTTTTATTACTTGGTCACTATGTCTTCAAAGTCTGATGCTTCGTCTTCCGTGCCACGATCTGGGCCTAGTGACATCTCTACCGTTCTCATTGTTTCTGAGAAACTTACCAGTGACAATTATCGAGAACGGTCTCAATCCATGATTCTTGCTCTAGATGGAAGGGACAAACTTGAATATATTAATGGGGAAGCTGTAATGCCTCAAAAATCCGAAACCCAGGCATTTCGAAAATGGAAGTCAGAAAATGCTTTGGTTTCCTCTTGGTTGATTAATGTTATGTCCTCCTCACTCAAGAAGAGCTTCATGTATCTTCCATCAGCCCGCGAGATTTGGGAGGCTCTTCGTGAGACATATAGTACCGTAGGGAATCGCTCCCGCATATTTGACGTGAAGAAGAAATTGTGGTCGCCGAAACAGACCACATGTCACTCGATGAGTATTATCTCGGAAAAATCAGCTCGTGGCAAGAGTTTGATGCCTTAACAAATAAAACTCATCATTAATGGGCCGATGCTAAAGAGGACCGCAAAGAGAAAGAAGATGAAATAGTCTACGAGTTGCTGGCTGGTCTTAATATGATCTATGATGATGTTCGGGCATGGATTCTCAGTCAAGACCCCTTGCCTTCTGTGCGTGAAGACTATACCACTTTACGCGATGAAGAGGATAGGCGCAAATCAATGCTTCAGAATCAGAATAATTCCGCTGCTACTCATGTACCTTCGAATCTTCGCATTGGTCGTTCGATCCATGGAATCCAAAGGTTCTAAAGTGCGACCATTCCGTGATCATCGTAAGAAACCAGGGCACACCAAAGACACCGTTGGGATCTTCACGGTAAGCCCGCGACCGGAAGCCAAAGAAAGGAAGAGGAAAAGGTTATGTGGTCAAGCCTTCAAAGAACCAGCCCAAAATGACCAGCCTAAGCAAGATCATGGAAATGTTAGTCATACTACAGACTACAAAACAACCAACTGTCACAATCGTCAGGAGAGGTAACTTCTTCCAAGTCTTGGTTGTAATTAAAGGCCGGTGTATAGGGAATTGCTGGATTATTGACTCAGGTGCCTCAGATCATATGACTGACAAAAAAGCTCTTTTTTCATCCTATACACCTATCACCAAACGAGTGACTGTGTGGATTGCTGATGACTCTCAGTCTATAGTGACCGGAATTGGTTCTATCAAAATCTCTACTACACTTACTCTTCACTCTGTATTGCATGTTCCAAAATTGAAGTGTAATTTATTATCGTGAGTCAATTAGCTAATGATGAACGATGTCGCTAACTTCTTTGCCACTTACCGTATTTTTAGGATCTCGCGACGGGGATGATGATTGGGAGTGCTAAAGAGCTTGATGGTCTTTATTACCTTGATGAAAGCAATAGTCGTAGGATTAAATCTTGCAATAAAGTGTCTCTCCCTAGGAGTAGTGACTTGGAGTTATGGCACAACCGTTTAGGTCACCCAAATTTCAATTACATGTCTCAAATGTTTCCATCTCTTGTTTCCAATAAAATTGCTTCTGATTTTCAATGTGATTCATGTGAAAAGGCCAAACATCATCGTACTTCATTTCCAAAAATCGCACCATGCATCAAAACCGTTTTCCATAATTCATAGTGATCTATGGGGACCATCCCGCACACCAAACCGATCAAAGTCCAAATGGTTCATCACTTTCATTAATGACCATACACGTGTCAGTTGGGTTTACCTGTTGAAAGATAAAACCGAGGTGCATCAAACATTCCTCCACTTCCACAGTATGATCCGAACCCAGTTCCAAACCAATATCCAGATCCTACACACTGATAACGGATCGAATACTTCAATCGTCCCTATCTACCTTCCTATCCGAAAATGGCATCCTTCACAAAAGCACTTGTCCCAATACACCCCAACAAAATGGCATTGCCGAACGAAAGAATCGTCATATTCTTGAAACTGCAAGAGCCATCATGTTTAGTAGTAATGTTCCTAAATATCATTGGGACGATGCTATTCTTACTGCTACATTCCTCATTAATCGAATGCCAAGCCGACCACTGTCTTACAAAACCCTACTTCAGCTCCTGCATCAATACTATAACCTCCCATACCTTGAAAACACCCTACCACTTAGAGTGTTTGGCTGCACATCCTATGTCCACCTCCATCATACCAACAAACTTGACCCTAGAGCCCTTCGTTGTGTCTTTCTTGGCTACTCTAATTCCCAAAAGGGGTACAAGTGTTATGATCCGGTTTCCAAACGCCTTTTTATTACCTGTGATGTCACCTTTCATGAAACTACCCCCTATTATTCCCTGTCTGCAATTCAGGGGGAGAGAGATGGTGAATTCCAGACACCAAAAGATGACCAAACAGTTACAATCTATACACCTATCCAAGAACCGGATGCCTATGATAATCCTGATAATGTGCCAAGTCTAGGGGGAGACACAAACAAGTGGGGTAAGACCTACGTATGACGAAATAAAAAGGGTAATGAGTCACAAGCTATTAGCACTCACCAGAGTCGAACCGAGGGAGTCCGGGAGAAACAAGTGGTAACAAAGAATTCCGACCTTGATCTTCCCATCGCAGTACGGAAAAATCCCAGATCATGCACTCGACATCCCATTGAGCAATTTGTCTCTTATAAAGCCCTTTCATCTAAATACAGGGCATTTGTTTCTCACCTTGATAACCTAAGGGTACCAGACACTATTGATGAGGCCATGGCTATACCTGAGTGGAGGCAAGCTGTCCTGGAAGAGATGGAGGCCCTCAAAAGAAATAAGACATGGGATACAGTAGATCTACCTCAAGGAAAGAAGCCCGTTGGATGCAAATGGGTATTCACCCCAAAGTATAGAGCATATGGAACACTTGAGAAATACAAAGCTAGACTGGTTGCAAAAGGTTTCACTCAAATATATGGGGAAGATTACACAGAAACATTTGCTCCGGTAGCCAAATTGAATACCATCAGAATTCTCTTATCTGTTGCAGTAAACTTAGATTGGGATCTGCACCAACTCGATGTAAAGAATGCCTTCCTCAATGGAGACCTCAAGGAAGAAGTATACATGAAGTTACCTCCAGGGTTCCTAGGAAAAAAGGTTAACCAAGTCTGCAAGCTAAAGAGGTCATTATATGGGTTGAAACAATCTCCACGTGCCTGGTTTGACAGATTCACTCAAGTTCTGAAGAGACATGGGTATACTCAGGGGCAGAGCGACCACACTTTGTTTGTCAAACATCACAAAGGTAAGATGGCTATTTTAGCCGTATATGTTGATGATATAATTCTTCTTTGGAGATGATGAGGTAGAAATTAATCAAATCAAGGCAGTCCTAGCACGAGAATTCCAAATCAAGGATCTTGGAGAAATGAAGTATTTTCTTGGGATGGAAGTAGCTCGATCCAAGAGAGGAATCTATATCTCCCAAAGGAAGTATGTGCTAGACCTCCTAAAAGAACCAGGGATGACAGGTTGTAGACCCAGTGACACACCTATACAGGTTAATAAAGTAGATGAAGAAACAGATCTCGGTAAAGCGGTGGATATAGGGAACTATCAACGGATGGTAGGCAAACTAATATATATGTCGCATACCAGACCAGACATTGCATTTGCAGTAAGTGTTGTCAGCCAGCATTCACATGATCCTAAACAGAAACATTTAAATGAAGTCTACAGGATCCTTCGTTATTTGAAGGGATCTCCAGGACGTGGTTTATTATTTAAGAAAACTGACAAACGGAATGTAGAGTTGTTTACAGATGCTGATTGGGCAGGCGATCAAGATGATAGGAAATCGACATCTGGGTATTCCACATATGTGTGGGGTAACCTGGTCACATGGAGGAGTAAAAAGCAAAGTGTAGTTGCAAGAAGCAAGGTCTTTGAATATTGTGGAATCAGGGTTGTAGCATCGGGAATCGTGGAAGGCATATGGATAAAGCGTGTCCTAGAAGACTTGAGGAAGTGCATAAATCTACCAATCAAGGTCTATTGCGATAATGTGGCTACGATTAATATTGCTCATAACCCGGTTCAACATGATAGAACCAAGCATGTTGAGATAGACAGGCATTTTATAAGGGAAAAAGTTGATGAGGGTATCATTGATCTAAGGTATATACCTTCTAAAGAACAGAATGCAAATATCCTCACTAAAGGATTGCCCAAGGACACATTTGAGTATCTAATTGGCAAGTTGAACTTGATTAACATCTACAGTCCAACTTGAGGGGGAGTGTAGAATCTATTATTATTAGAATATTTTATTAGTCCCATAATTATAGGGATTAACTAAACCTAGAGATTATAGGAAATTCTTGTTAGGATACTAGCTTTCAAATTTCAAATCTAGATCTCTATTTTGTCTATAAATGTAATCGTTCTCTCATGTGAATAAATATAACAATTATTCTCTCATCTGATTCTCTTCAGAAACCACCTCTCTTCTTGATGAAAAATCACCTTCAGATGGTGTGACTGGGAATTCTGTTATTCAACTTCCTGCACAACCTTAATGTGACTTAGACAAGAGTTGTCAAACTGAAGAAGGTTCAAGTTTTCAACATAATACCTTAGAACTGGGCATTGCTATTAACCCATTATTCGAAATACATTGGAGACTTGTCATATTTTTTGTTCAATACCTTAGATTATTTTATTTAGTTGAGTCATGTGACTATATTTTAGTATTTGTTGTAAAAAAAAAAATTACACAATAAAATATTATATTTTTTTTTTTTAAAAAAATATGAAATGTTGACATTTTGGTTAAAATTTATTATTTTATACCGTTGATGAAATCTGTAAACAAAAATAAAGAAATAGATTTGTATTATATTAGGTAATTCTAATTCTCGGAATAAACATAAAATGTGTTAACAAACGTAATTCTGATTCTGGGAGTAAAAATAAAATGAGTTAACAAACGTAATTCTGATTCTCAGAACTCTTCCAAGGCACAGAATCAGAAAAAATTGTTTCATCTTAGAAACAGTGCTGGGGAACAGAATGGTTGCCATGCACACCCTTAATCTAATTAAATTGAGTAAATATATCTTATATTAAAGATATGAGGAGTAACTTTTACATTAATATTAGGATGAGTTCATTTTACTTTAAGCCTTGAACTCGTCCGTTGGCTACTCTAATTTTTTTTCCCCCAAAAAAATCATATTACTTATAAATTATATATATTGAGGACCGGGTTGATATAATATTTAGTCTCTTAAATTTACTCTTATTTTAGATTTGGTCCCTTAAATTTAAAATGGTCCAGGTTTTTATTAAATTACGGGGATTAATATTTTAATCGGAACAGAACTTGAGGAACTAAAATTTATGGTTTGAAATTTGTGGGACCAAAATTAAAATGAGGGTAAACTCAGATGGTTAAATATTGTACTAACCCACACACATATATATCAAAACTTGACAAGACTAGCACTCATTCATTTTAATATATAAAAAAAGATTTGTTGTATAAACAAAGGAAATATGTTTTATAATATTATGAAAAAAGAATAAATTAACAATGTCTTGCATTTAATTTACTGTATATTATTTAATATGATATAAAGTATCCAACTAGACCTTGAATTGCTACAGGAAATTGTGAATGAAAAGGAAGGTAGAGAGAAAGAATGAGCTTTAGGCTAATATATATATATATAAAATGATTCTCTTTTGTCACTTTACCATAAGTAGTGGGGTATAGCATCTTCCAAAAGTCCATCACAAGGCCATGCCAATTCCAACTTTCATATTCATGAATTAGTACTCTGTTTGGAAGCCGAGGAAATACAGTGACGAATTTTCTCTCCTCTAATTGAGATAATTATTGGTTCCTTTATTTGGTCAACTTTAGCAGGGAATTAAATTAAAGAAAATTCTCACCACTTGCTGCTTGAAATTCCAACACCTATCACAATTATTCCGTCTAGATAGCTAGCTATAACCTCTTGTCTTTTCAAGTTTTAATATGACTTATGTAGTAAAAGCTAAGTGAGAATCCTTCTGGGGCTTTATGTCTTTTCTGTTCCGGATCATCAGATTAATTTGTGCTGGTGGTTCATATGCTTTTTTTAGCAAACATACAATTATATAATCATTTTTATAAATTTAATAATTATGGTTTTCATGGAGAGATGTGAGTCTAACACTATGTTTAGGTGCTGGTTTTTGGATGAAACGAAATGGAATATAGCTAGAATCGCTAAAGTGTGGCCCTTTTTAGGAAGAATGTGGCAATATAATGGATGGGTTTGTAGCCTTTCATTAACTACTTCCGGTGCTTAATATATAAGATTCACTTTGTAGTTCAATTTAAACTACAAAGTCAATTTATATGTAGGCTTGTTAGAGCTGTATTGATTGATGTTTTCATAACATTGCTATTACAAAATTAATCCTAACCCTATTAATTAAAACATGGGTATATTCCTTGCACTATCACATGTGATCTCCTTTTTTGGCTAGAGTAAATGCATCCTTCAAATTAATCATGTTCAAGATACAGTCAAATATTAAATATGAGTAACTTTCATAACAAGAATTCGAATCTTAATTTACTATATGTTGTAATGCATTAACTATGTTGGCGTATAACCTGCCCTAATGTGGCTTGGTATGCTTAGGTAGGACTAGGCCTCCCGAGCTAGGAGCTCAATGAACACCTCTAATTAGATGGGACGACCTTGTGAAACTAATAAATAATAATGAAATATTTTGTTTTACTCCATACTTCACTGATCCGTTCCTTTTCATTCTATTAATTATTTCATATCAAACTCACAAATGCATTAATTCTAAATAATATCTTTTTGTGTTTGTTTGAATTGTAGTGGAGTCGAACTCATTATCTGACAAAGTGACAGCAGCGGTCCACGAGCTCAATGGGTATTTATATATATTATTGAAAATAGAAGTAGCTTTTTCCCTTGAAAAAATCAAGTTTGTCATTTATGGTTAAGTAAGAAATATTTGAATATATTTTTCTCCGTAGGAAAAGCCATTTCCAAAATCTTCAGATGGTAGGTCAGAAGTGATACCAAGGGATAAAAAGAAAGACGAAACAATGATGTTATACTATCATCAAGAGATTACACTAGAATAGGCATATTTAAAAGATTATAGTATTTTTTAGAGAAGGGAAAATCATGAGGTTCCAAAGAAGCAAGCTAATCAGTTAAAATTTTATAACAAGTTAACACAGCATGCAATAACAAGTAACAAGTTTTGTAGTACACAAAATGAAAACAAGTTCATGTTACTCATGTGTTGTACGACTTTTTAGTTATTGTATTTATTCTTTGGGATCTCGTAGTGATCTTCCCTCTAAAGAACGCTAACGAGGGAATAAGAAGAGAAGATGCATTTATTTATATAATATTAATGTTTTTAAGATCATTTTTTAGATTTGTCGGTTCGATTGTTGAACAACCAATGAATTGAACCTTAATTTGATTCGAAATAATTCCAAAATCGTTGTGATTGAAAAGCGGCAAAATAAATCTGGATTTTACACAAATGAATAAATAATTAGTACAAATAAATTGTGTTCTAAAAGTAATATATGATTTTCTAGTAAGAGTTATTTTCACTTTTCAGTTTAATAATTTAATGCTCTTTTCCCGCTTAAATATAATACAAAGTTTGTGGTGCAATATTATATTTAGGACAAGAGGTAGTATATTATAAAAAATAGATTTTCTAAATAAAAACTAAAAGAAATGGGAAGTAGGGCTTGCACGCCAAGGGGGAATAATATTTCATCTTTTTAAAAAGGTTGATTGAATGATTCGGATATTAATGGTTACAATTTGTTGGCAAAAGATTCACTCTATAGTCTATACGCTCACAAAATGACATGAAATTGGTCAATCACATCACAGCTATATGCTTTGTGGGGGCCTCAAATCAATCATTAATTTGTAATATATATTTAACCAAATAAACTTTTTCTTCTTACATTTCATTACATCTCTCTCACACACACAATAGTGAAATGTGAAGAAATACATACAAGTCGGTCCCGTGGCGTGCTAAGGACGACAATATATATGGTCTTTGATCTCATTGGCTTTTGCATCAAAAGCCTCACTAACTCATCTTCTTCCTTTGCCACCTTTTTATTTTCATATATATATACATACATGTCTTTTGATCTTGAAATCTTTGAAATACTAAAAGTTTGAAAACTTTAACACACACACACACACATCACATGTATATGAAAAATGTTATCAACAAGGTATTGGGAAAACGATCGACTTTACAATGTTCCCAAACCAATGAATGAATTCATATTAACAAGTTAATCAAGATGGAAATTTTACTTTCTATATGTCGGTTTTCTTGTGTAACCGACGTAGAAAGTGACCTTTTTACTATAAAACGTAGTGCATGGAGAGGTGAAAAAGTCCAACAAGTTAAGCAGCTTGGTTATCCCCAGCTAACAACAACAAATTACCGTCATCAATGTCATCTTATTGTGTGTATATATATATTCCAAAACCTTTCATAGGATTCTGATTCTCTCCCAACATATAGCGTTGGATATATTCATATAAATATGGCCAGGATTTTGTCCCCAGCCAAATATTCATATCCACAAGCTAAGGTGTAAATTAATTAATGATGCAAGGGTTTTAAGTGCTACAACTCTATCTGCAGGTCTCATTATACTGAGTCCTGAGGAGTTCAAAATACAACACACATCTTTTTATAATTAATTAGCCCTAATATTTCGTCAGGGCTTCCAAAAACGCGCGTTTAGGGAATAAAAATGATGATCCAAGGGTTCAAGTATAACAAACAACCATCCTCGGAATAACTTTGTGTCCTAATGTCACCACAAACAACTCTAGGGTTTCACACAAATTTAAGTTAGTGCGGCGCGCGCGTGTGTGAATTAGCTATCAATTCAATAAGACAATTACTTGTTTTTGAAAACCCAGAATTTATCCAACCAATGGATTCTAGTGATCTTTGAAAAATTACAGAAGAAATGAATTTATGGATGCGGGAAATAGTTTATAAAAGGGGAAAAAAAACAAAAAGGACGATCTTTAACAAATCTTTCGGATTTTTTGGTGGTTGAGGATATGGGTATGTTTGGATTGGTGGTGAAAAATTACGTTTATGTAAGTTTGAGACAAAACTTTCTTTCACAAATTTACTTTGCACATTATAAATCACATTGGAAAAATAGTTTATACCGCTAATTCAAATAGGCATATTATGTCAACAAGAAAATAGAATAATATTAGTTCACCAAAAAAAGAGAAAGAATAATATCAACTAATATTTCGAATTTCCATGTGGTGTATGTTTTGACTTTTGAAGAGTCTAATGCACTTTGATATGAATATTCGTCATATACAGATTGTATATAATAATGTGTGTCTGCTCACGCGAGTTATTAAGACTTTGAAGAGCTCACGGTCGACATCAATTGAGAAGATTCATTGGACTTTGTTTTTAGTATTTGATCGCGTGAAACAAATATATGGTTGATGTTAAATGTTTTCATTTTTCCTAAAATCTCAAGACATTATAAGCTTTATGATTTTTTTAGATTTTCTTACTCATAAATGAACTCTCTCGTTGTCTCATATAATTCAAGCTAGACTTGTATTTTTGTTATGATCTACACACTCGATATCAACAATATCTCCCTAAACTATATATGGGTAATATATATAATTCATTCCATATTCACACAAACCTACTTTGCATTATATATTCACATACACGTTCAAGTCAAAAATTATATATTCAGTTATTCACACGTATAAATAATTAAATACACTTAACCATATTGAGCACCTGCTTAGGGTTTCAGGTTTTAATTCATTTTTACCAGAGAGTTTACGCACATATATACATATATCCTTTCTTTTAACCTGAATATACATATATATATCGTTTGACTCATTATATATATATAGTATGTAAGAGTCAAAATCCTGTTGATGCTTTAAACCCATTTTCATGTATATGTCAAGCAATCATCAACTTTATCTTTACTTTGACATGTCGAAGTTATCTCTTATCCTTACTGTAGTCCATAATAATAAGATTAGAAATGATTACTGATGGGCCCCCCATTGAACACTCGCAATTATAACCCTAATTATTACACATTTTTCCCTTCCAACACATATTTTCTAACGGTCAAAATTCAATCCTTCAGGATCATGGTCATACCCCAAGAGATATTTCTTCTTCTTGTTTTGTTTTTGGTTTTGCTTTTCATGCTGAATCGGTTCGAATATATATATATATATATAGAAATAGGAAATTAGGGTTTTTATTTCCTTGATTCCCACACACAATTGCTTTTCTCATCTTATAATAGAACCCTAAAACCGAGGTGATAGTGTATCATTTATTTCATGATTGATGATGTGACCCGATTTATTTTATTTCATTTTAACTCATCGATCTCATGCATGCAAGACGTTCATGTAGTTTATTCTATTAATTATATAATTACGCTAATCCCTTAATTTGATTTAACTTTAAACATATAAGTTTTGAATAATTTAATTAGCTAGGTAACGTATTCGTTAATTGCGTGTTTATCTCACGCCTTTGATTTCTGTTTTTTTTTTAAAAAAAAACTGTTTGACCTTTTTTTTTTCCTTTTACTCTGCGCAGAATGAACAAGTTGGGGAAGGCAACCTTGTTGACAAAACTTGAAGAATGATTAAAAGATGAGTGTAGGCCGATCATATAACATATAAATCTAATTCATCAAAGTGATTATATGATAATTAGATTGTAAACGACATTTTACTAAAAGAAATACTTATTGGTGGTTCAAAAGTTGTATAAGTTCGTAGGTTTGAGCGGTAAGATTGATAATGGGAGGGACACGTAAAAAGATATCAAGGAAAAATGTGTACCTTAACATT
This sequence comes from Acacia melanoxylon, assembly GCA_019022615.1. Taxonomy (NCBI): domain Eukaryota; kingdom Viridiplantae; phylum Streptophyta; class Magnoliopsida; order Fabales; family Fabaceae; genus Acacia; species Acacia melanoxylon. The sequence goes on from JAFJYJ010000055.1 coordinate 3,170,518, forward strand.
CATCAGATTCCTGAATTAAAGTCACTTTTGACTAATTGGGTCCTTAAACCAAATTTTTTTTAAAAATAATTAACCATTTCATACTAATATTGACGACTATTGATCACTGATCTATCTATTTCACATGGTTCAACTAAGCCTTTTTATTTTTCATATATTTTATTTAATTGATCTACAAGCACTTAAGTCTTTATTTTGAAGTCTTGGAAAAGTGCCTCATTCTTGAGAGTCAAGCAACGTTGAAAATATGAAGCTAGATCCATATATAAATTAAAAGGTATCAGTTTGCCTTTTCCCTGATCTTCAGAAGAGAAAAATAAATTATGGTTTAAATTTTTTTATGCAAAATAAAATTTGGTTTCAAGAATAAATTGAATCTATTATGCTCATATTATATGAAGATGATAGAGTAGGATATGAGTCATGAATGCTACGAGACGAGTTGTTATCATGATAAAAATCATAAGATAATTTTGAACTCTTTCTATATCTTGTAAAAAAAAATGCACATAGATATTCTTTTGTTTTAGTTAAAATATTTCTCTCTCTTTTTTATCTTATATATAGATTTCCACATTCGGATTACATTTTATATACAGGAAATTAACATAAAATGACGGATTAAGTGATGGCTTATCAAGTAGATTAGTTAAAATATTTAACCTTTTCTCTTGTAATTTATCCCCATAATATTTCACTCAATTATATGTATACCAAACAGCTGGATAATGCTTCTTCTTTTCTTTTTATGCCAACATCTGGATTATGCTTCTACCTAACCAACATACTATAAGACTAATTGATTCTCAAAGAGTAGGTTTAATTTCGATATGCGAGTCTTGTAGAATAAGACAGTATCGTAGCCGTCTAATTAAGTAATTCGGTCATTTTCAAAGACAACTAATATTAAAACTGAGACGATTCTGATAATTAATTAATCATATAATTATATTTACTCTATTGTTAATGCTCTCTCCAATCACTTAATTTTGCAGATGATAAAGTCTTCGGAAAGATTCAGACACACACACACACACACGTATTACAGGACCTCAAGATTCTCTAAAACTTTTTATGCATGTGTGTCTCTCAGATCTGTCGAATGGCTTCCAATTGAGTAGGAGTAAGACAGGATATGTATTGCACTTTTTATAATAGGAGAAAAATGGAGAGCAGGTCATTCCACAATTGGCAAAGTTCAAATATTTGGGATCATTTATACAAAAAGATGATGAAATTGATTAAGAGTTAACCATAGAATTCAAGCTAGGTGGTTTAAATAGAGAAAAGCTATTGGAGTTATTTGTGATTGAAAAATACCTGTTGTGCTGCTATTCGACCATTAATGCTTTATGGTAGTAAATGTTGGGATGTGAAAGGGCTTCATTAGCACAAAGTGGGGGTAGCTAAGATGTGAATATTAAGATGAATGTGTGATCACATAGAAAAGAGAAGATTTGTAATGAACTTAATTATACAAGAAAGGGTTAACCTATTGAAGAAAGAATGGTAGAGAATCATTTGAGGTAGTTTGGATATGTATAGAGAAGGTCATTGAATGCACTAGTGAGGGGATAAATTAAATTGTTTGAAGCTCAATCAAGAGGGGCAAAGGAAGACCGAAGAGAACGTTCAATAAAATTATTGAACGAGATCTCTTAATTAGCAATCTATGTAGTTGTTTGATCTATGTAGTTGACCTTACCTAGTGAGATAAGTCTTTTTTGTTGTTGTTGTGTCTCTCGTATAATCTTTGGCTATAAGTTCACTTCTTTATCTTCTTTCTTTCTATCTAGACACACATAAACTTGCAACAAATCCCACTCAATTTTTTTTTTCTCTTCGTTCACTTTCCCTCCCTCCCCTCATACCAAATAAGTCCTAAGTGAATTTCCATTGATGGATAGTTCGGATGCAAATTATTAAAGAGGGTATTTTAATAATATCAACAAACATTTATTTACAAATTAATTGACTCAACTAATTTTTTTTTAATCCATAAGGATTGGGGGAGTAATTAGCAGTGTGGTTGACTGAATTAATTCCACTTGGGAAAAATTAATTAATCCAAGTTGAAATGAACACACACACATTATATACATACATACATATATATATATATATATGTGTGTGTGTGTGTATAAAATATGTGTGTGTGTAATGTCCAATGGGATATACTATCCCAAGACCCACCTAATTATTTATATGAACCAATGAGAATTATGTGTGATATATAAATTAAGAAATGTGATTATACAATGCAATGAGAAAGCAATGGAGAGGCACATTGATTAATGATAACATGGCATGGCATTAACAGAGGGGCTAATTGATGTTGTTCCTTCATGGTGGGGCCTCCCTCCCTCCCTTTCTTTGTGTTTACTTTACTACTCTTCATTTTTTTATTATTAATTATTATTATTCAATTCATCTTTTTATTTACCTCTCAAAGCATTTTCCAACCATCGCTCACTATCATTGATTCCTTTCTTTTCCTCTGTTCTTGGGCCCCTCACCCTACCCTCACCTTTCTGCATAGTCATTCAAAAATCAATTTCTTTACTATATGTCAAACAACCCCACTAATTAATTCAAGCCCTTCTCTAGATTTTTGTTGTTGTTGGGTACAAATACACCTAGCTATATATAAAACACACACACAGAAGGTAAAGATAAAGAAAATTTAGATAAAAACAGAAGTAGTAATAATAGAATGAAAAGAGTTCTACATGAAGTCTAAAACAAACTACGTACACATAAAATTAAAGTGAAAGACTTAACAGTTTATAATTTGTGAGAGTAACAAGACATGTATAAGATTTACAAAGGACATGATGGATGAGGAAGCAACAGAATCGAAGAGAGATTGAGACAATAATTGGGTGGGAGGGGAAAGCCATGCGTGTGTGCAAATAAATATAAATGAAGAAGCAAGAGAAGAGAGTTTGGATTATGAAATTAGATATATATATATATGTGTATATATATATATATATGCGGCAACATTGTATGAATAATAATATGACGTCCCTTTAATACTTTTCATTCTATAAATAAAAAAGAAAAGGAAACAGAGTAAGTACAGAGGAGGTGTCATATGACTATATCATATGAGTGTGATAATGTTTATATGTGTTGTGCGTTTAAATATGAAAAGGCACAAAAGGGGAAACATTCTCTCACGCTCACTGACAGGGACAGCCACTCCTTGGATCAAGCAACAAAACAAAGCACCTCTTAACAATACAACACTGTTTCTCGATTTTGTTTTTGTTTTTTCCTTTATATATATATATATATATATATATATTCCCCATCTTTTGTTGGACTGTGCTTCTCCTTTGGTGGGTCCCCACCTCTTTTCTTTTTTGACCATCCCCTCAATTTCTCCTTAAATCCCTCTCTCTCTCCCCCGTCAGCAAATGTTTTCTCAGTTCATACCAACGTATCGTATCTCAGTCTGTCTTTGGACTCATTTTCTTCCTTCTTGTTTCTTTTTCCCTCATCTGTCCCCAGTATTATTAGTTATAAATATTTAAAATTGGGTTAAAGTGAAAATTTATTCCGAACCTTTTTTGTTGGAGAGTAATATTATTTCGAAAGTGCTCAAATACTGTTGCCCTTACCCCTTACGGTTAAAAAAAAAAAGTTAAGGGTTAAGGTTAATTTTTTGATGATATGGGATAAAATTATAAAGTTGTATAATTTTTAAAGTGACATTAAAAATGAAAAAAATTCTAAGATAATATTACTCTTCAACGAAACTTCAAGTAAGTTTATACCTTAACCCTTTTAAATTTGATATAAGTGAAGTAAATACCAGTACTTTATATACAAACATGGGAAAAGAAAAGTTAGATTTCCAAATCCAATTTCCTTATTGCTCATATCAGTTTCTTTACTTTGATATTCTATTCCTTATCACGTTCCCTCCTTTTTTCCATTTTTTAAAAAACACACATAAAAGTAACTTCTTTTCCTAAAGGCCACCCTTCTCCTTTTCCACAACACATTCATTCTCATCATTCTCGCCACCATCACCCACCACTCCCCCCCCTCCTCTTTCTCTCTGCAATATCTTTTCAATTCTATCTCCTTCACAATCCCATACCTCTGTGTGTGTGTGTTGTGTTCTGGTTTTGTTCATGCTTGGCTTTTTTTTTTTTTTTTTCTCTCCATGGAAAAACTCCCACTTCTTCAGATTTTTCCACTTATCTTTCTCATCACCTCTTTTTCTTCCCTCTCACTCACCAACTTACAGCTTCACCATCATCCCTCAAGACTGATGCACAGGCTCTTCTCATGTTCAAGAAGACAATCCAGAAGGACCCTGATAGGGTCTTGTCCACGTGGCAGCTCAGCAGAGATCCTTGTACCTGGTATGGAGTTTCCTGCACAGCAAGACGTGTCACTCAGCTTGATCTTAGTGATAAAAATCTGGTTGGGACTTCTTTCACTGCCTTGTCTTCTTTGGATGTGTTGTCTGTTCTGAATTTGCATTTGAACTCTTTCCCTGTAAATTCCACTTCCTTGCTTGACCTTCCTTATAGTTTGACACAGCTTGATCTGTCCTTCACCGGAGTTTCAGGTTCTCTCCCTGAGAATTTTTTCTCCAAGTGTCCTAATCTTGTTGTTATCAATCTTTCTTACAACAACTTGACAGGTCCTGTGCCTGAAAATTTCCTGTACAATTCAAATAAGCTTCAGTCTCTTGATATATCTTCAAACAATTTGACAGGGTCCATATCAAACTTGAAAATTGAGTGCAATTCCTTGTTGTTTCTTGATCTTTCTGGAAACCATTTATCAGATTCAATCCCATTTTCCTTGTCAAACTGTACCAGCCTTAAGACTTTGAATTTGGCACATAATCTGATTTCAGGGGAAATTCCAAAACCTCTGGGGCAGCTTATAGAGCTAGAGACAATTGATCTTTCTTATAATCAGATCACTGGTTGGATTCCTTTTGAGTTGGGAAATATTTGTGCTAGCCTTAAAGATCTAAGATTTGCTTTCAACAACATTTCGGGTTCGATTCCACCTACTTTTTCATCTTGCTCTAGCCTGCAGTATCTTGACATATCAAACAACAATATGTCAGGGCCATTACCAGATAAAATCTTTCAGAACTTACAATCAATTCAGGAAGTGCATTTGGGAAACAATGCTATCTCAGGACCGTTTCCTTCTTCAATATCATCATGCAAAAATTTGAGGATCTTGGACTTGAGCTCTAACAAAATCTCAGGATTCATTCCTCGAGATATATGTCCCGGGGCTGCTTCACTTGAGCAGATTAGAATGCCAGATAATCTCATCTCAGGAGAAATTCCAGCTGAGCTGTCAAAATGTTCACAGTTGAAGACAATTGATTTTAGTCTGAATTATCTCAATGGCTCAATCCCTCCAGAGCTTGGGCAGCTTGAGAATCTTCAGCAGTTGATAGCATGGTTCAATGGGTTAGAAGGAAAAATCCCACCAGAATTAGGTAAATGCAAGAGTCTGAAGGATCTTATACTGAATAACAATCAGCTAAGTGGTGAGATTCCTGTTGAGTTATTCAATTGCAGCAATCTTGAATGGATTTCACTCACAAGCAATGGACTTACCGGTCAAATACCACGTGCATTCGGGCAGTTGACTCGGTTAGCGGTTTTGCAGCTTGGAAACAACAGCTTGACAGGAGAGATACCAGGAGAACTAGCAAATTGTAGCAGTTTGGTGTGGTTGGACTTAAACAGCAACAAGCTCACTGGAGAGATCCCACCAAGACTTGGCAGGCAGCTTGGAGCGAAATCGTTGTTTGGTATTCTTTCGGGTAACACTTTGGTGTTTGTGAGAAATGTGGGGAATTCATGTAAAGGAGTTGGAGGGTTGTTAGAGTTTTCTGGAATCAGGCCAGAAAGACTTCAGCAGGTGCCAACATTGAGGACATGTGATTTCACCAGATTGTATTCTGGTCCAGTTCTGAGTTATTTCACCAAGTACCAGACTTTGGAGTATCTTGATCTTTCATACAACGAGCTTCGTGGAAGAATCCCCGAAGAATTTGGAGACATGGTAGCCTTACAGGTTCTTGAATTGTCTCACAATCAGTTATCAGGAGAGATCCCTTCATCACTTGGCCAGCTTAAGAATTTAGGTGTCTTTGATGCATCACATAACAGGCTGCAAGGTCATATCCCAGACTCATTCTCAAACCTATCATTTCTGGTGCAGATTGATCTGTCTAACAACGAGTTAACCGGGCAAATCCCGTCTAGAGGACAACTAAGTACACTTCCAGCCAGCCAATATGCAAACAACCCAGGACTTTGTGGCGTTCCACTGACCGAATGTCAGAGCGATAACAGCCAACCAACAGAATATCCACCCCCAGATGACAACAAAGGAAGCCATAGAGGAGCAGCTGGATCATGGGCAAATAGCATTGTCATGGGAGTTCTTATTTCCATCGCTTCTGTGTGTATCTTGATCGTGTGGGCGATTGCAATGCGTGCGAGGAGGAGGGAAGCCGAGGAAGTTAAGATGCTTAGCAGCTTGCAGGCATCTCATGCAGCCACAACATGGAAGATTGACAAGGAGAAAGAACCCTTGAGCATTAATGTGGCAACATTTCAAAGACAACTAAGGAAGCTCAAGTTCTCACAATTGATTGAAGCAACAAATGGCTTCTCAGCAGCTAGCCTCATTGGTTGTGGTGGCTTTGGAGAAGTGTTTAGGGCAACACTAAAGGATGGTTCAAGTGTTGCAATAAAAAAACTCATCCGGTTAAGCTGCCAAGGCGATCGGGAATTCATGGCAGAGATGGAAACCTTGGGGAAGATCAAACATAGAAATCTTGTACCTTTATTGGGATACTGTAAAGTTGGTGAAGAGAGACTTCTTGTTTATGAGTACATGGAATATGGAAGCCTTGAAGAAATGCTTCATGGAAGAACAAAGACACGAGATAGGCGTATTCTGACATGGGAAGAAAGGCAAAAGATTGCAAGAGGTGCTGCAAAAGGACTTTGTTTCCTACATCACAATTGTATCCCACACATAATACACAGAGACATGAAATCAAGCAATGTGTTGCTTGATCATGAAATGGAGGCTAGAGTTTCAGACTTTGGAATGGCAAGACTAATAAGTGCACTTGACACTCATCTAAGTGTTAGCACACTAGCAGGAACACCCGGCTATGTTCCACCGGAGTACTACCAAAGTTTCCGGTGCACTGCGAAGGGTGATGTGTATTCCTTTGGAGTTGTCATGCTGGAACTTCTTTCCGGGAAACGCCCTACTGATAAGGAGGACTTTGGCGACACTAACTTGGTGGGATGGGCGAAAATGAAGGTACGTGAAGGGAAGCAGAGGGAAGTGATAGATCCTGAGTTGCTTTTGGTGACTAAAGGAACAGATGAAGCAGAAGTTAAAGAGGTGAAAGAGATGATAAGGTATTTAGAGATAACACTACAATGTGTTGATGATCTTGCTTCCAGGAGGCCAAACATGTTGCAGGTAGTGGCCATGCTGAGAGAGTTGATGCTGGGATCGGCCGATGGAAGCAGCAACAGTGCTTGAATTATCATATCATTTGTCTATAATTATATGATAAGTGAATGAAGATAATGACTAATGAGGCTTGTAAGATTTTCTCTAAATATTTTCAATTGAGTTTTCTGTTGCCTAGTTTTTCAATCTTTTCTCTCCATTTGTGTATTGAACCAGTTCAACCATTGCAGTAATTAGCTGAGATATAAAAATCAGAATACTAGATTTGTTAAATAAGCCAGTTCAGTTCAAGAAATTTTCTTAGAGGCGTCTATCTAAATATATTGGTCATTTTTTCATGATGGTCTTTTAGCCCTCTCAGTTCATTACTGCACAGGAGACAGAACATCAGAGCCTAACAGATTAAGTTGATGAACTCGGATAGAGACTTGGATTTTTGTTTTCTTAGGAATTGAACACCATATATACGAAAGAACAAATTTTTATGTACAATGAATTTCAAAAAAATTAGCTAGCATAACAATATATTGTATTCTGATTTCTGACAAAAGATCAATTTCTTCTTTTCTTTCTTCTCTCTTCGATTATTTTATTCTATTCTATTGCAGTCTATAGACTGAATCAGAAAGCAACTCATGCATATTGTTTAACTTTTCATATTTGAAATTTGAGAAGAAGGATTCTCCCACCATTGCGATATAAGATTCATCCTGAATACTACACAATTTGTTGTGTTTCTTCTTCCAATAGAGCAGCATTTCAAAGTATTCCGTCACAAGTTTGAATTTTTAACAACAAATTGTTTCATGAATTCACTAAACTCACTAAATGATGATGCAATTCATGAAAATTGTAAACAAATTGGAGAAAATTTGAGAAATGGGAGCAAACTATGTTAATTTAATAATCTCAACGCTCACAAAAGAGTACATCTTGTACAGTAGAAAGAAAGAGTCAGAAAGCTAAATATTTAGGATCCAGTGAAGCGCTTAGAGATAGCCACACATATTTCACAAAGACCCTTCAAAGCCTTATTCAAAGATGTGAACGGAGAATTATGTGTTCTTTTGTAACTAGCTTCACAATCATCAGCGGAACGAGAAGCAACCACAGCCAAATCAGCCAATTCAAAGAAGGTCTCAGAGTTCAAGTCATTGTAAGCAGTTTCAATGGCAGAGACAGCCTTGTAATAATCACTAGCACATCTCTGAAGATTCCTTCGGATTGAAGAATTAGAAGAAGAGGGTTTCTTGAGCAACTTCAGTATGTAATCTCTGGTGGTAGTGGCATTGATGTATGCCAAGCGAAAGGCAATGACGGCGAGGCCATAGCTGTCTGATTCTGGGGTATGTGGATCAGAATAGAGAGATTCAACACAGAATGTGTAGTTTGAAGTTTTAGCACATACCTCGTTTATTAGTTCTGATGCATGATTTGCAAGGGAAGATGAAGCATTCAGAAGGATGAACAGAAGAAAACAGAGGAAGAAGGAGTTGGCCATCTTCATGATGATGCTCTGCTTCTGTGCTTTTGTGATTTGAGGTGAAGAAGATGAAGAAGAAGAAATAAGAGGGTTATGGCTGCTGGGAATGTCATTATTATATAATTATTGGTCATAAATGAGGATAATGGATGGTTTTATGGGAAGTTAAAGCAAGTTACGTTAGAATTTTTAGCATGTCTATCCTGTCTGAAACGTTTCAATCGTTGTTTGCTGAGAGGGTTCTGAGTTGTTTTTATTTTGTTTAAATGCTTGATTGGAAGGAGAAAAAAGGAAAAAGGGTTTGTTTAAATCCTTTCTCGCAAGTCAAGTAAAAACAAACAAAATAAGATAAGGCTACGTTTGGGTTGGCGCGGTATACACATGTTTTTAAGGAGAAACACATGTTTTTAAGGAGAAAGTAAGTTGATGAGAAAATTTTAATCAAATCATTAAATTACGCTTCGCGCCGAGCGACTTTTTGTAATTATTTGTATGGAGGTTTTTAAATGTTGTTTTAATACACGCATTTCCTGTTGTAAATACATGCATTTTCTGTTGTAAATAAGCGGACATACTTTTTAATTATTTGTATGGAAATAAAATCCGCGTTTTTAAAAGTTGTTGTAAATTTTTTGTTGTAAATACATGCATTTTAAATTGTAAATACCATATTTTAAATTTTGTTGCAAATGCAACATTTCCCGTTGTAAATCTATGTTTTTTTTACATTTGTAAATGGCCTCTTTATATTCAAAATCCAGGGTGTTTAAACGTTGTTGTAAATATACGATTTCATTGTTAATACAAATAATTACGTAGTTCTCGGACTGGCGTAATTTGATGATTTCAAGAGACTTTATTGTAATTAATTCCCTTCCTTGGGACCTAAGCGTAATTTTCCCAATTTTGAATTTGGGAAAGACTTCATACAACCAGGTTCTCAAACGTAAAATATATATATATATATATATATATATATATATATATATAAAAAAAAAAAAGCGATTTTTTTTTAAAAAATCTCTTTAAAATTTCATATTAATGACTTTAGAATTTTCAATTTCTCACCGGTTTCCCTTGACCTAGTACCCTAATTGACTTAGTGGCTGGTTTAAGTTTCACAACTTACAAAATAGTTTATCATACAGAAGATACTTCTAATTTAAAGCCACTATTTATGCGAGGAGGGTAAGTCACCGGCCGGTATAAGTTTGATTTGATGGCAGTACACTTAATACAATAACTAGAGTCGGGAAAACTATTTGAGCTTATATTGGCGCTTTTTTTAAGATCACTTCATGACCGGACTTGAAAATTAGAGGAGTTTAATGAAATAAGCCTTGAAGGGCCAGCCCTATAGCCTGTAGGGCCTCGGGCTTAAAAGGGTGCACTACCTAGAGGGCTCTGCCAAATTTCCCTACTACATGCCTTTTAAATTTATTATTATTATTATTTGGATATATAGATTCACATATTATGATAATTTACTAATATATATGTATTTTATATTTGTTATAGAATTATTTATCAATTTAAATACAAATACATAATAACTATACTCTAATTTTATGATTTGATTTTTTATTTATTGCAGATAAAGATTATGTATGTATTCATTATGCGTGAGAAGAAATTCATGATATTCTTATTCATAAACCAGAGCCTACTCAAAGCAAAACACAATCAAATGTTGTTGAAATTTATGATAATGACTTAACATGACGACAATAATAAGTTATCGCATTAACGTCGCTAATGATATGCTTCTTATATTTTATGTGAGTTTATTTGTTAACATAGTTTCTTTTTGATTATGAATTAGTGATCGTCTTATTTGTTGGATAATTCGTGTTGTTTTTTATATTAATGTTGACAATATTTATTTGATAAATTAGAATTTAATTGTTGTAATTTACTAATTATATTTCTTTGAAAAAGAGAGAGGAAAAATAGTTAAAATTTGGAATAGTAATTTCTGGTCTTTGGCCCTAGAGCTGAGAATCAAGGCCTGGCCCTACAAGGTCAGCCCTACGGGGCCGGGGGTAAGGAAAACATTTGTTTTTCAAAGCCCTACCGTAGTACTAGGGTTAGGTCTCGCCTCCCCGGCCCGAAAATTACTATTCCAAATTTTAACTATTTTTCCTTCGATTTTTTTCAAAGAAATATAATTAGTAAATTGCAATCATTAAAGTTCTAAACTATCAAATAAATGTTATCAACATTAATATCTAAACAATATAAATCATTCAACAAATAAACACATTCATTAATTCGTAATAAAAAACAAATAAACACACAGAATATGTTTTTTTTTTTTTTTTTTTCAAAAAATATTAAACAAAGGAATTGCTTTATGTATGCCCACGACAAAATGTCTTTCCCTCTCATAATTTTGTGTGTGTCGCAGATTCCTTTGGTTCATGCATGATTTTACCGATTGTGTAAAAATAATTATACTTATTTTACACAAAATATATTTATAATTTATTACTTATATAATATTGTAATACCAAAGTATGTGTTTATTTAATATGAAAACATCATTTCTTTAAAATTTATAATAACTAAATTATGTATTTTAATACAGAATAATAATAAACATAAAAAAAAAAGTTATAGTTTAAACTAAAAAAATCTAAGTAATTACAAATAAACACATTCATTAAGTGGAAGTCTAAATAATTATTTATTTTATTTTTTTAAAAAAAAGCTACAATTAAACCGGCCTAACAGCCGCCCGAGGCCCCGCAGGTTGGCCCGATTAAGCCCGAGGCCCTACAAGGGCTGGCTCTGCAGGACCAATTTCAAATTTTTGGCCTATTTTTGGCCGAGCCTTTGATGTGTCTAAACGCCCGATTTCCGCCCGATTTCCCGCCTACCCGACCGATGCTTTCGGACCGGGCTTTGAAAAATAGATATTTTTCTTATCCCGGGTCTTGGAGGGCCGGCCCTGTTAAGCTCTGGCCCTTCACGGGCCAACCCTGTAGGGTCGAGCCGATCCTGTAAGGCCGGGCCGACCCTAATTCCTAGCTCTAACAATAACAATGCTCTTTTTTTCCTTGCATCCTAAAAGTAAGACTTTGATTGGATAAATTTTATTCCAAACTCATAAATATAATTTATTTAGTTTTTTTTAATCTATTTAAATTAAATAAAGTTTTATATTAGGAGAAATCAAAGAATAAATAAATAAATAAATGTTCTGTTAATATTAAAATAAGGCATAAAACGACATATAAACAGTAACTTAAACAATGATGGACTCGGAAGACACAAATGAAACACTTTTTTTGCTTTTAATTTCCACATCCATTCCTTTTTTTGGCCTATTTATTTACTTTTAATGTCCCATAGTCTTGCGGAAGATGCTGAAGCTCTTTCAAAAGGTCGTATTTAGCACGAGGCTTATGGTTGTCAAATGAACGTTAATGACATGGAGATTGTTCTGTCTATATTATGAACAATGCTGGCTATCCAGAGATAATAATATTCATCAATACTTGTGCCATTAGGGACAATGCTGAACAAAGGGTATAATGGCAAAGGCTTAATTACTATTTCGTAAATCTCGTTCTATTTAATTGGGAAAAAAAAAAAAAAAAACTTCTGAAGTTCAGTTTATGAAAGACTGAGTTTTACATTTGTTGCTTTGCTGATTGGTTTATGGTTTGTTCCCAACTCATGCCATGAACACTACAGGCATACATGTTACACAACTAAGTCTAACTTTCTCATATTGACAAAAAAGAGTACGTACCAACCACTTGAGACAGAACTTTTTAGAAACCCGAAAGTGCCTAAGTTATATTTGAGATATGTGGATAGGCTAGATATATGGGTGTGCTGCCCAAAAGTTGTTTTCTCTGTATAAGCAGTTGGCAATTGATTATTGTCTCTATTTCAACAGGAGAAACAGAGGAAGAACGTTTGGACACTTTGTCTCTCGTTATATGATATGGCATTCATGTTTGCTTATAGCATGAGGGAGAAAACCCATGCCCATGCCCACAGAAACTATGTTGATGATGTTCCTGAGCAAATTAAGAGTGTTTTGATTTACAGATTGGAACTACACAGCTCAAGAGTGTTTTGATCTACAAAAGCATCCCTCTTTAGTGAAGAACTTTCTATAACAAAATTGAGCTCATTTTACCAAGGTTTTGAAACCTGAACCGGCTGTCAAACCGATCAGGGTACTAGATCAAGGGTTCATAGGTTAGATCGGAGTCAAACTAGAGTTAACCCAAGGCCAAACTAATAAAAAATTGAAGATTTCAGGGTAAATAATATGAAATTCAAAATATATTTTTTTTTTTTAAAAAAAAAAATCGATTAAAAAAACCAACCAGGTTGATGTCTAGACCGGTTTCAAAACATTGCTGATTTTACAGTAAGAGTGAAGTACTTGGATGTTGCCTACAGCATGTAGAACCTTGCAGTATAGAAGAAAATCAAGATAAATTGCACTTTTCTACAATTTAAAAGAGAAGCGGGTCCAGGCATATATCTATTCTTAGGAGAACTATTAGGATGTCTGAAGAAATGAACGTAATCATTAAAAAGTCTTATAATAAATGACACTAGTTTCAGACCATAGGATGGTGACTAAGTGGATTGAACATTAGTTGTTGGATTGTGACAGGGGAATGAAAACGATGGAGGTTTTATCCGTCAGATGTCACAGCCAAGACAATCATCACTTCTGTAACTTGTACAGAACGAAGGACCAAGTTCTAGGCAGCGAAGGCGTTTGAGTTGTAAGAAACTGAGAACCATCAACCTAGATTTTGCGCGTAACTTCGAAGTCCATGTTGTTGGATCCAAAAAGCTTCAGATAAAAAGCGCATAATTCTGAGAAAAAGAGTGCTATAGAGCTATCATATGCACAATTCTTTAATATAGTTCATCTTGAATCATCTCTTTCAACAGATTTTAAAAAACCAAATAGGATACGGGCAAAGCATTGCAGATCATGTCAGTACAAAGATTTCGATTCACTTTAATGATAATAAGGCTGGATACATTTTTCCATGCACATAACAGTTACATAAACTCTTAAAAGGAAATATTACTCGTGTTAGCGCATCCAGAGGATCCTTCCTCCATAAAAAGACAATTGAAACCTCATCTTTCACAAATTAACCCCATGGTAAGGACCAAAAACAAATTGATCATGGATCAATATCACAAGGCCAGGGAATCTCAGCCATAACAGTCCTAAAAGATTGTTAGGAGTTTTGCATGAAAAATGGCGACAATACCAGCTTTTAAATTTTTCCCCATATGGGGGGAGGAGTGTTTCAAACAGAGAAAGGAGGAATTCAACATTTCCATGTTAAGACAAATATTTTAAACAGGTGCATGATCAACCGATTAACAAACAACATGGAATAGTATTGAAGATCCAGAATGCATGTATTGGAAACTAATAACAGACCAACCAAAACCAGGATTCCCCGGATGCAGTTAAATTCCAAAATACTCAAGCCATTGATGCTTTCTTCTCCTCTTCAATTCGTTTCAACTCTGCAAGTCTCTCTGCCCATGCTCTTTCCCTTGCAACAGCTGCCATTTTACGCTCTACTCTTTTAATATTTTTCATCCGTTTAGCCTCTTGCAGCTGACCTTTCCTTTTCTTTCTTTCTGTCTGTGAATGCACCAACACAATCCATTGAGCATAAGATTATCTCGTGGAAAACTACTCTTAACACAAAATCAGACACAAAAAATTTTGCTTGATAGGGGCATATAAAGCCAAAATTTCAATGTCACGCAAATGGTTTTAGAAGTAATCCTGTGCATAAGCCTTTTTATTCGAACTTTGAAGAACCAAAAAAAAAAAAAAAAAAATCAAATATTGCATGGGTCCTGAATAAGTCTTGAGGAAATTACTCCATCCGCCCTAAAAAAAAAATATCTTATAACATTCTCCTCCTGACATTATATAGCTACTTATTGAGGTGGTGAACAAACCCACTTAAGTAAATCAGAGCATTCCCAGCAGCTCATGTAAGACTCAATATCACATAATGAAACCCTCCCCCAGTGCTATCTATTGAGATGGGGGAACCAACCCAATTAAGTACCCCATAAAACATTTTATATTTCTCAACAAGGAACTTTGCGTCCCATACTATTATTATAAGTCCCCATTACCATCCCATGGCAGATGGGGTATATATTATGAGAATGCCCCATTACCATCCTCAAGCTCATGATGAAAATCATGATCAAACAATGGTCTTTAGAACCTTTAGACACATAAATAGGTAACCTCTCTCTAGGATCAAATTGTGTATCCTATGCTGTGGTTTTGGATTTAACGACTTCACACACAAATGGAAAATAATAGACGATTATCAAAATACGATAGTCCTAGTAAAATTTGCACCATCTGCCATGACTCAATAGAGTCGGTTTTGCAAAAGGTTATAAAGAGCAGGAAATGCTAATTTAGGTTTTAGAATTGGAGTAATGGATAAGCAATTTGAGCAAAATAGAGTGTAGGATGAGGTAATCAAGATAGCAGGTGCTTGTTAAGGACAAGGGAAAAATCTTTGCCAACCGCATATGCTTACAAACTCAATACCCCAATAATTGGTCCGCCTGGTACATACCAATATAAAAGCACGGTGCTGTCTCATTCGTTTTTTCTCGTTCCTCCTTTTGACACTCCCTTCATTAGGTCTGTTTGGAAGAATTGGTTCGCCTGGCACATACTGAACCCAAGCATACGGCCCTGCATTATATAATCCTTGACCAATAAGATTTTGAAAACGAAATAGTCGAATGTTAAGTAATAAACTCCTAAATAAAGCAGTAACTCAATCACGCAAACATATAAACATCCTATTTGACAAAATCCTATCTCAGCCTGTTTACCTGAGCTCAAATTAACATGCTCAGTTCATTAAACAAAATATGTTTGATAGTGAAATCAATAGTATAAAACGTGATTCAGCTCAGCATTTGTTGACAGCCCATGAATTTAGAAACCAGTGAGAGGTTTTAGTAAGCACGAAAGATAATACAGAAACCTGGAGGTTTCATGCTGGACCTCTTTCGGCGGGGTTTATCAGAAGGACGTCTTTTAGGGAAGCGAGTGTCTGTCAAGCTATGTAAATGATTCGAAAGAGGAAGCCATTGAGGTCGTCTGGAAAAAGCTGATCCACCGAGTAGAAGGGATGTCGGAGACGCGAAAACTGGAGGAAGTGGTGCCGGAGAAGTTGTACTGAGTCGTGAAATTAGGGTTCTTGAGATAGGTCGAACAATGTTTCTAAGAGCTCCAAAACCCATAACTCTCGCTATTGCATAGAATGTAATTATGCTTCAAATGTCTGCACCAATGGAGCCGGCGATCGAAATTACAGAGCAGAGAACTTTGATGCGTCGTCCAAGAAATGGGAAGAGCAGGGGTGGTTTTTTTTTTTTTTTTTTTTCCGAGGGGTGAAAACTGTACTGCTCTTCTGGTGATCTATGGCCCATGGTTTTAAACTTTTAATTAACCCAAGAAACAGCAATTGATTTCAGGCCTGGTAAATAATTTATATTTGTTGAAAAATAATAGTTAGAAGAGCTCGATTTCTTGTACTTTTATTTTTTATTTGGGTAAAAGAGCTAGAATATATATGTGTTTCCAAAACTTTTTTTAGTAAAAAAAGAAAAAGAAAAAAAAAGGAGTTCGATTTCTTGTACTTTTATTTTTTATTTGGGTAAAAGAGCTAGAATATATAAAACCCGAAGACCATACGCTTTTTTTAGAGCAAAAATACACGTCTGGTTATAAAATAGGTGCAAAAGTCACCCTCTCTGTTATGGAAATATACAAAAATACATTTTATTTTATTTTTTTTTAAAAAATTTATATCTTTTATTTATTTAGATTAAAATTATACTTTTCGAAAATTTTTTTGCACCCAATATCTCAAATTAATTAATTTTCAGTTAAATACATAAATATCATCAGATCCTAAAATTTAATTAATTCGGTACACGGGTGCAAAAAAATTTTCAGAAAGCCACATATAATTTTAATCTAACTAAATAAAAGATATAAAAAAATTTTAAAAAATAAAATAAAACTTACTTGTCCCTCTAATTGAGGGACAGTTGTTATGTGGATACTGTTATCTGATGTTAACTCCGTTATCCAGCCGTTAGCCGTTCTCGTTCTCATGGAACCATGATCATCTGATAATCTGATATTACGTGTTCTGCCTTTGCGTTTTGAACCGGCTTCCAAACTTCTCCACAGCTACATCACCATTGTCCTCCGCTCCAACACCTTCTTCATTTTTTGTCTTTTTACGACCTCTCCTTTGTTTCCTTTTTCTAGGTTCGTCTTCGTCGTCGTGAAAGTAAACGGGACAGAACGAATTCTGCCAATACTCTAGCGCTACACCTCGTCACCTCTACCGAAACCTCGTTCCCAGAGGCATCCGTCTCTGACTTATGCTTTCTGCCGCGTCTTTTCTTGACAATTTCGGACTGGTTATGGCTTTGGGATGGTATAAAATGAAAGTGATATGTGACCCCACACTTGTTAGTCAAGTGACAGAGTTGCCCAAAAAGAGTCATCTGTTGGAGTGAGATAATAATGAGACACAACCTCAGCCTTCCATGTCTGGTTCTTGGATTTCGATAACTGCGCACACAAGGTGTGAGATTGTGTGGGTATGTTGGTACATTCTTTGAGACCAGTCACAGCCAAAGGACGATTCAAAACCAGTAACACAAAAACAATGGCGTGCAACAGAGAAGTGATGGGAATCAGAAATGGGCCTAACAAGAACAAATCCAGGGGCTTATTCATTTTATCAGTTTGTTTGGTGTTTAAAATAAGGATTTGAGTATTGAAAGGGAAGAGGAAGTAATTACCTGAAGATGGTGGAGGCCTGTTATGAAAAGTTGGATACATGATCTTCTCAATTGGCAAGAACAAAAACAGAGCACTTGTTTGGTTAGAAAGAGAAGAGAGGAGAGAGAATGATATGGAAGAAAACGGATCCACATTACATGCTTATAGCTTAGGTGCTTATTATACGCTTTATATTAGAAGTATGAGCATATATTTTTTTATTTTTTTTTTTTTTTTTATATTCTATTTATTTAGATTTAAATTATACGCCGCTTTTCGACGTGTTTTTTGGATCCAATATCTCAAATTAATTAGTTTAATTCCGCATTCGTAAATATTTGCATGTAACACCAAAAGATTATCATAAACTAATTAATTTGAGGATCGAGTCGCGAAAAAAATACGTCAGAAAAAAGATATAATTTAAATCTAAATAAAAAGAATATATAAAAAAATTAAAAAATATGCTCATACCTCTATTAGAGGTATAAGCATATAAAAAGCACATAATCTTATAAGCATGTAATGTGGATTGGGAAGAAAACATGGGAGAGTTAAGA
This sequence comes from Acacia melanoxylon, assembly GCA_019022615.1. Classification (NCBI taxonomy): domain Eukaryota; kingdom Viridiplantae; phylum Streptophyta; class Magnoliopsida; order Fabales; family Fabaceae; genus Acacia; species Acacia melanoxylon. Next base: position 3,188,918 of record JAFJYJ010000055.1, read on the forward strand.
GAAGGAAGGCATGTGAGTGAGAGAGATAAGGTAGCGTATGGTGGGGAGTGTGGGGTCTATATAGAGAGAAAAGGACAGAGGAGAATGAGAAAATTGTCAAGTCACCCTCCAAATCAGCATGGTTAGTCAACATCTTCCTTGTTAACAGTCAACGTTTTCCTGTCCAAAGAGAGTGTGACTTTTACTCCTAAAATGTAACCACATGTGTATTTTTGCTCCAAAAAAAAAACATATGGTGCTGGGCGCTCCAAGGGTAAAGCACATATGTATTTTTGCTCATTTACCCTTTTTATTTTTTATGTTAGAGTATTCAGTTTTCATTACTCTCTTATCTTTAGGAACAAGTGATAAGAGACTTGCTCTCCCTTAACTACATCCTCGGTTCGAGGCGTGGGCAAACAAAATAAATAAATAAAATAAACAACCTTTTATTTACGGCACAAAACGAACTATCGGTTAAAATTAGTTAAAAACAATACATAGATAAAAAATGTCATGTTTTTTCTAAATATATCCATATTTGTAAAAAGAGCATAGGAGAGAGGGAATAAATATGAAATATGAGGGAGAATAAGTATAAAGTATGAGAGAGAATGAGAAATAAATAATTGAATGAAAAACAATTAGTGATTATTAATATAAACGTATGTATTTAATAGGAGTAAAAAAAGAAAATGTAGTTTAAAGTTTGAGACAAAAAAAGTTGTTTATATTAAGAATCCAAGAGAGAAAAAGTTGTTTATAAATAGGACGGGAGAGATATCTCTCATCCTTAATACTCCCTCTGGTTATTAATATAAAACTTATTTGAAGAGTTGATCTGAGTCTTAAATATAAGATTTATTTTTCTTATTTGTCAATCTTTTCTAATTCACCCATAAATCTCTCTCGGAAATAATCAATGAAGAGAGTGAATGAGGGAATTAAAGAAGATTGTTAGAGTATTTTAGAAAATACATGTTATATTAACTACCTTAACCAATGTTCTTTACCTAATCAAATTAGGTAAATACAGTATGTCATATATTAAGGACCAAAAAGGAAATATAAAAGTTAGTTGAATAATTTGGACAAATTAAGAAAGTTAGTTATGTTAGTTTCTAATAAATACTACTATATGTTAGTTTTTATAAGATACTCCTCTAGTCCTTAATATAAGACATATTTGAGGAGTTGATCTTAGTCCTAAATATAAGACATAGTTTTCATATTTTTCAATCTTTTTCTAATTTGCCCATATTGATGCTTCTTCAACAATAATCAAAGATTAGAAGAAATGAGGGAATTAAGAAAAATGACTAAAGTGTTTTAGAAAATATATGTCATGTTAACTAACTCAACTAACTTCCACTACTAAAAAAAGACTTTTAAGACAGGTTGAAATTTGTTTTTTAGACCGGGTTTAGATTCGATCTTGTATCAACTAGTTTTCAAAATCTGTCATTATTATAACCTGGACATACGAGCGGTCTTAAAAGTTACTTTTTCAAATTAGTTGGTTAGATGACCAATGTTAAAAATTTTAAATTTATAATAAAAAAATGCTTACTCTTTAGACTAGGTAATTTTATACCTGGTCTAAAAAATAGACCTTTTTTTTTAAAAAAAAATGTTCGATTTATTTTGTTTCACAGAAGCTTTGTTGGATATTATTATTATATCTAAAAGCTATATTATGCAATATAAATTCTACTCCTTAAAACAAAATTGCAATCAACATAAAAAATAAATAATTAATAACCATGAATCTAAAGCCTTATATTATTAGATAATAGTGAATCTTAATTTCGGCATAAGTTTTTTCAAGAGATACTTTTTTTGCTTGCGTTTTCCCCATCTCCAAAGGAGTTAGATGGTTTTTTAGTGTTGGATTTAGTATATGTAATTTTAGGCCCAGCATGGTAGCATTTGCATGCTGATGACACATGATTTATATTGTGAGCATCCCTACAGTTAAATGCAGCTACCCATGGATTGCCTACTAGATTACTATACTTATGCATTTTGATCCTTTTGAACCTCAAATATGAAATGACTTTGCCCAACCACAGTCTTAGGTGATAAAAGAGGATATTCTTATTTCATGAACTTGAGTATAACAAAGTTAATATATAAGTATGAGAACTGTATTTTATATGTGTGAATATGATTTCGTGGGAAGGTCTTGGTTGATAAGGAAACCAAAGTAAAGGCTAATAATAAAGAAGTAATAATCAACTAGGTGGAAATACTAGTGACGAGGTGAGGATTAATAACTCTAAATTGGAGGATGAAAAACACAGGGTTGGTGATCTAGACTTGGAAGGACAAAATTGTTTACTTAAATGACCTGGCGTTGATTATAATAATTCACTCATTTAAAAGTTTATTTGCCCAATCATCACTGGGTTATCCAGCTCAACGAATTTTTCCTTCCAAGGCTAGATCATTAGCCTCACCTTTTTCATCGTCTAATTTAGATATCATAATTATCAACCTGTCACTTGTAACTCTATTTGGTTGGGTACCTCCTTATTATTGGGTTTCACTTTGATTTCCATCTCAACGAAGATCTCATCACACGACCAAATTCAACATACAAAATAGAATTCTTAAGTTTGTATGTCAACCATGTTAGACTCATCATCATTATATTAAGTAAGATACTCCACATTTATCACCTAAAACTAAGGTAGGCAAGAGCCATATTCTATGTGAAATCTCAAAAGAATCAAAATGCCTAAGATTAGTAAGTTTAGCACTCAATCCAAGGGTGACTGCATTCAACTCTACGGATGACCCATGATACAAACCATGCATCTACAGCTCCCACACGTTGAGGTTAAAATTACAATCGACACTCCCACCCAACACTCAATAATTATCTAAGCCCTTTCAAAGAGGTGACATCCAAACAAACAAAAAAACTTGAAAAGAACAAAGGCATGACAAACAAGATTCAACTAACATATATGTATGCAAATTTTTGTCCATAGAATTCGTAAGTATTGGATTTGTGAAACTTGCCATTATGAGAATGATACAATGTACAATCACAAGTTTCGCAATCCCAACTATGACGAATTCCATGGACAAAAATCGCATATAATTACTACAACAACCAAAAAGATTATACAGCCAACATAAAAAAATGTAAACTTTTATATATCACACAAAGAACATAAAAGAAGGTAACAAACACAAAAGAAATATCACATTTTACATGTGGAAGGAATGGCTTACATGTATCTGCAACCTTAAATTGTGTTCATCTTATCCCCTATTTTTAATTACATAGAGTTACATATTAGATCAGATTATTTAATGTTCTTCACACGTGATATATAATACCCCAGATTATTATTAATAGTAATAACCCTCCCTTTTTTTATAGCCTTGGTGGGCCGAATACTCCTAGTCCTAATTGCCTTAGGAATTTTCAGCTTATGCACTAAGAAAGAGGTTTTAGGTAATAAGTCCATTACTTGTCAACCAAGTCACATTAAATTCACACCTTGATTGATTGATTGAATTTAATATAACCTATTAGTGAGTTGGAAATAGTTAAAGAGCCCAGCTCATAGCTAACCCTAATTTTAAATTATAAATAGAGGTCTAACCTAACCCTAGCTAATGTTTCATACTCCTATTCTCCTCTACTACTTCTTCTATTCTTACTCTGTGTCAAATTATTCTTCTAAGAGGTTAGCAAAGACGGAGCCCAGGTAATCCTAATCCCCAGAACAATAGGAGTTAATTGTTACATGTCAGTCTCAATTTTTTTGTGAAAAACCCTTAAATGTGTCGCTGCATTTGTATATGTGTGTGTGTGTGTGTGTGTGTGTGTGTGTATGTATATATATGTTTTCCTTTTTGGTTAGCGTGAATTGGTTTATAAAAGCAAAACGCCTCACCTTCTTGTATACATATATATTTCTCCTTCTTGATTTGTTTGGTTAATTTTTTTTTTTTTGAAAAACCCTTTACCATTGAATATACCTGTACACTTTGGGTGCCTCGGTTTTCGTGATTGAAAATTATATATCCTTCATTAATATATATAATACTTGTACATCTTTTCCTTTGGGTGCCTCGATTTTTGTGAATGAAACCTATATCCTTTCATTAATATATATATATATATATATCCTTTTCAATTTGTTCAATCTGCACCTGTGTTAAAATATATACATGTACTCTTTTTAAATGGTTTTGCCTTGGGTTTTTGTAATTGGCAAATAGCAGTATATATATATATATATATTCGGTTTGGTTTCCGTAAATTTGAGAAATCCATTTTGTGTGTGATTTAAAATAATTTAATCATGGGAGGATAGCTTTGGGATGGTACCTCCTAAAGTGATGGACACAACCCTTAGGCTTTACGCCACCGATATATTATATGATGTGAACCGATATTATCCATTCTTCTTAAAGTGGTGTCTGGCAGGGTTTCTCGGGACACTAGTAGCAATTTTGGGAAGAGGTGTGCACACTAGGAAGAGATGTTTTATGGCCAATTTGATTATTCGTGACTGGCAGGGTTTCCCGGGTCTAAATAAATTTAAAAAGATAATGAATAATATTTGATGCAATTACCATATGATTATATATATTTGATTTGATTAATATATTTGAGCCATTTAAATTGTGTTTTATTAGGATTACCAGCTTTGCTGATTTTTTGTGTTCATGGGCTGCGATGATCCTTCAGGGGAGCAGATTTTTAATGAAACAGGTTCCAAAGGTTGGGGCTAATAGTGAGAAGTGAGGAAGAACATTCAGTTAATTCTAACTATTTTTTATTCTGTTTATGCTCTGAATAAAACATTATTTATTTAAGTTTTGAATTTATGTCAATGTAATAAGTTAGCCTTGCACTTGTCCCAGTACAAGTGTGGCGGTAACACTTCCCAAATTTGGTTATTTCGAATTTCAGTAATTATTCATGAAAATTATTGCAATTTTATGTTATTATAATTGTTAGAAATTTGGGGGTGTTACATGATAGCTACCAAAAAAAAACTCAACTTAAAGTAGAAAATGAAATAATTTTGACCTCTTCATAAACTATTGACACTCATGAAAATATGTTAACGAGCTACATTGGCCAAAATTATCACTATTTACTTCAAATCCAATGTATTATGTGCATACCATATGTTAACTAGCTACATTGAATTTGAAGCAAGCATGAATATACTGGCCTACCTACACAACCACATATATCGCATATTAGACACTTATCAACTCATGAATATGTAGTATGTTTGGCGCTCATCCAACCTTTATGCTATGTGTGCATGTCTTGTATAGATTTCCATTATAGGTTGAACTTTGTAATTTATGTGGTGGTGTTGGTAGGCCTGAATTAATCACAACCAAATGATTAAGGCATATGCCCCAATCAACACTACCACATATATCACAAGATCACTTGCCATGCAAAATTGAAAAAAGAATTCACAACCAACCAAAGAGAATACCGATCAAGCACACCTTGTATGCCCATTTAGCCTCTTTGCATTGGTAAGAGGATAAAAATCGTAAGCAATAGTGTTTATGCAAAGAAATAAAAGGAGTGAGCATCAGAGTTTCAACAAATAAGGAAAAGGAGTATCCAGAGTTTGTGAAAGACAACGATTAAAACTTCTATCCAAGCAAAGACAACGAAATAGAACACTAACAAACCGCAACAACAAAACATCTATCAAGGGTTTGTGAAAAACAACAATTTTTACCAAACGCTGGAGCAAAATGACAACGACAGAGAGGGAGAGCCCAATAGAAAGGAATATCAAGCCATCTCGATGGTGGAGAGAGAGACATCATGACAGTTGAAGGCAACTGAGAGAAGAAGAGCGCGTGCGTAGGACTAAGAGAGGCTAGAGATGAAAACTAAGCATGAAAGTGAGTGTATATACACTTAGGGCAATATTTTCTAGACCGGCTATCATTAAAGACTAGTGTCAATAACCTTTTCTAGACCAGTTCTCATTAAATATTGGTGTCAATGTGTTAAAAATATTTTTAGTTCATAACGACATCGTCTTCAAATCGTCCGATCTAAAATGTAATTTTTAGAACAACAAATAAAATTTTAGAAACAAGAACTTAATTTAGCTTAAAGGTTGAAACTTTTTCATTAACAACATATTAATAACACAAGATAGATAATGATCATCAACAAAAACTATCAAAAGACATGAATTTTTTCATTAATCATCGCCTAAAGGTGGCAAGATACATGCATATATGAAATCAAAATTACATAAAAAGATTATTTATGATGATGATGATGATCGGTCACAAAATAATAACTACATCAAAATATTATACAATGGGGTTCTGGAAACCCAGACCTTTAAAAGATCATCATCTTTTAGGAGACTCCTCTTGCTTGGTCCAAATGGTCGACAATGTCGTTCAAAACTGCCACTAAATCCTCCAGTCATTCAGAGAAGTAATCTTACCTCACCATGACCTTTAGAATGGTACCCTGGAGGAAAAATATGGCCTCAACGATTTCCTCTAACGTTGGAGGTAGAAGGGGCTACGAAGAGGAACCGCTGGTAACTGCCATAAGAGGAGGAGAGGGGGAACACTGCCTTTTTGATCTTGTCATCAGTGGAAGTGTTGTAGCTCAAACTAAAATGAGAGAAGTATAAAGGAATTTTGAATTTGAACTTAGAAACTAAAGATGCCTTAGTATTTATAAACAAGACTGGTGGTTGGATAGTTCATATGATATTGATAAGACATGATGATAATTGATAGGCGTTGGAAGTTGAAATGTTATGTATTTACTCCAGTCGTATTTGAAATGTGGTCTAAATAATAATTACGAGACTAGATGCACATCTTATCCGGTCTAAATAAAAATATAATGTTTGAAAAATAAATGACATTTAGACCGATAAAAACTTAAACAATGGTTCAAATTAACATATTTAGACCTTGTGTCACTACAACCGGTTTGAATATAACCAAAATTTAATTTACTAATATAAAATATATGTATCCTATCATAAAATTAACTTATCAACCCAGAGATAGAAACAACAACGAAACAATGATACAAGAGATGTGAACAAGATCAAGATCAAGATCAAGACAAAGATTAGAAATAAAAAAAATTCTTAAATAATAATATTTTTTTATGTTACCCCGAAGGCAGCATCAGTACATTGATTTATAAAAAAATATTAATTTACATAATAATAAAAACCCTCAATCTTCCTCCTCATTGCCGGAGTCAGAGGAGGAAGAAGAGGCATAGGAATAGGGATCATCCAACAGATTGTACTCGACGTCATTAGTGTCGAGTAGAAGTTGAGCTTGTTGTTAACAGTGTGGAGCATCACCAAGAGTCTTCCGAGATGTCTGTCGATACGATCCACCCTCACATGGAGGTGTTGCAGAAGCTACTTCATTGAAGGTGGCATAAGAGGTGGTGGAGGCTGTAGAGGAGAAGGAGGAAAAGGAAGACAAACCAAATTAGCTATAACGCGTACCATATTGATATTCAAGAGAAAAGAGGAAGAGGAGCTGAATCTGAAGTAGTTGGGAAGTTTACTTTGGAAGCTGAAGAAACTCTAAAACATTTAACACGGGTATAAAGAAACGACGATATCTAAAAGGATATTTACATTGGATGTATAGGTGTCCAGAGTCCATACTGACAGGAATTTAAAATTTTCCTAATATTTAATACATATTGACACCACATTACCTTACAACCGGACTTAAAAATATTATTTAGACCACTCGAAAGCTCGACCAATGTTAAGTTGTATCAATATTTACAAAAATGTCATCGGCTATACTTTTTAAATTGTCTCTGCCTATAGAGGTTTAGATGCGGCGGTTCTATAGTTTTTTTTTTCTAGTAATGCTCCTTAATCTAATAAAATTAAATAAATATGTCTTATATTAAGGACTAGAGAGAGTACTATCTTTCATTATAATTTATAACTAATAATAAGGACCAAATTATACAAAAGATAAAAGGATAAAAATTGAAACATAAATCTAATAGGAAATTAAGAGTAAGTATCTCAGTCTTAGAGTCACTACTATCCATAGGCTATATCAGTAAGAGTCTTACTTTATTAAAGATTAGTAGTCAAGGAAAATCTCCACAAAATCAGAATTAATCTCCAATAAAAGTTGTACCTTTATTATAAATGTTGGTTCAGACCCCTTCTCTCCCTTTTCCACCCTCTTCTATCAATTTTCTTTTCTAACTATAAGATTATGGATGAAAATAGGTTAGACCCCCTAACACGAGCTTATGACTTAACATATTTAGTAAATAGACTAGGTTTAGGCTCATAACTATTTCCAGGCCTATTTTCATAAGAGCTAACCTATGAGCCTATAGGCCTAACCTATCTAACTTTTTTTTTATAAAAAAAATATACCATTATATAAATATATCTAATAAATATCATCTAAATAATTTTATAAATTTACGAACTCAGCCTTAACCCTAAGTTTCACATCTCATCGTCATTCACACACATTCAAACCTTGCATTCATATCAATCATTCACCTCTACCTCTTTTCTTCGATTGCTCAATGTGACAATGCTAACTCATTCACTAAAGCATAATAATTGCTGAGTTTATTTTAGTGCCAAATGAAGTATTATAATCTTATTAGGATGAGCTTGTCCCTATTTACATGGGAAAAGTAAAAGGTACAATCCAATTTTACCTGATGTTTGTTATGATTGGTTGATTTCAGAAAATATCTCATTAATTAACAGATGCATGGTTGGTTTTTCTTATTCAGACTTGCTCAAACAACCATTGCCTGAAACTATTTAATGTGTGCGATTAATAGGATTAAAATTATAAATTTAGAAGATAAAGTTGAAAGTCTTATATTTAGGAGTTAAAACCAAATTCAATCCTGAGTAGCTTTTATATTAAGGATGACAGGATGGCACCTATATAAATCTTTATTTACCTGCACAATTGACTTCTTCATTAGGACGAAACGCGCTTTAATTTAAAACTCTATTAAACAATGACTTTGATAACAACACAGCCTAATAATAGCCACTCAAGGTGATCATGAACTCGATCCGTTAGAGACTGGGATTTTCGTTCTTAGGAATTGACACTACCTTATATGAATGAATGAACAATGAACGAATCAAAAAGTAACAGACATTCATTTTGTTAAGTTTTCATAATTGAAATTTGACAAGAAGGATATATTCTTCCACCAATGCAATATTAGCTTAATAATTTATCCTTAATACGTACTACACAATTTGCTTAGCATCTTCTTCCATGCACCATTTCAAAGTAATCCATCACGAGCTTGAATAATATAATTTAAAACAACAAATTGCGAATCATGAATTCACTAAAAAATGATTTTATTATTCAATTCTAGAATCGAGAAAACTCTAAACAAAGTTAATCTGAAAGCTCACAACAGAAGAAGAGTACTTGTTGTGCCCTAGAAATAACTAAAACAGTATTAATTAGGATCCACCACCAGTGAGGTGATTAGCGATAACTACACATATTTCACAGATACCCTTCAAATCCTTATTCATAGATGCCAATCCATTGTAAGCAGATTCGCAATCTTGAGCAGAAAGAGAAGCATCGTTAGCCAAATCAGACAATTCATAGACAGTCTCAGAGTTCAAGTCATTGTAACCAGTTGAAATGTCAGAGACAGCCTTGTTATAGTCACCAACACATCTCTGAAGATTCTTTCGTTCTGTAGGATCATTACAAGATGATAGAAGTTTCAAAATGTGGCTTCTGGTGCTAGTGGCATTGATGGATGCTAAACGAAACGCGACAATGGCTAGGCCTAAGTAGCCTGCATCTGCGGTTTGTGGATCAGAATTGAGAGCGTCAACACAGAATGTGAAATTTGAAGTTTGAGAACATATCTCGTTTACTAGTTCTGGTCCATGATCTGCGAGGCAACTTGAAGGACTCAGAAGGATCAACACGAGAAAACAGAAGAAGATAGAGTTGTTCATCTTCCTCTTTTTGTGATTTTAGGTTAAGAAGATGATGAAGAGAAAATAGGAGGGTTTATGACTTTATGGCGGCTGGGAATTTCACCCGACGGTCAGTTATATAAAAGTAGAGGTGGGCCCGTCGAAATTCAAGCCGTACATTTATTTTGAATTCTGCGAAGTATTTAATTAGATTTTTATTGGATCAACTAACAATTTTCATAAATTAATAAACACAGTTAAAGTTAATAAAATTATCCTAAAATTTAATTAATTTTCAATATTACTTATACTAATTGCACTAAACTCTAATATTATATTAATTATTACTCTAACTCATTACCCTTATTAATTATGGGCATACATGGAAAAATAATAATTAATGCACTTTAGAAATAAGCAAGTGTCTTATAAAAATGACTAAATACAATTGCTAGTTGGTGCCTTATAATAAGTATCAGAGGGAGTATTGTTGAAGGTTTTAAGTTAATATATCTATCTTTACTCACATAATAATAATAATAGTAGAGGTAGAAACAGGTTAGGTTAGACTTTAGTTAAGTAGGCCTGAGATTATGACGGAGATCTAAAATTTGAGCCAATGATGGAGATCAAGGTTGTCAAACTCGCGAGTTTAAACAAACTCGTGACAGTGACGTAAACTCGTAAGAGTTTACTTTTATTCTTAAATAGGTATTACTAGTGTATAATTAAATAATTAAAATATAAAAATGACAACAATTTAACTTAAATATATTTTAAATCCAAATAATTGAAATTAAATTTATCAACATTCATCATTTATCATGTTTAATAAAGAAATTTCTATATAAAGTCGATGAGCATTATCAAATCAAAAAGGTTAACACGAGTTTAAGAGTATATTAACACAGTTTTGTAAGTTATAAACATAAACTCGGTGCATAAACTCGTGAGTTTAACCGAGTTTACAACTAGCACGAGTTTACCACTGACTCGACTTGTTTTTGTGAGCTAGAAGCATAAAATAAACTCAGAGAGTTAACTCCCGAGTTTGACAATAATGATGGAAATCCAAAATTTGAACCCAAGTCTAAACTTGTATGTAGGTTTCTTTTTAGATATGAACCTGAACTTTAGGCCTTACAAGTTAAATGAATGTTGATGACATCCTATCAAAAATACTAACGTACTGTATTAAATAGTTTAATTTATTTATCACTGAAAGTTATGATATGGCATATAAATGGGCATTTAACTTGCCATACAACCAACCTTAATTATCGGGGTTGTTTATGTTATAAAAATAATAGAGGTTATTTAATATGAATTAGACTATTTATTCTCCAATCAATTTCTTAAAAGATCACATAGTCTTCTCTTTCTGATTTGTGGTGAAGAAAATGATAGAAGAGATGGAGGGTTAATTGGTGGCTGGGAATTTCATCTCCTACTAAATTAGGATTTTAATTTAGGATAAATTATTAAAATTTTCTGAATTTTTCATTTATGATAAATTAATAAATTATTAAAAATAATATAAAAATAATATTTTTATAAAACATTAAATCTGAACGGTTAAGATTTCAATCCAATAGCTGAGATGAGGAAGATGATGGGAAGAGAAGTGGACCGTAGCCAACCCCAGCGACGGGAGCCTTCAAAAACAATTTTTTAATCGTGATTTTTGGTATACGGGATGAGTATGTAATATGAGTTTTATCTCGATTTACGTGAATAAAAATTTTTAAACCCAAAAGTGTAATTAGTTAGTACTCCCCCTTTAATCTTTATTACAAGTCACCAACTATGGGATCACTTTTTGGGGTTTTAAGAGTACTTATGCACATAAATCGAGACAAAATTCCTTTCACACTTACCTCATATATCGTAGTAAAAAAGACGATTGAAAAATTAATTTTGAATGTTCCAATCGCTATATAATTAACGAGAAAGAAACTCACAAATTAATAAAAACAATTAAAGTCATTAAATTGTTTTAAAAAAATTAAGTAATTTTTAATATTACCCTACTAATTGATCTAAATTCTAATGTCAATTAATTATTATTTTCACAAACTACCCTTATTAATTATGGGCATACATGAAAAAACAATATTTAATGCTTTTTAGAAATAAGTAAGGGTCTAATAAAAAGGACAAAATACACTTATTAGTTAGTTGAAGGAGATCTTCTCTTTATCTTTTTTCTCATTTTTTTTCTCATTGGTTTCATATGGGCCCTTGATTTGGAAAGGGAGAAAAAAAATTGAAATAGTATTATATTGATTAGACGGATGTGATTTAGAGATTATGAGGGATGATGAGAGAAACTCAACCCTTAATTAGTTCATGACTGGATGGAGTATTCAGTTAGAGAGCTAGTGCCGGCTGTAATGTATCTCTATCTATATATACACGTGTTGTACACAGAGTAAAGTAATGCAAAATACTAGTATATTTTTTCAGTTTCATATTTCCTTTCTCTCTCACTCTTTATCTTCTTTTTCTCGTTGATTCATCGAGTTCCTGCATGTTTAGGTAGGCGTTGAGTGAGCGTTGAAGAGGAAAAAAGCTCAGTGGGAAGGATAAGTGGAAAAAAAAGCCCAGTTGAAGATGTTTAGTTTAGCTTTTCTCCCACTGAACATCTCCTAAAAAAGCTCATTATTTTCAGAAGCTAAAGGGCAGGACGTTGACGAACGTTGAGCGTTGGGCATTTATCCGAAGCTGAGCTTCTCACACCTTCTTCTCATTATCCTTGAGCTCGTCTTCTCTTCAATTGTCGCGTTAAAGGACCTAGAGAGCGATGCGATTGCGGTGGTCGTGGAGGCGTTGCTACTGCTATTCAAGATTTATCTCTCTGATGATGACGACGGTGTCCAATGCACCGGGGCACGCGGCCGAAGGTCGTCGTCGGTGATGGCCTTGCAATTGCATATGACTTGGTTGCCGAGTCTTCTCACAGAGGAAGTAAAATGATAATGATTTAAGGTGTTGGAATGAACAGAGGAAGAGGAAGAACTGAAGAAGTCTCTGGAAATAAAATGATGATGATTCAAGAAAGTTTTTTTTTTAGTTAAATTATTACTTAAGGTGTTGGAAGGAACAGAGGAGAAGACTCTGCAAATAAAATGATGATGATGTGGCAAAACATGTGCCACGCACATAGGCTAAAATTGGATCAAATAAATCATGTGTTGATATCACTGACCAATTTTCTTAATAATAATTTAACTTTTTTTTTATCAAATTTAAATTTTTTTCTTTCAATTTTTTACAATATATACATCCATTGTTAGTGCTTGTTTCGCCTGTCCTAGTTGGATCTAATTACCATTCTTGGTCCAGAGCAATGAATATGGCGTTGTAATCGAAGAATAAGTTCCATTTTGTTGATGGCATGATTCAGCCTCCTCTGACGAGCGATCCTCTTGTTCCAATTTAGGAACGTTGCATCACGATGGTAGTGGCGTGGCTTACGCGATCAATTTCCCGACGATAGCTCAGAGTATTCTCTGGATAGACCGTGCTTCAGATATTTGGAAGGATCTTCGAATTCGTTTCTCACAGTGCGATATCTTTCGCATCGCTGACTTACAAGATGAATTACACCCTCTTAAACAACGCGACCTGACTGTAAGTGAGTAGTATACTAAACTCAAAATTATTTGGGATGGGCTGCTTAATCTTCGACCTCCCCCTGTGTGTGACTATGAAAATCGATGCTCTTGCGGTGCTTTTGATAGGATGAATAAGTATCAGCAACAAGATTATGTGATTCGATTTCTGAAAGGTCTTAATGATCGATATTTTACTGTCAAGTCCCAGATTATGATTCTTGATCTTTTATCACCTATCAATCGTGTCTTTTCGCCTGTTTCTCTACAAGAAAGAGAAATGGGAATTACTCAGCTTCCTACCGAGGCTGCTATGCTTCTTGCCAAGACAAGTAAACCTGCTAAATTCAGAATTATGATCGTAATACTAAGCAATGTGCTTATTGTGGCAAGCCACGTCATACTATTGAGACTTGTTATAAGAAGCATGGTCATCCCCTGGTTTTAAGTTTTGCAATTCGGCCACTGTTAATAATGTTTCTCAGAGGTAGAAAATAAAGAGAATCTGGTTCCTTCTTTTTTCGGGTCGGCATCACAGCCTCATAGCATTGCACCACATCTTGGTTTCACAGCCGAGCAAAATCAAAGGTTGCTGCAATTGGTTCAACAAGATCCATCCCCTTCTCCTAACCATGTTGTTAATAATGTTGCATCATGTAACAACGTTTCTTCATCAATTAAGGATTTCTGGATCTTAGATACATGAGCCACTGACTATATATGTTCTACTGCTTCCTTCTTTATATCTCTTAATCCTATTTCTCCTATCTTGGTTAATTTTCCAAATGGATCTTCTGTTGTAGCTGATCGTTCTGGTTCAGTTAGTATTTCTGGTTCCCTTATCATTCATAATGTTCTCTTCATTCCTAATTTTCATTTTCACATTATTTCTGTATCCAAACTTACTCATTTCCTTCCTTGTTTTGCAATTTTTCAGAACAATTTCTGCTTCCTAATGCACCAGACCCAATGGAAGATGATTGGTTTAGCTTAAGAGAGAGAGGGCTTATATTTTCTCCCTCACCAACAGTCTGCACGTTGCCTTGCTTCTTCTGTGGCTCTTCCAGTTGATCCGTCGTCTGTTTCCTCTTTTGATTTGTGGCATTTTAGGTTAGGCCATCTTTCTCCCTTTATTTTAAAGTGTATACAGAAAATACATCCTTATGTTGTTTCCAATAAGTCATTTGATCATTGCGATTCTTGTCATATGGCCAAACAAAAACGATTATCATTTCATATTAGTCATTCACTCTCTAATAAAATCTTTTCCATGTGACATGTTGATATCTTGGGGCCTTATCATCTTGCTTCTGTTCATGGTCACAAGTATTTTTTTAACTGTTGTTGATGAGTGCTCTCGCTATATATGAGTGTTCGCTATATATGAGTGTTCGCGTTTCAGAATAAATCTGAAACACGTCAGGCTTTTCAAAATTTTATTACACTTTCTGAATATCAATTTCAGGCAAAAATTTAAATTATTCAGTCTGATAATGGTGTTGAATTTAATATGGTTGAGTATTTTCCTTCTAAAAGAATCTTGCATCAAACCTCATGTGTAGAGATACATCGTCAATAAAATAGTACCACTCTGGTCCTATTTATAAGTCCAGTTTTAACCAAATCTCATATACCAATGAGAGGTAGTTGACACAATGATTATGTGGGTAAATTTTCAACTTTTCCCTTATTTGTGATTGGATATTTTTCAACTGTTTCTTCTCTTTCTATCTTTATGGGTATAATTAATATGGGTAAAATTGTCACAATCTCATTTATTACATGAAACTAGACTTATAAATAGAACCAATTTTTTTTGGTCAAACTGGACTTATAAATAGGACTAGAGTGGTATTGTTGAGCGCAAGCATCAACATATGCTTAATGTGATCAGGTCCTTACTGTTTCAATCCAATTTGCCTAAAGTTTATTAGGTCAATTTGTACTCACGCATTGAGCGTGTTCTACATTAGTTTTTACTCCATATAATTATGGTTATGAATGAGGATAATTGATTGTTTTATGGGGAATTAAAGCAAGTTACATTAGACCAACAAGTTGATGGTTGAAGTGGCAAGGCGATATCACCCTCGTAAGGAGGAGAACACAAGTTTCAATCCCGGTAAAACACATTTGTTGGGAGATGTGAGAACCTTTTACCCTTTAAGTCTCGAGGGGAAAATCTTTGATATATATATATATATATATAAAGGCAAGTTATGTTAGAATGTTTTACATTTTATCCTGTCTGAAATGTTTCAATCTATCATGGCTTGCAGAGACATTTCTCAGGGTTGAGTTGTGTTCATTTTGCTTACAAAAGATATACTTAAGAAGATGAAAATTGAAGGTGTATACAAAACAGACGGAGAAAGAATAAACCTATAATGATATTTATAGTGACTGTAGTGAAAGAGATTCAATTGTTCCTAAATCAAGTTAAAGGTTTGAAAATTATAAATGCAAACATGCATTTAAATAGGGTCGGTGATTTCTCCTTTTCTATAATTTGTACTACCTTTGCTCCTAATTATAAAACAAAATTTGTAGTATAAATTTACACTACAAACTTTTTCCTATAATTAGGACAATAAAGAATATTATTTTTGTAAAGATGTTGTTCCCCATGAACTAGAGACTCACCTGCACAGCCAATTTGGTAGATAAATAGTAGCTATACACACTATAGTAACAATAATGGATTGTGTGCCTTGTTGCAGAAGAAGAGTAAACAGGCTTCTGTTTCATGAAAAGAAATGAGTTTCTTCTCTTCTTGCCCTTTTCTATGAAACATTTTTTGTTGGAGCTTGTAACCATTAACCATGTATATATGAGAAACCCTGCAGCATTCCATAATGAGCCTCTTTGATTTCTTCTCACGCACACTAATGAATAATTATAGTTGAGGTTGAATTACACCCAATCAGATTGGGAGATTTTCATTCCCAAAATAAAGATCACGGGTCTACTCAGCTGCTAGCTTGTTTCTGTTTTCTATTTTTTTTCCCCACAAAATTGTTTTTTAAAACAAGTTTTGGAAAAAAAATGTTTGTATAGTTGTTAAAAAAAATTACATTTGAAAACTAAAAATATAAAAATATGTTTGAATAAATGGTTCTTCATGCATCAACTAGGGTCTGTTTGGCACAAGGAATTTGGATTGGAGGGAGGAGAGGGAATGGGAAGGAAAACTTTTATGAGTTTGAGTTTAAATAGTAGGAGAGTTTGGGTTATGATATTTATTAAACAGAAGATGTAGGAAATAAAATTAATAAAAAAATTTAAACCCACTTCTCTAAAATTTAAAATTTGGCTCTAAATTTTTTCCCTTCCGCTAACTTTCCCTCCTTCCCCTCCTATGGATTTTTTTTTTTTTTTTTTTTTTTTTTAAAAAGGAAAAGAATTGTTTGATATTGGCACTATTTTTTTTTATAGGGTTAAGGTGCGCAAAAATACACACGTGTCTTTTCTTTAATGAGGAAGCGTCAGTAGTAAGTCTTTTTTAGGTGCAAAAGTGACTATGTAGTTACAAATTAGGTGCAAAAATACCGTTTGATTGTTAAGTTTGACTTTGATCACGGACGATGACGTGGCATTTCAAAGGTGCAAAAATACACATGTGGTTTGTCAACAAGAGCGTCAAACACCAAATTATTATTTTTAAATTTAATAATTTTATTTTAATTACTAGGGTACTAAAAAGATATTCAAGATATCTTGACTTTGTATTGAAAAATTACTTCATGATCTTAAAAAATTATTTTAAGATCTAAAAAAATATTTCAAGGTATTGACCAAATTACTAAAAATATACTTTGAAAATCTTGCCGTATGCAGAAAAAATATTTTATGATCTTGAAAAATTATTTTAGAATCTTAAAAAAATATCTTTGAAGTATATTTTTAGTACCAATCGATCACGAAATTTTTTTCATGATCTTAATATAATTTTTCAAGATCATGAAGTACTTTTTAGTACCAGTTAGTATCCTTTTAGTACCAGTCAATAGCTTGAAATATTTTTTCAAGATCCTAAAATAATTGTTCAAGATTATGATGTATTTTTTATGTACCAATTAGTATCCTGAAAGTACTTTTTAGTACCAGGTCAATACTTGAAATATTTTTTCAAAAGATCGATCAAGATCCTTTTAGTAGGTCAATACCGAAATATTTTTTCAAGATCCTAAAATAATTTTTCAAAATTATGAAGTATCTTTTTGTATCGATCAAGATCCGAAAAGTACTTTTTAGTACCAGTCAATACCTTGAAATATTTGTTCATGATCTTAATATAATTTTTCAAGATCATGAAGTATTTTTTAGTACTAGTTAGTATCCTTTTAGTACCAGTTATTTGTTCATGGTCTTAATATAATTTTTCAAGATCATGAAATATTTTTTAGTACTAGTCAGTATCCTTTTAGTATCAGTGGTAACGTTCTCCATTTTACTTAACAAAATAACTATATATTAGTTTGATCAGTAACTTAATTGTGCTTTAACATTTAACAAAATATCTAAAATAACTCAGAGTATGCATAATGAGCCTTAACGTGGCAATATACAATCATTCAACATAAACAAAAAAAGACAGAAGCACTACTCTTAGCAGAAGTAGCCTAAACTTCCGAGGTCTTTCCTGATAAACCCACACGGGAACTATCACCTGAAAAATGTGGTAACCATCAATCCAACTTATTACGAATACTAATACGTGCTAGTGAGGTG
This sequence comes from Acacia melanoxylon, assembly GCA_019022615.1. Taxonomy (NCBI): domain Eukaryota; kingdom Viridiplantae; phylum Streptophyta; class Magnoliopsida; order Fabales; family Fabaceae; genus Acacia; species Acacia melanoxylon. Next base: position 3,207,219 of record JAFJYJ010000055.1, read on the forward strand.
CCAAGTGGAACAATTTATATAACAAAATATTAAAAATATAATTCGCCAATATCAACATCACAAAATTATGTATCATAAATTAGGTATTACAATTTTTCATTAACACAATTCCCAAGATGCCTCCTACCAATCCAACCAAATCGCCTCATTTCCTCCGACTAGACCCATGGGCTAAGTTACATCCATGTTACTGGTTACTCAAAAGCTCACTGGTCATGTGATGAGGACCGGCCAAAATCTTCAGAGCACATGTTCCAGACCATGAGTCTTTTCCCCTCATTGAACTAGTGGAGTGTCGTAAGCCCTCATTGAACTAGTAGGCAGTCCCTCATTGTACAAGTGAGACAATAGAAAACCAACCATTATGCACCAATGGAGGCCTCACCACGTGGTGGAATAAACTACTCCATTTCTTCCCAAGTCAACCCTTACCATAATTATCACAATAAATAGTTCAACAGAAATTTTTCAAGATTTTCACTTTCATATCATATTTAAATAATTCTCATATACATGTCATAATATCTCAATTCCCAATTTTTATACATATATAAATAGAGATAGGATATTGTCACTACCAATTTTATGTCACTACCAAGTCACTACCATTTTTTTACCCTTAGATTAGAATCTCATCTATCTTTATCATTTCTCTCTCCTATTGAGATTCTGATCTAACGGTGAAAAAATGGTAGTGACTTGGTAGTGACATAAAATTGGTAGTGACAATATCCTATCCCATATAAATATAATGCATATATTTCACAATTCAAATCATACAGTTCCACAAGACAATTTCTATTAAGATATTCATGATCATTTTACAAAATACTCACAAACAACATATTAATAGACATAACAAGTGGAAAGTGGTTACATTTCGCGCCTAAGCTAACTATTATCACTATTCGCTCCTAATCCAAGAGTTCAAACACACGCCTAAAAAATCAATCTACCACAACCAATTTACTAATCATTAATAACTATTCTAAAACTCTACATAAAATTATAACTTATAATTTCATAAAATTAAAAATATACAAATTTATAATAATAAATTTAGAATACTTGAAGTGGGTAAATTAGGAGGGGACCTGAAAAATTAGGGGAATCATTGTAACTGTTAATTCTCATTTCGATCTATTATTTATTAATAACTCCCTTTTCTAATAATAATAATAATATTCATTTATTTTATTTTATTTTATTATTATTATTTTACTATTTATTATTATTATTATTCTACAATTAGTTTAAACTTCCAGAGGTCATTCCAATATTAAGCATATCATCAACACTTTAAATTTAGGAGTTTAAATAAATATTATACCATGAAAATGTGCTTTATTGTGTTACATACATATATATACATTATTTTGTAAATAATAATATTATAAGTGAAATTATATAGGAATGAGTTAGATTAGATCCTATTATTTAGGAGTAAGTTGGATCAGATTCTATCTCTTTTTTTTTTTTGAATTCCGAATTCCCTAGATGCTCTCAATTTGTTATAACAGATTAGTGCACATACTTACAACACATAGGTGACATCAAAATTTTTAGAAACATGATATATCTATATACCCTTACAAAGATAAAAATTTTGCTGTCACCTATATGTTGTAAGTGTGTGTGTGTATATATATATATATAATCTTCCCTGTATAACGTTGAGTTTACATATATAAATATAAACTAGTTTTTTTTTTTTTTTTTTTTTTTTTTTTTTTTTTTTTTTTTTTATCAAAATCCCGATCCCTTTAAATATTCGAAAATGGTTCCCCTGTTAGACATAGGGAACCAAATTGTATTTTGGTTTATACTTTTTTTTTTAGGGAAAAACACTTCTCATATTGTAGGAGAAATGTATTCTCATGTTATACACACATGAAATGGGTGGGACCCATATATATATATAATGAGCATTATATATATATATGTGTGTGGATCCCACCATTTCATGTGTGTAAGAATCTTCTTCTTCTCATGCAATATGAGAAGTTTAAACTCATTTTTTTTAATCCATAATAAAACATTATTTATACACACCAATGAATAGTGGCCGTTTATATGTAATTAACACAGGCCCACAGCACTTAATCTAACCTATCCTATTATACAAAACCGACATGAAGAAACACAGGAAACTATCGTGCAGCATTTGCAGCAGCTTGGAGGGAAAAAGATTCAAAGAACTCACCTTAGGTTCTAAGTTTGCAATGTTTCCTTCTTCCTCCGGCAGTCGACTCACTCTGTTTCCATTTCGTTTCTGTGCAGAAACGAACCATAGCTATTTTTCACATGCAACCGTAATATCACCTCTTAATATTCAAACGCAGATCAAGCTTGCATGTGGATCAACTTCCTTCTCCAACGCACCCTCTAGGTCTCGGTCTCTCGTCTACCTCCAACTTCCTTGCTTTCATCTTTCTTTCCTTGCTCACTCTCGGTTTTCTCTCTAACTCAGACTCTCTCTTTCTCGTTCACTCTGCTTCCTTGTTCTAAAACAGGGCACACACACAGCTCCAATGCTTTCTCCCTCTCTTCCTCTCGATTTCAGCTTTATGTCTCCCACTCTCTGCTGCTCTTTGTGTGTAGATGAGCAGGGATATATATATATAAGGACCAAAGGTTTGGTCTGAGGAAGAAAAACAAACGGTCCGAGAGATTTTCCAGCGTTGGGCTCGAGGGTGATTGCGTTTACTGATATAAGAAGTATGGGTTTACTGTTTTAACTGTTGCGTGTTTAGTTTATCGCCGAAAGGGAGGTACGACGTGATCTTCTCTGCTTTCCGATGACGTGATCAACGTGCTTATGTGGTGTTTATTGGGCTTAATGAATGGAAAGTGTTATGTGGATGTGTGTTTCGGATTTTTGCTGCCGTGGAGGGAGTTTACAAGTTAAATAAAGAGAGGAATGAGAAGGCACGAATTGGGTTCTGTTATTGGGCCAAAGAAAACATAATGGGCTGAAAATAATTGATGAATGAAGGGAGTATTATGGATGTTTGTGTGTGTGCGCGTTGGAAGATGAATGTAAGTGGCGAATGTGAGTTGGCATAGATGGTAAGGGATCTGGGATTAGCTTGGGTGGGTGGGTTGATCCTTCATTGGAATGACTCATTTGGTAAGGCGATCTCGTAAGTCAAGAGTAAGTCTTCATGTACTCGGGGAAATCTTGGCATGTGTGATGTCGAATCCCTCCAAAACCTTTATTTATAAAAAAAAAAGATGAATGTAAGTAGGATGGTGTGTTGGAGTGTTGAGTGGAGATTCATGGGCTTGAGTGCTATGTCAATATATGCGCCTAAGGTTGCGCGTTGAATCATGAGAGGATTTGGACTTTGCATGTATGGTCCAACACATATGGGTTGAATTTGTTAATGGACCACTAAAAATTAATCCACTTGATTTTCTACAAAACTCATAGAAGTATTTGATAATTATTAAAATTAAATTCTTAATTTTATTTAAGGATTTTTTTTCTCAATTAAATTTCTTTTGGCCTTAAATATTAATCCCATAATTCTTAGGCCTAAATTATTCCTTACTTGAATTTATTCTTTTCCCAAATAAATTAAGGGAAAAAATAAACATAAATTTTAAATAATTATACTAATAATTATTTTAGGCCAAATTTCATAATTTAATTCCCTAATTATCTGTCCTTAATTTATGAGGAAAATATGCCTTAAATTCCACTAATTAATTTCATAATTAATTTAGGGCAAATTTCACAATGCAATTTCCTATATAATATTCAAATTTCCAAATCCTCAAAATTTGGGATGTTACACCGATCAATAAATAAATATTTTTTCAAAATCCTAAAATAATTTTTCAAGATTATGATGTATTTTTTTTTTGTACCAGTTAGTATCCTGAAAGTAATTTTTAGTGATCAATAAGACGAAATATTTTTTTCAAAAGATTATCGGTCAAGATCCTTTTAGTACCGGCCAATACCGAAATATTTTTTCAAAATCCTAAAATAATTTTTCAAAATTATGAAGTATTTTTTTGTACCGGTCAATATCATGAAAGTACTTTTTAGTAAAATTCAAGACCCTAAAATATTTTTTTCAAGATCATCAAGTATCCTTTTAATACTAGTCAATACCGAAATATTTTTTTCAAAATTATGAAGTATTTTTTTTGTATCGCCAAGATCATGAAAGTACTTTTTAGTACCAATCAAGACCCGAAATATTTTTTTCAAAAGATCGGTCAAGATCCTTTTAGTATCGGTCAATACCCGAAATATTTTTTCAAGATCCTAAAATAATTTTAATTGAAGTAAAATTATTAATTTTTTTAAAAAATTGGTGTTGGGCGCTCTTCTTCGACAAACCATATGTGTATTTTTGCACCTTTGAAATGCCACTTCATTGTCAGGTTAGCAAAAAAATTCAAACTTAATGGTCGAAGTCAAATTTAACGGTCAAATGGTATTTTTGCACCTAATTTGTAACACACGTGTATACTTTTACACCTAAAAAGAACACTTGCTACCTGGACACTCTCGAGAAAAGCACATGTGTATTTTGCACCTTAACCCTTTTTTATAATTATTTTTTAAGTTGGCGGGCAAAAGTTTTTAACTTAGATGCTCAAAAATTTCCAATTGAGCATCTAAGTTAAAATATTATTTTTTATATAAATTTTTCAAAATATTTTTTAAATTCAAAGTCCTTAAGTATTATTAAGTTAGAAACACAATTATACTAATTATTTTTTATTTATAATTTACATAAAAGAGTAGGGGAGATGGGACCCTCAAGGAAAAATAAACTATTTACATCATACATCCTCAATCTTGATTCTTGACATTAGTTTTTTTTTTTCCCTTTCTTTTTGGTACATGGGAGACCCCACCACCTTGTATCTGAGGGCCTTATTTAGACCTGGCTTTCTTAACTAGGCCAAGTATATGAACAACTAACTGGTCCAAGTTTGAAGAATGAGCATTGTTTAACAGTTATCTCTTCTACAATAAATATATATGATTTCTAAGATTTGAACTTATATTTTGATTTTTGATGGTCAAACCACTTACCATGCATAAGCAATCACTTGTTGATTACAGTTGACATTAGTTGTATATAATACTACTATCACCAAACACGCAATAGACCAAGCCTTGTTGATGATCAAAAGGGGAAAACAATGAAGAAACATGACGTTTCATTGCTAATTATGATGTGTATATCTACATACATAGATACATATATATATTATAATACTTGGAAAGCTATATATTATCTCACCTTGTTTCAACATTGGGTTGTTTCATGAACTTGTTGACAAAAAAAAAAGAAAAGGGAACGACCATCTCATCTCATACAGAGCGCCTAGAAAGTAATTAAATCTGGAATATCAACTTGATTGTGAGGTGGATTGTAAGGTACTAGACTTAATGAATCATCAAGAAAAGGGTTGGTTGATGATATCATACAACTTCCATAATTAAAAGATGCATTAACGTCCACATCAAATACCTCCCATTTCTCAGTGATCACTGTTCCTGAACCTTCCTTTGATACTGATATTGGTACTATGGCCTTCTCTTCGTTTCTGATCTCAACCTGTTGATGACGACCACCACCACATTCTTCATATTTACTCTTCTCGAGATCTCCATTGGCCATTCGCTCCAGAGTTCGAATGTTTTCTTCAGAGATTCGTTCAATTTTAGGGCTCCGAGAGGCATGGACTACCCCAATTTCTCTGCATAACTCAAAGTAACAAGCAAGGTCTTCCCCTTGCATTGCAGCTTTCTGCACAACACGAAGCCCTACACCGGCTTCTATTTTCCCTCCCATGTCATAGATTCTCAAGAGAATTCGAGAAATCTCTGCACACAATTTACGGTACATATCAGAAAGCTCAACAACAACACAATCCATGGCTTCCAGGATTAGGGCCACGCTATACATTCGCAGGCTCTGAGGCCTGATCTCGAGAATTGTATCAATTAGGGATTGCATCTTCTGCAATTTCTCCAGCTCCCGCATCAACGTGTCCTCGATTTCCTTCCTCTGTTTGGTTATCCTCTTTTGGTGCTCAGACGACACAAACGCCGATCTCTGATCCAAATAGGTAAAATAGGAACGAATGAAGGCATTGAAACCCCAAAGCTTATCAGCTCTGGAATGGCGGTCGGTGAAATCGGAGAGATCGAAAGGTAATCTTCCGATTTTTTGCAGGGCAGGGATCTCGCAACAGAAAATTCCGTGCATGAGCATTAAGCCCTTGATAGCGACGGGCCAGCTTCGCGTCTTCTTCATGCGCAAGGAGAGACTGAAAACGAGAGGTTTGAGGTGGAGCGGCGAGGCGGCGAGCCATTGCATGACTCTCTCGACGTTCTTGTAGTCGATATGGTGCTCATCATGGCTGGTGGCTTTGATGACGGCCGTCTCGAGAATAGGGTTACGGAGGATGGTGGGCGGAGCGAACCTGGCGACCCAGATGCTGCTTTTGTCTTTGACAGCTCCTGTGAGCCTTACCCACACCGTCATTGTGCGCAGCCACCACTACCACTTCTTCCCCTGCGTTCCCTCCTCCTCCTCCTCCTCCTTCCATTCTCAGTTCTCTTTTTTATTCTCAACTTCTCCTTCTTTGTCGCGTTACGCTTCATTCAACCAATTAGGTAATTATTGTTGGTGTATAGGAGTAAGTCTGTTTCATAGAAACTAACAAAACTACATTCCAACTAATTACAGTCCCTAACAAATAAATTGCATCCCTTTCATTTTCGTCCAAACAACCAATACCAACCTTGTTTACCCCTTTGCCCCTCTGTGTGCAAAAAGTAAAATTTTCCCCAAATATTGATCATCATTTATTATTTTAAAGAAAAATTAAATTCTTGTTTGTTTATAGATATTAAACAAGTCTCTTAGTTTAGGAGTTGTAAAATTCTTTGCCAATGGAAAAAGAAGAAAAATAATTACTACTGGAAAAAAGAAAGAAACATAAAAAAGAAAAATAAAGGAACGCTAAAGTGAGACAACCATTGAATGAAACGAGGAGACTGAGATGGCGAGGGTTGAGTTTCTCATCATCATTTTCTTATTATCCTTCATAATCTCTAAATCACATCCATCCAATCAAAAATAATACTTTTACTTTTGTTTCATTTTCTCAATCAACGGCTCAAATTAAGCCAATGAGAAAAAATCAGAAAAGAAATATGGAGAGAATCTCGTGCGAAGCTGCGGGCTCCACTCTCTCTCCATTAAATAAAAGGGTGAAGGAGTAAATTTACCAACCAACTATTAAGTAGGGGGCGTTGCAAGACAAAAAACTTTTATGGGACCAAAAAGACCAACAAACAATTAAATTTGTTAAAAATATACAAAACCGTCATATCCCACCTAACCTCCGTTTGGAATGATTGTCACGTGACATTTGAGTTGGTGTGGTTTATTTGAGCTGGAGTATTAATTATTATTGTTTGTCGTTCCCAAAATCTAACCACACATCTCAATCACATCCTCAGGAAACTTCTTCGATTCCCATAGAGAGAGACTCCCAGTATGCTAGAGAGAGAAAGTCTGAATTTTTGCCCCCAACTTGCCCGTTAGGCCCAGATGAACGATTTCACATTTCGGATGGGGTGAAAAGATTGTCAGTTTTTCTCCATTTCTTAGTTTTGTTTGGTTTCTGGGTTGTTTTTGAAAGCCGTAGAGGTTTCAATTCGTTGGGCGATTGTGTTCCTTGTGCTGTTTGGCGTGGTTTTGTGGAATTGTGTTTTTGTAAAAACAAATTAAACGTTGATTATATTTCACTATAAAGATGAGATAATTTTAAACTTACTCGTATTTACAAAATTGTGAAGACAGAAAACATGTAACTGTGAGCGTGTACGAGATGTTGGATTTATTGTACTTGGAAGGGGCTGTATTTAACGGTATCGTTTCTTCTTCCAGAAGTTGCTTCTGCCAAGTACACGCACTCGGTGCTCGTGCTTTTGCAGGTGACCGGCGATGGAAGAAATCTACGGAGCGCCTTTGTCGGCAGACTACTCTGACAAGGCCTTGATGACGCCTGAGAACCTCCTATTTGACGCTGATTACTAGAGTTTTCTCCCCTCCTCCTCCTCCGGTGGCTTCCACGATCGGAATCCGATGTTTGGATCCGATGACCTGCTTTTTGCCATTACCGAAGCTGAGCCGCAGTATGTTGCACCTGAAATTCAACTTGACGACGATGCCTCCACTTCCTCTCTCATCAAAGCTAAAATCGCTTCTCATCCTCACTATCCTCGTCTCCTTCAAGCTTTCATCGATTGTCAGAAGGTGATTTCATAATCTCCAGATCATAAATTACCACAGGAAAAACCCAAGGCCCTTCGATTCACTGTTTTTCCTTCATTTCCATTTCCGAATGCACTTCTCTTAGCTGATTTAATTTCTGAGTTTTTTTTCCCTTCAAGGTTTTCGATGGCTTTTTTTTCTATTTGTCACTTTTTAAATAATTAATTACCAATTTTATTTATTTTCAAAATATTTCCTAATGTCGCCACTCTTTAGTAGATTAAACCAAAGTTTAGTTGGTAAAACGTGGGAAGTTGAATTTTTGAAAGTTTCGTGATTTAGTAGTCATTAACCCGAGTGTGTTAGACTAAATGTCGGTGTGTGTTCCTATTTAATAATAATATTATTAATTAATTTTTTTCTTACTATTTATTATTATTTCTCTACAAGTATTTTAACCTTTAGAGTTTATTTCAACACTTTAAATTAGGAAATTAAATAAATATTAAAAACATAAAAATATATTTTATATCATATATCTATATTTATAAATAATATTAAAAAATGAAATAATATAGGAATGAAATTTAGATTAGATCCTATTATATAAGAGTAAGTTGAATAGATTTTATCTTTTTTGTATTTTGAATTCCCTAAATACAAGGATATATATATACACACACTTACGTGTTTGCAAAACCCTCCTTTTTATTTTTCACAAATCATATAAAATAGCAACGTTTTTTTTAAAATGCTGTAGCTAATCTTATTCAAAGCCCAAACAGCAACTAAAACTTTAAAAATCATCTTACATATACTCACGCATATGACGCAAGTTTCTTTTTTCTCCCTCTTATGCATTTACAAACACATACACACAGTGGCAACAAAATCCTTCTCTTCCTATATATATATATATATATATATATATATATATAAAAGCAGCGTGTGAATATATCTATCCTTTTTTTTTTTTTTTTTTTTTTTTTTTTTTTTTTTCTTTCACACCCGATGATCTGTATATACATATACTCCTAATTTAGAAGCACATCTATCTATAAATTAGTATCACTTCCTCTTCTTCATTGCAACGAGGTACACACACACATGACAACCAAGTTTCCACTCTTTCCTTCCAAAGTGTAACGACAAGCCAACCAGCATGGACCAAAGCATATAGAACAACCCCTGTTTTTCTAATCAAACTCCCATGGCTTATTTTCATGGTTTCACATTCAAAACTCATGTTGGGAATCATGAAAACAAGAAAGAAGAGGGACCCGATGATTACCTTCGTTTCAGGCTTGCTCAACGTGACCTTCGCTGGACACAGTCACCTCTGTTTTCTGCTGGTTTAAACAGAGCGCACCCCCACACAGCTCCAACGTTTTCTCTCTTTCTCCTTCTAGTTTTTCTGTCTCTCACTCTCGGTCTCTCCCTCTCCCTCTCTCTCGGTTAAGGCAACATGAAGATTGGGGGAACGTAGAGCACACGGGTATCTAAATAATGGCTGGTGGTTTGATCCGAGAAGAAATATCCAATGGGTTCTTTTGGTGCTGGGCTTGATGAGATTTGCAGAGATAATGAGAATGGTGCAAGCGCTGGGCTCAAGAAGTAAGGTGTTCCTGTTGCGTGACCGAGGAAGATGTTGAGTAAATTTTAAAAAACTCCTCTGCCACGATTTAGTCGACTAAAAAGTGGGTTCTACTAAATATCGAGTTTTACAAAAAAAAAAACCACCATTTGGATTTGCCTAAAATTTGGACTTTCAAAAAATCAACTTCAAGGCGTTTTCAAAAAATTCAACTTAAACGGTTTAGAGGTAAAGAGCCAAGACGTTGAAAAATATTTTGAAAACAGTGATAAATTGATAATTAATTATTTAAAAAATGACAAAAATGGAAAAAAAAAAAAAGCCCTTCTCGAGGCTGGTCAGCATCATGGTTTCTTTTCTATTTTTTAGTCGTTTTTCAATTCTAGAAATTCTAAAGTCGTCGTCCAGGACCCAAGGTAAGAAAGGACTTCACTATTGAAAGTCTCAAATGCCATGTGGAAATCATTCCAAACGGTGGGATCTGACCGTTTTGTACATTTTTAACAAATTCGTTTTTTTGGTCATATTAAAAGTTTTTTTGTGTCCAATACTTTTGACTTAATAGTTGGTTGGTAAATTTGCCCTTTCACCCTAAATAAAACGACGATTTTGAATCTAGATGAAATCTCAACCATTGAATTTATAATCCAATCTTGACCGTTGCTTGAGTAACCTGTAGAGAAGAGACTCAAACCTCACTATTCGCCGTTTCCATTCGCCGCTCTCAGGATGGTCACCATCGGCGTTTTCAACTGTGAACATCAAGCCTCATCGCCGGCCTCCGTCCCCAACTGAGATTTCTGAATGTTCGGAGGTCTGCATCGTCGGTGTCATAACTGTCGATTTATCCCCCATCTTCGGTTCATCATTCAGAGCTTCGGAGGTTAGCATTTGCAAGCACTCGACAGAGTTTAGCTTATGGCTTTTGGAATCTGAGTTCACCACTCTGTATCGTTCGATCAGGTTTGATTACTGATTGCCGTATGAGAAGATTTAAGCCAATATCGTTCACTCACTTCCACCTGTACGCCACAAGTATCTATCTCTGTTGTTGTGTAACTACAAAGCAGCTTGCTATGTACTATACTGTGAATGGCTGAATTTTTCTGCTCGGAGGGTGACCAATTTTTATCTAATGACAAGAAATTGAGACACTTTCAACCCCTTTATGAATTAATGTTTGGGAAAATCACACTGGGATCCTTTTCACATTCTTCAATTGATGCAAACAGTGGAGCTAATCTTAAGAAAAACACACGTCTTCTTTGTTGTGGTAACACTTGAACATGCTACTGTTTTTTTTTTTTTTTTTTTTTTTTTTTTTCCAGCTTTCGATTCTCTGCTTCCTTTTCATTATCTCATTTCTTTATATCTTTTAAGCAAAGAACTGAGTCTTCTTTTTCATTTCATTTAGAGTTAACTTGATGGATTTCACCAGCTGATTTGATTCCTCATGCTTCCTTAAATGGAGCACAATATATCAGACAATCTCCTCAATACCATACCTTCGCTGCGGAGTCTTCCTGCCAACTTGGATCCTCGCATACTACATGCTCGAGCTATTAAAGCCTCAAAATTTGAGACTTCTTTGTTCAATAACCTCATCGCTCTCTACTCCAAATCCAATCTCTCATCTTACCCTGTTCGTCTCTTCCACCAAATCCCTCGTCCCAACATTGTCTCATGGACCTCTCTCATCTCTGCTTCCTCCAGCACCCTTCTTGCTCTCCACCATTTTGTTTCCATGCTTCGCCATCCTACTCTTCCTAACCAACGCACTTTGGCTTCCCTCTTTAAAACTTGTGCTTCATTGTCTTGCCTACCCTTTGGCCTTAGTCTCCATTGTCTCTCTATCAAGCTCTGTTTGTCTGAAGAGCCCTTTGCGGGGTCTGCTCTCATCAACTTCTACTCAAAATGCCGCTTGCCCGATGAAGCACGCAAGGTGTTTGATGAAATTCCCCACAAAGACAATGTTTGCTATTCTGCTATCATTGTGGGTCTTGCTCAGAATTCACGATGTTTAGATTCACTGTCGGTCTTTGCTGGGATGAGATCTTGTGATGTTGCTTCTAGTATGTACAGCATTTCCGGTGCTCTTCGCGCAGCTGCAGAGTTGGCAGCATTAGAGCAGTGCAAGATAATACATGCACATGCAGTTGTTACGGCATTCGATTCGCATGTGGTCGTTGGCAGTGCCCTTATTGATGGTTATAGTAAAGCTGGTATTGTTGAAGATGCCCGACGGGTTTTTTATGATAACTTGCCTAATATGAACATCATATGCTGGAATGCGTTGATGGCAGGTTATGCACAACAAGGAGATCGTGATTCAACAGTTGAGCTTTTCAATTTAATGGAAGCTGAAGGACTTATTCCAGATGAATATAGTTTTCTAGCATTACTCACATCACTTTTAAATGCTGGAATGTATGTTGAGACTGAGGACTGGCTGAAAAGGATGAAAGAAGACTATAGTTTGGAACCGACATTGGAGCATTATACATGTTTGGTGGGTGCAATGGGTCGTGCGGGGCAATTGGAACAAGCAGAGAGAATAGCACTGGCAATGCCATTTAAAGCAGATGCTGCCGTGTGGCGAGCTTTGCTATCGGCTTGTGCTATTCATGGTGCAACTGACAAAGCTTGGTCTATGGCTACAAGGTTATTGGAGATTGAACCGCACGATGACACGGCTTATATTATTTTAGCAAATGTGTTGTCAGCAGCAGGAAGGTGGGATGATGTAGCAAAAGTGAGAGGGAGTATGAAAGATGGAAGGGTGAAGAAAAGAGGAGGGAGGAGTTGGATTGAAGTCCAAGGAAAAGTTCATGTGTTTGTGGCTGGAGAATGGAAGCATGAGAGATCTGTCGAAATTTATCGTAAGTTGGTAGAGCTTATGGAAGAGATCACAAAATTAGGATATGTGCCTGTTTGGGATGAAATGTTGCATAATGTTGGAGAAGAAAACAAGAAGAAAGCTCTTTGGTGTCACAGTGAGAAGTTGGCTGTTGCATTTGGAGTGTTGAGTGGAAGTGCACCACCAGGGAAGCCATTGAGGATTGTGAAGAATTTGAGGATTTGCAAGGATTGCCATGAGGCTTTTAAGTACATGACAAGAGTGTTAGAAAGGGACATAATTGTGAGGGATGTGAACAGATACCATAGATTTTTTAATGGTGAATGTACTTGTGGTGACATATGGTAGCACATATTAGTGATTGCAAACTAGCATAGAATAGCCTAATAGCAATTTTTCCTCAAAGCGGGAGCACATAGGGTGCTTCTCCCTTATATGCTCCTTACATGCTCATCCTTCTAATTAGAGGGGTGAGGTATTTATATATATATATATATATATTTCATTTATTTAGATTTAAATTATATGCTACTTTTTGGGATGCAGACGTGATCTTAAATTAATTAGTTTATAGGATCTTTTGGTGTTACATGACAAACATTTCTAAATGCAGACTGAAAACTAATTAATATGAGATACTGGGTGTAAAAAACATCCAAGAAAGTAAAGATATAATTTAAATCTAAATGAATACAATATAAAAAATAAGTGTTCATCCCTCTGATAGAGGGAAATAAGGTGCTCATGCACCTAATGTGAACCCGTAATTAGAATTCTAGAGGGAAAAAAAAAAGCATGACAGAATTAAAAAATTTCTTGCATCACCTCTCTTGAATACATGATACATTACTGCAAAAGATATCAAAATACATAAAAACAACGGCCCCGAGACATCCAAATGACTAGATGTTCTGAAGTCGACAAGTAATGTTAAAAAGCGCAAGCCAGCTCAGTTTATCAGTTTTGATACAGGTCAAATGCATGAGAATGGTTGTATCCCAGAAGCATGACCGTTCTAAAACACGTAATCAAGGTTGCACAGCCTCCAAAAGTTTCTCATACACCTGCCTAGCAGTCAAATCCTCCACCTGAAGAACAGTGATAAATTTAGCTCACTTATCACTTGTTTAAAACGTATGAATTCATATCCCTCGTGTAAGGGACTCACATAACAAAGCCTTGTTCAAAACAAATACTATTAGAGCCCCTCACTTGAGAGGATTCGGATTCCGTGTTAAATACGATTGCTTGAGAACTAGCATTAACGAAAAAGAAAATTTGTCTGCAAATTTACATGATGAGTTCGTTTGAATGAAGACGCTTATTTAACTCACCACGAGAAGCTTTGACTTGTTGTTCCATCCTCTCTGAAGAGTCATCTGACTCAACCTTAAGCCGAGCACCTGTAGACAAAATATATATTCTTCAATCCAAAGCAATAACAAAGCAGAGACAAGGAAAGAGTAGAAAACAAAGAGCAAATAAATAATTTACTTTGCCCATAAATTCTAAAAGTTCATTGTTAGCTTCTCCACGTGCTGCAGGTGCTGCCACAGTGACTCGAACATCATCAGCGTTTACTCCTGACAAACATGGTAGAATGATTTTAATTCGCATGAATTGTCTTGATCTTACTAGCAACTAATTAATAAAACAGATTCATACTTGGCCTCAAATAATAAAGAGAAAATTGAACCAAATGATTAAAAAAAAGGTTACTTGTGATCGCTGATCGTTGTGCACGATCTTCAACTTCTATAGCTATTTGCACAAGCCCTCCTTCTAGTTGGGATATGCACGGTGGCACTGGCGCATCCTAGAGAAAACATGTCACAGAAAATATTATAGCCAGAAGCTCTAAAAGATCAAATTCACAATATATCGTCTGAATGCAATCACCTGCAAATATACAATTTCCACAATACATAACCAAATAGTAAATATTATACCTAAATGAGGCAATGATGCAAGAAAATGTACAGGAATTGAATAGATTCAAAGCCTTGAGCCTGGTAGCTCTATAGCATTGTACATATTAATAAAATGTTCTTTGATAAAATTTCGAAATAAAAAGCCAGTGACAGCAGAATGTATTTACAGCGAGCGTTCTATCACCTGTGGATTGGTTTCAGCCGCAACAGTACTGAGTGCACCATCAACCACATAAACAAAAGATGCACTCTCCAGATCTTCTTCTGGACGATAGCAGACAAAAAGACCACAACCCAGACAATTCATCCGAAATTGTTTCTCCAGCTTCCCTTCACCACTGTAAAGGAAAGATGGAGCATATCAGAATATCTGCAGCAAGTTCCTCAAAACCAGTATAAGACAGTCAAAGGATTTTAGTATAAAACAAATATGGGAATAAAGAGAATTAGATACAAGGCAGATGGCTGATGCAATTCCAATGCAATGAAAAGTATAAAGTACAAACCAAAACATAGGGATTGTGTTTGCTTAATTACTGTGAGAGATTAAACTAAAACTATTAAAAGACCTAAATATTGGGTAATTATTGCCATCCTCATTCATAAATTAGCCACTCACCTTGAACAAAATAAATTGAAATTTTAATTTCAAATTTAATAAAAAGCAATCACCAATTAAACTTGACATTTCTTAAATTTAATAGAAATCTAGCCTTCCCAAGCTTTGGAAAGAATTTGTGATGCAAAAGGTTCATAAACTTGTCAAATGATCAATACCGTTTTAAGAGAACTTTTCCTGCCTCATTTATGTTCAATCTGGCAAGATGTTTCTTCTTGTCCAATACATAAGCTTTGTCGGTCTTCCTTTTTGGCATTTTCTGCAATTGGGTATCTTATAACAAATATGCTTCAGAATAAGAACTTATCTAGATTATATAAGAGTTCCACCATAAGAAGGTTATAAAAAAATCAGAAACATGAAAAACATGAAATGCATGTAATTGTCTAAAACTTTCAATTCCCAAACTTTGACTTAGTTTTTAAGGAAAGAAAAAGACTGAGTTATGACCAGGGTGTTAGGATAAAAGATAATGGCTCTTCCACAAGTTTGAGGACATAAGTAAATAGTCAATTTAATTCCAATTTGCTTTAACACTTCAAGGGGAAGCGGTTTTCATTTTTCCCATTTAAAGTATACCATATTAAGAAACCCCTTTTTTCCCCATTTCAGACTCTAATTGCTGATAACAGGCAGGAGAGAAGGTTTTATTATATGAACAGTCAGGTTTGTGTTTGAGTGATGAGACACCTGCTAATATTTTAGCCCATTGAGATGCTTACATTTTATGATTGCTGTTGGTTCTCCCTCCCCCCCCACCACACACACACACACACAAATCTGTTATCTAACAATACTGCCATGGAGAAAAACGTTTGGGGAAAAATCAGGCATTGGAAGATAGAGAAGCATGCAAAAGTTGCACTTTACCATCCTAAGACTTCATAGATTGGAATGTCCACCTCTGTCTTCCTCTACTTTGTACTTAATTCAAGTATAGGATATTTGAGTGTATATCTCTGATACTTACCAAGCCCCAACCATCGATATAAGGATTAAAAAAGAATGCTATTATTAATTAGTAATTAACTAACTCAAAAAGGGGAAAGTGCAAATAATTCATCTTGTAAATAGCAGCAACCTCATGATATCTTGAGCAAAAACCCAGAATCCTGAACTAAAAGCCACATAGTACTGAGTAAAAATTTGTCTGTTTAGCAAGATAAGATACACTATGTCAATTCACTAGCCCAGTGGAATTATTAATTAACCTTACCTAGAGCACCTACATAAATTGGGCATTGAATTCTTTGAATTAAATGTGTTTTAGATTTTGGAAGGCCAGAGGGGAGCTTGAACATGAATGACATCATATTAAAATATTTGCAATTAGAAATGTTGTACAGTGCCTTTGATAGTATGGACGCAAGATTATAACTATACCACTTAAATGGTGAAATACTGAAAGTCGCAAACAAAGCTTTGGGATAACCTGTTATGAGAACATGAGATCCACAGTGCTTGCAGTAATAGACAAAGAGATCAGAGTCTGGCCCCTCTGGAGCTGCATCCTCACTTGAGTATGTATGTGTTGTCCTCTTTGGCATTTCTTTAACTCCTCCTCCTCGCTCCTCACTCTTCTCTCCTTAAGTTGAAGCAGGTCTTTTAAGCGCTCTCTTCAAGACTCAAGTTGTCTTTCCTTTCAATACAGGAATCTTCACAACCAAAAGTACTTTTTAAAGTTTTAAACTTAGGGAAAAAAATCCAAACTTCACGAAAGCATTAAGTCTATAAATCATATAATATATATCAGGAAGTTATACACACTGAAATCGCAAAATTGGCGTGTTGCATTTGTGTTATAAAAGCGGGCTGAAAAGACGGATTTGTGGCATTTCCATAGTTTCAAATTTCTTCATTTTCCTTTAAATTCAGTTCTGCACACCCTCCTTGAGTGGCAAGAACTTAAGCAACAACTGAAGTGTATGAAAAATGAGAGCCATTCCTTTATATGGAGCAAAAATTGCTAAGACATCAAACCACAGGCATGGAAAACAAATACTAGAGATATATCTTCAGTGAAAAACTCGAAATCCTCATCCAAAAGTCATGCCCATCCACACAACAATTAAGTAAACGAAAAATACAAAGAAAATGTAAAAACCTTTTGCCCGCCAACTGAAAATGAAGAAAGGAAATGAATAAAATAAGAAATACAAGGTGTGGAACCAAGATTCCGCTTACCAGAAGAAATAAGACAGAGGCAGATCGGATCTGGCGCACGGCTGGCCGGAGGGGAAGGCAGGGTGGATCGGGTCGTCACAGGTTCGGGGCTGTACGAAGGATGCTAACGGAAAAACTGTGCCCGATCCGCCTTTTCCCAGTCACTATATTTTTTCCCCCAAAAAAATCTGGAATAACATTTTTTCATGTTAAAAAACCAGAAAGAAAAACAACGAAAAAATACCACTTAACTTTAACATCTTACAAGACTAATAAAGTAATTGACAACATGTTTTATTATGAAATCACATATTTAAGATTTTAAAATTTAAATAACATTTTCTTAGCATTTTCCCAAAAAAGAATTAGATGATTCATCTCCATAATTTTATTTGATTTTTAATTTAAATTTTATTTTTAAATAATAAATTTTAGATTATAAAATTTTATATTTAATTTCTTTTTATTTCAAATAATTTTAAATTTATTTCTTCTTGTTATATGTTTGTTGATACTAGATCTCTATGTAAGGGCGGACCCAAATAGTGGATTGGGGGTAAGTGTTCACCATTGAATTGGGGAATTGAGGAATTTTTTTTCTTTCTTTTTGTAACATCCCATTTTCAAAAGCAGTATAATTTTTTTTTTCATCAGAGTCGAGCATCAGAGCGTAAGAGTAACTGATACATATATTCAAAGTGCGTAAGCCCGGGCGATTGACATGTGCGGTCCAGGTGACCGAGAGTATTCAAAGTAAATAACGAAGAAGTCTTCACCGAGTCCTATGCGTCTTTTTGCCTTTCTCCTCGGCCGGTGCTCTTGAACCCGATGTTATGTTAAGAAAGGCGAGGTTAATCTATCAACCCAGAAGTAGCAGTACGACCTCATATTTACATATACAAGACATAAGCACAACAAATGAATCATTCCTAAATGAACCGCTCCGCCGAATGCGGATATATACCGCTCCCAAATAATCGAATATACCGCTCCTAGCGAATGCGATGTATCGCTCCCGGTAGCATTTACATATGTTCGTTATCCTCTAACACCACTATGCACTCAAATAACACACCACCAATACGCATACAACACACATATCACATATACGCATACCATAAATATCGAGTTAGTGTTAAAGACGCGAACGTACCTTCGTTGACGAAAAACAAAGACGTTTGACTTTAAAAACTAAGTACTTTTGACAAAAAACGGTATGATAGCGGTATTTACGGCGGTTCGTGATTACGGATATCCTATAAGGATAATATCACATTTATCAACTTTTAGCATTATAACGGCATTTTAGGTACAAATTACCATTTTGCCCCTCGAACCCCTGTCAGCAGAATTTCGGAGAGCTTCGCTATTTTAACTCTATCTCTATTAATTTTGACATATCTCTTCCCCAATAATATTTTCGAAATAATACCATATTTACCCCTAAATATGATATCTAGACTATCTTGAAAAATTAAAGATAAATTTAGCATTCCTACTATAACTACTGAAAGAACTACCAAAGCTTAAGACCAGGGACGAAGAACTTACCCAGGACTTCGCTACACTTTCTCCGGGCTCCTCCTTCTCTCTAACCTCTCTAGGATTCAAAATTTGGTGTGAGAATTATGAAGAAGGTTGAAGCCATTTATAGAGAAAAATATGCACTATTCATGACTTTATCATATGAATTCTAGCCATTGGATCTTGACTTGATGAAATGGCACAATCTTGGCCCTTGGAAGCACCTAGCCGAACTCCTTGGCACAAAAGTCAAGGAATTGATGTCATGCATGATGTCATCGATGTCATGCATGATGTCATCTTCACCGATGACGATAAAGTTAGGTTCGGTGTCCAATCGCGTAATCTTGATTTAATCCCAAAAATCCAGAAGAGACAGTGTTGAAGACATATTCTTCTTCTTTACAACTACTTGGGTTAACTAAATTTTTGATCTCATTAAGGGTATTCCGTTGTCCGCCGAACATTTTCGGACAAACGCTAATGTGATTCGGAAATGAATTCTAAGAAGACCATCTTACGGACAAAAATCCATTGATTCATAATATGTCTAGACCTAAGAAACCTAATCTACGGTTTGTCACAACTAATTTGTTTTCTACGGGTTCTCATTTACACTATCGCCTTCTTCTTATTTATCCCGTATCTTAATGACGATTCATTTGGTTTCGAAATGACTTACGAGATAGTCCACTCGAGGTAGAAATCATTTTGGTTTATAAAAAGTTCGGATGACATAAAGTTAAATCCCTATATTTTGGTGTATGATTTAATTTATATCCATTCTCAAACGTCATTGTTCTTTCTTTCTGAGAATATAATATTATTCTAATTTAAATATCTAGATATTATTTAAAATATCCACAACCTTTTTCACATTATACTTAATTAATTTCATTATTATTTTAATTAATAATTTCGGCCCCCACCCCCTTTTAATTAATTATTTAATTATTCATTAATTAATTCACTAATAACTTAATTATCTTATATTATCTCATAATTACCTAATTAGCCACCTACTAATTGTTGACAATTTTATTAATTAGGATAAATTATTATCTCACAACTATTTTAATTACATTGGTATTTTATATCCCATGTAAAATATTAAAAATCATGGGGCCAAAAAGGGCTCATTAAAATAATATTAAATTTTCCCTTTATTATTTCCAAGAAAATAATTTATTAAATTGCTAAAATTAAGGACAATACTTGCCATAATTTTTAATATTTATTTCACTGCCTTTTAAGATTTATCATAATATTTTCGGTCATTTTATGCCTCATAAATGCATTTTAGGGATTTTTAGCTCTTTAATCACCCTAATTTCAATAGAGATTACCTTAGAAAATAAAGTATTTATTACACTAGTTTCGAGACCACATATTCACCTATTTCCAATAGGTATTATTTATCGAAATATGATACTAATCATAAATACGATTTTTAGGGTATTACATGTTTAAATTAAGACATGTTTGAATGATTGAACACTCTTAATACATCAAGATTACACTTTGTAATTCGATGAGGGATGAATGGTTGAATGATTTTTTAGTGCCTTATATTGAAAAAGAGGTATTTGATAACATTGATAATAAGACAATTACGATGAAATTCCAAAAAAATAAGGCCTAAAAGGATGACATTGTAATTAGGGAAAATCACATATAAATACCATCTGAATTTGCAAAACCCCAAATGTCTGTTGAATTTGTTAAAGGACTTAAAGGTACTAAGGACCATATGGAGACTTACAAATTTGAGTGAATTAATTACCCTTTTGCCCTTAGTTTTAAATAAATTAAAAATAAAATAAAAATGACACTTGCTTTAAAAGCCGTAAGGCAATGGGTTTTTTCTTTTTTTTTTTTGGTGGGGAGGGATAGGGTTTTATTTATTTATTTATTTTAAAAAAGATCCATTGAAAGTGAGGGAGGTGGGGTTCGAACCCCCCACCCCCTACACCTCCATGGGGCTAAGTGGCCCAACCACTGAGCTACTTGGTTCCTTTGATATATATATATATATATGCATTAACAAATATATATATTTTTCTTAACATTTTTTCAACGGTAGTGATAAATCTTTTAACGGCATTTACAAAATTTTCAATGGCATTTACAACTTTTTTTTTAGGTTTACCTTTTTTGCCTTTGAGAGAAAAACAAAAAAATAATGCATTATCACAAGTCTTTCAACCGCATTTACAAAATTTTCAATGGCATTTATGACTTTTTTTTTAGGTTTACCTTTTTTGCCTGAGGGAAAATCAAAAAAATAATGCATTATCATAAATCTTTCAACGGCATTTACAAGAGTGTTTGTTGATGGAAATATATATATATATATATATATATATCAAAGGAACCAAGTCTCATGGAGGTGTGGGGGGTTCGAACCCCACCTTCCTCACTTTCAATATATCTTTTTTTTTTAAAAAAAAAACATTGCCGGTGGCCGGCGCCCGGCCTCCGGCCTTTTGCGAGGGTCATTTTTTTTAAAATTTATTTAAAACTAAGGGTAAAAAGGTAAATTCACCTAAATTTATAAATCCTCATATAGTCCTTGGTACCTTTAAGTCCTTTAACAAATTCAACAGACATTTGAGGATTTTGCAAATTTAGATGGTATTTATATGAGATTTTTCCTTGTAATTATTTTTATTGTAATATACTTTTGTTATTAAAATATATGTAACTTAAACTTATTGAGTGTCCACCTTCATTATAATTTATGTAGCTGTATTTCCAACAAAGACTTAACCTTGTTTTTCTAAATGACAAGTTTGTAAAATAATTACCTATTTTATTACATCATCAGTATTCATTTGATTTCATGAATATACAAAAAACATTCCTTTTTTTTTTTAATATTTTAAAACTTTTCTTTAAAAAAAAAATTTGGGGGCGAATATATAAAAAATATTACCCTCAACCCCGAATCCCCCGTGCCCCCTTCAATCATTTTTTGGATCCACCCCTATCTCTTTGAGTCTCAAGTTGGAGTATATCGACCTCCGTCAAAGCTGTGGCCTTGTTGGAGTATGACGTTCAGGAAAAATTCCTTTTATCTGGTCTTATGTTCTTGCTACATCATAATAATCATAATAATGTTTGTGTTTTCTAGCTTGTTTAATTTTCTACTTTTCTTGAGGTTTAGTTTGTGATTTTAGTTGTTTAGGGTTTAGGGAGTAATATTATGGGATTGATGCTACTTAATGGCACACTATTAATGATTTTGAGAATAGTAACTTATAGATTTATAAATACGGGAAGGACGACCTTAAGATGGAATACTCATTTCGATCCTTAATAATAAGATATATTTATCTAATTTAATTAGATTAAAAAAGTTAGTTAAGTTAGTTAATATAGCGTGTATTTTTTAAGATATCCTAGTGTTCATCTTTCTTAATTAATTTCCTCGTTCCTTCTTCTCGCTAATGATTGTGGATGGATCATCAATACGGGTAAATTAGGAAAAAAATTGACAAATATAAAAATTATGTCTTATATTTAGGATTATGATCAACTCTCAAAATATATCTTATATTAAAAATCAGGGTTACTAGTTTACAAGGGTCGCAGATTTGATGGGGAAGGAAAAAAGTTTGGTAATTAAAAGTCACCAACCAGAAGTTAACACATATATACTTAATGACTATCACTTTCATCCTATTTATAAGTCCATTTTGACCAAATCTCATATATCAAGAAGATGTAGTTAACTTAATGATTATGGGGTAATTTTTCAATTTTGCCCTCATATATGATTGATTATTTTTCAACTTTTTCTTCTTTCTCTATCTTCATAGGTATAATTAATATGGGTAAAATTGTCACCTCTCATTCGTTATACTGGACTTATAATGTTGCAATGTGGAATAGTTTTAAGTTGCAATGTCGAATTCTAAGCAAGAAATATGATAATGGTGATGAATATGATGGAGATGCTAGGGGAACTAACATCAGCAGTGGCAAGTGTGGCAGATCAGCTTCTGGCACGGTGGAGCTCAAGTTCTAGCGTTCTCGAGAACCTTCGCTTTGCTTTTGCATCCTCGTCATCCGATGATTCCAACCACATCGAATGGGATCAGCTGAAATTTGAAGGAAGGATGATGTTGGAAGGTGAAGGAGGGTCCGGCACCCACGAGGTGAACAGAGAGAGCATTGACGTTGGAGAAAGATGTTGGCCTGTTTGGGTTGGGCTTTTTTTATTAAGCATTACAGGTGTAAAAAAACCAGTAGCTTTTAAGTCGATGGTAGGTGACAAAAAAGCTCACCGATCTTTGTTTAGGGAGTCCAAGGTGACTTATATCATTAAAGCCAACGTCTTAATGGAGCTTATTCAACTCTCCATTTTGGAGCTTTTTTTACGTTTGAGTTCTCTATCCATGTTATATATAAATAAAAAAAAAGCTACAACTATACAAATAATAAATACAACCCAATATGATAATAAATACATTTATTTTTTTATTTTTCAACCACACGCTTTCTTTTTGCATAAGCTGAGTTCTCTTTTAAATAATAAATACATTTATTTTTTATTTTTTCAATTTTAAATATAAATATAAATTTTTATCTTTATTTATTGTTAGACGACTAATATGTATAGTAGTAACTCAATATAATTCATGCCCTTTTTCGTCATTTTCTCGTCTTAATTGACTTTTCAAACGACAATCCAAACACTCATCGAGTTAAGAAAAAAATTCTACTTCTGCAAAAAAGTCAAATGGACAATCCAAACACAAATCATTATCTATAACTTTGACTTTTTTCCTACCGAACTTTTTTTTTTAAGTCAGATGGCTTTTAAGCCACCATTCCTACCGCCAACCCAAACAGGCCCGTTGGCGTTGGCGTTGGCTTTTGACTTTTGGCGTCCGAAATTGAATTTAGGACTCCAAAATGCTACTTTGAGCAACCCGAACAAAATTCAAGACCCCAAAATTTTCTTTAGGCGCTAGTAATTTAGCACGCCAAAAATTTCTTTAGGGTTGGTTTTTGACATCTTAAATTCTATTTAGGATGTCAAAAATACTGTTTCCTCTTTTTTTGGCATCTTTTTTTTTAAAAAAAAAAAAAAAAAATTAGGACGCCTAAAGTCCTTAGGCGTCCCAATTATAAAAAGGACGCCTATATGTCAAATTTCTTTTACATAATTATAAAAAGGGTAAAAGAGCAAAAATACACATGCTTTTTTTCCGGGAGCCCAAAGATTATATGTTTTTTTTTTGGTGCAAAATACAAATGTGGTTACAATTTAAGAGCAAAAGTCACACCACCGTTAAAATCTAACTTAACGGTGTTAATTTTGGGGTGGGGCCTACACTATTTTTATGAAAAATACCAAAATGCCCTATTTTTTTTTTTAAAAACCCAATATGGATCTGAAACCCCCGCCCCCAGGCTCTCGATCTGGTTCTCCTAGATCAGGGCTGAACAGTTGAGGATATTGCCATTTTACACCAATCTTGGTCTTATATGTAGCGAATCTCTTTTCATTTTTGTATTTCTGCACACTTTCTCTAAATTCTTTTTAATGTCAAGTTCCTTATATATGAGTTCATTCTAAACATTTGGTCCATTTGATTTTGGTCTTTATGTTGTCTTTTATTGTAAGGGGTCTGTAGTGTTTGACGGTGTGTAGATATCTGAGTCGAAGGTGGAGTAATCTCCCATGGGGTATAGCTTAGTCAATTTTGGTTTCTGGGTTCTTCCATTTTTGGGATTCACAGGTAGTTTTCTACTTTTTAGGAATAACCAGCTGTGAATTTTCTTTGAAACGTCCCCCATTTTAATTAACTTAATAACTATATAACAGTTTGATTAACAACTTAATAATGCTTCAACATGTATCAAAATATTAAAAATAAACCAGAGTATGCAGAATGAGCCCTAACGTGGCAATATACAATCATCCAACATAACCGAAAAGATAGAAGCACTACTTTTAGTAGAGTAGCCTAAGCTTCCAAAGTCTTCCTTGATGGATCCGCACGGGAACTATCACCTGAAAAATGTGGTAACTATCAATTTAACTTATTACGAATACTAATACGTGCTAGTGAGGTGCCAAGTGGAACAATATATATAACAAAATATTTAAAATTATAATTCACCAAAATCCACATCACAAGATTTCATGTCATAAATTAGGTATTACAATTTTTCATTAACATAATTCCCAAGATGCCTCCCACCAATCCAACCGAACCGCCTTATTTCCTCCGACTAGACTCATGGGCTAAGTTACATCCATGTTACTGGTTACTCAAAAGCTCACTGATCATGTGATGAGGACCGGCCAAAATCTTCAGAGCACATGTCCCAGACCATGGGTCTTTTCCCCACATTGAACTAGTGGGCAGTCCCTCATTGAACAAGTGAGACAATAGAAAGCCAGCCATCATGCATTAATGGAGGCCTCACCACGTGGTGGAATAACTACTCCATCTATTCCCAATTCAATCATTATCATAATTATCATAATAAATAGCTCAACAGGAATTTTTCAAGATTTTCACGTTCATATCAAAAAAATTCTCATGTAGATGTCATAATAGCTCAATTCCCAATTTCTTACACAAAATATAAATATATGCAAATATTTCACAATTCAAATCATATGGTTCTACAAGGCAATTTTTATTAAGATATTCATAATCATTTCACAAAATACTCACAAACAACATACTAATACACATAATAAGTGGAAAGTGGTTACCTCTCGCCGAAGCTAATTACTATCACACTGCTCCTAATCCAAGAGTTCAAGCACACGCCAAAAAAAAATCAATCTACCACAACCAATTTAGTAACCATTAATGACTTTTCTAAAACTCTACATAAAATTATAACTTATAAATTTTTTAAAAAATATACAAATTATAATAATAAATTTGGAATGCTCAAAGTGGACAAATTATGACGGCACTAAAAAGTAAGGGAGACCATTGTAATTATTAATTCTCCTTTCGATTTACTATTAATTAATGACTCCCTTTTTCCTATTTATTATTTATTAGCAATTTCCTAAATTATTTATTCCATTTTTACTAATAATAATAATAATAATATTTATTATTATTTATTACTATTTATTATTATTTTCTATAATTATTTTAAAATCTCAAAGACTTATTCTAACACTTTAAATTAGGAGCTTATAAAACCAATCACCATATAAAAATATGCTTTAATGTGATATATATATATATGTGTGTGTGTGTGTGTGTGTATGTATAGCAAGTTTTGGTTTTTCCCTGACATATGGTTGACCACGTTTAGATATGTATATATAGTATATATATTGAGATCATAGTATTAATTTTTATTTTCCTGTACAGTGACCCATTATTCCCAAACCATAACAGTTACGTGACTAAACCTTATATTCAACAATACATCAAAGTCCTTCTAATCTTTTCCAAATGCAACGTGGTATATTTATTTTCTTGACAGCTAGCACCCTCTTACTCTTCTAAACCATTTATATATATGTATTCACACACAACCACTTATATATATGTATTCACCCCCCCCTTTTTTTTTGGTTTCACATGACGGCAACTTCTTATAGTTCTTTCCAAGTCCACGTTATATATATATATATATATGCCTCTAAGATCTCGACAACAATATATGTATATACAACAACTATTTATATATATTTTGTTCATATCAAGCATCCCTGTTTCATCTTTTATTTGCAGAGGAAACATGGTGTTAATGACCATAGCCTTAAACTCCCAGATTCCCGTTAGAACATGACGGAGATACAAAAAAAGAATAGTGGCTCGATGATTTACCTTCGGTTGCTGATCTGCGTGGTAGAGTTCCAGCTAAAACCAAAGCCTCTGCTCTTGTGGTAACCACCTTTTATTTATGCCATTATTGGAAAATAACACCATAAATATTAAATGGGTTCCATTCCAAAATTCCATCTTTTGCAATTATTGGAAAATAAATTAATCCTTAATTTTATATAAGGATTTTCTTTCCCAACTAAATTTCTCTTGGCCTTAAAATATTATCTCTAAATTATTTATGCCAAAAATTATTCCCTAATTATTTGACCTTAATTTATGGAAAAAATATGCCTTAAATTCCAATAATTAATTTCATAATTATTTTAGGGAAAATTTTACAATTTAATTCCCATAAAATATTCCAATTTCAAATTCCCAAAATTTGGGATGTTACATTCTTAATCCACCGATATCCTCTTCTTGCCATGGCGTTGCTCCAACTTCAAACGGTGATACTCGAATCAATTCCCTGAGGAGACAGGCTAGAGAAAACTTTTGCCGAGAGACGACGGACGAGAAGAAGGCGAAGAAGAGGTAACGTGATGGAGGACTAGAGAAGATGACGACTTCGGGTCATTGGAACACATGTATCGTTATTATATTGGGTTCTCGATTTTTTGCATTCGATTCTTTGTGAACAGGAAGAGGAGGATCAATCTAAACCTAAAAGTAAGCAAAAAAATCATTTGAAGAGGAGGATCAACTACAAAAAAATCATTTTTTGCTACGGAAAAATTCCGTAGCAAAAAAGCCCTTTTCCGTAGCAAAATCTATTTGCGACGGAATTTGCTACGGATTTTGTCCGTAGCAAAAAACGGCGTCGCAATTGCGACGGAAAAGGCAAAATCCGTCGCAATTTGCGACGGAAATTATATCCATCGCAATTTTGCGACGGAAATTACTATCCGTCGCAATTTGCTACGGATAGTAATTCCGTAGCAAATTTTGAATTTGCTATGGAAAATTATTCCGTAGCAAATTGGAGAATTTTCTATGGAACTTTTGCCCGTAGCAAATTGGAGAATTTGCTACGGAATCAAATTCCGTAGCAAAACTAATAAATTTTTTTTTAATTTTTTTATTTATTTCTTTTTAGAAAATTGAAAACAAAAAGTAGTGTGCCATTGATATAATAACAATAAAAAAGAGTTTACATAGCGAAAACAAAAAATATATATAATAACAAAGTGCAAATACTAAAAAGTAGTCTAAATAGCAGCATTGTGATCATCATCATCACCAGCATGGTCATCATCACCAGGAGCCGACCCGGAACCTCTGTCTTTCAGTAGGGACATGATTTGAAGCTGCATCTCCCTCATCATCTCCGTTTTTGAGTCATCTCCCGCCGCATCATCGCCGTTCTTGATTCAACGCACGCTTCGTCATCTCTTGTTTCTGAATCATCGTCGCCTCATCATCTCCGTTTCCGAGTCGCCCGCCGCCTCATCATCTCCTGTTCTCGGGTCATTTTGTGTTGCTTGCTCCTCCACCAACGCCTTCATCTTCTTCGGTTCATCTACAAAATTGATTAGTACATTTATTATTTGTACTTCATTTGAATGGACAAGAGAATGGAAATTATCAATATCAAATGTATTACGTTTACCTGAAGAAACCCCTCTAGTGCCAGATGAGGGGCGCTTTGTTTGCTTCAGTCGGTTGGCAAAGGCACCGTATCCAAAGACTCTCCCTTTCTTGTCAAATCCACCAATAGCCTCAAAGAACGGACTCTCGTTATCGGACCGAGAGGATGTGGGGTCGATCCCGTCTTTGCGAGTCTCTCTCCTGCAACAGCTTCTGATAGTTTTCCTACAAGCAAACAAATACATAATAAATAAGACATGTAAAATGAAATAAATATGGTGGTGCATGAAACAAGTAATAAAGGCAATAAATGTCTAACCACTATTTGTTGTGCCCTTGGGTTAATCCATTGCCTCTCACTCCCTTCAGACTGTCGGGAATGGGTCCGCTCAAAGGTAACCTACTCAATCGATCCTGTAGGAACTTCCCCAGACTCTATCTGCAAACGCAAATGATGACCTTGCGACTGTGTTCCAAGCTAAAACCCATGTTTTGTTCAAGACATACCGGGCATGCGAGCTTTCCCGACGTTTGCCAGCCACTCAACATCCCATATGAAGGGAAATCATTTATCGTCCACATTAAGGCAGCCTGCATGATGAAATTTTGACTTAATGATATATCATACGTAAGAACCCCTTCACTCCACAACATCTTCAACTCGTCTATCAAAGGCCTGAGGTACACATCTATCTTCTTTTTTGGGTTGGATGGCCCAGGGATTAACGTGTTAAGAAAGAAAAACTCTCTTCTCATGCACATAGAATGTGGGAGGTTGTACGAAGTCACAATGACTGGCCAACATGAATAATTCCTACCCGTATTGTTGAAAGGAGCGAACCCATCCGAACATAGACCAAGACGAACATTACGGGGATCCATAGCAAAGAAAGGATTCGCCTCGTCAAATTTACGCCAAGCTTCAACATCAGATGGATGCGTCACAAATTTTTCATCCCTACGATGCTCCGGTGCCATCTCATGTGAGCGGTATGCATTACGATGCATACAATCTCGTAAGTCTGGGCACCAGAGGAAAGTACCACATCTTGCTTAATGCATGACGGGTCATTTTCCTTCCTTTCCCCACAACTTTATATCTATCATGTCCACATAATTTACAATTGGTCAGCTCAGCATCATCCTTGTAATACAACATACATCCTCTGGGGCAGCAATGGATTTTTTCACATCCAAGCCCAAGCTCTTTCACCTTTTTTTTTCTTGGTAAAAGTCCTTCGGCAAATTATTGTCTTTGGGAACAACCTTACTCATGATCTGCATCATTTCGTTGTAATTCCTCTCACTCATATGGTGATCAGTTTTCAAGCTTAGTGTTGCTAGGGTAGCCGATAGCGATGAATATTCACTATTTTCAAAGTGTTCGCAACCTTCCCATAACGAACGATGTGCTTCTTGAAGCATTTTATAGAACCTAGCGGCTTCCGGATGAGGATCCTCACCCATGTATGATGGTTGAGTATGTGTACCGGTCTCCTCTCCCATGTATGACGGTTCAGCATGAGTAACGGGATCAAAATATTGGCCGATCGACGGTCCCGCGGCATCCATAACCAACTGCTCATATTGATTAAGGTTTTCTCGATGACTACTGTCCCCGTAATAACCACTCGGTGTCCGTCGACTTCGCCATGACATTCCCAACATTCATAATCTTTCATGAATCCCTTTTGACACAAATGAATTTTGACCGTGCCCGCATCTGTAAATCTTAAACACCTACATTTGGCACACGAACACCTGATCTCCCTACTTGAATTATTTGAATTCGCCAAAGCAAATTGGATGAACTCTTCCAAATCCGCCAAGAATGCTTGAGTTAGTTCTCTTCTATCAGTTAGACGATTGTACATCCAACTTCTATCATGGTTGCCTTCCATACTTCCTAGCTAGTTCAGTTACTAACCTAATTAACATCTCAACATACCACAAACACATGCATTGAACAAAGAACAGATTCCAGCAAGCAACCAGAGAATGATGATAGCACACCAGAACATGGGGACATGCATGTGTAGGGGAAAAACAAAGAATAGAATACTAAGTATTTTGGAGTTTCTAACATATATGGGCTAGATCAAAGAGATTATTTAACACTTAATCAAATTTATTGTATAACTTGTTAAAGATAGATTCAAATAAAAAATTTAAATGGAATATTTTTTAAACAAATTATTAATGTCATTTTTATAATAGCCTAAATCAAATAGTAAATTCCACTAATTTTTATAACTCATACAAATTTGATTATTCTTTAATGTCACACCTTCCTCCTCCTACTTTACATTAATTAATTAATTGCCTTATCCCTAAATTTCATTTCTCTACATTTCACTTTTCTAATTTCAACACCATCCTATTTAAAGATTTATGTATCATTACCAACTAATCCAAAATCATAATTTTATCACACCAAGATCAGAATTGGAATTTCTAAATTCCTAAAAAGTACTAGATAAAATACTTCACATAAAATAATTCTATACATTTATAATCTTCTACTAACATATAATTTAAAAAAAAATTAAAAAATACTTCAAGCTAACTGGTGGTGACTAGGAAAGGAGAAGAGGACGTCGATCGAGCTAAGAGTGGGGGAGGAGTTGAGGGAGCGAGAGGGGGACGTCTTGGGAGGGCGGGGGAGGAGCCGAGGGCGTGGGGGGGGGGGAGGACGGCGAGCCGAGGCGGCGAAGGGGGCCGAGCTAGGGGTGACGAGTTGGGGCGGTGGGATGACGAGCTAGGAGCCGGGGGCGACGATCCGAAGGCCGGAGGCGTCGGGTGTGAGGAAGACGAGCGAAAGTAATTAAGACTTTCAGCTTTCGGTTTCGTCGCAAAAATTGCTTTTTGCGACGGATCATTGGATCCGTCGCAAAATGTCGGTGCCGATCGACGGTTTGCGACGGATCCGATAATCCGTCGCAAAAAGCGGATTTTGTGACGGAACAAGGTTCCGTCGCAAACCGCTTCGCGCGACGGATCGTCGATCCGTCGCTTCTTGGCGGACCTAAAGTCCGCCAATTTGCGACGACGGGGAGTCCGTCGCAACGACGGACCCTAGGGTCCGTCGCCTTATGGCGGACCTAGATCCGCCAAATTTGCGACGGATTCACTAATCCGTCGCAAAAACGCAGATATTTGCGACGGATTAGTGAATCCGTCGCAAAGTTTTTTTTTTTTGCTACGGATTTTGAAATCCGTAGCAAAATCCACCAAATTTGCTACGGAAAATTTTTCATAGCAAATTCCGTCACTATTTGCTGTTTTTCTAGTGGTGGGGGGGATCGGATCGGGGTATGTAGCCAAAGGTCAAAGATCATAATCCCCCAGGGGGAGGGTGGTTCAAGATCAGATTGAGAGCTGGGGCTGTTTTTTTATTTATTTTTAATTAGGGGCATTTTGGTATTTTCATATAAAAAAAGTGTGGGCCCTACCCCAAAATTAACACCGTTAAATCTATTTTAACGGTGGTGGTGTGACTTTTGCTCTTAAATTGTAACCACATTTGTATTTTTCCACCCAAAAAAAGCATATGGTGCTGTGTGCTCCCGAGGGTAAAGCACATGTGTATTTTTGCTCCTTTACCCTTATAAAAATGTCATCGCCTTTATATTTTTACTTCCATTCTAAAAAAACGGACGTATTTTAGGGAAGTAAAAGACCTTTTTTTTGTAGTGGTGCAAGTTTCTAGTTATTGGAGATTGGGGAAGGAAAGGAGAATATAATCAATCCCTTGTTGCCAACGAGGTTTTCAATTAATACTTCCTCCGGTCCTTAATATATATGATATATTGCGAGAGTTGATTTTAGTCTTAAATATAAAACATAGTTTTTATATTTGTCAATTTTTTCTCAATTTACCTCTATTAATGCTCTTTCAATAATAATCAAAGAGAAGAGGGAATAAAGAAATTAAGAGAATGACTTAGGTGTTCTAGACCATAGATGTCATATTAATTAATTTAACTAACTTTCTTAATCTAATCAAATTAGGTAAATATGTCTGTTCGGTACGATGAACACAAATGTCTAACATCTAGGTTACTATCTGATTAATATAGGATCTGTGTGCTCTTTGGTAAGTGTATAAGCAATATCGAAGAGAAAGGTGAGTATTCAGTGGTGCCTATGAGGAAGACACCAAAGAGTATCAATTGATCACTGTGCTACACGAGAATGACGATTAGCCAAAGGGGTGGGGTGTGTGCACAGTGTAACAGTATAGTAAAAGGATATGAATCGAATGTGTGCACCTAGTGGGTAATCTCCTATTTATAGAGATTACCTAGGGTTTCGTCCTCTTGGTTCTACGTCCGTCCCTTCAGCAACATGCACCCCATGCTCTATAAATGCCTACTCCACTATCTAAGAAAACTCTGCTCCACTATTTGTACAGTCGGGATTAGTGCCGAGATTATAGGGAGATTAGCATTTTACCTGCTTGCGGAGGGTTTTAGTTACAATATGCCTTTATTGGGCCATATCACATCTAGACCCAAAATACGAATTCATAACAATGTCTTATATTAAGAACCGGAGGAGGAGTATGCTCTTTCTTTCTTGTTTTCTAACTGGTTAATTGAAGATAATTAGTTAAATACATATATGTGGGCATATGATGACGTGCATGCAGATGGGGAAGATGGGAGAGAAACTGGACATAGATTTCGTGGTATCGACAGGAGACAATATCTACGAGGATGGTTTAAGGAATGTAACAAATCCTACTTTTGTGCCATCATTTAGAGACATTTACGTACACAGCCAAGAGCCTCCAAAAGCCATGGTACTCTGTTAATTTTGCTTCAATGATCTCTCTATCTCTCTCTCTCTCTCTCTCTCTTTCGTTTCTAGTTCTCCATTTCATGAGTCTAATAATACATATCTTAATCAATGCATGACAGTGTTCTAGGAAACCATGATTATAAGGGCGATGCTTTGGCACAATTAAGTCCACTGTTGAGGAAAATTGACCGTAGATGGATTTGCCTCAGATCTTTCATTCTTCAAGCAGGTTTTCATCGATCCAATCAAGTACTACCTTCAGTCCTCAATATTTGCACTACAAAATTGGAATGCAACACATTACTAACCCTGCACGGAGGAAATTTTCTCATTGGCCTTGGACAAAAGTTTTTGGGTATGCTGGTTAATTAATATGGAAAGCTCATTGCACACAGGAATTTGATGCTTGTACATTGTCTTCAAATGAATTGGTTCAACAATGTCCTTTTCATTTGATGGAGGAGGTTACAAGTGGAACTTATATACATCCACAAATTGCTCTCAAGAATTAAGGATCATATCAAACAACTTGTTGGCGCCCCCGTACAAGGTACAGTTAGATTTGATGTGGATGCATAAGTAAGAAGTCTAAATCAAGCTGCGTGTGGAGGAGTGATTAGAGATGAACTGGGTTGTTCGATCATGGACTCAAGAAGTCACTTAGAACTTACCCGGTAGCAGCTGCTGAAATTATGGCAATTGAAATAGGGTTAGAAGTATGCAAGCTTATGAACTTTAAGGATGTACATGTTTTCTCAGACTCTTGATGCCATCCAAATACTGATACATGATAGTGGAGTGAGCCACCCCTTTAGGCGAGAAATTGAAGAGGCGAGGCAACTTATATATGGAAATTGGCATATGAAACTAGCTTATATGCTAGGAGAAAGATCATATATTTCATGTGCCGATCAATGGGTAAGAGATGTTCATGTGGGAACTAATCAACTTATTTTGTTGCATGGTGTGCCACCAGATTGTACTGACATAGTTTAGAGGGATCTGTGCATGGTAGAGGAGGGGTTAACTCCTCTTGCATAGTTGCTTTCTGATAGTGTAATTTTGAATATTCAAGCTTTGGCTTGCCATTTTAATGGTAAAAAAATATTTGCACTACAAACTAGATCTTATATGAAGGACCGGAGGTAGCGCATTAATTATTCTACTCCTCTATTTCTCACTATAAGACCTAATTAATTTGCTAATTTGAGTATATTAAGAATGCTAGTTAAGTTAGTGATTTTTTTTCCCTAAAACACTTTAATCATTTTCCCTAATTCCCTCTCTCCTTCTTCTACTTGATTATTGTTGAGGGAATATAATTAAAAATGTTAGTTTGGGAAAAATGGATATAAATGTGAAATAGATCTTATATTTAGGACCAACATCAACTCTTAAATTAGGTCATACATTAAGGAGCGAGGGAGTATATAAATCTTAACAAGCTAATAATCAATGATGTGTGTGTGGGTTTTTTTTTTGGGGGGGGTGTTTGTACTGCATGCATGCAGGAGTTGATGGGCCCGTTTGGGATAAGCGGTGGCAGAAGCTAAGGGTATGTTTGGTTTGAGGGAGAGGGAGATCTTTTGTCTCATCTTTACTAAATTGCCCATGAAATTTTTTCAATATTCTAAAAATATACTCTCAACAAAAAGGAATATTCTTTTCATTTATGACAATTTGGTCAATACTCTACTTTCCACTCCCTCCCCTCAAACCAAACATACCCTAAGTGATTTATTTTCAATCTAACTTTTGCAAACTTAAGATAGGATAAAAGTCATATTGTAAATGTGATTTGTGTTTGGAATGATAGTGACAGAAGTGACTTTTTTCCAAAATGGGTTTTTGTTTGAATCATTATTTGAAAAGTCAGTTAAAATTGAAATGAAAAATGACATAAATCTTATTGAATATATATATATAGTGATAATTGAAGATAAAAATTTAAATTATATTAAATCTAATTCTACATCATTTAATCCTAAGGTCAATTAAGGTCTCATTTGTTAAGTTCAATCATATATAAATCCCCAAAACATGCTTAATGGTCGCGAATCACTAACCAATAACAATAAAAACAAGATTAAATAAACTGAAATAAAATTTAGCAAAACTAATT
Organism: Acacia melanoxylon; assembly: GCA_019022615.1. Lineage (NCBI taxonomy): Eukaryota > Viridiplantae > Streptophyta > Magnoliopsida > Fabales > Fabaceae > Acacia > Acacia melanoxylon. The sequence goes on from JAFJYJ010000055.1 coordinate 3,242,503, forward strand.
AGTCGGAACAATCTCTAAGTCTCAAACAAGTTCATAGATTCTCTATGTTGAAAAGAAAAATTTAGTCACACATGTTCAAAATCAATCTCTTCTCAGCATAGAAAAAATCAAAAGCAATCATCATCAGAAAAATTAAGGACTAGACTAGAACCACGCTCTTTGCTTAGCTTCTCCAACCAAGAAGGAGAACGACAACACTCCTCTCCCTAGCTCTCTGTGATCGTGTCTTCTCTGTCTAGAGGTCTCGCTCTCTGGTCCAACCACTGTCAATGTCCTTCTCCTTGTTGTCGCTTTTCAGTACAAGGGATGGTGAAGACTAGAGCTGGGAATCAAAGCCGGTCTGGCCCTGCAGGGCCCTGAGTAAGAAAAATATATGTTTTTCAAAATCTGGCCCGAGAGAACCAGAGTCAGGGCCGGCCCTACAGGGCACGGAAATTACTATTTCAAATTTTAACTATTTTTCCTCCATTTTTTTCAAAGAAATATAATTAGTAAATTATAATAATTAAAGTTTTAATTTATCAAATAAATGTTGTTAACATTAATGTCTACACAACACACTTAATGTAATAAACAAGCGCAGTCATTAATTCATAATCAAGAGTAAAATATTATCCACAAGTAACTCACACGAAGCATAACAAGCTTACCACTAAGCAACATGAGCACGATGATTATCATTTTCATCTTTTCACTACTATCATCAATTTCAAAGACATTTGATTGTGATTCACTTTGAATAGAAGGCTTTGCTTCATAGGTAAAAATATCAAGAATATATTCTCTCACATCATAAATGCATCCATAATCTTTATTTGTAACAAATATTAAACCAAATCATAAAATTTAAGTATAATTATGTATTTGTAATTAAATAGATAAATAAATCTATAACAAATACAAAATACATATAAATTAGTAAATTAAATGGTCAAGTCACATTAATGAAACAAATATATATATATAAAGGGCTTAACGGGCCGGCCCTTTTAGGCCTTCGGCCCTGCAGGGCCAACTTCATTTAAAAGCTCCAATTTACAAGCCTGGCCTTTGAAGGGCTAGGGCTTAAAAGGATTGACCCGACAAGCTCGACCCGATTTCCTGGTTCCTGTGAAGACAATGGCTGCCTCCTCAAATCTGATGACCAAGATGAAGAACCAGTGAACCTCGCTTCTCAGCCTTTTCTGAACCCAATATAATCGTCGAAAGCAACAAAGACCATGAAAGGGACAAAGGAAGAAGAAGAAGCAAACGACCGACTTTTTGGATGCTTGACGCTCCAAATCTCGGCTTATGTGGGAAGTTTCTTTTTCAGATAAGCCCATCTGATTTTTTTTTTTTATACAAGGCGATAGGGGGGGGATCGAACCTAGGTCTTAGGGGGAGAAATCAATCTCAATACCACTGCACTACTAGTAGTGCTGGTAGCCCATCTGATTTTGATGCTGTCTCAACACCCAAAAATGTGATTTTTCCTCCCCTGGGCTATTACCTCACTCCGCTGGACTTTTTTAGCGTTTCAATGCCATGCCAAACAAGGACGCTGTGACATGTTTTTTATAGACAGAAGTCCGTTGTGGAAAGCTATTTCACAGAAACAGATAATCCTTATGACTGGCGAAGCGTGTCTCCCAGGCAAGCTTATGTCTCCACCCTTCTTAAGGTACGTACTCATCAATTATTTATTGGACCTCATTTAATTTGCATTGATTAATAATATTTGGCTTGAAACAACAACATTAATTACTGCGATATATATATATATATGTGTGTGTGTGTGTGTTTCAGTGTGTGTAAACAGGAGTTAGAAGAGGCATTGAGGGAGTCAAAGGCAACATGGAAATTAGTGGCGGGTCACCACGCAATAACAAGCGTTGGGCATCACGGGGACACTCTTGAGCTTGTCAAGTATCTCGACCCTTTGCTCAAGGTACCTATATCTCTGACTGTGCATATACTGTGAGCACCAATAAATCATCATCACACCTAAAAACTCCTAATATTTTCTATTATCTATCGAAACACGTATTATTAGTACTATATGTGTGTGTATTCATTCTTATCTCTTAATCAACAAGCATAAATATTGCTGTATTTCACCTTTGTACAAATTCAATGTTGTAAATACGGCTAATGCATGTATTTTTGCCGGAGGAACGCCCAACACCAAGTATATTTTTTATGTATAAAAGTGACTACATGGTTACAAATTAGGTGTAAAAATACCGTTTGATCGTTAAGTTTGACTTTTGCTGCTGACTGGATGATGACGTGGCTTTCAAGGTGCAAAGATGGATGATGACGTGACTTGAAGGGTGCAAAAATATATGTGGTTTGGCAAAAAAAGTGTCCAACACCAAATGCTTTTTTTTTTATGTGCAAAAATAATGTTTGACCGTTCATTTGACTTTTTTTAAAAAAAAAATCTTTTTAGTACCAGTCAGTGCCATAAAGTATTTTTTCAAGATCCTAAAATAATTTTTCAAGATTATGAAGTATTTGTTCAAGATCCTAAAATAATTTGTCAAGATCATGAAGTATTTTTTTAGTACCAGTCAGTATTCTTAAGTATTTTTTTAAGAACCATTCAGTACCCTGAAATATCTTTTCAAGATCAGAAAATATTTTTTCAATATCATTCAGTATCTTGAAGTATCTTTTTAGTACCAGTCAGTATCTTGAAGTATTTTTTAGTACCAGTCAGTACTCTGAAGTATCTTTTTAATACCGGTAAGTATCTTGAAGTATTTTTTAAGTACCAGTCAGTACCTTAGAATATCTTTTCAAGATTCTAAAATAATTTTTCAAGATCATGAAGTATTTTTTCAGTACTAGTTAGTATCATGAAGTATCTTTTTAGTACCTGTAAGTATCTCAAAGTATTTTTTTAGTACTAGCCAATACCCTAAAATATTTTTTTCAAGATCATGACATATTTTTTCACCATCAGTCAGCATCTTGAAGTATTTTTTTAGTGTCAGTCAGCATCTTGAAATATTTTTTCAATATCCTATATTTTAGGGTGCTGACTAGTACTATTTTTTCCACAAAAAAAAAAAATCAAACTTAATGGTTAAACGATATTTTTGCACATAAAAAAAAACACTTGGTGTTGGGCGTTTCTTTGGATAAACTTCATGTGTATTTTTACATCTTAAAAGCCACGTCATCATCCAATTAGTAACAAAAGTCAAACTTAACGGTTTAACAGTTTTTTTGCACCTAATTTGTAACCACGTAGTTACTTTTGCACCTAAAAAAAACACTTGATATTGGGAGCTCCACCGAAAAAAGCACATATGTATTTTTTCCTTTTAATCCTTGTAAATTTAAAGAATATTCTTCTTTATTATTTTGTCTTTTTTTTTTTTGCTTGAAGTCTGATATGGTATTAGAGCGTCTGACTCTTGTCGACCATGTCTATGTTTCCTAATTTGTTTCGTACCTCTTATACATCCCTCACCATTAGTCCTACCAGATAATTATTTTGTATGGCGCCGGTTTGACCATTAATTAAGAGCCGCTGTATGAGTAATGAACCTTATAACTTGAAGGATACTTTAAGTTTGTATGAGCAATGAATTAAGAGTATATATATGGTGCAGGCCAACGGTGTTGATATGTACATAAATGGGCACGACCACTGTCTGGAACATATAAAGTGTGAATAGGTGAAACTAGTGGCGGAGCTGCGCATGTGAGTAAGTGCAGACATAAAAATTTGAGAAAATATATATAATTTAAAAGAACTTAGTGACAACATGTCTGAATGGTGTAGTCAGTTAAGGCTCTTCCTTCTTAGTTCCAGGTCACCGGTTCGAACCTTCCCTATCCTTTTTTCCCCCTTCTCTCTCACTCTGCGCTCTCGTCTCCCAACTTTCATTCTCATCTCACTCTCCGCTCTCATCTCCCAACTCTCCAAATCCCTCCGTCCGCCGTCGCTCTCCGTTCTAGGCCGTTCCAGATCCCCCGTCTCGATGGTTCTCCAAATCGTGCAGCCACGCTCTCTGCTCTCATCTCCCAAACTTTCCCTCTATCCACCGTCGCTCTCCATTCCAGGCTGTTCCAGATCCCCCGTCTTGACGGCTCAACCTCGCACAGCAAGACCAGCTCAATTGATTCTGTCTCAAGGTAATTTTCGTTTATCTCTTCTCATCCACTGGCTCAATCGATTCTATTTGGGATGAATTTAGGATGAATTTATTGCTGAATTTATGGCTTCTCGATTTTGTAATGTTTGTTTTCTTGCTTGCATGATGGATTAAGGCTATGGGCAAGATGATTTTCGATTTGGGTCACTGTTCTAGAGATGGTTCTACTGAAATTTTTTATGAGAACCCATGGCAATGCTGAATTGTTTACAAAGCTAACTACTATAAATGTTATTTAGGGTATGATAGTGAAGATTTATTATGGGTATGAATTCGTAAGGCTGAAAATTGACATGAGACTCACTGTTTGGTGCTTTCCCATATTAAATGACTACTTTAGATGCTTAAACCATGTTTAGAGGTATTGAAATGATGGATTAGTAACCAATGCTGAAGCTGGGAATTTTGAGAATCTTAAATATGATACTTTGAAATGTTTATTAGATAATAGAATGATTTATTGAAAGTATGAATTGGAGCATTATTACTCTTTACAAGCCGTCTTGAATTCAATCTTGAGACCAAGATATAGGTTTTCTTTTGGAATATTTTTTACTCATGTCTTAATTGATAATCTAGAGTTTAAGACTATTGTGATCCATGTTTGTGGATAGATTATTTTAGCAACAAAAGTAAGTGGTTATTCTGAGCGGTCAACGTATCTTCGGGACAATGCAAAAGTTGTACAGGTTGATGCTTCAAATATTAGAGAAAGTGTCGAGAAAAGCCTCAAGCTAGCACCTTGGCACTGATTACATTGATTTGTTGCAAATTCACTGGTAAGTATATCAATTGTAAGTGCTTAAATCATTCTTTTATAATATGTATTCTTGACAATGAGTACCTGTGGTGGCTGCTATTTTCTTTCAATGTCTAATTAATGATCCAAACAATCCCAGATTGCTATGTGGGATTGTTTGGACCTTACTATAACCCTTCACAATGGAGGCCCAGTGTTCCATTTGTGGAACAATTGCAAACTTTTCAAGAAATAATTAATGAACGAAAGGTGATTGATTTCTATTTCTATGTCTTTTTTCTAGTTGTTTAACAGCATCTTGATGAATAAAGTCAACTTTCATTTGTAAGACTGGGGAAGACAAGAGGGAGTAACTTTTGGTCTACTTACTCATGTTTGAATGCTGGACTTGAGCACAAGAGTATAGGTTTTATTTGTACAATAGGCAAACATCAATTCATCATTCTTCAAAGGAGTGTTTTAAACTATTAAGTTATGTTTTAAAGCTTCAAAAATATTGTTTGGAGCAATGTTATGAAAGCTGTAAGAGTTTTATAAATCTGGAATTTCTGGACTTAAAGTTAATGCCATGTGAAGTTTATATGGGTCAACAGGGTATATAGTTTCAAGGATTATAAATTGGTAACAAATGGGTTTTAAGTTGTTTGATGTTAAATGAATATCCTAGATAAGTTGAGGTTTTCTTGAAGACTCTTAAATCAATGTTTTTGAAGTTGGAACTTATGTTATTATAGTGATGATGCTGTTTGCAAGCTTGAATAATAGATATGATGAGTTTGAAGAATAGATGTGATGATATCAAAACATTGAGTAATGTCTTTAAAGCTGGAGAAATTTTCTGGAATTATAAAGAGCTTCTGTACAAAACTTTGTCAAGGAGATGTGTTTTTGTCTTAAACTATATGGTATCATTTATGTCATTTAGGCTATGGGAAAATAGTTACAGTAAGTTTGAGGTTAGAAAGATCAATAGTTCTGTTTTTTGTCTCAAAATTGTGAAGTAATTGTTCTAGATAACTATATCACAGTTGTAGAAGTTGGAATGATAATTTAAACATTGTTTCAAGTTTTGGCATCAGTTTTAACAACAAATGAAGGGGCTGTGTTCTTAATTATGTGTTAGAGTTGATTTGTCAATGTGTACATTCTGATATACATTCTGATTTATATGTGTACTTTCCTTTTAAAAAAATATTTGGGGGCGCTGCCCCCGAATCCCCCCACTAATTGTGCACACACAAACTTAAAATCCTGGCTCCGCCACTGAGTGAAACTGACAAGACAAGATGTCATTATATTCGTTGTTTGAAAACCCTAGCTAGTTATGGTTTTGTCTGATATTTATATATGTTTCATGAACGAATGCAATCCAATACAGTATTTAACGAGTGGAGCGGGATCGAAGGCGTGGAGGGGAGATGTGAAGGAAAGATGTGAGGACTTTGTGAGATTCATGTAAGATGGACAAGGTTTCATGTCTGCACACGTCACTCCAACACATGCCCACATCGTATTTTACGATGTCTCACCATTCTTCATCAATGGACTATGCTCAAGCCCCACTACCACTCCTCCATCTGAAAATAATAATGCTCCCCCACCAGATTCAACTCCACAACAAATTATTACTCTTATTTTACCAATCACTTCATTTTCACTCATTTTTCCTCTAGCATATGACAGAATTTGAGTTTAGTGTGTACACAGGGAATAAACAAAGTTTTGTAGCTGCATATAAATGTATGTAAATATAAACCTAATATAAGAGAGAGAGTGTGTGTGAATATAAACCTAACTTGTCACTGAGTTTGGAGAGTGACTGATAAAATATTTGTAAAGTGACCAATAAAATGTGAACAGAACTGTTGTCCTTGTTTAGATAAATACCGCCTCGGTTCTTAATACAAGAGCTAATTGGGATTGGATTTCGTCCTAGTTATAAGATTCCAATCCACTTTGTTAGAATATGAAGGATTGTAGTAGTGAGGAAACTAGAGCCTCTAAATATTATTGAATCTTTAAGTAAAAGAGAGTATGTATGAGTGTTTATATAAGCAAATCAAAAGCTAAAGTCTAACCCTATAGTCAAATCTAATCTAATCTAATCAAATATTAAATCTAATAATATCTCAGTTTTATACTTCTAAAATATATAGAATATATTAAATAACGATATATGATAATAATATAATATCCATATCAAATATCTAACACCCCTTCAAACTCAATATGGCTTGATAGAAAGCAACTTGAGTTTGTCTGGTAAAAACTTGAAGCGACCAGGACTAAAGGATTTAGTAAACAAATATTTTGCCTCAGCATTGGATCGAGAGGCAAGAGTCTGTTTCTTACTCCTCAAAGAGATAAGAGAGTCAACAAGAAACAAACAGAACCCAGTGGTAGACTGACGATCAGCATAGTCACCTCCCCAATTAATTAGCGTTAGAGTAGGCTAGTAAAGTAAAAGAATACCTAGCAGAGAAATGAATGATGCCATGATACAATGTACCCCTAACATATCAAAGAATTTCAAGAACAGCCGCATAATGAGTAGTCCGAGGCTCGGACATAGAAAGGAATCAGACAAAAGAGGGAAATTGAATTGTCTAGTGGATAAAGCAATACCACTGACTATTGTCCTTTATATATTGTAAAATGAATAATAGAATATTGTTACAAAATGATCCTAGCCATACATGTGGTATATGAGAGAATCTACAAAGATATGACAGCTAGCACACATATACATAATTCTAATTAATTACAACAGACTAATTATCTAACATTCCCCCTCAAACGAGAGGGTGTGGGACACACACCAAGTTTGTTCCTAAAATAAGAAAATTGGGAGTGTGATAAAGCCTTAGTAAAACAATCAGCACGCAACTTGTTTAGATGAAGACACATATCGAACTCTAATCGAACCGGACAAAACTTGATCTTTGATGAAGTGAACATCAATGTCAATGTGTTTACTTCGAGCATGGTGGACAGGATTTGAGGCTAGAGCTTGAGCACTTAGATTGTCACACCAGATTGTGGAAGGTTGTATAATGAAAAGACCAATTTCCGTCAAGAGAGAATTTAACCATTTAATTTCACCTGCACCATCAGATAAGGATCTATATTCAGATTCTGAGCTTGATCTAGAAACCATTCGTTGTTTCTTTGAACACCATGACAATAGTGTTCCTCCAAGATATACACAATAACCTCCCATGGATTTTCTATCATCAATGTCTGTAGCCCAATCAGCATCTGTAAAAGCTATCAACCGAAGAGATCCTACAGGTTTAACATGTAAACCATAATGAATTGTACCTTTTAAGTATCTTAGGATTCTCTTGACCCCTTGAAAGTGTATATCAGTAGGTTGAGAAAGAAATTGACTTAACTTATTAATAGAATAAGCTATGTCAGGTTTAGAAGTAGTCAAATATTGCAAAGAGCCAATTGCTCTTCTATACAGATATGGATAAGTCATCAAATGTCCATTTGAAGCTGAAAATTGTCTACCGGTGACCATGGGAGTAGGTATAAGCACAATCAGACATGTTAAATCTTTTTAAAAGATCTAGAATTTATTTCGTTTGAGTAACATAGAAACCATGATTATCTCTGTAAATTTCAAGTCCCCAAAAGTAATAAATTGGCCCCAAATCCTTGAGAGAGAAAACATCATTTAGCTTGGTAATAAACCGCTGAACAGAGTGTGAGTTATTCCCAGTAATAAGAATATCATCAACATAGACAAGAATAAATACCATTATTCGATTATGTTTGAAGAAAAACAGAGAGATATCACAACAAGCATTTTTAAACCCCCAACTGACTAATGTGTGTTGAAGTCTGTCATACCAGGCTCGTGGAGCTTGTTTGAGACCATAGATGGCCTTTGTGAGACGACAAATATGTGTGGGTTTAGATGAATCCCTGAAGCTAGGTGGCTGATGCATGTAAACTTCTTCTTTCAGATAGCCATTCAAAAAGGCATTATTGACATCTAACTATCTGACTACCCAACCAAATTTGAAAGCAAGAGTGAGGATTAATCGAATAGTTGTAGGTTTCACAACAGGACTGTAAGTCTCACCATAGTCAATGCCAGCAGACTGCTGAAACCCCTTAGCAACAAGTCTGGGTTTATGCTTCAAGATAGAACCATCAGCTTTAAACTTAGTTTTGAAGACCCATCGACAATCAACAAGCTTTTGACCCTGGTACGGAACAAGCACCCAAGTGCCTTTGTGACTGAGAGCCTCATACTCTAATTTCATAGCAGATAGCTAGGGAGGAGAAGCTAATGCTTCAATTACAGATGAAGGTTCAAATGCATGAGAAATTGAAGCTGGGGTTTCAGAGTGAAGGAGACCAACAAAGGGATACCCAGGTTTAAAAATTCCGGACTTGGCCCTTGTTACCATGGAATGAAGATTAGGAGGGGAAGACGTTGGAGAAGAGGATGGTGAAGGAGAAGAAGCTGAACAGAACTGACCGTCAGAGCTGGAGATAGAATCTGAGGAGAATGAGGGACGACGAGATGTACTGGATTGATGAAGATTAGATAGAGAGGGTGAGGGCGAATGAATAATGTCGGGAGAGGAAGGTTGTGTGGGCTCGGGTAAAGAAAGAGGAAGGTGATGAGAAGTGGGCCGAGAGGATTGGTGAGAAATAGAACCTGATGAATGAATAGTGTCGGGAGAGGAAGGTAGTGTGGACTCGGGTAAAGAAATAGAAGGGTTATGAGAAGTGGGCCAAGAGGATTGGTGAGAAATGGAACCTGACGTGGGACCGTGAGATTGAGGAGAGAAGACAGGATGGGATTGGGCTAAGATATGTGTAATGGGCTGGGAAGTAACTTTTTCTTTCTCATGCGTAGAACTAGGAATGATCAAGGGAAATTGTGATGATGACTGTTCAGCTGATGGGCCTGCAGAAGACATTGAGCTTGTATGAAAGGGAAAAGCAACTGGATCAAAAATTACATGACGAGAAACATAAATTCGACCAGATGGGCTTAAACATTTTGAACCCTTTTGATTTGAAGCTAGCCCAAGATAAGTGCATTTTTGGCTATGATACTCCAACTTGTGAGAATTATATGGCTTCAAGCAGGGGTAGCATGTACACCCAAAGGGCTTCAAAGATTTGTAATCTGGTTGCTTCTCATACAAACAAAGCAGAAGTGACTTGCCTTTTAAAGTTGGAGTGGGAAGGCGATTAATCAAATATACAGCCATTTGAAATGCCTCAGTCCAATAAATTGAAGGCACCTTTGATTGGGCTAAAAGAATGAGACCCATTTCAATGATGTGACGATGTTTTCTTTCAGCCCGACCATTTTGAGAGGAGGTATATGGACATGTGAACCTCATAATAATACCAAGATTCTCAGCAATAGGAATAAGGGGTTTATACTTAGTGCCATTGTCACATTGGATGGATTTAAGCTTCGTTTGAAATTGAGTCTCAATCATTTTATGAAAATGTTTAAAGGCTAAAACTGTGTCACCTTTATTTTTGAGAGGATACAACCAGGTATAGCGACTGAAATCATCAATGAAATGAACATAATAGCGATATCCATGAGTAGACTCTATAGGAGAAGGACCCCATAAATCAGTATGAACAAGATTAAATGGTGAAGAGGCATGAGATAAAGACTGAGAAAAAGGTAATTTCTTTGATTTGCCATATTGACAGGCTTCACACACAAAATTTAACTTTGACATTACACAAATTGAGAACTTGCTGTAAAATCTTATTACTTGGATGACCAAGTTTGTAATGCCAAGACAAAAAAGAGTCATCAGACATGGAAGCCACTGCCATATTTGTTTGAACAGAAGAAGGCACCCTACTCATTGGATATAGCCCGTACTTTGGTGTTCCTGTCATCAGAGGGAGACCTGTCTTCATGTCCTTCACAACATAGCCCTTATCAGTGAACAAAACAGTCACAGGATTATCCGAAACAAGCTTATGAATACTCAATAGATTTTTAGTAATATTAGGCACAAAGAGCACATCAGTCAGACGAAAAGCAGAATCAGAACAATTAATGGATGAAGAACCAACACCCTGAATACGAGCCTTAGAACGAGTACAAGAAATGAGATGAGAGGACGACTTACCCCTGGTGTCACAGAGTCAAGATGAGAAGAGGCAGCAGTGACATGGTGGTTAGAACCACTATCCATATACCATTCATCATCATCAATAGCCTGAGAATCAACATAATATGACTGCGGTGGAGTATGAGTAGGAGGTCGAAAAGACTTGTCGAAACGTTTGAAGTAGTTAGCCACCCGATGACCAGGGCGTTCACACAAATCATAAAACGGTCGGCCAGATGAAGAACGACCACTAGAGGAGGACCGACCACCACGTGAGTGGGAGGAGCAACCACTACGACCACCCCTCCAGGGACCACGACCAGAAGAGCGATCAGTATAAGAATCATAGTCAGCCGATTTAGCTGCTAAATTGGGAGTGGGTTGAATGGATAAAGAGGAAAAGCTATTGAGTTGCTCGATTATACTCTCAAAAGCAAGGCAGACTGAGCATCTACCCAACTGAGACCAGACTGATCTACAAGCTTCACAACGATGGCGTTGTAGTCGGCGTCCAAACCATTCAGGGTATGGAGAATCAGCTCATCGGTTGAGATCGGAGCACCGGCGAGGGCCAACTGATCAGAAATATTCTTCATACGCACAAGATAAGCAGTCATTGTTAGACCATTCTTTCGGGTATGATGTAGTTCAGATCGATAAATCATAAGACGAGATTTGGAAACGGCAGAAGTAAGGGCACGAGCCTCATTCCAAAGTTCAAACGTCGTGCGACAGTGGAGGAGCTATGTAGCAACATCTTGAGACATTGTGTTCCTGAGCCAACCAATGAGCATCTTATCAGTGGAAAACCACTCATCAAACTCAGGATTAGAGACATGCTCGGTAGTACCAGGGAGAACCACCGTGAGCGGAGGAACAGGCACAGATGCGTCGAGATGAGATTGGAGCCAATTGCCTTCAATGAGAGGTAAGACAACGGAAGCCCATACCAAATAGTTCGTCCGATGCAACTTGATCGAGGACGTTTAACTGGAGGATTGAAAGAGGGGATACGATTTAGGGGCAGCGGAGGAACCAGTCAAAGTGAGAGAGGCGGAGCTAGAAGAGGAAGAAGACGACGCCATTTGAAAAAGAGAAAGGAAAAAAAATACCCTAGCTCTGGTACCAAGAAAGGAATCGGACAAAAGAGGGAAATTGAATTGTCTAGTGGATAAAGCAATACCACTGCCTATTGTCCTTTATATATTGTAAAATGAATAACAGAGTATTGTTACAAAATGATCATAGCCATACATGTGGTATATGAGAGAATCTACAAAGATATGACAGCTAACACGCCTATACATAATTCTAATTAATTACAACAGACTAATTATCTAACAGACATGAACTGACTCACAATGTAGGCTGCGTACGCAATATCCGAATGAGTCACTGTAAGATAGATGAGTCCCCCAATCAACTGCCAATAACGTGTGGGGTTCTCTAGCAAAGTCCCATTAGTAGGAACAAAGTGTGCATTAGGCTCAATAGGAGTATTCTCAACCTCCTCGTCAGTGAGAAGGGCTCGAGATATCAAATCAATGGCATACTTGACCTACGAAAGAGAGATACAACTCTCCCTATAATATACTTCAAGACCAAGAAAATAATTCAGTCTTCCAAGGTCCTTCATCTCAAATTGTTTCCCCAAGTAAGTTTTAAGCTCCTGAACTCCTGTCAAATAACTACCTGTGATAATCATGTCGTCAACATATAAGAGAAGTAGAACAATACCATGGTCACTACTCCGAACACGTAGAGCAGAGTCATGATGGCTGCAAGTAAAGCCAAGATGGCTCATGGTACTACTGAACTTAGCAAACCAAGCTCGAGGGGCTTAAGCCCATAAAAGGCTCGATGAAGACGACTAACTTTCAGTTGTGGATGAGGATACCCAGGAGGAGGCTTCATATAAACTTATTCCTCCAAATCACCATTCAAGAAGGCATTTTTGACATCCATATAATGAAGAGTCTAGCGCTTAACAACAGTAATAGCAAGAAGGTTACGTACAGAAGTAATCCAAGCAACGGGAGCAAAAGTCTCCTCATAATCAATATCGTACTTTTGAGTGAATCCCCGGGCTACCAAATATGCCTTTCGCTGCTTAAGAGAGCCATCTGTGTGAGTCTTATTCTTATATACCTATCTTCACCCAACCAGAGTCTTACCAGGGGGAATATCAACAAGATCCCATGTGTGCATTTTCTCTGAGGCCTGTAGTTCTTCATTCACAGCTTGTTGTCAAAGGGGATCACACGAGGCTTCTTTATAAGATTGGGGTTCCTAAAACTGGGGGATGGCTGACAAACAATGGTAATCATTCAGGAAGGAAGGAGGATGTCTTACACGGGTAGGCCGAGTGTTAGACAATATGAGCTTTTTAGGCATAACTTGTGCAGGAAGAGAAGAGATGTAGGCTCATCTGGAGTGGGTACTACATCAGATGTACTAATAAGCTCAGTAGGTAAGTCTGTATATGAGTTTCTAGGAAAAAGATCAACAGAAGTATCTGTACAAATAGAAGGCCCGGAAGGAGAAAGTGAGGAAAGACCAGTCAAAGATGAAAATTTAATGTGTTCCCAGAAAACAACATGACGAGAGACTCGAATGCAGGGAGAGATAGGGTCCCAGCAGCGGTAAGCCGGTAACCCTTATGGTCTGAATCATAACCAAGGAAGCAACAAAACACGAGCACGAGCTTGTAATTTAATGGTCTCATGAGATGGAAGGATGACAAAATATACACAAGCAAAGACTTTTGGAATACTATAGTCAGGAGGTCTACCATGAAGACGCTCAAGAGGAGAGATGTTGCCAAGAACTAGTGTACGGACTCTATTAATGCAAAAAATAGCAGTCAATGATGCTTCACCCCAAAAACATTTAAGATAGAAAGAGGAAATAATCAAGGCCCTGACTGAATCAAGGATATGATGTTGTTTATGTTCTGCCCGGCCATTTTGCTTAGAGTTGTAAGGACAATAGTAGGTGCCCAATTATCAAGAATTTTAATTTGAGCAACTTGGAATCACAGTATTCCAATGCATTATCATGGCGAAGGACTTTGATAACTTTTGGGAACTAAGTTTGAATCATAGTAGCAAATTTAATATAAATATCAGGTAACTCAGATCAGTTTTTCATTAGATATATCCAAGTATAGCTAGCGTGAATAGTCATCAACAAAAATCACAAAATATCGAGATCCTCCTATAGAAGGAGTAGGTGCAGGGCCCCAAATGTCAGAATGAACCAAGTCAAAAGTCGAATTAGCAATGGAATCATTTTAATAAAATGATGAAGCAGCTGGTTGTTTAGCAGTTTGACATGAAGTACATTGCGAAAACTCATCATCGGCTTGACCTAAGAGACCATGAGAAAGTAAGGGACGAAGTTTACTCAAGGAAGGATGAGCAAGACGGCGATGCCATAAATCAAGAGATGAGGATGTGGTAGTAGCACACAAACCAGGAGAAGTGACTTCAGGGAGATGCAGTGAGTTGAGCTCAAACAAACGATTGACCTTACGCCCAGTCCCAATAACCTGTCCTGTCTGAGAATCTTTCACAACACAACCATGTTTGGTGAGTAATACATCATAACCCATATCAACAAGTGGTCCAATGGAAATGAGATTAAAGCTATTAGTAGGGGCAAAGTAAGTGTCGGGAAGAGATAAAGAGGGAAAAGAAATGGTACCAATATGACAAACAAACATTTCGGAATTGTTAGTATTATGTATTGGATGGGCAGTAATATTCTTTGACATAGAAGAAAAGAAGTTTTCCTAGCCTGTCATATGGTTGCAACAAGCAGAGTCGAAGTACCAGGAGGTACCTGAGGGAGTCGAAGTTTGATGAATAAAGCCTTAAGGTATATTGTGGATCTTCGCTGATCAGACCTAGGAGGGCAAGTGGGGCATTGGTTAATAAGATGCCTGGTCTTCTTACAATAGTGACAGAACATGGTAGGACAATTTGCAGCAATATGGCCCTTTTGTTGACATTTTCAACACTCAATATAGGGACAAAGATCAAAAGAATGATTAGACACAAGATTTAGTGGTTCAGGTAGAGGCATTGAAAGCAATCCCAGGGGTGTGCGTTGAGTCAAACTATGTCAAAAAGCTGTCTGAAACGTGGATGTGGATATAACCAGTTGAACTGCAAAGGAAGGAACATGCGTGTAGCGACGCATCAGATGGAGGTAGAATAAATGCGGCAATCGTGAGAGCCAAGAAAAAAGAAAAGAAAAGAATTATAGTTCTCATCGATACCACGTTAGAATATGAAGGATTGTAGTAGTGAAGAAACAAGAGCCTCTAAATATTATTGCATCATTAAGTAAAAGGTAAAAGAGAGTACATATAGCCTTTATATAAGCAAAAAAGCCAAAGTCTAATCCTATAATTAAATATAATATAATCAAATCAAATATTATATCTAATAATATCTAAGATTTATACTTCTAAGATATATAAAAATATATCAAATAACGATATATGATATAATATAATATCCATATCAAATATCTAACACACTTTATCTTCTAAATTCAAAACATTTTTCTATAGTATCCATATATTAATTACACACATATAATAAGGTGGTTCTTACTCCAGGATAGTTATGATTGAAGAAGGCATTAAAAAAAAAAAAATCAACCCACAATTGTTATAAGTTACTAAGGCAAATACTTTTTTTTTGAATATTTACAAATTAAGCTCTCTAACTCTTAGGACTGGAGAAAGTATTTGAATGATCATACACACACACAGATACTTCTGTATGGTCTTCCTAATTCCCACTTCTACATTAATTGTTTTAATTTCTATTTGATTTACAACATAAGGTCAAGAGACCAAGTACACTTAAGTCCTACTTGGACCTTTCTCCCCGTTAGTTAGCCTTTTTTGGTCTTTTATTTTATTTCATGTTAAGTCTGGTTGATTAACTCTATATATAGACTATAGTGTGCGTTGACATTTACCTTATTATAGATAAAGTCATACCATATTTCCTAAAGACAACTTTGTTATTGTTATGAATAAGGAAATAGAGAAGAAGAACAAGGAGAATTTCTAGAGAGAGGAGAGAGAAATTCTTATTCAAGTGTATTCTGAATGTTTACACAAGGCCTTTATTTATAGACCTTCAATAGTTACTATGCAATGGACATCCACATAATAATATATTTATAACACTCCCCCTTGGATGTCCATTTATGAATGTGCCTCATTAAAAACTTTAACTAGGAAAAACCCGAGGATAAAAACCTAGCCAAAGAAAAGAAAGTACATCATCCATTGATACACTTCCTAATGCTGCCTCATTAAAAACCTTTCTAGGAAAACCCAGTGGGACAAAACCTAGATAAGGGAAAAAGAGTACAGCGTGTATCGACTCCCCTTCTTGATTTTTCTCCCCCTGATGACAACATTACATACAATAACTTTGTAAAGATGAAGAACTATATTTTTGATAATCAAGATACATTCGTGCTTTATGGTACTTCCGGACCATGTAGTTCTTCATCATCTTCTTTTCAATTTCTTTCTTTCGGTGAGTAGTCGAATATTGTATTGTTAACTATGGAACAATAAAAACATCCATTCTTATCATTCATTTGTCCATTGTGTACCTGCAAATTCTAAGTTTGCCAATAAAAGCATAACGAATATTAACATAATTACTAAATAATCACATAAATATCAGATACTTTGAAATCTTTTCATAAAGATGCATGGACATATAGAATTATTTTGTGCATCATTCTTTCAATAAATATTTAGGCTTCGTGCCATATATAGACTTATTTAATAATGTTCTCGAGAACCTGAATTAAATGCTTTTAACATCTTGAATCTTTCAGGGACTTGTGCTTCATGCACTTTAATTCTTTTAGGGATATATGCTTCTGGCATTTTTTAATCCTTCCGGGATATGTGCTTCAGGCACCTTATGTCCTTCTGGGACATGTGCTTCTGACACATTCTTATTAATTTTGTCTTATGATCCACATTATCATTCATTATATCATAAGCAAATATATTGTCAACGTTGACTTTCTTTTGGTCACATCGGATAACATTCATAGTTTATTGAGATCTCATTATTTTCACATTTTTCATGTATCTTGGTCTCTTCGGGACTACAACATTCTCTTTCGGAGATATCTCTACCGGAGATAATAACTCTTCGTGGAGCATTTAACTTTTATTAATTATCCTCAACTCGATCATCTATATTCTTAGCTCCTTTTCTCTTTTGAGGATTTATCTTTAAAATCGATGGACCAACTACGCGGGCGTGGTTTAAATTTATTTATAGTATGTTGTCCTTCACGGACATCAATTCGATAGGAGCATTAGCAGTTGAAAACATGTGACTCTATCACTTTCTTTATATCGATAAATGCTTAGGCATTTGATTAGCTAAATTCGCAAATGAATTATCTTTTGAACTTCCAGTTCAAATTGTTTTGTACAATAATCAAAATGAGTCAATGATAACTCATTCCAGCTAATATCTTTTCCCAACCGCCTATTTTCTCCCCTCATATTGGGAAAACAATATCGAATCTCAATTAACAAATCATGCAAGTGTAAGTCTCCTAAATCCATTTGTTACCTTTAGAAACATCATTTTGTTCCATTTAGAGACAAACAAGAAGAAGGAGGTCCTTACACCGCATTTAAACTAACATTCATTCTATAACACTCTATGTGCATTGTGGAGAATTTATAAGTATTGCACATTCAAACATTCTAAGATAGAATTAACTGGTTCTTGACCAAAAACCAAATTTTACGGGGAGAGTTTTGTTGGTTTATATAAACGATACAATAATCAAATATACCAACATAAAAACTTTGTTCTCATAAGCATTGATCTAGCTATTTATGGATGCTATAATACATTATTTCTAGATCGTATAATCTGGAAATAGTGTGTTTTAATATATACAAACATCATTGCAAACTTCAGGTTGCATTCTTACAAACTTCTGGTTGTAAGCTTAGAATATCACATGTAATCATTTTGTAGATGCATCTTTAAGATTTACATGTTATTTTGATGGGCCCATATAAATATGTTTGATATATTTCCAGAGATACTGAGATTCATTACAAATCATGATCAATGAGAACAAGCATCATATAACATATAACAATATGTTGGTTATTCATGAAGAATCTTCTAGTTCTTCAATGAATGTCAATACATAATATTATTTGCATTATGTATATATGACTTGGACGATCAAAACAAGTCATGCTAACAATTAATTTAAATCAGTAAACTTTTTGTTTAGTGTAACATATATTTCAATCAATCATAAATTTTTCAATACTATGACATCCATTTTGGGAAATCTATTCGATAATGTGAGAAGTATATAACTTTTCAAACATTATCTTATACATGTATTCTAACTTACACTTGTTTGTATTCTAACTCACACTTGTTTTCTAACAATCTCCCCCTCAAGTGTGAGTCATATAAACATTTTCAAAATCATTTTCGAAAAATTTATGTTTAGTCTTCAGGAGTAAACATATAATATTACATCATTAAATACGCAGTCCACCATATATGAAGATATTCATAATCAAAATAATGTAGAATCACACAGATTTAGAATCTCACATATGATTCTCATAGCAATAAATTTATGAAATATGAGGATAAAATGACAACAAATTAATCATTGCATTACCTTTCGGGTTACCTTCTCGGGATTGCCCTTTTATTGACAAATATTGGATTTGTATTAACAAACTTCTAGTTTGTATTTACAATCCCTATATTAAAAGTTGTAAACTTCTAGTTTACAAAAGCATACGTTTTCTATATTATATCTATTTCTACAAATATCTTATAGAGTAATCAATACATAATCTTATTTCTTTCAGGGTAAAATATTTACTCTTCTGGAGCCTTCAATCAAATGTATTCTAATGTGATTAGAATACGAACTTAAAACCTTATGGCTTCAGGCCATTTAAAATTCATGGCTAAGGAACTCTTTCTATCAGGATATGATCAGAACATAATGCATTTTAATGCAACATTGATCACAAGGTTCACAAAATTCATATTTTCATATACTAGATTCATAGAGCAACCTTAGTCATATTTTGATCTAAACATTATTTCAGCTTAGATCATATTCAAACCAGTCCTCAATCATACCATATTAATTCTAACATTCTTCATACCTTAAGGTATTCATATCTTAAATCAAGAAGTTTTAAATTTTCAAATATTTCCCGAGACTCACCCTTCTCGAGATTACTATCATCTTAGCACGCTTTACGATCGAATTTCATTTTCAAAAATCAGCCCGACATCTCAAATCACCGCACATCCAAGATAGATTTCCCGAGAGATATGGTCATAAAATAATCACTACGCGGCGTACAAAAATCCAAACGGTACAAAACTAGCAACTACTCGGTTGCATTAGCTTTCATCTAGGGAGCATTAGGGTGCGGTGTCGTAAATTTCCACATGATCAAAAGTCTACACGGTTCTGAGCTAACGACAGATTAAGATACGGCGCTGCTTAATTAAAATAAATCTAGACGTTCGGGTTCAACTATAAATTGAGGAAAGCAGGAGCAAATGCTTCACATACTCTCAATCTTTTCAAAATACTCGTTTCATCATCGTTCATACCTTTCTCTGTATTCTTCCACATTGTCTTTAAACATGGACGGTCCAAGTAACTTCATTCCAGTTTCTGAGTCATACAACCCTTTCTTTCTTGAAGATTTACTACATGACAATCGCCTAACATTTTGGCCGACTTGTCTAACAATGTACCATACCCCTATTCTTCTTTACCTCCCCGTAATCCCGTAGGAGTGAACATTCCACCATCGGCACAATGATACATATTCCATCTTCTCCTCTAAGGATTCAAGATTCTATCCCTATGATTACTAACAGAAAAGAATCTAAAGCAGGTCCATCAAAGCGACCTGTTAAGAGATGTCGTTATATGACAGAACTTATGGAGTGTACGATGCCACCTCAACCAAGGAATCCTACTTCCAATTTGACTGAGGCATCTAATCCATTTTCATGTGGTTGCTGCCATGTTTTGCGGGAAATCATTCATACCAATGGACTTCAATATCATAAACTTGAAGTTCATGGGAGGATCGGTATGATTGGTCATGCTGTCTTTTACCAGGATGTACAAGGAGGTTCCTCCAGACCTCAAATGTTCGATTTCGTAAGAAAAATATAGAAGAAATCAAACATTTTCTCGAACAATTATTGTTTGAATCAAAACTCTTTAGGGTATGTTCTGGTGTCAGATCCCCTCTCAGCTTACTATGAGGCTCTTTGTGTTGGTTTGGAATGGACCAAAACTCAAAATGAACCCCTTGGTAGTTCATTTCCAACCAATACTGAAAATATATCCAATAAAGGAAAAGAGCCCGAAGTTGTAAAAAATAATCCCCAGTTCCCCATTGAGTTATTCATATAGATCCGTGAGCGAACAAAACCTTAGAGCCGAGGAAATGTCAATAGATGATTTTAAAGACTACTTCCATTTACCCACCGGAAGCAAACCAAACGAGTTCGTCTATGCGCAGGACCGCTTTGTAAAAAGAATAATGCGCAAGGAGGAATAAAAGATTGGCCCTATATGACAGTTCGAAATGCGATGAGGCAAATCACAGATCGAGAAGGACAATGTCACATCAAGATCCCGTTTCTAGAGCAACCACTCAAAAAGCAATTGATAAACTTAAACTTAAGATGGTCGAAGCTTGTGGTGGACTTGTACCAACTGTTGCTCTTGATGCTTGAAATAACATTTTTTTTATTTTAGTAAATATGTCACATTGTAATTTTCATTTCACCAATGTTCATGATCTCGTTATTCTCCGAATATGAGGTGCTCTTTTATTTACTTTTCTCATATCTCATTATTCTACTTCTCATACATATAAATGGAATTATGAATTGACATCATATGACATTAATTACATAATAATAACTATAGTAAAGGTAGAATAATATTTACTATAGTAAATTAATGCACTAAGGGTAATTTCCATGTAAATAGTAATTATTATGCAAATGGTAAAATAATAATTACCATTATAATTTTTGCATCAATAGTAATTACCGTGTGAATAGTAATTACCATGTGAATAGTAATTACCCAATGGTAATTACTATGCAAATAGTTATAATAATAATAAATATACAAATAGTAATAATAATAAAATAAGTAAATAGTAATAATATTAATAAAATTTGTAAATAGTAATAATATTAATATAATATGTAAATAGTAATAATAATAATAATAAAATAAGCAAATAGTAATACTATTAATATAATAATATAAAACAATATGATTAGATAATAGGATTATATTCGATCCGCAGTGCGTTGTATGAATTAGTTTGAAAAGAAGAAGAGACAAAATCAATATGATTAGTTTGAAAAACATACCTTCAATTATCAAACTTTTTGGCTAGGTTTTTATCCTACTGGGTTTTTCCTAGTTAAAGTTTTTAATGAACATTCATAAATGGACATCCAGGGAGTGTTATAAATATGTTATTATGTGGATGTCCATTGCATAGTAACTATTGAAGGTCTATAAAGTAAAGGAATACACTTGAATAAGAATTTCTCTCTCCTCTCTCTAGAAATTCTCCTTGTTCTTCTTCTCTATTTTGAATTATCTTGCTTTTCACACTTACTGCATGGGGACAATGAGAGAGAAAAGGATTCGAGGTTCCTCTCATCCCATTATTTTGCCCGTCCATCTCGTGTTTGGTGACTCCTCTCAAATCGAAGTTCTTTGGCCGAAAGTATCGCCCATCTTCCGGTAGTGATCTCGCTTGAGAAGGTGTCATTTGATTCCGGACTAGTCAATCGAGTGAGTCGCAAACTTGCCACCGAGACCGCCCCGAGTCTTGCCGATGAAGACCGAGTCATCCACTTCGAGCCCGAGTTGGTCGAGAAAGCTTAGAACCCGCGATGGCTTTCAAATCTTGGTGGTCACTTAAGTAAGCGAGCTCGATCTTTGATCTTTGGTGAGCTTCCATGAAAACTTGGAGCAAATGATGATGATCCCACCATGTTCCGTTCAGCCTTCATGACTTTCTTTATTCTCGTTAAGCTCTGCTTTTGTGTACACCACCTGAGACTTTGGGCTTCCCCATCCATTGGCATAGAAGTTATCGACGAAGTAGTGAGGAAGAGGGGGAGCGGGAGATGTGGAACACTTGCAGAGTTGAACCATGGTCTTAGGTTTCACATTTGTGTGTTTCTGGGTAATGCCAAGTCGATGTTAGTGATGATGTTTCAGATGATGTTTCTGGGATTCGTTTTTCGGGAGCTCGAATTGATTCGAGCAATTCATGCGATAACGTGTTATGAATAAGGAAATAGAGAAGAAGAACAAGGAGAATTTCTAGAGAGGAGAGAGAAATTCTTATTCAAGTGTATTCGAATGTTTACGCGCCTTTATTTATGCACCTTGATAATTCTTATGCAAATTGACATCCACATAATAATATATTTATAACAGTTATTAGCTTTATAGTGTTCTCTCTTTTTTATAACTTTCCAATCATTTTCAACTGAAAAGTTTTGAAGTGACCCGTAATGCAATGAAACTTGTCTTTTTTTTTTTTTTTTAGAGCGCAAGATACCATTGAATGAAAAAAAAAGAAAGATGGAATCACAAAAAAAGTTGCTTTTGTAGTTTGAAAATATTCTTCGTACTTTTAAGGAAAAAAAAAATGATAAAAATAAAAAAATATGTTTAAGTTGCTATAATTTCAGATAATTTTTTACAATAAATTTTAAGGTGTCACATTCTCAATTAAAATTAAAACAAAAATAAGCATCAAAGTCAAATACTCCATCCGGTCTTTATTATAGGACAAAGTTTGTAGTACAAATTGCACTATAAATTTTATCCTATAATTAAGACCGTGGTAATAATTCTCAAGAACCAAATATAGAAAAGGCATTGGACTTCTAAGCCCTAAGGACTATGGGCCTGATCTATTATCAGACTGCATCTTGTTTTACTTCTTTTTTGTTTTCTTCTTTTTCCAAGATATCTACTGTTTTAGCCAGCTTCATTTCTATATTTCTGGCATACAATATCCTTATTATAATTATTATTAGGATGTACTTCAGTTTAATTAAACAACAATTTGTTGTGATTAGAAAAGTTATAGCTCATAAGCCACTTATTTCACAAATACTATTTACTTTGTATTCGTGAGTGGGTTGGAACCATAATCAGTTCCGGTTCTATCTGATTGTGATAATTACACTCACCACACATAGGAATTTTTTTATATAAATATAGGGTTAAATTGCAATTTTACCCTAAAAGCAATCACTCAAGAACGCTGGGTATCTCAAAGTTATTTGAGGAGTAATTTCGCCTGATAGTGTTAAAAAATGAGCAAATTTGCCCTAACTATTAAAAAAATTCATGTTGATTAATGAAAAAAATTGATATTGACCATTAACATTTTTAATGGCACACAAAGGGTAAAATAACTACATTTTGGTTGTTTCTAGGGCAAAATCACTACATATAGTTACTTCCAAGGAAAAATTTCTCATTGAAAAACTTTGATACACATCACTTCTGAGTGATAACTTCTAGGACAAAATTGCACTATAACCCTATAAATATATGGAAATAATGTCCTCCACTCCAGAAAAAAGAAGAAGGGAATATATAATGATTGCTTAATTATTTACTTATTTTTTCTTAAACGAAAGCAATATTAATTGAATGGTGAATCTAACACTATTGTAGAAATCACGAGATATAATGGTTATTAACTGTCATACATCACGGATCCGAAACATTATAAATGTGGGCACTATAAGAGCTCAGTGCAGATACATTACGGTTCCCAACCGTTATTTATTTCGAACCGATTATAACGGTTATAATATAACACCCATTATGTATTGAGGTTTGGTAAGGCTATAATCTACCCATTGATGTGATAACAAATAATGGGCACATGTAAAGAACCACCATAATATATGATAATGCTTGCATACATAACAAAATTATTTTACAACCGTTATTTATTCAGTAACATACATAACGGTTTGTATATATATAAGAACCGTGACTTTTAATAAAAATTAATAACGATCTCATGTAGATAACTGTTATGTATTAAGTACATAAATAATAGTTTATAAATAAGAACCGTGAACATTTATAATACATGACGGTTTTATATAATAACCATGATGTATGGATATAAGACTCTTCAAGTGAGAGTTTATAAGCTAGTTGATCTCTTCTATATGTAATAGAACAACAATACCTTTCCCATCGAGTGGCTATGCAATTTGGCATAGATCAAGACATTCCAGGCTTTGTGGGGAGAATCAATGGCAGCTTTGATGTATATAAGTGATAATATAACTGGTGACCTATATGTAATTGTGTCTCTTCATAAGAATTAACCCCTGGAAAGTAAAGGACTCATGGGAAAAAAACAAATACTCTTATTAAAAAGGGCGGAGGCTTTGCATAACCCTTGCACCCTTTTTGATAGGGACATTTTTTTCCCCATCTTCCTTTGCTTTTCAGGCTTAATTGATGAAGAGACACAAGGTATAGGAACACTTACAATATATATATATATCCGAAGTGCGATTGGTTCTAGGACTGATCACAATGTTGAATTTCATAGCTTTTAACTTGGTGCCACCTACTCAATATAATAACAGGAGAGGAATCTTCAATCAAAGCAATATGAGATTTCCAAAAAAAAAAAACATAGCTTCACAAAAGTAATTCAATATGTCACTTGAACTAGTTTATTCACAGAGCTCGTTTGTGTATGATTCTCACCGGTAAAATTGAACTAGTTTATTCATCACATCCCTATTTAACTTTTTGAAGTAACTTTTGGAGATATAGATACTTTCAAAAAGAAGATGTATTTGCTTAGGGAATATATCTCTAGAAGTTACATAAAAAAGATCAATAAATTAAAGTAGGAACCTTTAGTCAAAGCAATGAGTTGTCAACATCCTGTAACAAGAAATGAACCTTCAATCATAGTAATAATAGGTTTTCCAAACAAACATAACTTCACAAAAGTAAGTTAATGTCACCTTGAATGCTTTATCGCATCATAACTTCACAAAAACGCCTCAATCAAATAAGGAGAACAGAGCACCAAAGGAATGCAACCTAGTTAAGGCCCACGAACGGCGAAAATACGAGTTAGGGCAAGCGAAAGCAACTCGCTCGGCAATCATTGAGACAAGTGTGAAGGTATGCACTAGCGCGACTGTCACTAAGAAACAATAAAGGTTTCTTATGGTGGGGCTCGATTGAAAATGACTCTCGACGGCCAGAAAAGACAACAGGAGTAGTAAGGTTACGATGTTGGCGGGTTTTGTTCTAACATGCTAAGTGTCAAGTGTAATCCTTTTCAGACGCTTAAATAGAAGAGGAAGGGTAGGTTTTTTGGGTTGTCGTGCCTAAGACTTTACATAAAGGTTGTATTGATAAAACTGTTATTTATTTGATTATATTTATTATCGTTCTTTTTTAATAACCGTGAGTTATGCCATTGTTTTAACATATACATATATCATGATTATTAGTTAATAATAGTGATGTATGTTATTATTTTTTTAAAAAAATTTGGGCAGCTAGTGTCCAAATAATTACATATTTACATTTTATAAAAATAAAACCAAGAAAAAAATATCACTGTTGATATGGTGGCTAGTTGCCTGATAGATGATCTGAGGTCTACTGCAAATT
Organism: Acacia melanoxylon; assembly: GCA_019022615.1. Taxonomy (NCBI): domain Eukaryota; kingdom Viridiplantae; phylum Streptophyta; class Magnoliopsida; order Fabales; family Fabaceae; genus Acacia; species Acacia melanoxylon. The sequence goes on from JAFJYJ010000055.1 coordinate 3,268,350, forward strand.
TAGGAACTTTTGTTTCCTTCAATTTGAATGAATCAAAAGTTCCATAAATTCACATCAAACCTCACATCATCACGCTACTTGTCACTTAGAGGAGTGGCTTGAATCATATGAGAATATGTCAGGATCATGGTGGCCAATCTCATTTCACAATTTGTCCTTTCATGTTTCATCTCATCATAGTAAGTTTTCCCCTCTCTCTTAATTTGCTTTCTAGACTTGACAACAAGACCCTTTCCCAGTACTCTTTTCTCTTATGTCATCTCATCATTCAGCGCAATAGATGGATTGGCAGAGGGGGCGAAAGCACTGCCAATGGCGAAGGGGGCGAAGTGATTAGGATCCACATCACTTGAGTCATTTGTTGCCACCAACAAGCCTTGAGGAGGAGGGTGGTGGCGGTGGAAAAATTCACTGGGATCTTAACATGATGAATGAGAGAAGGAGAAGGTCGATAAAGAAAAATAGTAAGAACCACAAGGGTCAAGGAATAGTTGAGTTTAAATAGAGGTTTAACGGATTACGAAAGGTTATGAGTTATGACTTATGAAGATCTAAGGAGAGTACAAAGGGTTATGAGTTATGACATTGAAGGTCTGAATGTTACAAAGGGTTATGAAATAGTTTGATGACAGTTGTTTCTAAAGGCCGTTATGTTTTGTCTTTGCTGATATAAGTAATGGAAGACGAATCGTTTGTAAGTAGTATATGACAGTTGTTTCTTAAGAACCATAATTTTGTCACTAAATAAATGACGATTATTAGCCACAACCTCTATTTTTATGTTTTCGCAAATTCCGCCTCATAATACATGATAATACGCATAATTAACCGTTAGTTTAAGCGTGATATATCCTTGTGTGATCTCCATCTAGACCTATCAGACGTTTATTAGTTGTAACTGTTATGTATTAAAAATTATAAATGCTTAAATCTGTAATAGTGTAACATATTTTCCAAAGAGAATGAGGAGGGTTATGAATTTAAAAGGAGAGTCTTTTGAACTTATTAAGATGTTCATGGCACTTCATTTGACCTAGCCCTATCCCTCTTGCCGATAAAAAGACCTTCATGATGAGACTCTCAACAAAAACACCTTTGTTATAATAAAAGTCTAAATGAAAAGTTCAATCCCAAAAAATTAACATGTTAGATGAGAGAGAGCACTTTAAACATATGTACAAATTATTCTTCTGATACTTAATATAAGACATATTTAAAGAGTTAATATTGATCCTAAATATAAGATATAGTTTTCATCTTTTTTTAATTTACCCATTTTGATACTCCATCAACAATAATCAAGGAGGAGAGGAGATCAGAGAATTAAGGAAGGTAGCTAGGATATTTTAGAAAATATATGTTATATTAACTAACTTCTTTAATCTAATCAAATTAGATAAATATTAAGGACTAGATGTGTAATATTTTCCTTAAAGCAACCGGAGATGAAACTCATAATAGGTTATTTTGAAAGAAGGATAATAGTTACTTTGCCTTTAGTTAGGTTTGTGGATGACAACTTCACGGCCTCAACGCACGCGTCATTAGTCGGTCAGTGATAGCGAAATTTAGTTTGTGGAGCCAACTTGTTGATCCCTCCTATTTTGGCTGAGTAAATGACATATAAAGTTTATGTTCAATTTTAATCGGATGAGTTGTAAACTTTAAAAACTTTGGTCCTAAATTATATAGTGTTTTACAAGCTAAGAGGGGTAGTGGACTCGTAAAACATTATAGAGTTAAATTATCAATATCTCCTTGAACTAAATTATCATATTTTCCCTTGACAAAATCCGTCAAAACTGTTAAAAGATTTTTTTAAAGAAAAAAACTAGTAAAATTCAGGAGACGTAAATTTAATCATGATTAGTTAAATTACGATACCAGTACTTTATTAACTCAGTGATAATGATTAATTTATTCATACGTAAGAGACAGAAAGAGGTGGAAATATAATTAGATGAAAGAAACAGAAAGTGCCGAAAGTGTTGAGGCTAATTAATGGTGGCACTGTAAATGCCCTCTTCGCAACGGTTTGACCTCTTTCAATTTTTGGTTACGTGACGATTGAGATACTTATAATATGGGATTAATTGAAGTTAGTTACACGACACTCAAGTATTCATTCTCATACACAGCCATACAACGCTAGTTTTAGCAACCTTTTAAGTATGTATAGACAGATGTAAAACAACAATAACAATAAGTTTTATCTCATTAAATGACATCAGCTATATGAATCGTATGATATCATTTTATTCTTTTTGGTCTTTCTTTACATACCATTTTAGAGAACTATATTATTTGATCTATTCATCTCAAAAGCACGTCTAATGACTTTCTTTGTACATGTTAGAAAACAAGCAAAAAAGCTCAACCAAACAATTTTCTACCATTTTATCTTCAATAAAAGCCACTAAATCATCCGATCTCTCTTTGTATATAAACAGCTCTTCTGAATCTGAGTTAATTTTAATCGAGCTCTTGAGCTAAGTCGCCTTCTTCTTGGGATAGGTATTACTTCTGACCTCGGGAAGTATCTGGGGGTCCCGATTATTCATAAACGCGTTACCAAAGCTACCTATAACCCCATTGTCCATCGTGCGAAGAAAAAGTTGTCTATGTGGAAATCAAAGTTTTTGACTATTCTTTGGGACGCTTCTGCTCTTATCAAATCCTATCATCTTTACCGAGTTCAGATGCAAGCAACCCTTCTCCCCGTCTCGCACTCTTCGTGAATTAGAGAAGGTATCCAGGAATTTCCTTTGGTCTCGGGAGGAAGAGGTGAAGAGAAGCATGTTGGGACAAGGTTACCCAAGCAAAAAACAAGCAGGGGACTTGGCTTCAAAGATTTGAGACGTCAAAATAAAGCATTCATTATGAAACTCTGGAGCCTCCTTACACAAAAGATCTTTGGGTTAAATGCCTATGGGCTAAATATAATTAGGGAACCTTTCTATACCTGTAATCCGCTCGGAAAGCAATAGCGGGAAGTTTGGGACAAATTTCTCTGGTGTCGGAAAAAGTCAATAATGGGAAGGAACCAAGGTTTGATCGCTTCCCATTATAACCTTCGTTCAAAACCCAACATTGAATCGTTAAAGATCAAGTTTTTTGACGTTACGTGACGATATTATAAGAATTACACGCCCCCCCGCAAATAACCTTGATGGGAGGGCTTGAAGATGGGTGTTTCTGTTAAAGTTAGTTGGACCCAGTTGTGGAAACACTCGAAAAAGTATTCATTCTCATAACACAGCCCGTCCTTTCCATCCACATAATCCGAGCTGAGAGCAAGAGATTTTTGAAACAAATTTTAATGCCTAAGCAATTTGCCGATGGAACATTTAAAGGTAGATTCAAGAATATAGTACAGATGTAAAACAACAATAACAACCTTCTAGACTACTAATTTTAGCAACCTTTTAAGTATGTATAACAAAGATGTAAAACAACAATAACAATAAGTTTTATCCCATTAAATGACATCGCTATATGAATCGTATGATATCATTTTACTCTTTTTGGTCTTTCTTGACATACCATTTTAGAGAACTTCATATTATTTGATTTGTTTCTCAAAAGCACGTCTAATGACTTTCTTTGTATATGTTGGAACAAAAGCTCAACCAATCAATTTTCTACCATTTTATCTTCAATAAAAGTCACTAAATCACTCTCTTTGTATATAAACAGCTCTTCTGAATCTGAGTAGACTACCTTAATTCCTATATTTATTATTTTCTTAATCATAATTATTTGAGAATAGTCTTATATTTATTAGAATTTCTTTTCTCCATGTGAGTGTCCTTTTGGTTCTAAACAAACGAACATAAAATAATTTACACTCGATTTGGCGTCTTGCTCTCCTTTTTTTTTTTTTTTCTGATTTTTTCGACTATAATTGTTTGTTTCACTCCTTAAGCAAATTTACTTGCATCTATTCGCTCTTAAAATTTTAACTGCTTGCCCTTGAGTTTTAACCTTGCACTCCTCATTACGCAAGGTTTTTGTTCCGCCACTAGATGTGATGTTATGTTAAAAAAACAAATACATTTCCTATATTATTCAAGGCTAATAGGTTCTTTGACTATAAATATGTAATTGTTCAATCATATGGTATGATGAATGTACGAATTTTAATAACTCTTTATTATATGTGATTGAGTTTCGTCGGATCTTTTTTATTGTAACAGATTTCTTTTTTTGTTATTTTGATCCAATTTTAATTATGCCTTTTGTATTTCAAAATTTTATTATGAAGTCTTTAGAGTTTAAATATCTTTTAATGGTTGTAATCTCTATCATTATATGTTAACTAGCCAAGGCCTGCGGATGTGTGGGTGAGAGGCCATGTATTTATCAATGTGTTGTTATGTAAAAAATCATTTATATTTTTAAGGGGATAATCAAAACATTAAATTAAATATTTATTAAATATTTTATACCTACCATCCCATTATTAATTTACAAAATGTTGTGTAACAACTAACAACATTTATTATTATTCATCTTTCTTAACCGCTTTGCTTTTTATTTTTTATTTAGATCTCTAAGGGAATATTCAAAATATTAAATTAAATATTTACTAAATATCTTGTACCTATCACCCCCATTATTAATTTACAACACATTGTGTAACTACCTTCTTCATTATCCATCTTTCATAATCGCCTTTTATTTTTTTTAAATTATAATTTTAGTGTTTTTAACCCGCCATTTTTTTTGATGTGTCAATTAGGGAAACGCTTACTACTATACTTTTATATAGTTAAGATTTTGTAATATGATTTTTTCGTATTTTTGATTAAATTATTTGACCAAGTTAACTATCATTTGTTTGATTGTTATCCTTATGCTGTTGCAAATTTTATTTTTAATTTTTCTTCGATAAAAGGTTGCATATTTTAGTGTTAAAGTGGAGGCAATGAAATAGTAGCTATCTCTTTAATTGTATACTATTATAAACACCACTTGTTTTAATTTGTTTATTTGGTTTCTTGTGTCTTGGAACTACGCATGCAATAGTAAGAACACAATAGAACCAAACAAGAAAATGATGACTGAAAAATTATTGTTAAACATTCCTTTTCTTAGTTTATAATTTATGATTCTTCCTCCATGAATATCAAATAAAAAAATTAATGGGGAAATATTGTGTGACTTCACTTTAATTATTTTTATATATCATATTATTATATAACAAATACAACCACTACGTATTTAAATAAGTAGTCATTATTATATTATATCAATAGAACAAAATAAATAAAGTGAATTGTGTTTTCATTACAAACTAACTTATTAACTATATATATGTCGTGCCCCAACCAAAATACTAATATTAATCTTGAATCAATAAGAATTACTACTCTAACAGTAAACAATACATGCATTTTCCTATATGAGGGAGGTATTTGATTTATCTTTCTAAGATGTTAAAACTTTTACTAAATCAAATACTTTTCAAAATGATTTTTAACTTCTGATATCTATTTATCCTCAATCAGGTGGCCCCTGAAGATTGTATCATTCACATAAACATATTCTCTTTTTGTTTTTTTTTTGGGGGGCCAAATGACTTAGTCTAATTAAGAAAGTTTTTTTTTTAAAAAAATAGTTTTTCCAATATTTGAACCACGTATTTAAGATAGAGAACACATCCTCATCAATAGGATAACAATTGGGTTTTGATCTGATAGGGATATATATTCATACCTCGTGGTCCTATTCAAGTTTTATGACTTAACGAGTACATACTGTGCTAGACTTGGGTGATTTATCTGGAGACAGAAAAATGAATCATAGTAGTTAGACTTAGTTTCAATATATATATAAAAAAAGGTTAAATCTATTATTAATTGGAATAAGTGAGTTTGAAAACAAAATGCTACTCTATCCAATTGGTGTGTTATAAACAAGCCAAATAATTACCAAATACAACCCAAACTTAGTTGAGGTAATTGATTTTTGAAGGCTAAAAGTTGTGAAGATTCTCATCAGTTAGCGGTCCTGCTAGCTCATTCAAATAATTGACGCTAAAAATATTTTTAAGCTATTTTTTGTGAGAACTATTCAAAATTGAACAACTTCAACACGACAAGTCATTTGATACTCTTCGTTATGTATGTTTGCCACCAAATCACAAGAGGTCAAATTGAGCCAAATGCATCCTTCTCAATTTTAGAATGCTTTCTATAAATATCATCGATTCATCCTCATTTAAGAATTTGGCATATCTAATTGTCAGGAGTTACTCTAACACATGACAACCTTCCCATTATCAAAATTTGTTTAGTATTATATAAGTTTATGTTACACATTTCTGGCCTCTCCAAACATTTATTCCCACTTTATATTACTCTGATAGTTAGTTGTAGGAGTTATGTGACTAATTTGTAAATATTAAAAAAATCAGTGAAGTTAATTATTTGTACAAAATGTATGTTGGTTTCCCTAAAATACCCTCTTTAATTAATTATTTGCATTGGAACTACTCTTTGAAAGAAACCTTTAATATCTTCAATCAATAGGAATAATTTAAAAAAAATTATAATTTTTGAAAATAAAATGAATTGAGGTCTTTCATTTAAGAACAAAATAATTCATTTAACTAGATTCTGCATTTAAGATCAGACAAGTAATATATATGCTCTTCAATTTCGAACTCAGTCAAAATAAGATCCTGCCTCCGTTCCTGAGCTCTTGCACTAAATTAGATCTCATGTCAAAACCAATTAACTAGTGTCAAATAAATTTTTCCTTCAAATATGACAAGTAATTTAAAATATTTGATGCGAAATAAAAAGAGGCACAAAAATAGTTAATTAGTCCAAAAAAATTTAGGTACGTACGACTACTCTATTGAAGTTTGATTGCCAACTTCGACTCGTCATTACCTAGCTAGAAGAAAAGACCATGCATGAATACATGAAGAAAAGAAAGAAAATAATTCATAAAGGCAATAAAAATACACACTCTCCCAAAGAAAGGCATACGCACAAAGTCCATATTGTTAGTGTCATAGGACTACAATCTTATTTTGTTGTCCTCATTAATTAACATTCGTTGACTACACAAACAGTACTCCCATATATATATATTGTAATACACATAAAAAATTAAACATGATATTGATATATTAATAGATATAAAAAAAAATTGCACTGCTCTTTGCTCCTATATACTCTGTAGGATGTTCACCTTCTTAGTAATATACACATTTGAATTGTGATTAAGAACTGAGAAAAAAGTTATTTGAGTATTATTCCTCTGTGAATTCTTATTCTTACGTGGTAATACAAAGTTGCAATATATAAATTATATGGTTGTTAATTAGGGGATAATGCTTAAAAACCTGTCCTTACTTCACCCTATGCCGTCCACTCAAAATCAAACATTTATCTCTTCAATATATATATTGGTATTGATACACACACACACACACATAGAGAGAGGGTTAGAGAGAGATAATTGGATGGTTAACCTGTCATAAAATTATTTTAAAAGAATGACAGCTACCCCTGCTGATGAATCTGAAATGGAATAAAAAGTATATTAGAATTGTCTTCCTAAGAATAATAAAGAAGTTGATAATAATACTATTAACTATCTCTATCAAAGACCTCATAAATCCCGAAAAGCACACATTCCACTTTATTCTATTGTTCCCTTATATATCTCAATTCCCAAAGAATCTGGTTGACAATATTTTTTTCAACCTAATCGACGGTCAAGATTAACTTGTCTCTTGAACGAATGTGACCGGCGAGCTAGGAATTAACCTACATTTTCTATGCCTGTATTTCTTAAATCAGATAAAAAAAATTACTGTATATTTGATCGGAGCTAATTATTTAAATTAGCCGCAGGTAGTTCATTTTTTTAAAAAAAAATAGCAAAATTCACTTGATTAATTTGTAGCTAATCAACGATTTAGATCATTCACGTACATGTTCCAACCTTATCAACTGTTCCTTGATTCTTAAAATTCTGTACGATTTGTTTATCCATAGTGGTTGGATTAGGTCTTCTCTTGGGTCTTCTGACTGTGATTTCCCACTTTATTAAATGCATAATGACTAAAACGCCCTTTCTTTTGCCCCACCTTGATGTGACTTTATTTCAGCCATTGCATAGTGGTGTTTATATAAAGAAATGAATGGACCAGCCTCCAAGCCATCCATTGCATTTGCATATTGCATATTGCAAATACATGCATGAATCACAAGAATTTTAATTTATAAACCACCAATAATTTCTGAAACAAAGAAAGATATACATATTCAAAGTGTAGACAAAAATTTGATATGACTATATTTTGAATACATTAAACATCTATATCTATATATATATGCCTATAGAAGTTATAATAAGCTTTACAAGTAAATCGAATAGTATGCCTTGTTATATGGGACTTTGTGTAATTTATGAGAGCTCTTGTTTGATTATCTCAATGAAGTTATTGAGCTTGATCTCTTAGTTAATCTTAAGATTTGATTTTTAACAGAGCTTAATGACGTTATTTGATTCATGTATCTATTGTTGTGGTGTTGTAATGTTTATATCATTTTATATCTCATGTATTCTCTGGAGGTGAATGAGCAGAAGATTCATTTATAATATTTATAAATTATAGTGCAGTCAATAAAAGATAGATAAATTTTTGCTTTAATAAGCCATTTGGTATCTAAAAGCCTAGTTTGATTTCAACTAATTGGGATTTAAGTCAAATTGGGTTCTAAACAGGATGATGCTTCTAATTAAAGGCATCACCGGTACAAAAAACCTTTTAAGACCGGACGAAAAATATCTCGTAAGACCGGATTTGGAACTGATCTTGATTCAGGCGGTCTTAAAAATATGTTACTTTTAAGACCGGATGAACGACCGGTCTTAAAAAAAAACGTTTTTAGACCGAACTTTTGAAATATCCGGTCTTAAAAGTGTTTCAAAAAAAAAACTCAAATGAAACAACCGGTCTCAAATCACCAGATTTGGCAACATTTTGAATGTCTCATAAATCATCGGCGATGGAGAACCAAGAGAAAATTGGAAGCAACACCAACAAGAAAAACAAAAAAGAAGAGAAGATTGAAAGCAACACCAACAAGAAAAACAAAGAAGTTGATTACAAAGTCCAAAAATAAGAAAAAAAATAACAAGAAACAGAAATCATTCACCATGGAAATCGAATTTGAATCAATATAAAATCAGAGGTGAAATTGATGTCCGGATCAACAAAAAAATCACAAGCTTAAAGCAATCAAATCTTAGCAGGGATCCTCTTGTCGGTCTTGCCGGGCAAAGCTTCAAGCAACCAAAATCAAGTCCAGATCGAGCGGGAGCGGTCAAGGTAGGAATAAACGAGACTTAAGCAAGAAGAGATCGGGTTTGATTTTAAGCCGGATCTGTACGGAAGGCGGCGTGGGAGAGCCATAGATCAAAGAGGAAGGAGCCGCCGTCGTCCGTAATCCTCGAAAGCGACGCTTCGCCGTTGCTGAGGATTGGAGTCGACGCCATCGCAAAACCCTCGAAGCATCTCATCGCCAACGTTGCTAAGGATTTGATTGTGTGGCTCTAGGGTCGACTTACGAAGATTGCAAGTAGGTTAGAGGAAGAGGATGACGTTCTTGCTGAGGATTTGACCCGTGAGGCTCTTGGGACACTCGTTGAATCTATAACTAAGCAAATGTTATATCATCAAGAAGACAAGCACACTCACAGACTTAACAGGTTTAGTGAATTTAATTAGTTTTTTTTTTCTTTTTTAACACTTTTAAGACCGGTTGTTTGTAACAACCGGTCTTAAAAGTATATTTTTTAAACCAGATCCTTTATAATCTGATCTTAAAAGTGTTCTATATATTTACGAAATTGTCACCGGTCATACATTTAAGACCGAATCTTTTATAATCCGGTCTTAAAAGTGTTCTATATATTTACGAAACTGCCACCGGTCATATTTTTTAGACCAGATCCTTTATAATCTGGTCTTAAAAGTGTTCTTTATAATTATAAAATTGCCACCAGTCATATTTTTTAGATCTGATCCTCTATAATCCGGTCCAAATTTTTTTTTATATTTACGAAACAGCCACCGGTCATACTTTTTAGACATGATTCTCTATAATCCGGTCTAAATGAGGCGGTCTTAAAGCTCTTTTTTGTACTAGTGCATCATCTACATTCATACATACTCAAAATCAAAACATTGCGCTTAAAGAATCATATCTTTTTTTAAGGCCGATATTTATTATAAGGGTTTATCGTTTGTCATGTCACTTGATATAAGGTTGTATCAAGTCACCCAAAGACAGTTAGGTGAATTAATGTGGGAGTTTGGGGAATTAATGAATGATGTTTTGGTATTTTTGTTTTTGTATTTATTATATGAATTTGACCAAAACACCCTTCATTCATTCACCTAACTCCCAAAACGACATAGTTTTTAGGTGACTTGACATAACTTTATATCAAGTGACATGAAAAACGATAAACCTTTATTATAAATATAGATAAATCTTTAACGTTAAATATCGTTAATTTGTTGACACGTGTTTTTATACATTTTTTTATTTTAATTATAATTATGCATTTATTGGAAATTCATTTCAATAAATGAAGGCATCCCTGCTTTATGGGCAAGACTCTCACAATACTTGGGTTACTTTAATACCCATTTACTTGTAGCATTGTGCTAATCACTTTAATTTCTATATTCACATAGATTTAAAAATTCCATTTAAATACTAGATGAATTTGTAAAACCCCAAAGGTCCTCCGAATTTGTAAAAAAGGCGAGAGGTACTAAGGACCTATGAGGGATATGCAAATTTGCGTGAAATTACCTTTTTACCCTTACTTTTAAATAAATTAAATTAAAAAAACCCCCCCCCCCCCACCCACGGCCACCACCACCGGGCCGCCACCACCACCGCGCCGAATTTGTATTTGTTTTTTTTTAATTTATTTAAAAAAGTAAGGGTAGAAAGGTAATTTCACGTAATTTGCATATCTCTCATAGGTCCTTGGTACCTCTCAGTCTTTTTACAAATTCGGAGGACCTCTGGGGGTTTTACAAATTCATCTGGTATTTAAATAGAATTTTCCCTAGATTTAAAGTTGAGACCCGTACAATATATAACCTATTTCATTAGGACCAACACGTATTGGTAAAGACCGAGAAATCTTTAACGTTAAATATTTCCAGTCACTATGTGCTTTTAATTTAATGTGTATTTATTGAAAATCCAAATCAATAAATTCAAGCATCTCAATGCAAATAAGTAACTAGTCAAATTTTCGGATTCAGCGCTCATTTCAAGGTTGACCACCGTCACTTTTAAAATGAGATCTGAACCATTTAAATCTAATTTTTCTTAATTTTTTAGGTGAAAAGAACCCCCATATATCCTCTAAAATTAATAGTGCCAATTAAATATAACATTATGTAAAGAGAAGGAGGTATATATATATATATAAAGGCTCAAAGAATTAAGAAGAAGGTCATAAAATGAATTACATTAGATGTCAAAGGCAGGCAGCAAGCAGATGAATTGAGCACGAGACCACTTTTTTGCTCTTTCCATGTCAGTGACTAGAAACGGTAATAGTACACATACTCTGCCACAAAGCAAGAAATTCAGATCAATTTTCTTCAGACTTCACCAATCATGCCTCAGGTGTTTTCTTCTCTTCTTTCTCAAAGCTAATTAAATATACATTATATAATATGATCTATTTCTTCCCCTCTTTGGTTCCATGCCATATTTGTGTGTTGTATTGGGATTTACAGTGTTAGTTTCACCTCCCTCCAGTTTTTGTTGTCTATTTGATTTTTCTAATCTTGGTGTGAGGACCAGTCTGGGGCCCGGTGATGAGAGATAGTTTGTCTGTGAGTGAGTAAGAAGATACCATACAAGAGAGAGAGAGTGGTGTAGTAGCTGTTTCATGCTGCTTTCACACATACTGTGTCGTTTTGTGGCCGCGGCCGCGGTTGGGTCCACCGACTCGCAGGGTTTTTCTCTCTCATCGAACTCTTTTTTATCATTTCTGTGTTCCTCCCTCCCTCCCTCTCTCTCTCTCTCCCCAATTAATTGTTCATATTTGTGAATATCATTTATGGCAGGGAACAAATGAGCAAAATCTGGAGGAAAAAACATTGAAAAGGGAAAAAGAGGCAGGGAATTTCAGAGAGAGAGAGAGAGGAAAATAAGGAAGCACATAAACAAAAGCAAGAAAATTTAATTTCTTCAGTGCTTATGTGTTGGTTTATCTGCATGACACCAAATCAGTGATATAATTTCAGTAATATATCACTTGGCTTCAAAAATTGGCGTATAAAGTAAGCCAAACCAAACCAACCAGCTGAGAAGAAAGAAAGAAGAAGAAGAAAAAGGCAGAAGCAGAAGAAGAAAATTCATATCAAGTAGTGTGCCCAAATGGAGGGTTTGATTTCCTTTTCCTTCATCATCTCTTCTTCTTTATGTTTCTTCTTTTCATCATTATTAGAGCCTGCACGGATTTGAATTACCTGCTTTTCGGAATCTCTGCATCAGAATTGCATGTGGCTTTTCAAGAATCCAGATAGCTTCACAAGGCCGAATTGAAGCAGAAACGAACTGAATATCCCCAGCTGAACCAGTAGACCACTTTTATATATTTTCTTGGAGCAGGAGAAGAAGGAGATATATACGTATATATATGCTATCTGATATGGCGGCATCTTCGTCGTCGGCGTCGCTGTTCGGAATCAGAGGAGATCAGAATCCGATGAATCAGCAGCAGCATTCATCAACTACTCCAACTTCATCAACAAACGCAGCTGCACCAGCCCAGAAGAAGAAGAGAAACCAACCAGGAACACCAAGCAAGTATCCCAATAACTAATTTTAATTTATTCAATTTAATCATCAAATTTCCAAAAGTCCATCAACTGATTTTTCTCTCTCCCCCATTTCAGATAACTCATTCAATTTAATTATCCTCGTTTTTCGAACCTCTTAAAAAAAATCCCAGAACCCTAAAGTCTGTAACCGAAATGAATTGCAGTATATGAGTATAACTCCTTAAAATTAAGCCCAAATGTTTGAAGAGTTCTCATCTGATTAATTAATTAATTGATTATTAGTTAGTTAGTTAATTAATTTGTGGTTTGGCTTCTTCTTCTTTTTTTTTTTTTTGTATGTGTGTGTGAGAAACGTACAGATCCAGATGCAGAGGTGATAGCTCTATCTCCAAAGACATTAATGGCGACAAACAGGTTCATATGTGAGGTATGCAACAAAGGGTTTCAAAGAGAGCAAAACCTGCAACTTCACAGAAGAGGACACAACCTACCATGGAAGCTAAAGCAGAAGACAAACAAAGAGCCAAAGAGAAAGGTTTATCTATGTCCTGAGCCTACATGTGTCCACCATGACCCATCTAGAGCTCTCGGTGACCTCACCGGCATTAAGAAACACTACTCGAGAAAACACGGCGAGAAGAAGTGGAAATGCGAAAAGTGCTCGAAGAAATACGCCGTTCAGTCTGATTGGAAAGCTCATTCTAAAACTTGTGGTACCAGAGAATACAGGTGCGACTGTGGCACTCTCTTCTCCAGGTAATTTATATTCATCATCATCATCATCGTGTTAATTATAACTTAAGTTACAGAGAGTTAGGATTAATAATTGGATTACTAGGTGTAGGTACGAGAGAGAGTAGGGAAGAAAGAGGGGTAGATGCTTTCTTTTGATGATATAAAAGATTCTGTGTCGTTTGTTTCTCTCGTAAGGTTTTCTTTGTCATGTTTCAAATCTCTTGGGGTACGTTGGCATAGAGGAAATGGAAGGAAACATCGTTCCCACGTGAAATTATCTTTGGAAACTGCCTCGGTCGTAGGGTATCAGAGGAACACACGAAGCAAATACAGCATCATCGTCATCTTGTTCTTTTTCATCTCTCTCTCTCTCTCTCTCTCTATTTTACCTTGGGAACAGTGCGGCTTTAGCCCATATTACTTTTTTTTTTTTTTTTTTTTTTTTTTTTTTTTTTTTTTTTTCGTTTTTCTATTTTCTTCGGATTCACGTGTTGCTATATGCAATGTGGAGGGGGAGAGAGAGATGTATAGCAGTGTGTGTTTATGTGTGTAGTGTTGTGGTGTCACCGTGTTTGTTCTCTTATGGGTTGGCTAGATGTGCTTAGTACTGTGCTCTTGCAGGTACCCAGGTTCTCCTTTTCATGATAAAGCCTTGCCCTACAAAAAAATAAAAATAAAAAAAATCAATAATTCCATTTCTTCCCTTTCTCTTTCCGAGCTACCAAAATTCAAACTTTCATTTCCAGAACTCGGCTTCTTCATTCATGCAGTGTCCAAAAAACGCAGTGTCACGCGGAATAGTCTGTAGTCTAGTGTCATGTTAGAGTGGCTAAACTCCTTCTAGATCTTTTTAGATTTTTAATTTGAGTTTTAAAGAATACGTTTGTATTATGAGGGACAACTAACTGAAAATCAGATGATAATGTCAAAACAAAAATGAAGGTCGAAGGTTTGATTTGCCCGCAGCCGTACACCATTAGTGTATGCTCCTTCAATTAATAAAAAATGCACCGCAAACTATTGGGAAAATAATTAAATACATAACCTCTTATATTATTTATATAGTTTTTCTTACACCCACATATGTTTGCTCCGTCAATGCACGTAAATTTTGCACTGGGGCATATTAAGATTTTTATGGAACTATATTTGGACAAGGCAAGTCACAACTTCTTATAGTTCTTAAATACTTTTGTGCTGGTGAAAGGTATTGTTTATTTTGCTTGATATATGTGTGTACCTTATGTATTTGGAAAGAACTGACCTGGTTAATGTATTAATTGGTTTAATAAATCCATATTCAAGGTTAAAAATAACAAGCCTTTAATTTTCTAAAAATAATTAAATTTATTCCGTCAGATAATAATCTCCTTCTGAAAAAACTTATTTAACTAACTGATTATGAGTAATAATAATCAAGCATTAATATGTTTTGCAGGCGAGACAGTTTTATCACCCACAGGGCGTTTTGTGATGCACTGGCTCAAGAAAGTGCGAGACAACCTTCCAACTTGATTAATGGGGGCCAGCTCTATGGAAGTGACAACATGGCTTTAGGCTTATCTCAGGTGGCCTCCCACCTATCCGCCGCCGTCCATGACCAACACCCCAACAACCAACCCGGCACCGACATTTTGCGGGCAGCTGCGGCCGCTCGGGCAGGCCATTTTGACCACCTTCTTCCACCATCCTTAATTAGACCACCACCACCGCAAATGGTGGCCAATGTTGCTTCTCCTGCCTCCTTCTTCATGGCGGAGCAATCGAACCAGAACTATCACCGCCATGATCATCATCACCAGCATAACAAGCACCAATTCCATGGACTCATGCAATTCTCTGATCTTCACCATCACAACAATAGTAACAATTCTCCAACATCTGCACCTAATAATAGTGCCACCCTCTTCAACCTTCCTCCATTCCTCTCCAGCACCACCAACAATAACAGTTCTTTATCTGAAGCCGCTGGAGGAGAACACGTGGACGGCGGCCCCAACAACAACTTCTTCTCCGACCAGATCACAAGCTCAAGCGCTCCTTCTCTTTTCAGCACATCTCTACAGAACAACAGCAATAGCAGCATTATCCCTCACATGTCTGCAACAGCACTGCTTCAAAAGGCCGCTCAAATCGGTGCGAGTTCCAGCAACAACAGCACCACAGCCTCGCTTCTCAGAAGCTTCGGGAGCTCCTCCTCCACCACCACCGGATCCAAGTCTGATCACCACCACCACCACAACAACAACAGGCCGCCGCCACCACAGCAGCCGTTCGGACCAAACTATGGCGCTATTTTCGGAGGGCCGTCATCGTCGACGATGACCAAAAACAACGATGATCAGAACAGCGATCTTCAAGACTTGATGAACACATTCACTTCTGTTGGTGGGTATGAAGGATACGATCATCATCATCATCCGCATCAACAAAACAACTCATCAAACACAAGAGATCTGAAACTACCCGTAGGATCGGACAGGCTAACTCGAGATTTTCTTGGTGTTGGGCAAATTGTGAGAAGCATGAGTGGAGGAATATCACCCAGAGATCATCATCAGCAGCAGCAACAAGGGTTCATGAACTTGGGTTCTATGGAGACTCATCATCACAGAAATGGTAATAATAACAATGCTGCGCCGTCAGGCCCATCTTTTGGAGGTGGTGGAGGGAATTTTCAGTGATTAGTTAAGTTGATGAAAAAAAACGAAGTACCAAGGTACGTAAAAAATTGCTATCCCCGCTCTGTGATTGATTACGATATATGATTTTAGTTTGATTCCATCGGTAAATGTGTCCAAAAAGTAGGTTACTTTCCATGTTCTAAGAGCCGGGAAGGAACCCGTTTTGGATAGACACAATGGGTCTGATTTTTTTTACTTTCTATTTTTTTTTTAAAAAAAAACTTATTTTAATAGATAGAAAATTTAAAATAAATATAATCTCTTAACTAATATACTTTTAAAAAATGATTATTTTACTCAAAAAATAAAAATTTTAAAAAATCAAAAATCAAAAATCAAATCTGGATCGGTCAAATCCTATCTAGACGTTTTAGATAGGCTAGACCCAAGGTGGGGGGCGTAAATTATCCTTGGAAAAAATCCCACTTTTCATCTTTATGTACTTAATAATGAGATTTCATAAATAACCACTAAAATTTGAAAACAAGAAATTAGCTAAAGTTTTGGGGAAAAACAATAAAAATTAACAATTGAATTTCAAAATTCTAAATCAAAGATTTTCTACTAAAATGAGTTGTTAATTGCTATTCAAGTATAGTTAATATATATACTCATATATAGGAAATAAGATTGATTTGTAATTTTGAAGTTCAAATGATATTTTCTTGTCTTTTTTTAAGTTTTCATGAACTATACAGATTTAATTAATTAACTAAATTAAAATTAAAATTCTCGTTGTTGGAGTACAAATTGAATTTTTCATAAGTGTGACAAAAATATTAGAATAGATGAAAAATCTGATTTGTTTTTATACATAGAAACTATCAATAATTTAAAATTATTTAACTTTTCATTGATTTTCCTTAAAACTAATGATTAAGCAACATAAAACAATAATTTACTTAGAAAACTGGGGGGCTTTGTGGGTGATTATTAGAAAGAGGATGGTGTAAAGTGAGAGTTCATTGGTAAATGTGAGTGTAAAAGGAAGGTATCTTTACTTAGTTAATTGAAAGAAACAAAGAGTGAATATAGAAGCAATGGGAAAAGTGGAATGGTGAGCTCTGACAAAGGTGTCTTGCATGGAATGGACAGTAGTGAGCAGTAGTACTTTGTTTCTTCTATTGTCTTCTCCTATTCAACTTTCTCTTCCATTTTGTTTATATCTTCATTCTGATCCTGATTTTGATTTCTCAGAGTCACGAGTGTCCTCCCTCCCTCCCCACCCAACCAACTTTCTGCCCTTCTTGTCTAGTTGCTCTATCTCATATAATTATAGAGTATTCCTCTATCTTCTTCTTCTTCTTCTTTTTTTCCTTAAAAAATATATATTGCCCGCAATTTCTCTTGGTTTTCATTACATTTGAATTAATGAATCACTACATATATCAAGTTAATCACTCTGCACATGATGAATGGATTAATGAACCGATAAAATTAACTGAGAATTGATTAAAAATCAGTGAAAATTAATTAAGAAATTATAAAAATTAATTTCTCAAGATTTTATAATAATTTTATATATTAAATTGAAAATAGATTAAATTAATGATAATTTATCACACTATAATTAGATTAAAAATAATTATTGTCCTAACCTGTTCAATTGTTGTAGCCAGGTTAAAAACTCGTCAACTTTAATTTTGTAAGTTAAAACAGTGATAATAATATTTAGAAAATCTTTAAGAAGAATTACAAACTTGTATCTAGTTTTCTCCTCTTATTTCTTGAACCTTGAATTTTGTCATGATAGGCATTAATCAACCTTACTATTATTTGCCACAGTGTATATAGGTCAACCGGGATTACATTCTATCGTCATTTAACACAGAAATGGCCAACTCTTTTTTTAAAAGAATAAATAATTTTGTGCGTGTATATATATATTAGTAACAAGAACAATGACATATACTAACTTTTGTACTTTTGTAGGGATGGATCGATGTCATGAAGATGTTCCGTTATAATTCAATTTACCAGAAGCAGATCAGATCAGATATATACTTGCAACTTCGCTCTGTCCTCTCACTCACCACCTCATGGACTGCGATGATCGGAGATAGTTTATAATCAATTAGGCCTCTTTCAACTAAATTACATTATCTTAAACTTCATTTAGAGTTTTTTTTTTTTTTTTTTTTTTTTTTTTTTTTTTTTTTTTTTGCTTTTCCATCAACTGTATTCGGAAAAAAAAAGTAGCTAGCTAGCATCAAACATATCATGGTTTCATGAACTTAATTAGTTTCTAGACAAAATGCATTAGTCTATAGATTTATGTGTCAGACTTTATGAGTTTAATCGATACCCTTCCTTTGTTCATATATATTTAGGCTTATCTATTTGTATATGCTATGTATGGTTTCTCTTCGTCACACTCTCACTTCACAGTCCATCACTTTTTGTTGACAAATCTGAACTCTCTAATTACATCTTGATAACACAAATCTAATATTGTATAAAAATATTATTAAAGTTTAAAAGTAAAAAATTATTAAATAAATATGAACTGTTGGAATCAAATCCAAACAAATAAGAAGAAGAATAAAATAATAGAACGAATACGTGCACGTTTATTAGAAAAAAATCATGCATGGTATAAAAATATTAACTTTGAATAGCGAAATATAATCCCACAGTCCCAAGCAAGAGAAAAAAGACCAAAGAAACATAATCAGAGTCCAAATCTACGTACAGTACGTGAAAGTGAAAGATGATGGAATTCAACTCAATGGAGCCATATATACGAGTCGTGAACGAAAGACCTCCAACCATATAAACTGTCACTGTTGTGACTGCAAATCGTAGTTCAAAATTTGCGTTACACGAATGAAATATTGTTTCCACATACATGAGATGTTTTTGAGTAAAACTCATGGTTTTAATGCTTCCAACGTACATACGTGTCTACGTGAAACACTGAGACGTAGGGACTAAGATTCTAAGTTGTTTAAGATGACGCGGATGAGGGGATTGTGATGGCCCGCCCCATTGGAATTTTCAGAGATGAGCAGAGAAGTGAAGAAGAGAAGAGATTGTCAGTTTGACTGGGGAGGATAATATCCGATGAGTACAATTTGGTACTTTCACATTAGTCGCGGACCTTGAGATAAATATTTGGGGGGTCAAATGTATATTCATTAACTAATTAAAAAAATATTTTGAGGGGACCAAATATATACTCATTAACTAATCTCATATATGTATATATATATAAAAAAAAAAAATCCGAACAATTTTTTTTTTTTTGGGATGGCCCCCACTGTATCCAAGAAGATCTGCCCTGCTCACATCCACGGAGAAATCCTTTTGTTCCTTCTTGGGCTGCGTTGTTCATCGTCTTTTTTGGTCCAAAACAGGCCCACACTAAAAGGAACAAAAGTTGAAATTTTACCACATGCCAATAGGGATTGGGTCTAGCTAGTAAAAGGGGCTAGTTCCTCACAAAGTAATAAATCAATTAGATTTAAATCCTCACTAGGAGAGGTGCCTATAATTAGTTCTTAAGTTCTTCAAATAAGATTGCTTTGAACAAGAAGATAGTTATACTTTGAAAATAATAATAATATATTTTTCTTTTAATTAGCGCACAATAAGAATTGGCAGTTAAATCTCAAAAGGTGGAATTGATGTTATAGTTAGGTTACTAAAAAAATGGATTGTTAAGATCAATTTAAAGAGTTTCAAATAGAAACTTAGCTTCGAACTGATAGTTATATTTGAAACTTAAATACTCCATCCGATTCTAATTATAGGATATCATTTAGAAGTTGATATTGATTCTAATTATAGGACAAAGTTCTAATTTTTCTCAATTTCTTTCCAAAATACCCCTATTGATACTTTCTCAATAATAATTAAATAATGCACTTATATTCTATAAAGTGAGTAATGTGTGCAACTTATTAATATCACATACACCTCAATTCTACTGTTATTTTTTTTTTTTAATAAAATAATTTTGAATAATTTTTTTTGTCATATTTAATAATGACATCATTATTAAATTACACTTCTAACCTCCAAGAGTAGACCGGAAGTTGTTGAGGGAGATTGATGACGCCTGTGTGAGAGTTCAAACAAGTAGTGTGCGAGGTAGGAGGGGTCCGACAAAGAATAGAGAATTAGAGTATTTGAATATCACTTTAAATTTTAAATAAGGATATTTTGGGAAAACAAATATAATTAACTAAATTAACTACTATTTTTAATCTCTAAAAAAATAGGTAAATATGTCCTATAATTAGGAACAACAGGAGTATCTTGTTTGCACCTGTTTGAATTGATGTTCACTCTTTTGAGACCAAACTATCATTCTCCCTTGGGGTGAGTAAAGGACCCACAACCCGCCTGTCCGCCCATGACCACCGTTATTTTGCCCATTTTAAACTCGTCCAGATTAGGCCTGTAACAAGTAATCAGCTGCCCGTACCTGTTTATACGAAATGGGTGGGGTACGGGTGCACCACCGGGGCACCCATACCCACTGGTTATCCATATATTGAATTGTTTTTTTTTTTTATCATAGATCTGTCAAGACACTGAAGACAGACGTAAAGATCAGTCTGGATAGTCCCTTAGATACTAGAGAGTGGATACAATCCGACATGACCTCCCATTGACCCATTCCATTTTCCATTTTCCATTTCCCAATTCCTTAACTAGTTAACCTTCTAACTAATCCAGTCACTACTACAAAAAATTGTTTTTACTTTCCTAAAAGGCATCATTTTTAAAAATAAAAAAAAATTAAAGGAAGTAAAAAATAAAGGCGGTGTCATTTTTATAATTATATGTGAGAAAAGTTGAGTTTTGGCGACTAAATTTTAAATTTAGACGCTAAAAGCATCACTTTTGGCGTCTAAATTCGCTAAAAGAATCATCGTCTCAATACAAAACTTAGATGCCAAAAGCATAACTTTTGGTGTCTAAATTAAAAACATAGACATCAAAAGGTAGGCCCACATTTCATTATTTTCTCGCATGACGCGTTTTGCTCACCCACTCTCTGAACCTCACCCATTCTCTGAACCTCACGCAATCTCTCACACCTCTCACCAACTGCTCGCGTTGCCACTCGCCTGCTCTCCCATCCGCTGTCGCCTCACCGACAGTCGTTTGATCGCCCGCCTTGCTCGACGTCGCTTACTCCGGTCGCTCGCTGCGATCGATCTCCTCTTTGACCATTTCGGTATTTATGCATTCATCTTCTTCTTTCACCTTTTTCCTCGTTTGATTTTATCAATTTCTAATGGTTTTTTTGTTTTGTTTTTCAAATAAACGCAGATGGCTGCGCAATATTATCCTTTTGGACGTCACACGATTTCCGAGAGTGAAGTGTTCTTCACCACTCAGCTTTCATTTGCATTTGTCAACAATCATCCTGCTCGTTCGGGTGATATATCACTCATTCCCAAGAAATATATCACTTCAATGACTTCTCGTTTTTAATAGATTTGAGATATATTTTGATATATTTGAGAAGTCATTATTACTAGTTTAAAGAGATTTTTATTGAGATTTTAAGAGAAATCAATTTGGATACATCGTTTATGGGATTTCAATTTAAAATAAGAGTTTGAGTTTAGGAAATAAATATATTATTATTATTATTAGTATTATTAATTATATAATAATGCTTCTTATCCTTCAGCACAGCCACACATTGAACAAAATGGAAGATTAATGATCCAAAAGCCCAAGGGCACAGCCATACTGTTTTGGACAAATGGGTCCCACAAAAATTGAATTGAAGAATACCTAAATTGGAGAGGTGAGGACGAGAAAAATGAACAAAGGAGGGGTGGCATTTTGAGATTGGAGAATTAAAAAGGAGGAAACGCACAGAGAGCACGTGACCGTCTTTGGGGAATTGGGATTAAAAGAAGACCTAATATAATATAAAGGAGGAGAGGCACACGACTTGGAGAGAGCTTCATCGTCATTATTCTCGCTGGGGAAAACAGAGCAGCAACGAGGAAAGGAAGAGCAGTTGTGCGGCGCGAGTCCAGACCTTCTTCTCACCTTCCACACCATTGTCGCCGGCGACCCTCGCCCTCATCACCATCGTTGCCAGCGACTGTCCTTCTTCCACCACCATCCAACTTCATCTCTCTCCCTCACCATCTCAGATACACAGCCGCGATTTAGAAGCTCTAGAGGCAGATTTGGTTCCTTGGTCCTTTTTGTTCTGTTTGCCTTTTAAATCTGGATTTTACTTTTTTCTGTGTGTTGTTCTGGATTTTTGTTAAAGTCATGTTTGGCTAATTTTTCCTTGCAACCTAGAGTAGCTATGAACTTATAGGTGGATTAAACTTTATTTTCATTATTTAGTTATAATTAATATTAATTTTGGTTACTTAATGATTTAGTTTTATCTATTTAGTGATTGGCCATCATTGAATATGAATTTGAGAATTAGGATTTACCTTGACGAAGGGAATTTTAATTAAGCTCTGAGATTAAGTAATATGGGATTGTATTGTGATTTAATTTGCGATTAGGATAGACATATACCTAATGGCCCCATATTTGTTGAAGAGTGTGTCCGAGTTTTATTGCCTCTTGAGTAATTATGTTAGACATAACAAATTATACTCAAGAGAGGGTTGTAACTGGACCGACAGGCACTTATAGCTATTTATACTCGAGATTAACAAAATTGATATTAAGGCTAATTAAATTAGTGAAAACAAGGTTTATGAAGCTAGTAAGAGATTAGTGACTCTAGGTTGCTCATTTTATTATTGTGATAGTTTGTTTATTTTAATTCTAGTTTTAATTTCTTTTCTCTTAATTAAATTCAATTTGGTTTGCTCAACTTAAACGAAATTGTAAGATTAATGCTTAACCGAAGTTTGTGATACCAAGTCCTCGTGGGAACGATACTTTTCTTATCACTTTATTACTTGATACGGCCCGTATACTTGCGGAGTTGTAGGCTATAAAGTTTTTCCCTATCAAGTTTTTGGCGCCGTTGCCGGGGACTTGTGTGTCACAACTGTCTTGGTTAGAATTGATTGAGCATTAGTAGTTTAAGTCTGAGTTCATAAATATCTTTTTTTTTTAGGAAAAAAAATTAAAAAAATGGATTTCAATTGGCAATCAACTGGTCTTAATATTGAGAAGGAGATGAATTCTTTGTCTTCAATACAAGATGGATTGATTGCTATTATAAATTCTTTGAATAAATCTAGGCAACATAAAAGGAGCATAAATGATGGTTGTATTCCATATGTTGATTCTTCTCAATATGTTTGCATGTCTTGTGTTTATTGTGGAGGGAATCATTTATATGAATATTGTGCATATAGTACAACTAGTCATTTTGTGAGAGATGATTTCACTAGGAACCAAGCTTGTTTTGATAACTCATTTTGTCCTAGTGAAGGTTTTGAGCAACATAATTTTAGGGATCCACATGTCTATTGTTCTCATGAAAATACCCCTCCTTTTTACTCTTATCCAAATATTGAAGAACACACAATTGAGTATAAGGAAAAATCTAATTTAGAAAGATTACTTGAGGAGTGTGCGGAAGCATCATAGAGATTTAGTAGAGAGCAAAAGGAATTTATCACTAGGGTTGAGTCAAGTGTCCAAGATATTGAGGTAAGTGTCCAAGATATTGGGGTAAGTGTCCAACATATTGAGGTATATGCGAGTCAAATTGTTTCAACTCTTGAGACTATAGGGCAAGATAATTCCTTAAGCAAGATGACCACTTCTTATGATCATAATGATTATTGTGAGGAAGTTGAAGGTATAGAATTGCATGAGACTATGGATAATGTAGAAAGTGATTGTGAGCTTGACATTGATTTAGATGAGAATATTGGATGTCTAGAAGAGGTTCCGGCTATGGAGCCTAAGAATTGTGATTTTGGTGATCAAATTGATGTGGATATCCCAATTGGTGTCAAGGATGATTCTTCTATGGATGTTTTAACTCTTACTGAGGAGAGTCAAGTTGATTTTATTGGATGCTCTAAATTCTTGGAAGTGCCTATGTTTATTTTCAAGGATATGCATGTTGTGTTTAATTTGAATTCAGTGAATACTTGTACTCCAAGATTGTCTATGATTAAGGAAGTACAAGTAATTAACTTGAATAATCAATTTTGTGTGTGATACCTTGTTGCTTGAAAAGGAATGAAGACAAGGTAATTATGGTGTTTGATACTTATGATTAGTGGTTTCTTTTGAGAAGTCTGGCGGAAGACTATAAACTTAGCGCTTCTTGGGAGGTAACCCAAGGGTTTTGCTTGTATAATTTATTATTTTTTTTCTTTCTTTCTTTTAGTTTTATTCAGGTTTGAAGATGATCAATCCTTTTGTTGCTACAAGGTCTTGCTTGAGCACTCTTTTCTACCTTAAAATTTGAAATATCATGGATGGTACCAGGGGAAGCACTCCACATCAGAGTTAGAGGCCTAAACAAGGGGAGTACTAGTTCCTTCCCCCCTTTATATTTTTTTTGCAACATTGAGGACAAGTTTGATTAAGTGTGGGAGAGGGATATAATTTCTTTGGTTATGCTTGTCCTTATGCAATTGAAAAGATTTTTTTTATTTGAGATTTTTGCATTGTTGAGGATTGACCTTAATTTTGAGCTTTCCCCATCTTAGAGAATATTATCAAGTCACAAATTAAAATAGAAAAAAAAATGTTTCAACCAAGTCTCTTAGCCTTGAGTTTTTTTTTGCAATCTTGAGATGGACTATGAGAATAGGGATTAGTTTGTAATATGATCAACAGATTATTAGTTCATGAATATTTTGCTACATGATTTCTTTAGAAAATTAGATGATGACCTTTGCTAGCTAAGTAAAACTTTTGTGTAGGGAAATGACTCAAAAAAAAAAAAAAACTCCAATGACTTCTCTAAACCTCACTTAGTAACTGGGGGCACTTCATCACCAATGTTGGCACTCGCGTCAAACGGTGAAGTCAAAAAGGGTTAGGAGTTGGGCGAAAAGCCTCTTGAGGTGCCTGTTGGAGTAACTGAGTAACCGGTGCTGCATCACCCATATGCAGGGTCATGTCTAAAGGGGACCTACAACGGCTCAAGAAACAAAAAAAAAAATTAAAAGAAAAAAAGAAGAAGAAGAAGAAGAAGAAAAAAGAAGACAAAATGAGTTATTTCCTACCAGAGAATTCTTAATAAATTAAATGAAAAGCTTGGTTTGGTGGGGGCCTAAACAATTTTTCTGGAGAAATTGAGTAGCGTAATATTCTTTTACTAATCTTATGGTTGAACTTATTGCTTGCTGATCTTTTGATCATGGGACGTTAAGAGATTGTTACAATTGTTTAACTTTATTGGCTTAGTAACCTATTCTTATAAGACATTAACTTAAATAAGATTTGATGATATGATCTAAGTGTGGTGGTTTATTGCTCTCTGTTTAGGAATGTCATAAGCAATGTTCTTTTTAGATAATGAATTCTCTTTCTTTTGCTTGAGGACAAGCAAATGTTTAAGTGTGGAGGAGTTTGATAAGTATATATTTTATGATTAAATAGGTGTATATTTTATGAGAATTAGCTAGATTTATTAATATTATATGCCTATTTAGTTATCTTTTATAAACTTTTTCATCATTGAATCAAACTTAGGATCAAAGAATAAATCGACATAAAATCTACTCATATCCTATTTTTATTGTGCAGGAGATATTATATGAAAGAGAAGAGACAAAAAGCATATGGAGCTTGCAACCATAAATTAAATAAAATGAATAAACTTGGATCCTAAGCTTGGTGATTAAACTTGGATCCTAGGCTTGGTGATTAATTAAGAGGAGGAGACCTAAATTATAAAGAGGATCAAGAGACGCAAAACAAAGAGGAACGAAGAAGCAGAGGAGTAGCGGCTAAGCATTTCAGTTCTCTTCATCATCTCCACGGAAAGACGAGAGGACTATGGAGGCGACAGAGAAATTTTCTTTCCTCTCTCTCTCTCTCTCTCTCTCTCTCTCTTTATTCTTTGAACCTGAATTCTTATTTTTTTGTTATGAATTTGATTAAAGCCATGTGTGGCTAATTGGTTTTGCAACCTAGAGGAGCTATGAACTTATGAGTTAATTAGATTTTGTTTTCATTGTTTAATTAATTTTGATATAAATTTTGGTTACTTAATCTTGTTTAGCTTTATCTATTTAGTGATTGGCCATCATTGAGTATGAATTTGAGAATTAGGATTTACCTTGACGAAGGGGATTTTAATTAGGCTCTGAGATTAAGTAATATGGGATTAGATTACGATTTAATTTGCGATTAGGATAGACATATACCTAATAGCCCCATATAATTGTTGAATAGTGTGCCCGAGTTTTGTTGCCTCTTGAGTAACTATGTTAGACATAACAAGTTATACTCAAGAGAGGGTTATAAGTGGACCGACAGGCACTTATAGCTATTTATACACGAGATTAACAAAATTGATATTAAGGCTAATTAAATTAGTGGAATCAAGGTTTATGAAGCTAATAAGGGATTAGTGACTCTGGGTTGTTCATTTAATATTTATGGTAGTTAGTTTATTTTGATTTTAGTTTTCTCTTAATTAAATTTAATTTGGTTTGCTCAACTTAAACAAAAGTGTAAAATTAATGCTTAACTGAAGTTGTGGGTACTAAGTCCTCGTGGGAACGATATCTTACTTACTCTTTATTACTTGATACGGCCCGTATACTTGCGGAGTCTATAGGCTATAAATTTTGCCCTATCATCGGGTATGGTGATGCCCCGTTTCTTAGTTCCCTCGTCGTCTCTGTTTATTGTGTTTAATTTTACTTTGATTATTCAAAGACGCCTTCTAGATTTTTTCTAGATATGAAATTTCTCAGATTTGTTTACTGCGTTCTGGATTTTTTTTTTTTTTTTTTTTTTTTTAGATCTGAAACTTCTTAGCTCTGTTTATTGCGTTCTGGATTTTTTTTAGATCTTAAACTTCTCAGATCTGTGTTTAACGTTGTCGCCATCCCCATCTGTTTTGTTTTTTTTTTTTAAAAAAAAAAATACTTGTGGCGTCTAAATTTAGTCTCCACTTTTTACGCCACCTAAATAGGCGTCCCCATGTTTTTAGACATTAAAAGGCCAAATAAACGGACGTTATAGATGTTATTTGTAGTAGTGGGTAACCTTCCTGGACTCCGCCTCTTAGACTGGGTTTCCAGCTCTCGTCTCGTTGGAGTCGCGGTGAAGCTCGGAGTCTTGGACGTTCGCCACTCTCGCCCTCAACCTTGCCGCGAGCACATGACCTCTTGTCACTATGATTTGGAGTCCTGGACTCACCACTCTTAGCCTCTTGGCCTCAACTTCGCCGCTAGCCTACGACCTCTTGTTGCCGTGATCTGGACTCTCTCGGCCTCTCGCCCTCAACCTCTTAGCGAGCCTCACCACTCTTAGACGCTCACCAAGCTCATCTCTTGTCGCCGTGATCTAGACTCAGCAGCCCATCTCAGACCCAACCTCGGCAGTCCATCGCAGACTCAACTTGGCAGCTCTCGTCTCCTTCATATATTGTTCCTCATTCTAGAGCAAGACAGCAACGGTACAATGCTATTTTGCATACTCTTAAATTTTTGTCTGAAGTTTAAAACCTGATTTTATTTGAAAGAAATGGGAAACTCTGTAACACTTTTACTTTGCTGTTCATAATGATCTGGATTATTTCTTTCCTCTAAGTAGTGGCAAAAGAACAGGACGTGTATTTATATGCTGGAGATATTATCCATGTTGTTTGAGCAGTTGCTTCTATCCTCACTTTGGTGCACTATTTTGAATTTTTTTTTATTGAAATTGATAATTTATAAATACATTTCTATATTTTGGTTTATGGATGATCCCTCATAGATGATATCATGATATCTTATGTTTTTTCTTTGCTGATGATCATAGTATTAGTTGGAATGAATTTTTTTTTTTTTTTGAGAAAAAAATGGGCAGATTTCTTAAATGGGTTTCCTTGACATGTTTAGCGCGTACTCATTTTACTACAGGTTAAACAGGTTCATCCACTATACAAGGTGCCTCGTACCCGTGGAATATAAATGGGCGGGCCGCGGGTTACCCCCTGGGGCAGCCCCGCTCGCCTGTTACACACCCCTAATTCTCCCTAACCTAAAAGTTAAAAGCTCATGAAAACCTAAAAGAAAGACATTAAAATCGTGAAAAAGCAACCTAATATAATACTCCTCCTATTATTAATATATGATTTAATTGGAGAGTTGATATTAGTTTTTAATATAAAGCCTATCATATTTGTCAATATTTTTCTAATTTATCTCTATTGATGCTCACTCAACAATAATAAAGTAATCGAGAGAGAGATGGAGGAAATTAAGGAATATGATTAGGATATCTTACAAAAAAACAAATCATAGTGCCCAAAATTTAGAAAATATGGAGCTGCCACCAAAATTATAAAAAATTACAATTTTGGTACCATTTTTGAAAAATGAAAACGAGATAGGGTTGGAGAGTTGATTGTACGAGGGAAAGGAGTTATGCACCTTACAACACCCATTTATAAGAATGTTTACCCTAAGTCAATTGTTTAAAAATGAATATAGCCTTTAATTTTATAATAATTTCGCAAAGAAGAAAATAAATTTAAGAAAATATTTTATAAAAAAAATTAATAAAGGGAAAACTATTTATTTACAAAGTTGGACTTGACCTAGGAAGAGAGCCTATGGCCTACGTACCCCTTAGAGGGTTTAAAGCACACGTACTTTGGGGTAGAAATGTGTGTCACTTTGTTGGTGTTTTTTAGGAAAAAGTTCCTTTATTTTTTTTTTTGACAAAATGATTTTTTGTAGGTTTGTATTTTATATTTATGAAAACAATTTCTTTATTTTTATTTGGAAAAGGTTTTTGAAAGACTTTTGTATTAAATTTCCTAAGGATATTCCTATAATCTCACACAGAAAAATAATTGATTTTGCCTGATGAGGCTTTGAAAACCTCACACGGTATAAATCCATTTTGAAATCAATTTTATTTATTTTGATCAAAGGAAATATTTTTATTTTTAGGTTTAACTTATAAGAAAAGTGGGTTCACAATTATCAGGGAGCAGGCAAAGACAAGCATTAATCGTATGCTCACATATTATTCATGACAAATGATTCGAAAGTATATATAGTGAGAGCATATGTACTTTGGTGATTTGAGTTTTGCTGCAAAAGAAACAAAGTTAAGGAGCCATATAATAAAATAAGGGAAGGGGATAGGGAAATGAAAACATATAGCAATTTGATCCCAACAAAACCAAAACCAAACTACTTTTACCCATCGCATATCATAATTTATTCTATGAAGTAAAAGAGTTATTAGTCAAACTTGCTTTACCATCCACGCTCCATATGCCAAAAAAAGACATTGAAAGTCATACTATCCAGTATCCACGTCTGTTTTTTGCTTAAACAGTCATTGTTGGTCTCACTTACAATGATTGTTTTACTAAAATAGTCGTTGTGAGTTGACTTATAACGATTGTCTAAAACTAATCGTCGATTTTGACACTTTTCAACGACACTCAAATACACTGCCCTCTGAAAAAAGTCATCTTATGGTCTTAAAAACGGACGTTAAAAGTGTCTTCTATAATAGTGTTAGTATTTCAAAACATTGGTTGATCATTAGTAGGTAACTGAAGAGTGATAACATGATTTTTACATGTATCACTAGAGTGAGCAATTTGCACTCGGGTGATGTTAATTTTTAAACTTTGCTATGTTATCTACTTCCAGTTACCAAGAGGTAACCAACAAGTATTTGAGTGTCACCCGAGTGGTAACTTAGTAACTTGAGTGACTTAACACACCTTAAGATTTGGGCATTACTCGAGTGCCTCTTTGCAAAGATTTAGGTACCTTAGGGAGTCTTGGGCATCACTCGAGTGCTTCTCTTGTAACTTGAGTGAACAATCATTTCTTCCTTAAACAGTGGGGAGTTACCATTAGGTAACTTGCAAGATTTTGATCATCACTTGGTGGGTAACCGCTTGACTCGAGTGCAAGGAAGATTTTCAAAGAATCATCATCGGGTACCTTGCAAGTGAGACACCATTTTTAGTTTTTCATTTGAGTGACATGATTTGGATTCGGGTGACTGAAAGGATTTTTACATGTTCCTTCACTCACTAGTGAGTACTTTGACATTGATGTCTAACTTTTAGATTATTACTCGAGTGGTACATCTTTCACTTGAGTAGCACACCAACAGTTTTCACAAAATAACTTCATCACTAGCCAGCCAGTTACCTTCTGGTGACATAATGACACATTCTCACTCAAATAATATTTCTTTTCAAAAAATATTTCTAAGATTTGTTATCTTTAAAACAAGTACTGTAACAGTTTATGATTGTCACTGTGGAGGAAGAAATTAAGGCATAAGTTAGTCAATTAATTAAAAAACCCACAAACATTATAACATATGAAATAATACTTAATGTTGAGATCAAAATGAATAAACCAACTTCTTCCCCTTTGTAATGGGTTTTCTTGAAATAACATAACAATTACTTCTATAAATTAAACTTATTTATGGTAAAGAAAAAAGCACATGCTAAATCTACTCCGAATTTGAAGGAAGACAAAGACTTCAAATCCCATAAGATAATAAGCATATCTTCAGAGAACGAATTTTTGATTGATTCAATAAATTGAAAGTGCAAATAAAAATTTAGAAACAATAAATGCCTGCACTGAAACTAGTGGTTTAGGTTCATCCTTGGTAGTATGCACAATATTTTTCTTTTCTTTTCCTGAGTATATGCACGATATTTAAACTTCAACCAAAGGAAGTTATTAAATCTCAGCCAGATAGGGTCAAAGGACTTGTGAGAATGAAGAATACCTTTCTAGAATTTGAACCCAACAATCTACATAGCCAGCAGATGAATTTGAAGATTGTAACAAGATCGAGATAGCAACTAAACTGTGTCCTTTTTGTGTTCGAATCTTCCAATGTTGATTTCATCACTCATGGCGTGTGGTGCATCAAGAAGGCCCGCTATGCTAGGCTAACACCAGCAATGAAGGGTTAGAAAAAATTCCAGTCCTGCTAGTCTATTCTCCTACTGTCAAACCAAACCCAAATTTGTGAAGATGTGCGTGGAATTTAAGATCAACAACGCAAAAAGTGATCAAGCTGCATATAAATGGAAACATGTCAAGGGAAAACGCCAAAAGTAAGCAAGAAATGGTCAGAAGAAATATAGGATATTCAATGTGTTTCTTTCTTTTAGGTTTTCTGTACAGGGAGTGGGGAGTAAAAAAGTGGGGGGCCACGGGGACTAATGTTACCCACTAATGGACCTGACTACAACTTAGCAGTTGATCCTTGTTCATTAACCATAGAAAATATCAATAAATGTACTAAGACGCAAAATATGAAAAACGGAGGTAAGATATAGGAGATCGTCACCAAAAGATCAAATCATACATGCATATTGTCATCTAGGAAAATGGGTACATTTGATCAAAGGACAATTTCAATGTCTTGAAAGGAAAAAACCCACACTAAGAATCTACCAAGGAAAACAGCTCATTGGATTTGTTAATATGTGTCAGAAGAAAGTCAAAAACATTTGCACAATATCAAGAGAGACATATATAAGAACATAGATTAGAAGATAGATAAATGATGGGATAAAATAAAATAAAAACAGCTATAGCATAGCACCAATGCATGTATGTGTTGGAATTAACACAGTCAGACAAAAATTTATTGACAAATGAACACCATCTGTATGCATCTCAGCAATAATTCAATTTAATGAATAGCCCTTTGAGATAGAAGAGTTCTCGCAGGAATTTGGCCAATGAAAACAAAACACTCATGAACTTGGCACTCATCTAAGAATAAGAATTTGAGCCTTCCTAAAAATGTAGTCTGTATTGGTATTAATTAATAAACTCCAATAAAGGGTTCTAACAACCCAATAGGCCAATGTAGGTCAATATTTATGCTAAAACCAACTATGTTGATTATGAGACTCGTTGTCAAAAGAGCATGTTCTAACAAAAAATCTGTCAGCACAAGTGTGTTTTCAGTTTTCACATTCAAATGCTGGCAATATAATGAAATAAAAATTTGTTAATGCCACGAAGCTCAATATTGAAATTGATAACAGATTTAGGACAACAAATAATTACTGATATTAGAATCTGAAAGCAACTATAACACAAAAATACCTCTTTGATAATGCCATCCTCAAAATCCGTGTAGAAATAATAATCCATACCCTCACGGAGGGTGCTTTCCAAGTCATCAATATGCAGAGGCCCTGGGGAACAAAATGTATTAAAATCAGTAATTAAATTCAAGAGTGAATACCACATTCAAAATATTAAAAGATACATTTTCTAAATCATCGCTTCTCTCTGAATCAAACCACAATCAACACCTAATATTTGTGTGTATAAAATTCTACACATTCCATCTCTTGATATTGCTTAGTTATAAACGGAATCAAACAAATCTTACAAACTTAAGCGTTGTCATAAACCCCAGGATTCTGCTTTTGATCATACAAACCAAAACCAGGTACGTAGTTTTATGGTTTCCCATAGAAAGAGAAGATAACCTGTAGATTGAGTGAACTGGTGAAGTATATCGCTGCCAAGTGTTTCAGCCTTTTGGCGAGTGCAATATCCTGAATTTACTGTACCAAAAATTTTTATACAAAGAATGTAAAAATGAAATAGTGAATTTTAGTCAATTGTTGATTTTTCCTGAAACTTAAATTTTGAGATATATAATACAAGAAATAGGCAGATGGAGTTAATATTTAATTGATTTTTAAAGGCTCCTATTTTTTTGCCACAATGGAAAAACAAATGTAAGGGCTAAATGGGGATTTCATAGATTATGAGACAATGTTAAAATTTGGCCAATAAAATGACATCATTAACCTTCCTATGTGTGCTTATTTTGGCCAAGAAGAGGAGACAAGGAGTGAAGATCTTTTGCCTTATGAAAAATTTAGCAAAAAGGGGTAATAATTTGTATCCTTTGGACATCTATCAAGGGACAATAAAATGCAATACGATGGTTCCCTAAACATGGCCAATTTCGGTCAAATAACAAGAGGAAGGAAGAGGAGCTAAATGGTCAATAATCAATTAATATAATGCAATCAATGGGATTTTCAAGTGAGCATAATATATTGGCTAGGTGGCAAGAAGGGAATATTTAATAATAAAAAGAGCATGTGCTCCAATCTAAGAGAGTAACTTCCAAGTAATTTAAAGAGCCATAATCTTTTGCCAAGTGTACATCTAGATAAAGCAAGAGTTTTGGTCACATGTTGAGTTAAATCAAGAAGCTACATATGCATAAAATTTCGGCTAACTTGAGGAAGGAGAAGATCAAACAATTATGATGGATGTGCCATAAGTCCATAACCAAAGGTCAAAGAAATTATTCTTTCTTGTTCAAATTTATGACACATGGCAAGCTAGGGGACCAAGTTGATCTTGCAAGAAAACCATAAGCACATGTGTCTTTAAGATAAGGAAGGAAATTAGTAAGCACCTACCAAGGACCCTAGAATCGTCCAAACAAAGATGAAGAGGAAGAAGACATGATGTCATAAGAAATTATGAGGTGTTAGAAAAGTCAAGTGGTGTATTGAATAAGCCTTCCAACCATGCACCAATTTTGGCCACATGTCCCAGCAAGGATGGAAAATGAATTATTGTCTTTGACTCATATTGGAAACCGTTTGATAAGCCCACACACACGCATAGGTCGGCCAAGAGAAGGTGAGAGAGAGAGAGAGAGAGAGAGAGAGAGAGAGAGAGAATACCATTTTCCCCCGACAACGGCGCCATTAGATGAGGGTCTTTTTATAGCCTTGGGGTCCACAATAAAAAAATTAACCAAGGATTGCGTATAAACAACCCTAGGATCGTTCTCTCTCTCGATGAGCCTTTTATTGAATCATAAGTAATCTAAATGCCATGTAAATGCAATTAAAACAAGGGGGAAAATTGGTTTTGGCTTTTCAAATTAATAAACTAAAATAAGAATGCAATTAAATTAAATGCTAACTATTGTTTTTGGTATTTTCTTTATAAAATGGAATGGATCGGAGTATGAAATGTATAATGAATGGATGCTCTTGGAAATGAAATAGTGACTATCATAGTTCAATTAAATATATGAGTAAATTTTCACTAAGTCTAGATGAAAAACCCCAAGATACCACTTGAATCTAATATTCCCAATTAATAGTAGCTCCTACTACCGTAGCTAACTACTACATCTTGAGATATTGTTTAAAACCACTTAGTATGTGATTAGGATTAAATTAATGCAACTTGCTTCCTCTTGATATGAATGCGATACCACGTCACTCAATTAATCCAATTCAATCATACTATCTAACAATACCTCGTAGAGAGCACAATATCATTGAATCAATAAGGAAATACATATATATAAATCCAACAAGCTACCAAAATTAAATCCAATCACATAGGTTCAATCCATAAAATTATCCAAACGGGTAAACTAAGTCTCAACAATACAAACCAACATCCCTAAAACCAGGAAAACTGAACATAATTAGAGAAAATAGATTGAACAAAATAAACTCCCCTTTGAAGCTCTGAACTCAAGTCAATCTCCACCACCAACAAGCAAAATGTCTCAGCCACACATTGGAACTTCAGCAACAATCATAAATTGGAACTTAAACGCAGAGAAGGAAGAAGGTGACAGTGATGATAGATGTCAAGATTTGGAAGGTTGCCAACAATGAGGTGAATGAAATGTCTATAGGTGGTGGTTGACGGTGTTGGTGCGAAAATGAAAGCGTAGAAAGGTGGGAGAGAAAAGAGAGAATAGAATGGTGGAAGGCAATGGAGTCCGACGGTGGTGATCTTCGCCGGAAGTGGTGACTGAATCTGGTTCTGCAGGTTTTCTCTGTCAGCTGCTCTATTCTTAGGTTTCTTTCTCCACCGCGAAACTCACACGGTGTTGAAGCTCTGCTTTCTGGCTTGCCGATTTGCTTCTCTATTTTTAAGCTCCAGGAACTCGCGGCTGTGGTTGGGATGAAGCTCGCCGGTGAAAGTGATGATGGTAGAGGGAGGTTGCTTGCCGGCGACAGTGGTGGAAGAGGAAGTCGCCGGCGAGAGAGGTGAAGGGCGAAGGTGAGAGTCGAAGATTGGTGATGTCGGGTTGATGGTGTGCGCGCTGCTTCTCAATATCGGGTTTTTCTTCCAGGTCTCCTTTTTCTTCATTGATTTCCAATTTTCAAAAATTGTTGGGGCCTTTCTTGTAATTTTTCCCAGTCCTCAAAACATTAATTCTGACCCTCAAAAATTTCTATTTTCTTCTTAAACACCTACAATGCAAGATTAAACACAATATAGCATCAAAAGTCCAAGAAATCATTTGAATGAATAATTAATAAATAATGACCATTTTGCCCCTAATTTCACTTAATTCAAAACAAATGTCCCTAACTCAAATTAGTGCTTAATCATGCAATAATGTTCCGAGAAAATGCATTAAGAATCCCAATTTTATTATAAAAAATCATATAAAAATATGGTTTGATCCGAAGGTAAGAGAGAGAGAAAAAGACTACACGATACATTAGCACATGTGATAATAAAAAGAAAGAAGAGTAAGTCGGTTTGGGAAGATTTGTGGGACCCAAGGCTTATTCTCCAAATTGTTTTTTAAGTCACTTTACACTCCTTTTTCCACGCATAAGAGTCGGCCGACTCAAGGAAAAATTAAAGGAAGCGTGAAACCGAAACTTAGGAAGGAAAGGAAGGGAAGAAGTCAAGGTAAGTTTGGGATATTTAAGTCCATATCTCTTCTACTTTGTTTCTTTTGACTATCTTAAATTCTAAAAGACTCTCTTTCATGGTTTATGCAAGGTGACTGAAACCTTTAAGAACCAAAGGAAAAAGAGGAAGTTGCAAGGAAACAATAGCACAAGTCAAGAAGGTAGAGACTCTAGCTTCTTGGTGCTTGCTCTTGTTGTGGCTGTTGGTGATGAAATCAATTTCTTTTGATTTCATGAAGATTTATGAAGCATGAACACCTAAAGGGAAGTTCTATCCAATTGGATAAAAATATGATAAAACATGATAAAGACCTAAATATCAAGTTAGAAGGTAACCTAAGGCTAAATCATAATGTTCTTGAAGTAAAATTGGAAAAGTCACTTTTGAACCCTTCTAGCCTCACTTTCGACCAGATGTAGGAAATGAAGAAGCAATGAGGTTTTGAGAATTTTGATTCTTCAAATGGGTTTAAAATGAAAAATTGTGTAGGATAAAGGTTAGGAAGTAAGTTTGGAAGCTTTGGAATTAAATTATGAAAAACCCTAAAAACTGCTAGTGATTGTTTCCCGTGTGGCAGTGAATTTGTAGTCAGTTTTTGGATAAGAAAATGGTGTTCAACGGCTATGAAATTTTTCATAATTAAAGTAGACATAATGAGCTTTAATTTGATAGATCATTTTTCTATTTTGGATCTATTTACGAGGAGTTATAGATTTTTGAAAATGACCTATGATTCTGGAACTCAAATCTGGGTACTATTTAATTTATTATGGAACAACATGCATATGCCTAGCTACAGATGATATGTTTCCTTGAAAATAGACTTAACGGGGTCACATAGCCTTTAGAATCACCTTAATTGGACATTTGTACAAGGAGTTATGAATTTTCAAAGATTGTTGAAAATTCTGACAATTGTAGTCAAACTTCTGAAAATGAGAAAAATAAAAGTTAAAGATGATATAAATGGGTTTTTGACTCATTTAGCTTTGAATTGGACATAAATATAATAGTTACTATTCACCCAGAGCCACTAAAGAGAGCAGAGCCAAATTAAAAATTTGATAAGCAGTCAAGTAGTAACTCTAATATCACATTCTCTGTATGAATGTTTGAATCATATTTGTGATAGTCCCGCCTGTATGAGCCCAACACCACTCGTGGCTTGATTGAATAGAAGGGCCGATTATGGGGCTAGCTTCCCAGTGGTTAAGCTAAGTGTAGGGCCTATTGGACCGGTAGTCCATAGGTAGCGAACCTAGTTGCATTCAGTAGCCCTTGAATTGGTAGTCCCTGGAGCAGTACCCAATGTTGTGGTCATGAGTCACATGATTATTGTTTGCAGTCTATGTTGTTTCCTATTCTATTATGATTTATAAATGCTATTATGCTATTGTGGACTATGTTTTGTTTGTGATTTACTTTCATATATTGTAAAGACATTGTATGTGAGGTTAACTACTGTTACTTTGAGATTTATTTGAATATTAGATAATTTGAAAAGTTCAAGACAAGGGCAGTGCAACAATTATGGCTCCAGGGGCAAAGTAGTGGACATAGGCAACTGAGGGTTGTTGTTGGGTTGATTATTTAGGATTATTTAATTTTGATTTTTCTATTTAGAGTTTGTAAGCAATATACTAGATTTATGTTTAGGATGATTGTATGATGAACCTTGAGGGGTAACTACTGTTGTATAACCAAGACTTGTATCTTAATATCAGTATACTTTGCCCAAACCGTTTTGTTCGCCATATTGCGCTATAATGCTCTGATGTATGACGTAACTTAGGGGGGGTGCAACAACGAGAATGGGGTCCTCCACATTCGTTCTCAACAACAAAACGGAGAGAGTCCCAATAAGAGAGAATCAGAACTATCCCTTCGTTGAAAATAGGGATTGAATCTTTTGGTAATTTTGTGTGAGGAGATTGGAGAACGCAAGCGGAGACAAGAGCGCAGGAGACGGGGACATATACCTTTTAGAGGTAGATTAAGTGTAGTGTGTGGAGGAAGAGGATTCACAACTCACCTTAAGGCCCGTTCGGTAAGCGGAAGTGGTAGGAAGGGAAGGAAAGATGAGCAAGTTTCCTTGTTTGTTACACTTTTAGCGCCTACCAATCTTTCTTTAAAGGTGGGAAGATAGGATCTCATCAAAATTGGTGAGAACCAAGTTCCCTCTATGAATAGTGAAGCTTTCAGACATATTTCCCCTTCATAAAAAACATTTATTTCGCTCTTCTTTTGTTTCCTCAGAATCATCTGAAAGTGCTTGAAGTCAGCACTGTCACGTAACAGGTTAGTTTCGTAACTTTATCACAAAAATCTGACCTGACTACAGATTGTTTAGAAATTCCTACGGCATTGGTGAAGAATAAGGAGGGAGCCAAAGCTGTGCCAAAAGCTTGTGGTTTGCCATTGATCATTAGGATGTTGTAGACAGAAACATGAAGGACAAAGAAAGAACACTGTATGTGTGGCAATTTTGATGTCGATGTGCATGCTTGTCAGAAAAAGAAGTGGTGGGTGTTCTAGTAACAAATTCGTCGTTGATGCTGCGGCTTCACTACAAAAGAAATGTCTCTTTGTAGCAGTTAAAATGACGTATTTGTAGTTGTTTTACACGCTACAAATGACACTAGTAGTAGTTACAAAAACCGCTACAAAATACACCGTTACAAGCCGATTTGTAGCGGTTAACAAAACCCGCTACTACATATGCCTTAACCGCTATTGTATCTGTAGCGGTTTCAAATGACCGCTACTATATGAGGCTGCGTTGACGTTGTGTGTGAGACATTAGTAGCGGTTAACAAACCGCTACACTGTGAAATTGACCAACATTGTAGCGGTTATACAACCGCTACTAATTATATAAACAAATTGCGCCAAACTTTCAAATTATAGTGTAGTGGTTATGTTAACCGCTACAAAATATTCCCATCATTTTTTGGGAAAAAGCTTTGCCGCCTATTTTAATTCTTTTTTATATTTGTAGCGGTTGTAATCTGCTACAAATTATTCCCACCATTTTTTTTTTGGAAAAAAGTTTTGCCGCATTTTTCAATTTTTTTTTTTCATATTTGTAGCTGTTGTAAACCGCTACAAACTATTCCGTCATTTTTTGGAAATTTTTTTCCGCCTTTTTCAATTTTTTTTCCATATTTGTAGCGATTTATTAATCGCTACAAATGAATAAAATTAAATTAAATTAAATTTTTTAATCATTATATTAATCAACTAAATATATATTTTAACCAAAAATAAATGATATTAAAATATGATATTTGATTATATATGGTTATTATATAGGTGTAAAACAATGAGAATGTGTAGTTATAATAACAACTAATTATGAGTTGATTTAAATAATATTTAATTCTAAAAATAGTGTGTGTAAAAGTAGAAGTAATAATATATGTGAAAGTGGAAAGAAAGCTGAAAATATTCGTAGAATTGTGAATTAAAAAAAAAGTATCACGGAGGTAGAAGAAAAAAGAAATATTTCGATAATCATCATATTTGATCCGGTTGAACAACACTTACCCTCTTCAAACACTTAACCTCTTTGAGAAAACATAGAAATATGAGAGAAAACGGAAAGAAAAAGTGTGTAGAAAACGAAACTAAAACATATTAAATAAGGTTTGGTGGGGGTATTTATATTGATATCTGCAACCACTTTGTAGCGGTTAAGATGACGCTTTTTGTAGCGGTTTCATGTAGTAGCGGTTACAATTTTGTAGCGGGTGGGATTTGTTTTGGAGCGGTTTGATAACCGCTACAAATTCTATTATGCTTTTTTTTTTTAAAAAAAATAGAAGATTACAGATTAAATTGTAAGCATAATTTTTTCTCTCAATCTTCGTTGCCATCTCTACAAAAAAAAGTATGGAGAAAATGTTACTTGTGAGTTGAATATGTTTAAACACAAATAAAACTTTAGTTAAATGTTATTATTTCATAAAGCGTATATTAAAAAATATACCGACCTATAGGTAAATTATCATTGCCGTTTGGGAAGAAGTTTTTGAAACTGGCGGGCTGGAACGGCTCACTCTTGTAGGCGACGTTATCACCATCGCCCATGTCATAAAGGTCTTGAGGCTTTAAGTGAACCACCATATTCCAATCCATGTGCCTTTCATCGGCGACATAATAAACCTGATGTGCCTCTGAGGTAAGAATATACGGCTCATCATCTTGAGACTGACTAGTGTGAATAGGCCAGAAGAAATTCACTGATGTGATGCCTAAGTTGTCAGTCGTAAGTCCCTAGGACGTTGTCGTATTCGCCCACAAACACTTGAACAACATCACGGTGAAACGACCTTGGTAATTTATCTTAACTACATCAAGCAGCTTTCCATAATACGAGACGTCACCGAACTGAATGTTTCCGTCACTGCTGCTCGCATAACTTCTCGTCCCAAACGTGCCATAAACACTTGAGTTTTGGGTCAGCAATCCCTGATCTCGTGAAACGGTGCAAAACTTAAAACCATTGACAATGTATACCATAAATCTTTGGGCGTGGTCAAGTGGGCCGAGTGCGAGAGCTTTGAATTCTGGTGAGCGCGGGTTGTGGTCATTCATTATTCTCCTCATAAACCAACCCGAGAATTCCCTGTGGACCTTTCTCAATTTTGAAAGTGAAGGAAATCACCAAGAGGGAGGTGAATTGGGGATTTTAAAAATTCTTTTCAGATCACCCACACAACAGATGCTTAACCAAGGTAAATGGAGTTAGAGAAGAAGAGCTTGACACGAGAAGATTTATCTTGGTTCGGTCTTAACTCTTGACCTACGTCCGGTCCCGGACTCTACGGGTTTTTCTACTATCACTCAAATCGATACACACTCGTACTCGAAAGTTATCCCTCTCTAGGATACACTCCCCTTACAAGTTGTAATCGATAACCCAACCTCAAAGTCCCACAACTTTGAGATTCTTACAAAGAATGATTTACGAAATGAACTCTCTCAAAGAGTGAATAAAGATAAGCACTGAAGCACAATGTATCAAAGATACAAATGAGAAATATAAGCAGTAAAAGACTGATGTTCTTGTGTGCGTTTTTTGTGTATGTCTTCTCTACTTGCAGACTTCAAAGCTTCATGTATTTATACTGGTTTGAAGCTTGTGAACGTTGTAGATCCGTTGAGACTTGATCTAATTCGAAAATATAGTTGTTGTGAGTGTGTCTCCATGAATCTAGCTGTTGTGAACAAATCTGTTTGAATATGGTTGTTGCGATTTGAATATTTGAAATTTGGCTCCTCAAGAAAGTCTCCCATGCTTGTATGTTGAGTGGAGGCCTGAAAATAATATTGTTCGGTTGCTTTAGTTGGTGGAGGCTTGCTTTGTCTTGGAGAATGGTGGTGCTTTGCCTTCCGAGGTTGTAACCATTGTCTTGGGAGAAGAAGATATAATATAATATTGCAAGTTGTCCAAGATATTGCTTTAATGGCTTTTAAAGCATACCTAGATCTTCTGAAATCTCATAAGCAAACTGGTTAAATCTGGTTAGGAAATATTGATATGAATCATATAAATCATAAGCAACCATTTCGCAGAATCAAGCTAAAGCATATATCAAACTAAATAAGATACACTCAGATGCGTTCATCATTGCAAAGTTCCAAGCTCGAGCTTACTTATCCAAGCTCGAGTTTGCTCTTCTTTTAAACCTTGAGTTTTGCCTCTGGAAGTCTCAAGCTCGAGCTTGTAAGTGAGTAAGCTCGAGTTTAGCATTTGTCGGGGAAACATGTTTGAAATCATTTTGAGAGCCAAAATGGAAAAACGCAAGCTTGAGCTTATTAGTGAGTAAGCTCGAGTTTGGCACTATTCATATCAAAAATAATTTTAGTTCACACAATGCAAGCTTGAGCTTAGAGGTGTAAACTTGAGTTTGCTAAGCTCAAAGTATGACATTGCTCTCTGTCTGACCCAAGCTTGAGCTTGCAAGGGCAAGCTCGAGTTTGTCACAAATGTTAACATCTTTGAAAAGTTTCTGTCAGACGCAAGCTTGAGTTTACAACTCCAGACTTGAGTTTACTCTTTGAAAGGAAAACTTGAAAACTTTTTGGTGCAAGCTCGAGCTTGGGATGCCAAGCTCGAGTTTACAACTTTTGTAAACTCACAAACTCTACGGAAAAATGATAAGCTCAAGTTTAAAGGATTCGCGGAGGTAAGCTCGAGTTTGTAACTTCAAGCTCGAGTTTACATATTTGTAAACTTAGCGAGAAAAGTCTCTGGAAGAGGCAAGCTTGAGCTTAAAACTAATAAGCTTGAGTTTGTAATTTGAGTAACTTGATAAAATCCTCAAACCTTCGTAAGCTCAAGCTTACGGGTGCAAGCTCGAGCTTACTCGTATATGAGTAAACTTTGAAAACCTTCAAGCTCAAGTTTATGGACCAAGCTCAAGTTTAGAAAATGCAAAATAGCTTGGTTTACTTTCTGTAAGGGGCAAGCTCAAGTTTGGAGAGCCAAGCTCGAGTTTGGTCTTGTGAGAATGTTTTTGAATTGCAAACAATATGTTTTACCAATCTTTAACAAAAATCATTCTCTCATGTTTACAATTGTTATTAATCATCAAAACACATTGAGAACTAACAAATTTTGGAGGATGTCTGTGTATGGATCCTCAGTTGATGCGTCACATGACTCCTGAATTCCTTGCAATTAAACATGCGATGATGATCATGAAATGTGATTCTAAAATGTAAGGAAATATATAGGATAATATATATCTGTGTGAAATCCTTACTGGAGGTACGGTTCAACTTTAGTGTAATAAATCAAGACGTGTCTATGTGCTTGAAACTTCTCAAGTGCCGTCAGTTTGAAGTTCTTACTTTCGCCAACTGGTTTACCAACACGAGTGATTAACAACTCTGTTGCTGATGGGTCTGGCTTTGGCTCAATACAATCGTCTACACGAGGCGGTCAGTTGAATGG
Source organism: Acacia melanoxylon (assembly GCA_019022615.1). NCBI lineage: Eukaryota > Viridiplantae > Streptophyta > Magnoliopsida > Fabales > Fabaceae > Acacia > Acacia melanoxylon. The sequence continues at coordinate 3,311,400 of JAFJYJ010000055.1, forward strand.
AAAGAGAATGTTTAATTATCTTCACAGCACTTGAGATCCTTAAATGCAACATTGGATAATTTGTAGCGGTTTTAAAACCGCTATTCTAACCGCTACAAATATAAAATACTACTAGTAGCAGTTCAAAAACCGCTACAAATATCAATTTCAAACTAAATAAATTCCCGCTAGATTTTAGTCGCGGTTAATAAACCGCTACACTAACCACTACAAAATGTAAGCCGTTGGACATTTGTAGCGGTTCTTGTTATTAACCACTACAACAATTGGGCAGTCTTTTATTTAGTTTGAAATTTAAATTTGTAGCGGTTTGTGTCCATATAACCGCCACAAAGGTTTAACCGTTGGTGATTGCGTTTCAAATGTCATAGGTTAGTAGCAATTAATATGTGTTAACCGTTACAAATGTTAAGTTTAACTATTTTAAATTTTAAGAAATATATTTTTATTCACTAAATATTAATTCCATTATTTAGTTTACAATATCTATTTTATTTAACTATAATAAATTTATTTCACTAAATATATTTTTCAATAACAATTGTTATATATTATAAGTAACATAAATAAACTAATATAAATGAATATAAGTATTAAAATAGTACTCCAATATCAAAAACCAACTAAAATAAAATATAACAAATAATTTAAAGAAATAAAATTGTTAAAAACACAAATAAAATAAAAAGGTAACAAACATTTTAAGTACAAAATGTGTGTGAAAATAAAAACTAACTATCAGGAGTCTGATGATCAGGTCCTGTCTCAAGGGGGCTGTCTCAGCGTGTGTACGAGCAAAGGTAACAACTCCCTCGTCATCGTAGCAATAGGACGCGAGAGGGGAGGCTCGTAGGCGAACGTAGGGGGAGGCGGGGGAGGTGGAAACTCCCGATTAGGAAACATCTCTGTCAAGGCACTAGCAACAACATCCCAGCTCTTCCTCTGCTGAGCGTACCAACTGTCGGCTTGGTCTTGCATGTGCCTAGTAATCTCTTGAGTCTGGCGCCCCGGTTGGGCAACCACGAGACTCGCTCGGCAACCGCTGGGCAATCATCGCTTGCATCGCCTCCAGTGGCGGCCTTCTTAAGCCGGAGGTTCCAACCTCAGAGGCGGAGGTCTTGCCGTAGACCATGCTAGGCCTGGCACCTAGCCCTATACCCCTAACACGGCCAGGATCCTCGACTAGGCCCACGACAGCTTTCAATGGGGCTGCAGGATCCTTAGACCCCTGTGACTCTAGGGTTTGCGATGCTGGCATCTCTGCCTGGCTCTGCTCAATCCGCCCTTGGCACATACATTTCGTAAAACATTAAAATAATTTAATTCAATTTAAATATATTTAATTAACTATATAAATAATTTTTTTGTAACTTACTATCATCCCCCCGCCGCCCGCAGGAGGTGGCGTCCCATCATGGTGTCCATCACGGTGTCTATGGGTGTATGTGAACAGCTCCCCATAGTCCATCTGACGGTTTACTACAAAAAAGTCAGTTTTTGCGATGGTTATTGATAAACCACGTCATTTTGTAGCTATTATAAAGTATAACCGCTACAAAGTTCAAGAATTCTGTTATGGTTATTGATAAACCACTGCATCAACTGCTACAAATATCATAACCTTGCCTCGTTCATCCTGACATTTTGTAGTGGTTATAAACTGTTACAAATTGATTGACCTTTGACATTTTGTAGCGGTTATTGGACATAACCACTACAAATAACCGCTACTGACTGACTGACATCTTCAATTTGTAGCGGTTTTTCTTGTAACCGCTACAAATATCATTTTTTACTAAAAAAATTCCAGCATGCCACAATGAAGATTCAGATTCAGTATAGATGACGATCTCTCACAAAAAATTCACTGACTCATTTTGATCAAAGATATTTTCATGAAATAAAGACAGCTATATTGCAACCCAATCTTCCGTTGCATGCTAGACTATCTTCAGAAGAACTGATTTTTTTTTTTTTAGCAATAGAAGAACAAAAGTTTTCATGTCAAAGAGATAGTTAAATCTAGATTATCACTGAACAAACTATCTCGTCTTGAAAGATGAGATATGGAAATAGTTCATTCAGTGATAATGTAGATCTAACTATTTTTATATAACGGATTGTACGGATGATGTCACGAGTATTTTCACATCAATCAAAAAATTAAATCTGGATTGCCACTAAAGGAACTATCTCGTTTCAAGGATAACAGCTGCATATAGTTCATTAAGTGACAATGCAGATCTAATAATTTATTTATAACTGATGTACGGATTGAGTCACACGTGCAACTATAGAAAGCTGATGTACGGATTGAGTCATCACTATATATAGCTTGAATATTCGTAGTGGTTTTATTAATAACCGCTACAAATAGATAAGATTTGTTGCGGTTAACACGTCTCTTTCCCCTGACCGCGACAAATATGGTGTCGGTTTACATTCTGTAGCGGTTATTTTCATATAACCGCGACAAAGTTCACTGCGACAATGTTCGCGCCATTAAGCGTCAAAGCTAGTGCCAATTTTGTAGCGGTTAATTCCTTATAACCGCTACAAACTAACCGTCACAGACCTTCACGCCATTACGTGCCAAACTAGCGCCACATTTGTAGCAGTTTCTTTTATGGTAACCACTACAAAGGTCGTCGCAAACAAGCCCGCGCTTTGGCGCCATTGTGTCTGCTACAAATTTGTTGGCGATTTGTCTAAAATCGCTACAAATTCAGGTATTTGTTGCGGTTATTTTGGACCGCTACAATGGTTTTTTTTGTAGTGCTTTACTCGCTGCTCACTGAAAAAACTTCTCTTGGGCCAAGACATAGGCAATGACCTCGTCTGCTTCCCCTGTTTTACTGTTTAAAAACATGGGATTTTTTGGGTGATTAAATAAATCCTTCACACCAAGCATGCATGTTGTGACAATCAATAGCCCACAAAAGTGCAACCATCCTGATTTTGTGTGTATACTTTGTGTACTAATTAAAAAAAATAGGGATAAACAAACTTAATGAAAGTTATTTTTTATAAGGCAAGAAAATAAGATTACATTCAAATTTATGAGATAAATTTAAATTTGATAAGAGAAGATTTTTAGACAAATCCGAATTTAAAAATTCTAGTGTTGTTATGATTGATATTTTTTAGTAATGATATAGGTTAGGGATTTTTTGAGATAAACTTTGAAGCCGCTAATAAACTTAGCTTGCACACGATCAGTTTAATTTAGTTGATTGTTTCATTTTTATTATTGTTAATTATCGTTATAAGGCCACAAGTTGCAAAATATGATAGATTTTATTCAATATCTTAACAAAACACAATCTTTTATTATAATTTATAGGGTTAAGGTTCAATTTTACCAATGAACTATTGGTCCAGGAGCGTCCAACACAATTAACTATTAAGTGGACCAAAAATACCAAAAAAGTTTTACTCGGAGGCGTCCAAAGACAATGCCGTTAAACAAAAGTTAACGTCCAAGTTATCTAAGGTCAGATTGGCCAAAAAACTTTTACCCTAGGAGTGCCCGACACAAAATTCTAAATTTTACTAAATTAAATAAGTTTTTTCTCAATTGTCATTATTCAAAACTACTTGTATTATCTATAGACAAAAATGATTTATTCTTTAATTTTGTCAAAATTATAATTTTCTAAAATAAACAAAAATTTTAATTATATGATTTAAATAAAACTCAAGGTGTTTTATAGTTTAATTTATATGTTAAACAATATATATATATGATTTATTTTTAATGGATATCAATATTGATACTTAATAATATAAATCCGGCAACTTGATGATATATTTGTTAATTAAATGATCTATTGATTATTTGTGACTTGTTGACAAAAAAAAAGATAACTTAAGAGGCTTGATGAAGGACAATTTAATAATAGGTTAAAGAAGCGATTTTAATGGGTTAAGGAGCAACTTGGCCTACGAAAATTTTATTAACATTAAATGAATTTTTTAAATCACATAAATTTCTTCTAAAATAAAAATAAATCATATAATTTTTTTGTTTAATATATATAATAAACTATAAAACACGTTGACTTTTATTTAAATCATATAATTATATTTTTAATTAAAATTTTGTTTATTTTAGAAAATTATAATTTTGACAAAATTGAAGAATAAGTCATTTTTGTCCTTAGATAATACAAGTAGTTTTGAATAATGACAATTGAGAAAAAACTTATTTAATTTAGTAAAATTTAGAATTTTGTGCCGGGCGCTCCTAGAGTAAAAGTTCGTTGGTAATCAAGCACCTTAGATAACGGACGTTAACTTTTGTTTAACGGCGTTATGCTGGAAGCTCCTGAGTAAAACTTTTTTTGGTATTTTTGGTCAACTTAATAGTTAATTGTGTTGGACGCTCCTGGACCAATAGTTCATTGGTAAAATTGAACCTTCACCCTAATTTATATTATAATTTATTGTTTTTATTTAATTTTTTTTAAGCATTTAGTCAATATCATTTATGACTGCAACTTTTATTTTTCTTCACTTAACAAAAAATAACACTTTTCCTTTTCATTTTTAATAAATTACTTTTAAGGGTAAAATAGGTATTTCTTAATTCTTTCTCAACTACCACCCCTCATTTTTCTTCCTACCAAACTTCCCTTACCTTTAAAATCTTCTATTCCCCTTTCTTCCCTTAAATTCCTTTCCCTCCTCAAATTTTTCTTGTACCAAATGGACTCTAAGATGTTGAAATAATTTTTGAATGAATGAAAAGTGGCAAGCTGAAAGAATTGCCCTGAAAATGGAGGGAAAATATGGAATTTTTGGAGGGGAAGTATTTTTAGTCTCTATCAAGGTTTTGAAACTTGGACCGACCACTAAACCCATTGTTAAGATCGAATCAAGAGTCGATGGGTTAGGCAGAAAGTCAAACCAAAGCTAACCAAGGGCCAAACCGGTGAGAAATTGAAGATTTCAGGGTAATTAATATGAAATTCTAAATATTTTTTTTAAAAGTACCAAACCAGGTTGATGCCTGGAACGGACTAGTGTACTGATCGTTTCACCAGTTTTTGGTCTAGTTTGGCGGTCCAGTCCAAGAGGTTTTAGAACATGGGCCTTTATAGATGGAGGGAATATGCGAATGTTTTGGGGGCATGGTTTTTCACACACATTTACTTTTTTTTTTTGGCCAGCCACACAACATCTAGTTATAAAAACTAATTAAAAATTTTCTTAATAAAAAAATTGTAACTTCAATAAATTTAAGAAATATAATGTCAAGCCCATAATGATGAAGTGCCCATGTATTATCAACTCAAAATCAAATTGGTTAGAGACAGAGTTCTAATTCTCATTTTTTAACTCATTAAATATATTTTACTTTTTTTTTTTCCTGAATTAGAGTGATGCTTTCAAATTGTATTTTGATAACAAAGAAACATTTCAAATTATATAACTTAAATATTGAGATTAATAGTCCAAGAAGGTTAATTTGGGCATATTAACCAAGTAAGAAATGAGAAGGAAGGGTAACGTTGTCTTGAAGAAATTACTCTTAAGTCTTTAATATAAAATATATTTACTTAATTTGATTATATTAAGAAAATTTGTTAAGTTAGATAATATTATATGTATTTTCTAAAATACCCTAATCTTTTTTCTTAATTCTCTCCATCTCTTTTTTACTTAATTATTATTAAGGAAGCATCATTATGAGTTAATTATTCATCTCTAGTGATTCATTTTTACATCTCTGGAACATTGTAATGAGGATTATCATGAATTGATATAAAAACTCAATTAAACTACCAATCATTTGATTCAACTGACAAAGTCTTATAGAACTTCAATTAAGTTGATGGAGTAACGAATGAATTCATTGTTAGCTATATTAATTGATTTACCACATTCTATTGTTCTTTGCCTCTCACATACACTCATTCATTGATCTTCTTATACCTATTCTTTCGATATTAGTAATATTCAATTTTACCGTACACTCATCTATTCGACATAGATCTCCTTTCATATTCAATTGATTAGAGTTAATCACAATCAATAGAGTATATATTTATATTGTTTCATATATTTAAATGTGGATCTTATCATGATGTCTAATAAAAAGAAACCAAGTTTAAAATTATCGGTTTGAGATATGGACTCATCTATTTCATTTTTAATTTACTTATGTTTTTTTTATAGTATAAATAAATATCATATATGTATCAAGGTAAAAGCCCATTATTACTTACTTAATAATATTGCATTCATTTTTTTTTGAATATCTGCATTCAATGCTAACTATTGCTGGACTCATGAAAAAAGAAGAAGCTTTTTTATATTTATTTTTCTCTATTCAGACAACGAGGGTTCTAATTTTTGTACCTCTTAGCTCATTAAATATAATTTAGCTTATAGCCAGAAAAAAAAAAGTTAGAAGTGGAGTGTTTGGGTTAAACTTTAAGTTTATTGGGCTTTTAAAAAAAACTTAAAAGTTAGTTAAGGAAAAAGTTTATCTGGATAACTTTTTCCAAAAGGCTCTTAAACTTTTTGACGTGGGTCCCGCCACTTCTACTATCATCAATCCAAACACAAATCATACTTACAACCTAATTTTTTTTTTCCTACTGGGTTTTTAAAAAAGTCGGATAAAAAATAACCCACCTCTAACCCAAACAAGCTCTATATACAACATTCAAATTACATGACTTGAATTCATTATCTAATTAAAGTGATGAACACACGCACGCACACACACAAGTATGTTTTGAATGAGAAAAAGAGTAATCACATCTTATAAGAATGAAGTTAATTATAAAATTTATAATTATATGTACCATTTTAGAAGAAAAAAATTGCAAAATATTCCAGTTGAAAAACTATATATTTAGGTAGTCTTTACAAAATTATGTGATATTTGTGATATATTATCTCTCTAACTTGACAACACATAGAAATTCTTTATTTCTTCATAACAAATTATTGAATATTATAATAATAAATATCATGATAGTTAAAATTTATGAATATTTAAAAATATTTTCCGTGATGACAAAAACATTGCTGCTGAAACTAACCTTCAGCAACGACAAAAAAAATAAAATAAAAAATAAAATAAAATAAAATAAAATTCGCCACTAAAAGTAGTGACTTTTAGGGGCAACAAAAGAGGGTTGCCACTAAAAACTATCAGTGGTGATGATGATTGTCGCCACTAATGGTGATAACTTTGGCAGTGACTTTTGGTGTCGCCACTAAAATGTGTAACTTTCACTGGCCATCCGGCCCATCCTTATTGTCGTCACTGAAAGTCTAACAATAGGGAGCCAATCTTCACACTAGTTACAATTTGTATCCCATTCTTCTTCCGTTGGCCAATAAAAACTTTGAACGATTTCTCTTTAATTTATGGCATTTATGTTTTCTGGATTAATAAATGAAATTTTAGTTCATATATAGCTTCATCAATCCGCTATATTTCTGAGAAACTCTTTGTCTTCCTCATCAAAAGGCGTCATCGATAAATAGTCCGACTCTGGGGAAAAAATAATGTTGGTCGAGGAAATCTTCAGCTTCATCCATCTCCTGCTATATATACATACATTTATAATTTTAATCCAATTTGTTAACATAAAAATTAAAGAGCTCAAAATGCATAAAAAGATTATGATATCAGGGTATTGGTCTTACAATTACTTAGCTGAGACAAACACATCTCCCACCACTATCTGACTTATTTTCTGAGAAACAAAAAAGATATATTGATGGGCATTCATTGATAAGTGCATCCGAGACTGTAGCTTTCCAATTGCTTGAGTATGTAATACTTCTCTGATCCTAAATGTAAAATTTGGTTCGTGGTGAATTTTGGTCCTAAATATATAAGATACATATTTTTTCATTTTATCTCTTATATTTATCATTTTTTAAAACTAATTTTCCTAATTTATATAAATTGATATATAACTAGTGTTACACATAAATGTTTAAGAGATCATGTCACAATTCAATAATTTATTTAGCTAGCATCTATTTTTGGAATGTGAAGGAATGTTATAACTTGCATACGCATGAAATCTGACAATTAATAATTATAGATAATTAATTATGAAAATTGAAACAGATGAGGCCCACTAAGGAAAAAACGAGTGTGCGAAAAGGAAGAAGAATGTAGTAGAAGCAAAATCTATTGCCAAAAAGAGCTCAAAAGGTTGGTGATTAAGGGAATATGGATCACTTTTCCCATTGAAAAAAGTGATGTAGGAACCTGTTTTTAATTTTTATATGAGTTGTGATAAACAACTTGGACTTTATGATAATCTTTTTCTTTGTCGTTTTGTATGCAATTAATTTTTCTCATATTGATTTGATGATTTTTATTCTTTAATTTATTCAATTTTCTCATATCCATCTCATGCTTAGTTGATAAGAATAATAATCAATAATGTATAGTTCTATCAACAAGTGTAATACCCTGAAAATATTATGATAAATATCATATGGCAACAAATACTGACAAAAACTTGGGAAGTATGTTGTCTCTAATTTTAGGAATTTTTGGGATTATTTCCTTGAAATATAGAGAAGCATAAATAAAATATTATTAAAAGCACTTTTTTCCCCATGATTTTTAATATTTTACATGGGATATAAAATACCAATTTAAGTAAAATAGTTGTGAGATAATAATTAATCCTAATTATGAAAATTATCAACAATTAGTAAGTGGCTAATTAAGTAATTAGTGGCTAATTGTTTAGATTATGATATAAGTAAATTAATTAGTAAATAATTAATTTATGGGGAGAAATTCGAAATTATTAATTAAATAAATAAAAAAAAATAAAAAAAATATTTTATGCTTAGAAAAATAAATAAAAAATAAAAGAAAAAAATCTAGATATTTTGATTAAAATAATAATATAATCGGTAAAGAGCCAATAGGAGAAATGAGAACGGATAGAAATTAAATCCTACCTCCAAATATAGAAACGAAGTCATTAACATCGCACTTTTATAAACATGTGGAATTTTATCCGGAGTGAGCGGTCTCGAAGTCATTTCGAAACCAACGGCGTAATTAGGAGTACCGGATAATTAGGAAAGGGCGAGATAGTGCTAAAAGTGACTTATAGAAAATGGACCGTGTTTTTCAAAACCAGGAATGGGTTACTTAGATCGATCATATTACGAACCGGTGATTTTTCGCAAGAAAAGTTTGGAACTTCCGAAGTGATTTCCGTAACCGGTGACGTCTCGTCTAAAAATGTTCAACGAGAAAACGGAATACCCTTAATGGGATCAAAAATTTAGATAACCCAGGTATTCTTAAAGAGAAAGAATAGAGCTTCGGTGCCTTGATCCGGATTTTTGAGATTCTCGAGATTACGCGATTAGGACACCGAACCGGAAACTTTATCGACGGCTCTTCTAGAACATGGGTGACATCATCTTCTTCTAGAAGGATGATGTCGCCCAAGACACATGGAGGGCCAAGATGGAGCCACGTGGCGAAGTGCGATCCGACATTTGAAATCCAGTCGATAAAGTAATGAATAGTGTCACTTTTTCTTCTATAAATAGAAGCCTTCCCCTCTTCATTTCTCACACCCCAAAACCGAAATAGAGAGAGGTTTTAGAGAGAAGGAGGAGCCCAGAGAAGTTCTAGCCGGACCCTGGGATATCTAAGATAATCGGACCGCTGTTGTACCGCCGTCGTACCGCTGTTTCACCCGTTGTCAAAAAGTACCGTTTACCATCAATGAAGGTACGTTCGCGTACTGTAACACTAACTCTGATATTTACTGTATACTTATATGTGATAGACGACCGTACGAGTGAATTGTATAGATAACTTTACATGAGATGTGTCCGTTAACGTAGATAACTTTACATGCGAAATGTTGTTAGCATAAATAACTTTACGCGTGAAGTGCTGCATCGTTGTTATATTAATCTTCCATCTGCTATATACTTATGTTTTGATTAATGCTATGATGTCTTCCATATGTTGTTTCCATAAATATCGGGTTAATTACCCGAGGTCCGATGTGCATTTGGACCTCGCATTTAAAATAGCTTCGGTGGTCGGGAGGACCGAGCGCCGAAGATAAGGGCAAGCAAAGACACTTAGAGTCCCGTAGGAGGATTTCTTTTGTTGCCACGGCATGAGTGTTGCCAGGGAGACACTTCGTTGTTATTTACTATAAAAACTCTCGGTCATTGTACCGCCTTTGTAATCAGCCAGACTTACGACATTTTTAATATATGTATCAGTCACTCAATCGCTCCAATGCTCTACTCTGATGAAAAAAATATATACAGCTTTTGAAAATGGGATGTTACAACAAGTCTCATGAAAGTATATGGCCCAAGAATGAATAGAATACCCGAAAACAGTCACATGAGAATTTATTTTAAACATTGGAAAAAGAGAGAGAGAGAGAGAGAGAGAGAGAGAGAGAGAGAGAGAGAGAGAGAGAGAGAATTTATTTTAACGAAAATTCAGTTATTAATCAAAAGGCTTATGGCAAAGTTATTAAATTTAGACCAGCATCTGAACTGGTTAAGGTAAGTGGGTCAAGGGTTAATGAGTTAGCTTCCAGTAGTTAACCTAGGGGCCGGACCGGGGGGAATGGAAAAATAAAATTTAAATTATTATTATATCATCCAAATATTAAATATCAATTCAATACATTGAATAATCAGTAACAATGATCATATACTTATCTAACATTCTTTACAATATCTTTAATATATTTTGATGTGTTGCAGGTGCATGTTTTTGGATTTGATTCCTAAGTAGGCACCCAATGAATTCTTATCTTAAAGAAGCATTGAACTTTTATCTCCTTCGAGTGGAACATTATGGTTCCCTAAAGCTTTTTATTCTTGATGACTTAATTACCCATAAGAGTACGGGTCAGGTTTCTCTCATAATCCTTTTTCTCATTATCCCTCATTATCTCTAAATCACATCCGTCTAATTAATCTAAAACATCACAATACTATTTTAATTTTTTTTTGAATCAATGGTTCAGATGGGATGGGGAGGGATGAGGAGAAAAAATGCTTATGAGAGGATCTCCTTCCTAAGAGTACATCTTTAATTTTCATTGTCACATGAATTTTGCTGTTTGTAGGTGTTCTTATATGAATGTTGCAGCTTGTTTTGATGATACTCTTATTTTTGGCAACAATCTTGATGAGCATGTGAATCCTTTGCAATATGTGCTTGAAGTTTTGAGAAAGGATCAATTCAAGTCTGGAAAATTCTGATTGTTGCAAGGAAAACATTGATTTTCTTTGTTATCTGTATTTGCTTGGTCAAGGTAAGCTTAACAAGAGAGATGCAAGCTGACTGAAATTTATTGAGACGTTCTCTTATGGGGAAAAACACCAAAATAATGTAATTTTTTAAAACAATTACCACATTAATGCACTTTTGAAAGAAATTACCAGAGTAATGCTACAGGATGCATATGGCAGACTTGCGCCTTCAATAGCGCAGGGATAGCTTGCGAGCAGAGATCGGCGTGGAGTCGGGTGCGCCAGCCTGTCTAGTGGCGTGGGTGGGACCCACGCAATTAGAGGCGTGTTTAACCCTCACGCGACCTAGTCACCCGGTCGCGTGGGGCTGTCCCACGCTACTAATGGCGTGGGTGCAACCCACGCCACATGGTGCAGGGGGTCAGCTTTTCTGACCCCTAGTACACCTTGTGGCGTGGAATTCCCTCACGTTACTAGTAGCGTGGGGCACACCCACGCCACAAGGTGTTAGGGGTCAGCTTTTCTGACCCCTAGTACACCTTGTGGCGTGGAATGCCCTCACGCTACTAGTAGCGTGGGGCACACCCACGCCACTTTGGCTCAAACATTACCCATCCCCCTCGTCCCCTTCTATATAATTCAGTTCTTCCGTCTCCCTACCCTCAACCCTTTTTTTGCTGAAAGCCTCTCCATATCCGTGACTCCTTTTCTTTTTCTCTTATAATTCATTCCTTCTTTCCTCAACCTTCTTTTTGCTCAAAGCCTCTCCATACCCATGACTCCTTTTCTTTTCTCTTATCATTCATCCCTTCTTTCTCTCTTATCTACTCATCCTAAAACTCCCTCCATCCCCTCATCCCTCCTCCATCTCGCCGCATTTTGTTTGTTGATTTTTTTTTTTCTTTCCACTTATATTGTGTTTGTTGTTCTGCCTAATTACAATTTGTGTTGTTATGATTTTATTTTATCTACAATTAATCTTCTTTTTCATAATATAAAAGGAAAAAAAATGAGTCAAATTTGTTCATTTGTATATTATAACGGTTCTAAAAATATAGGTCCAAACAGATTGAGCTTTGAAGGTGAAAAAAGAGTAATGTATATTGTTCGAGGCATGTCCGCTGAAGAGTTACATGAAAAGATCCGTCGAAAGTTAAAGCCGCAACAAAATCGGGTAATATCTTTAGTGACGGGTAGAGTGCCTTCTTTGAAACCGCAAATATGCGGGTTTTGAGATATCGATAATGAGGATGTGGATGTTTTTGTGCAAACATTCGAAAAAACTCTACGTCCCAATTCGCCGAGTTATATGTCGATATTGAGACGTCAGAGGAGGGCGTACCACCGACTCAAGGCCTCCATCAGTATTTGGTAGATGAACCTGACAATGAGGAAGAACATGAGGAAGAACAAGAGGAAGAACAAGAGGAAGAAGATGAAGACACTTTATTGGATAATGACGAAGATCAGAATGATAGTGATGCAGATGACGAACATCTAGGTAAATATTATATTTATTTTTTATTGGTTACCATATTTTTGCAAAAGTTGTATTATGTGTGAACATGCAGATGTTACACCGTTTTGGAATGATATTCCACATTATGAGGCTATAAATGAAGATTACCTGCATGAGGATATACTGGATGTGGAAGGCTTGGGCCGGGGTCCGTGGGCGAGAGGAGATGAATTATATCTGAAACAAGAGTTCGGGTCCAAGAACGATTTGCAAGCCGCAATAAAAATTATTGCATGAAGAAACATCATGAAGCTCAAGTGGTTGAGAGTACTACAGCCAAGTATGTAATGAAATGTCGGAATCATGAACAAGGTTGTGATTGGAGAGTAAGAGCAATTACACCGAAGTACAGCAACACATGGGTGGTAACTAAATGGGTTGGAAATCATAGTTGTGTGAGCGAAAATCTCTCCCAAGATCACAAACAACTTGATTCTGAAATTATTTCTGAGGCCATAATAGGTACGATGCACAATACCGTTTGATAATTTTTGAATTTATTTGTGTCTATCAGTGAACATAAATAACATTTGTAGTGTACACTTTTGATGATTGGTTTTGCAGACATGTTAAGGAAACACCTTCGGTACCTGTGATTCTGATACAAGAAAGGGTGACCGGAATGTTTGGTTACCATATTTCTTACAGGAAGGCAAAACAAAAAGCAATTGCTAAGATTTACGGTGATTGGGACGATTCATATGCATTCCTGCCAAGATGGTTCGAGCACATGCTTAAATTTTCCCCGGGGTCTATTTATCATATTCAACATGGACCGTATATTGTTGATCGGCAGGTTGTAAATGAGATTTTTGTTTTTCAACGTACATTTTGGACCTTCCGTCAATGTCGTGAGGCGTTCCAATGGTGCAAACCAGTCATCCAGGTTGACGGTACGCATTTATACGGTAAGTATAAGGGGACATTATTGATTGCCACCGTCCAAGATGGAAATAATGAGATCCTGCCGATTGCGTTTGCAATTGTTGAAGGTGAGACCAAAGAAGCATGGGAGTATTTTTTGTCTTCCATACGACTGTATGTCACAAATAAATTTGGTCTATGTCTCATATCTGATTGTCACAAAAGCATAATATCGCGATCGGAAATGAGATGGCGGTTGGCGCCTCCTAATGCGTACCATGTGTTTTGCATTCATCACATTGCGAGCAATTTTAATACACGCTTCAAGGACCGGGAGGAGTGAAGAAAAGATTAACGAGATTAGGTAATACCTCCTAATGTGCAGTGACGTTCATTCTTTTCATTACTACAAAAGTATAATGTTGTGTATTCCTGTCTTTTTTATAGTGTATGTTCCAAACAAAATACACTTCGATGCTGCATATGCCCAGTTCTGTAGTTACAGTCGTGAGGTCGCTGCATGGATTGAAAGAATTCCAAAAGAGCAATGGTGTCGGAGTTATGATGAGGATGGACGAAGATACGGTCATATGACGACCAATTTGTCCGAATCAATCAATAAGGTTTTTAGGGGAGCGAGGAACATGCCCATAACATCGTTGGTCAAATGTACCTATAGTCGACTTGTTCGTTACTGGGTCAACAGAGGAACCAAAGCACAACAAGATGCAATGACCGGAAAGCATTTTTCGACTGTTATTGGTGAAGCTCTGACCAAGAATGGAGAGTGTGCTACATTGATGCGTGTTCGGGAGTATGATGTGGCGCGTACAACATTTGAAGTTGATGATATAGACGATACATACGCAGTGAACTTGACTCAGGGGAAATGCCAATGCGGCAAGTTTCAGACATTCAAATTCCCATGTTGTCATGTAATTGCTGCATGTTCCGCAGTATCTCATTATGCTGAACAGTACGTGGATCCGGTATTCTCAATCTACAACATTGCCAATGTCTACTCTTCATCATTTCAGCCGATCAGCAGTGAACAAGGAATACCGCCCGCTCCCAGACCAATGCTTATCCCCGATGCATCAAAATTGCGTGGTAAAGGGCGCCCTAAATCCACACGCATTCGCAACGAAATGGATGACGTGGAGGTCCAACCTAGCTCCAGTCGAATGAGATGTAGTATATGTAAACAGTTTGGACATAATAGGCGTTCATGTCCTACGACACGCATAGCAAATTAGATGAAATTTGCTTGTGCATTTGCTCTCATATGTGCCAATGAATGAGATGTAGTAATTTCAATGAAAAATACACCTTCGAGTTCTCACAATATTATTTGATGGCTTTTATACTTATATGCCTATTGTTTCACTTAAATACTCCTTTGTTTATATCGCATAATTAATAATTAAGAATTTGGGTTAAAGTTTAGTAGATACACGTGAGCACATCATTTAAACAATGATGTCATAATACAGTATCATCCATGTAAATAAGTCATAATTCAATGCAATCCATGCAAAATAAGTCATAATATAGTAATCCATGCAAATATGTCATAATACAGTAATCCATGCAAATATAATAAATACACTAGACAAATGATACGCTCAGGGTGGAGTATACGGAGGCCACGGTCTCGAACGCGCATCACGTTCAGGGTTCCTACGAATGCAGTCCGGTCCACGCTGCCCACCAAGAGTCTGCGTAAAATCAAAATTCTCAGTAGCTGTCCGTAAAAAGTCATTGGCATGGTCACCTGTGTCGTCAGATGTGTGGTGTCCTGACTGGTATGGACTATTACTGGATCCTGCCTCAGTACAACCCTGACCATGCTGGGAGGAACTGAAGGCAGCAAAACCCTGTGGCGGCTGATATGCATTGAAGCCGGGAAAGCCATACTGAGGCACGTAGGCACTGAATCCCGGAAAACCCCGTCCGGTCTGGTAAGAAGTGGACGTAGCAAAGCCGGATGCAGGGAATTCGCGTGATTGCCACTCATATGAGTAAGGAACCTGTGTCTGCGGAGCAAACATTGTCTGTGGCTGTCCGTACGAAGGCCTCGGTACATGTATCTCGGGAGGCCTGGGTACATTTATCTCGGGAGGCACCTCTGGCGGCACCTCTAGTGCCATCTCCTCTGGGTACCACGTAACCTCAAAATAGGTCATGTTGTGCCACATAAGTGGTCGATATACACCTTCGCCACGTGGACCGGGCTGGGGTATCTCATATGCCTCCATCTCGTGCCGTGGTCGTCGTTGACCCAATCCTCGTCCTTCCTTTGCACGACGAGGGACTTCTAAGGTAGGATCTGGTACACTGTCCAAGGTACCACTTGGTGCGCTGGGACCAGGCTCCGCAACTCGGCCAAACTCTCTAAGTGCTCCGGGATCTGGTCACAAACCCTGGTTAATTTCCACATTGTTGTCGAGCTCGTCAAAAAATTGTGGACAATTCTGCCACCAAATCCACTCTACACCATCTATCTGCATAACAGCAGTAAAACTACGTTATGGATGAGAAGATGAAATATGTAACATGCAAAGTGGAAGAAAGATCAATACGTACCATG
The DNA here is from genome assembly GCA_019022615.1 of Acacia melanoxylon. NCBI lineage: Eukaryota > Viridiplantae > Streptophyta > Magnoliopsida > Fabales > Fabaceae > Acacia > Acacia melanoxylon. Next base: position 3,327,620 of record JAFJYJ010000055.1, read on the forward strand.
TGCCCGATCCTGGCGACCTTCCTCGTCATAAACCGTCTGGTGTGTGTGAAGAACCATGTCATGTACTCGGAGTTTGGAGAAATTGGCCCCTCACATGGCTCTGTAGTCTCGATGTGCAAATGTCGCGTGTTCCACAACTGAATAAATTGCTCCATCTTGGACTCCCAATCATCAGCGATCTTACCCCGTAAGGTAAGATTATGTGCACCCTTAAGCCGTGCCGCATGGCGGGGATGTTTCCGCATGCCAAATTGCCCCATGCGGCCCGATCAGCCGGTGCATCTCGACAATATGGAAACAAAGTATGGGTGTCACCGCCCTCCCCTGTCCCGCAAGTGAACCTCTCGCACCCATAAACTCATATTCGGCCTCCTATATGGCTCCCACTTCACCCGTACATGTCAACAAATGCGAATTAGTTTATTCCTTTTGTTCCATAATGTTAAATTTTATATACATACATCGTGACGACCAATCTGATCTAGCTCTATCCGATATGTCTTTAGCTGACATCGCAATAACTTCAGTTCGACATTGTTGAACCTGCAATATGTAAGTCAATAACATTAGTGAAATGACCTGCAAATAATAACATAATCGTTTAACTACGCCAACCAGTTCAAATAATTCATCATGGACATACTGCTTCCATACCTGCGTCCGTAATGATCGCCTGCGTCACTTGGCGGTGGAATGGGAGGTGAAATGGTAGGAAATCTGGACCATGCCCATATCTACAATAACAACAAACAACCCCCCATGTCTTTAGCTGAAGCTGACGTGGCCTGACATAGCTCGCGATACAGTGTGGCGAGTACCGCTGACCCCCAACTGTATGTAGCAGTTTCCGTAAGGTCACCACCCAGTAATTGTATATATCGGCACTGGACCTCGTGGCTCGACTTATCACACAACAAAAATCCACCGAAAAGGCGCATGAGGTAAGCACGTGTGTACAAAAGCTGACCATCAACCGTAGTTGAGTGCTCCTCCCAGTGGCCCCAATGACGGTCAAACCAACCCATCTTGATGTTTCCGCCAATAATGTCATATTGAAGTGGATTCACACCCATGTATTGATGCATAATTGCTACCCAGTTGCCATGTGTCCGACCGGAAACAACTCGACCCTCAGTGGATAAACCTAAAATGCCCTCTACATCCTGTAGAGTAATAGTCATCTCACCAACCGGCATATGGAATGTGTGAGTCTCCGGCCTCCACCTCTCAACCAAAGCAGTAATAAGGTATTTGTCAATCTGCACAAACATAAAAGTAGAGAATAAGTGTGTAAAGGTCTTATATTATCCGTATCATGTACAAACCACTTAATGCATATAATTAATTACATAAAGAATTTTTAACCATACCGGGAGTCTCTTCATACGAGACACATGCGTAAACCCGCACGCATAGGTCTTTTTTGCAAATCTAGTGGGATAAGATGCGGGTCATGGATATACGCACCGAGACCCCCGCGAGGCTCGCGACCCTCAACACATTACAATCTTCTATGTTCCACACAACTTGTGATCGGTGTGACCGTTGCACCTCCTCATTAAGAACCCCCCACTCTTTGGGGCTGGGATCAATATTGCGAGTGCGTAGGTCATCCATTTGACTAATAAAAATTTCCAACAACACAACAAATTATTAAGTCACTAATTATTATTCTCTAAATAACTAATTACTTAATTTACTAATTATTTGTCCGTCACATTTAATTTTGATTTTTCTAAACTAGCCACCGATTTGATTTAATTGTTTTTTTCCTTTGGCATACTTTTATCTTAATTTTTTTTTTTAAAAAAATTATATTATTATTTTTTTTTCAATTTTTTTAAGTACCTTACAAGATATCGGGGATTTTTTTTTTATCAATTTTTTTAATTTACTCTTTTAAAATTTACAAATCTTTCTTTTTTACAAAAAAAGTTATTCGTTTTTTTTTTAATTTTTGATTACTTTTTTTAAATTTATATTATTTTTTTAATTTCTTTCTTTGTTATAAGCATATGTCATAAATTAAAGTATATAATTACAAGTTCCATGCTATTATTAAACAAATTAAATAAAAACATCTATCCTACCGTTATACATTTATCTATAATATAATAATTTAATGTTTATAATTACAAGTTAAATACTATTATTAAACAATAAATATTACATTCAAATCTATCCTACTTGTTATACATATCTTAATGTATCTAATTAAAAGTTAAATCCTATTATTTAACAAAAACATAACAAAAAAAATTAAATGTTACCTGTGCAAACGTGAAGTCTAGACAGGAAATTTCTCCTCCTTCTTCTCTAGGTCTTTTCTTAGCCTTTTCAATGTTTTTCAGATGAGGAACCACGAGGAGGTAATCTGAGTGCAGGAGTTAAAAAGAATGAAGAGGGAGAGAGAAAGAGTTCTGAAAGAAAATGCAACAGGTGGTGAATGAAAAAAATGGGAAGAGGGAAGGAAATGAGGGTGAAGAAGGGAGTGAAGATGGGAAGATGGAAGAAAGAGTGAGAGAGGACGAGTGAAAGAGGGAAAAGAATGAAGGAGTGGAAGGGAGAGAGGAGGAGTCAAAAGGAAAAATTGGAGGGGGTCGGGTCGGTCTTGGGGGGCGGCGAGTGCGAGAGGGAGAGGGGCAGAGGGCAGAGTGTAGAGGGCGCAGGCACAGGTTGTCAGGCATGCCACCTTGGTGGCGCGAAGCAAGTTCACGCCACAAGGTGCCGCTGATGTGGCAACGATGTGGCGTGAAATTGCTTCACGCCACTGATTGCGTGGAGCTATTTCACGCCATCTGTGTTGTGAACTTGTTTCGCGCCACCACGCAGGCGTTTTCTCCCACCACGCCATCAGTGACGTGGCCTTACATCACGCTCCCATATTCGTAACCTTCTCCTGCGCCACAACCCTGTGTCGCATACACCCCTTGCGCCATTGAAGGCGTTAGCATTAGATTGGAAATTACTTTCGAAAGTGCTTTACTCCGGTAATTTTTTTTTTTTAAAATAACACTATTTTGGTAAAAAAGCCTTCTCTTATGTTGTCAAATACAAGAAAGGTAAAGAGAATGTGGTTGTTGATGCATTGTTCATTAGATATAATCATTTTTCTCTTCTAAATATTATATTGCTTGGGTTTGAATATACTGAGAAATTGTATGCAAATGATATTGGCTTTGCTGAATTGTTTCTTCCTTGTGAAATTGATCATTATGCATCCAAAGCCAACAAACAAAGAAGTTGTGTTCTTTTTGAACCTGGAGATTGGCTGCATATGATAAAAGAAAAATTTCCAGCTCATAGAAAGTCTAAATTGGCTCCAAGATGATATAATCCATTTCAAGTGCTTAAAAGAATAAATGAATATGCTTACAAGATTGATCTAGCTTGTGAGTATAGTGTTATTGTTACTTTTAATATGACTGATTTATCTCCTTTTGATCCAAGTGAAGATTTGAGAATGAATCCTTTTGAGGAGAGAAGGAATGATATATACGATCGAGAATCAGCAAGTTGTCTCTTCGAATTCAAGCGACGACTCTTCAACTTCAAATGATCATTTTCAAATTCTAGTTGGACCAACCACATCGATTGAGCTAGTTCAAGAGACTGTTGGAAATCAAATGGCAGGTGGATCAACAAATTTAATTTACGAAGCAAAGGACGTCATCAATTCAACTTGGGCTGAAAAAGGAGGTGTTGATCATAATTTAGGCTTGAAGACTTCAAAATAAAGAGCTTGGACCTATCTTTACATATGGAGAGTCTCATTTAGGCCTAAATAAGAATATTTTGGGCTTTGAATACTAATTATATTTTGTGGATTATATTTGTGCGAAAATTATTAATAGTTGACAGATTTGACTTTGGGTTCCCTAGTTTATTTTATTAAGTTTTAGTTGTTATTTTCTAGGTTGCATTTAAAGCAATTAGATCATATTTGAAGACTTTCGAGTTTCTTGGTTTCATTTAATGCAATTAAGGTTTTTGAATATTTTTCTTTAAATACCTTGTATCCCTTCATTTGTAAGGAGACTCAGACTTGATTGTTGAATGGAAAAGTTGCATTTCTACACTTTGCTTTTTGAGAGTGGATTCTCTCTAGGTTCTTCTTAGAACTAACAAACTTATCAAGGCTTGATCATCCTTGTGGTGTCTTCCAACACTTCGGGTCCTTATTCTTTTGTGCTCAAGAGTTCAAGTGGATCATCGATATGCGTTTAGCTTTCTTAGAGTGATTATATATGTTGGGATCCGTACACACGGCGTAAGGATTCTCATCCATTTAAAATCTTACGGATCCCTTGAGAGGATCCATCAACGGCGTTTAAATCAATGTTCGATAGAAATCATACCTATACGAATTCGTGAGTGTCTCGACCTCGTGTGCGTCTCGAACGTCGTGCGTCTCAGCCGTCGTACGTCTCGAACGTGGTGCCTTCTTGTTTGATCAAACAGGAGCTGACTTTGCGAGTCCACTCCCTCCACCGGTATCCATACGAACAGCCTCCAACATTGACGGCGTGCTAGCGCTTTCGGTATTTTTGTGTCTCTCACTTTTCTCTAGAGTTTCTCGCGGCTTTTCTAATACATTTTATAAAATGTTCCGTAGGTTTTTCAAAACCCAATAGGCGTATTATATTCAAAATTAATCATTATTAATCTTAAAATTTGAATTTGGATTAAAAACGTATTAATTAGATCTATTCAATAGATCTAATCTAATCTATTTATTTAATCCGAATTAAAAGCTTGGTGATTTAATTTATCTCTATAAATTAAATTTGAGATATGATATCTATCTATTTAATTAAATCGAGATACTATATCTCAATTTAATTAAATATGAGATACTATATCTTTATTCGAAAATTAAATCTGAGATCTGTAACATCCCATTTTAACAGCGGATTTTTTTTTCAATCAATCAGAGTAGAGCATTGGAGCGAGTGAGTAACTGAACCATAACAAAAATTTAACCATAGTGTAATAGTAATTGGTACAGTCATCCAAATGTTCAAAAGTAAAGACATAGACGATAAGTAAATTCTCCATCCTGATGTCTACTCATGCTGCTTGCCCCTATCTCCCATCCTTGGTCCTCCAGACCCTGAAGCTACAGCTGAGATCCAATTCCCATTTGGATCTCAGGTAACGGTTAACCTTATGCTCAAATAAAACAGTATATGGACAACAGATATTCATAACAATATAGCAGCATGTCAACACATAAGCACAAAGCAGATGTATGATCAATACAATGAGAACATAAGCACAAAGCGTATGTGAAGTCCCACAATATGTCTCGCATACCCGGTGCCACGATCACAACACGTGTCCTCGGCGCTAGGAAAACTCATACGGTATTACCAATACTATAACCCGTGTAAACCGTATGTATAATTGACGACCCTAGTCGAGCCTCGCCTATGAACGTATCTATCACATATATGTATATGAGCAGCACAGAGTTAGGGTTATAGTACGCGTCCGTACCTTCGTTGATGGTACTTCGGTTCGTTTGACAGAAAACGGTACTTCTGACAGAAAACGGTACGTTTGACAGCGGTATGACAGCGGCACAACAGCGGTACGTGATCAAAGATATCCTATAAGGATAATATCGCATTTATCAATATTTATCATAACAGGCATTTTAGGTACAAATTACCATTTTGCCCCTAGTTTGACTAATCGGCGAAATTTCGCCAGAGTTTCGCTACTTTGACTCTAATCTTCCAAAATTTTGTCATATTTCTTCCTCCAATATATTTTTGAAATAAATATCATATTTATACCTAAAACATGATATCTAAACTATCTTGGCAAATTAAAGATCTACCTAGCATTTCTATTATAACTACTGAAAGAACTACTAAAGCTTAAGACTAAGGACCGAAGAAATTACCCAGGGCTTTGCTATACTTTCTCCAGACTCCTTCTTCTCTCTAAAATCTCTCTAGGTTCAAAATTTTGGTGTGGAAAATGTGAAGAGAGGTGAGGCCTATTTATAGGAAATTTTGAGACACTATTCATGCTTTATCATATCGGATAACAACCGTCGGATCTTGTTTTCATTTGTTGGCTCCATCTTGGCCCTTTATGTGTGTGTGCCGACCTCCTTGCCCCATTTTTCAACAAAATGAGGTCATCAATGATGTCATCCTCTCTTGCTTTATGGTCTTGTACCGATAAAGTTCCCTGTTTGGTGTCCTAATCGCATAATCTTATAGAATCTCAAAAATCTGGTAGCAACGTCTTGAAGTTCTATTCTTCCTCTTTGGAAGTATCGGGTTAACTAAATTTTTGATCCCATTAAGGGTATTCCGTAGCTTTGCTGAACATTTTTGGATAAACGCTTCGTTTGCCGGTTCTGGAAATGACTTCACACATGTAACACCATCTTCCGGTAAAAATTCACTTTGGTTCATAATATGTCGACCTTAGAAACCTAGTTCAAGGTTTTCTAGATAGGATTTATTTTCTATTGGTTCTCATTTCTTCTATATGTTTCTTTAATTAATTTACTTTATATTTTAATTCACGAAATTATCTTATTGGTTCTTACTTAATTACATGGATTTAGGCATTTAAAATTGTTAGAAATTCTTGTAGCCTTTGATCTTGCTTTATTAGATTACATCCTAACCATTGATCATTGTTTAATTTAATTAATTCAATTAGAAAACTTAATTAGGGCCTTAATCATATGATTAGTAACCTTTTAGGATTTAGGGTTTTTAGGTACTTAATCTCACCAATTTTTCTTAATCTTTTCTAATTAATTAGCAAGTATACTTTATGCTAATCTTAGCCACAAACATCTAATTAAAGGGCTTTACAAAAGTTACCTTGGATATTTACTTGTTTAAGCTTAAACAATTAGCAAATAATTACTTAATTAATCACTTACTAATTGTTGATAATTTTCTTAATTAGGATTAATCATTTTCTCACAACTATTTTACTGACATTAGTATTTTATGTCCCATGCATTATATTAAAAATCATGGGGCCATTTAGGACACCCAAAAATAATATTAAATTTTGCCTCATTATTTTTCAAGGAAAATATTCCCATAAATTCCTAAAATTAGAGACAACATACTTTCTAATTTTTAACAAATATTTTATTGCCTCTTAAGATTTATCATAATATTTTCAGGCCATTTTATGCCCCATAAATGCATTTTATGGATTTTAGCTCTTTATCTCTTCCAATTTCCATAGTAATTACCTTAGAAAATAAGATAATTATAACTTATTATTTGAAACCATATATTCACCTATTTCCAATAGATATTATTTAATATTTCAGATAAATAATTATCCGGGTATTACAAGATCCAATATCTCAATTTATTATAGTTATTTAATTTATCAAATAAATTAAATACTATATATAATAATATTATTATCTATAAATAATATCATTATTATTTTTGAATTTAATAATATATATATATATATATATCCATCCTAGATTAAATACGGTATTCATTAAATCTTAGACATATATAAGATTGATAACTGACACTTTTGCTCGTGTTAGGCTATTCTTGTGTGCGACCTGAGCCCACATGAGATTGGTCACGGCAGCAATATCAGTATCACCCACAAGTCGCAAGTGGCCTCTAGCAAGACATTGCGACTACCCAATTCAAATGGGGATCGATGATATGATACAACCTATCGTACAACCATGTCACGTCCCTTTTGTTACGCGATAATTTGGTCAAGGATGAGGCATGTATAATGTCAACTTCCTGTTCTTGACCATTACTTTCTCGATTCTTGAGTAGTCTAACAATTGAAATGGAAACTCCTTTCCATCGTAGTATGACCATACATTTCTCAGACTCACTCATCGTGGCCCAATATTATCTCTCTACAAATGTGAGGGACAAATTCCATCTTAACCATTCACATTCCTCTGCATGAAAACCATTGATCCCGATCCAAACCTTTATCATCACTCGGTCAAAGGTGACTTTTGACTAGGTCAAAGATCAGCGACTTATCATGTAGGAATCCATGATGATCTCAGGTTAAAGGGCATTGTGACACGGTTATACATGAGAAAAGCTTATGACTAAATCCATGCAACTTTCTCATAGTGGGTCGGTCCAACACCTTGTATTCCTACAGGTGCCCATGACTTTGATTCGTATCTCCATACCTCATCAAAGTCATACTGGTCTTATTTCATCTTTGCTCCCGCGTAGATGACCGACCAGGGACATTTAGGATAATCTATAAGATATATCCAGGGATACAGTTATCACTATAAACATGCAAATGAAATGATAAATAAATGACATTAACGTTTAAAGTACAATGACTTACCCCTAAGGCATAATTTCCAACAATATATGAGATTGGTTGTGGGTTCATGGGATCTTCCATTGTGGGTTCGCACCAGAAGGTGAGCACAATTTGTTGTTTTACCGCAGGATTGATCCGAGTAGATGTGATTAAATAAGTTCTTAAAAAAAATGGAAAATAGTAAAACAAATGAATTTGATAGTATCCCTATTGAAGTTTCGAGATGTTACTATGGCTTTCTAAACTATTCAATAAGATTTTACAATCTGAAAAAATGCTTGAGGATTGTAACATCCCAAATTTCATACCACTTATTGTGCCCATTGACACGTAGTATTTAGGAATACGGTGCTACAGGTTAGAGTAAAACGGAACGAATAGCATGCATTAACATTTGGACAATGAGTAACTGATATAAAATGCCAAGACATAAGCTGGTAAATTAAATATCCCGAAGGAATATTCATGTGATACAATTATCTAAAATTTGTATAATTACAACTCTTACATAGTAACTATACATTCTTAAACCAAGCCTTAACTAGACTTGTGGCTTGGAACCCAATACAGTTGATCATACATATTGGCCAGGTCGGTGTTAGTTTGGGGGGAGTCTCCCCGTCTTTCAGGGTGACTAATTATTGAAACCACACTGACCAAACTTTTTTTAGTTTAAGCACCAATAGTATGAACTAACTTTATTGAATTCATGTCAAAAACTACGCTCTGACAAACCTCTTCCGGCATTTGCTCTGACCGACGCCTCTTCACCTGCTTCGTCCATTAGTGCCTCTTCTCGGCCCTGTCCATCGATGCCTCTTCACGGCCCCATCCATTGGTGCCTCTTCACGGCCCTGCCTGCCGGTTCGTCTTCAAGCGACCTTCCCTTCTGGATTAAGTGTAGCACTTCTTCCTAGTGCACACTTGCTGACTGGTAGTGAGGGGTGAGATTCTGGGGAATCTCAGTAGCAAACAAAACCAAACAATGCATGCAAGATAAATGCTAGTGTATGAAGTGCTTGCCTTGCATGGGCTCATGCTAACATAACGATACTTTTGCATGCTCAATGTTTGATACTCATACTCATGGTCATAGCATAATCAGAAACAGAGCTTCAATCATTCAAGTATGTTTAAACATAACACGCAAGCATAGCAATCATACATATACACATAAGCATTAATATCATCTATATGCAAGTAGGGTAATCCAATACCTTATAGTCTAATGTCTTTCCTTGGTTTTCTTCTTTAACCAACCATCAGAGTTGCTTGAAGTACCTTCCACCATGCATTTAGTAATATGTCCATCCTTCGAATCCGACCCCGGACTCCTCGGATACCCTAACATATTACCATATCACTTAGAATGATATCCTAACGGTTATTTTTGCCTCTTTTTACCTTTCTACCCGCGGTGGATTAGTTATTCCATTTTTACCCTTACTTTTTCTTAAAAACACAATTTCCAGCATTTGGCCCAGATTTCCGGACAAAAGAATTTTCTCCACAATTTTCTAGATTAAATCAAACTTTTACCATAATCTAAAAGCTTAAAAGACTAGAACCTCACCATAAGCTTCAACTCCTTCTTCCTTCCTTCTTGCCTCAAACTCACGCCTTTTACTCTTTATCTCAATCAGTTTTGATTGAGTTTTTGGTGTGAGGAGAATGAAGAGGGAACATCTCTATTTATAGGAAAAATTCTAAGGTTAACATGGTCATTACCCAAGTAGTCCAATTTTCCTTCTTTCCTCTTATCCACTAGATCAAATCTCACTTTACAAATCCAAATCTTCACCCTTCATGATGTCAACGACATACTCCTTCTCTTAGCCATTTAATATGTGTTTTTATTGACAAAATATCCCATGGTTCAAGCTTCCCATTGGCCAGTTGAAATTGTTTACTTTTAAACTCTAAACAACAAAGTTTAATTAGCTTCTCTTCCTTCCCTCATGCTGGACGAAATGTAACATTTTTGGGGCTGTTTCATGAAGCTAATTAATATGCCAAACAAGTGTCTAAATGCCTACTAATTACATGTGCCATTGCATAATTGTTTTGTTAGCTTAACCATGGTAATTAGTGCTTATTTAGACAAGTATTAATCCATTCTCTTTGGCTTAATTATTGTCAAATATAATTAGCACTCTTTTGATGATCTTACTTTGCCTCTAATCATCTTGAAGAATTATGCAATTAATCTCAATTAGTGCAAGCTTATTTTGTTAAGGATAATTGTTAATAGATAACAATTAAACTAAGTGTTTCTCTAATCCCTTTTCTTGTCTTATGATAATTTAAAATAGCTATTATTTCATGTGATTTTATGTCACATTTTATAGCTCCTAATATGTGGTCTAATTAGTTAACCATTGGTTAATTAATTCCCAAGTGAAATGTGGACAAAAATATAATCAATAGATTATATTTCTTTGAGACACATATTCACCTTTGTATTTTGCTAATTATTTGCCAGAATACAATGTTTATAAGAAGATACAAGGATTATGATTATAGTGCAGAAAAACACTTTACTATTTACAAAAATAAAGGTGATATTTGAAATTATGCAAGTGATAGGCAAAAAATATAGACCCTAAGGCTATGCAAGTGTACGGGTTATATCAAATAATAAAGTAATGAGAAAAGTTTTTCTCCAATGAAGACTTAGTACCAACAACCTAGTTGATCATTAACTTTACACCTTTGGTCAATTTGAGTCAACATAATTCAAATCAAAATGAATAAAAGCTAACTAGAATAAAATGAAGAAAGAAAAAATAAATCTAACTATTGTTAAGTCTAAGGGTGATTCTAGATCTTAATTGATGACTTTTACTATGATAGCTTTGATTATTTCTTATTGTCTAATTTCTCCCCCAATTGCATTTAAAGTTATATTTACCTACAAGTGTATTTCGATTCACCAAAAGGCATTATAATTATGTTAATCCTTAATATCTTAGGTGATTACTTAATCAAACTAAATAATGTGTAAGCCTAATACGACTATGTAGGTCTTATAGGTATATTTCTATCCTAAAAGAAAATTAAGTTTTTGGAGTTTAAATACTCAATCCATCACGATTTAATTGAAAGTATAGTCTAAATTCCCTATGGTTTGGCTCCTTCAGAACACCAAAACAGTTCCAATTAGATTTCTTTGATTTTAGGATAATCGAGCCCACAATTAAATCAATAATATTAAAGTAATTAACGATAAAAATTGTCATCTACTAATCCATAATCAAATTAAATAATCCAAGATATAAATAGAACATTTTCATGACTAAAATAATAGCTGACAAAATACAAAATAAAATAAAAAATATATGGAAGACGAGAAGGAAAAGAGAAACTAATATTTAATGCTCCCATATACTTGGGTTTTTTTCCCTATTTGCCACTTTTTAAATAATTAATTAGCATTTTGACACTGTTTTCAAACTATTTCCCAATGTGCCACTATTTAGTCGACTAAACCAAGGTTTAGTCGACTAAAACGCGGGACGCTGCTTTTTTTGACTGCCCCGCGATTTAGTCGACTAACCCAAGTGGCTTAGTCGACTAAATCGCGACAGAGAGGTTTTTTAAAAACTCCAATCGTGGCATTTGGAACCCTAATCGACTAAGCACCCCCAAAACCTCTCCCCTCTGTTTTTTTCACCAAATCCTTGCTGAACCCGTTGGTGGGTAGCGAAGGAAACTTCATTCTAGTGTTGTAACACCCCAAATTTCGTAGCATAAATCGTGCTGGTGACACATGGTTTTATAAAAATTCATCAGAGTTTTGAGGTGCTACAACTTAGCGTTTTTGCGTAAAACGAAGAGCATGTACTAAAAATTTGAACAATAGGTATAACACCGAGTAACGATATGAAATACTCGGACATATGATGATGCTCGACGTATACCGATATACATTACAAAATCTCCCGAAGGAATTATTCATGTGATACAAAGAATACAAAACTCTATAATTATATTTCTTCTATGTAACTATACCCTTTTCCGCCAAGCCTTAGGTAGACCTGGGACATAGAACCTAACTCAGTTAAATCATCTCATTTGGCCAGGCTGGGTAGGTCTAATGGGAGTCTCACCGTGCTAGGGTGACTGATTGACTGAACCACATAGACGACCCTTTCTAGTTTAAGCACCAAATGATATGAAGTAACCTTATTAGATTTATGCCATAAGGTAGGTTCTGTTGACTTTCTTCCCGCATTTGGTTTGACCAGTGCCTTCTCACAGCTCCGTCTACTGGTATCTATCTACGGCTCCATCCCCTGGTGCCTCCTCTGATTCATGACCCTTTCATGTCTATTCATTCAGACTGAGGTCCAATGCCCATCGGACCTCAGGTAACGGTTAACCTCATGCTTATGTAAACAATATATGTATGACAGGTATTCATGACATTTTCAAAAAATCTACTACGACAGCCCATAACAGATGTAGAAATACACAAATATGTATATACGGCAATAACAATACACAGCCCCTGCAGTATGTTTGTTATCCCATTCTGCATACTCTCCGGTGCCACGATGTACAGTCGTGTCCATAGCGCTAGGAAAACTCTCAACGGTGTTAACAATACCATAACCCATGTATTCATGGTTTCACCAATTTCAAATGAGACAGAGTCTCAGTACAGGAACACAGCAATCATATATAAGCATAACACAAGCACCAGAGTTAGTGTTACAGTACGCCGCGAACGTACCTTCGTTGACGGTACTTTCGGTACGTTTTACGAAAAATTGTATTTTTGACAGCGGCCCAACAGCGGTATGACAGCGATACAATTCTCACAGATATCCTATAAGGATAAGATTTATCAACATTTAGCACTATAATAGGCATTTTAGGTACAAATTACCATTTTGCCCCTAGTTGGACTAATTGGCGAAATTTCGCCAGAGCTTCGCTACTTTGGCTCTATCTCTCCAGAATTTTGACATATCTCTTTTCCCATATATTTTCAAAATAAATATCATATCTACTCCTAAAACATGATATCTAACTATTTTGAAAATTTAGAGATATATCTAGTAATTCTACTATATCTACCGAAAGATCTACCAAGGCTAAAGACCAGGGATCGAAAAACTTACCCAGGGCTCCGCTAGACTTTCTCCGGGCTCCTCCTTATCTCTAACCTCTCTCTTGTTTTGGGTTTTGGGGTGAAGAAATGAGAGGAGAAGGCTTGCTATTTATAGCAAAAATCCCGACACTATTCATCACTTTATCGACGGATTTCACCGTCGGATCGCACTTTGACACGTGGCACTCATCCTTGCCCTTCATGCCTTGGATGACATCATCCTTCTAGAAGAATATTACATCATCCATGATGTCACCCATGTGCTTTATGCACCTGTACCGATAAAGTTCCCAGTTCGGTGTTCTAATCGCGTAATCTTGGAGAATCTTAAAAATCCCAAAGACAGGTCTTGAAGGTATATTCTTCTTCTTTAAAACTACTTGGGTTAACTAAATTTTTGATCCCATTCAGGGTATTCCGTTGCTGTTGAATATTTTCGAACAGACGCTTAATGGTTACGGAAATAAATTAGGAAGTGCCGCTTATGGATAATAACGGTTCGCAATATGTCCCGACCTAAGGAAACTAGTTCACGGTTTGTCACAACTATTTTGTTTTCTATAGGTTCTCATTTTGACTATCTCGTCATTTTCCCTTAAAACCCCGTATCCTAAGTACACGATTGGTTTAAATGACTTCTAAGATAGCTTACTCCAGGATAAAATTTCACCGGTTTTAAAAGGTTCGAGATGTTAAAGACTTAATTCCTATATTTTAAGGTAGGATTTTATTTCTACCCGTTCTCAAATGTCCTGTTGTCTCTTTACCGAATATAATATTATTTAATTATAAATATCTAGATATTATTTGAAATATCCATAACCCTTTTCACACTATACTTAATTATTTTTATTATTATTGTAATTAATAATTTCGCCCCCTTAATATATTATTATTATATTTATTTTCCTAATTAATTTACTTAATATCTTAACTTAAGTAATTAGCCATTAATTACTTAATTAGTCATTTACCAATTGTTGATAATTTTATTATTTAGGATAAATTATTATTTAACAACTATTTGACTGACATTGGTATTTTATATCTTATGTAAAATATTAAAAATCATGGGGCCAAAAAGTGTCTTTAAAATAATATTAAATTTTTCCTTTTATTATTTTCAAGGAAATAATTTATTAAATTACTATAATTAGGGACAATACTTTCCCTAATTTTTAATAATTATTTAATTGCCCTTTAAGATTTATCATAATATTTTCAGGCTATTTTATACCCCATAAATGTATTTTTAGCCCTTTGGCAACTTATCTCTTTTAATTTCGACAAAATTTATCTTAGAAAATAAGATAATTTATGCTCAATAGTTGAGACCACATATTCACCTATTTAAATATGTAATATTGACTCAAAGGAAATATTTAAAATAAATAATTATCCGGTATTAAATATCCGGGTATTACAAGTGTTATTTGCGTCGATTTTCAGATGTTCTCATCTCCATTTCGAATTTCCACCGTTGTTCTTGCGTTTATGCGAACCCCATTTGCGTTTTGTGCTTTCATTGGTTGATTTTGTTGTGTATCTTTAATTGATTTGAGTATTTCATTCGTATATACAACAGAATCAATAAATCTTTTACCCATTATATAAAGATGTTTCAATTTGAGACGTTTTATAAAATAAAAGTGATGTTTCAATTTTGTTGGCAAAAAAAATAAAGATGTCTCAATTTATTATTTATAATAATAGCCTCAGTTAAATTTGAAATATCAAAATACTATATTTTTAACAAATTAGTAATTAGTCCATGAGGTCTTATTAAAAATTTCTGGATGTTGTTAAAAGACTATGATGACCTTTGATATTTAAAAAGAAAAGAAAAATGAAGATATGTGTATGCCTAATTTTAATTTTAACTAAATAATATCATATCAGATAAGATATGAGTGAATTCTATTAAGGGTTAAGATCATAGCTACGTACATTTTTTGTAACTTCAAATATTTTTTTTTTCAAAGTAAGATAGGATGAGTTTTTAAATTCTTTTGATTAATAAATCAAAATTATCAAAATTGAAAACAGTGGCAAAATGGTAATTAATTATTAATCAAAAGAATTTAAAAACTCATCCTATCTTACTTTGAAAAAAATATTTGAAGTTAGAAAATATGTGCGTAACTATGATCTTAATCCTTAAGAGAATTCACTCATATCTTATCTCGATATGATATTATTTAGTTAAAATTAAAATTAGGCATACACATATCTTCATTTTTTTTCTTTTTAAATATCAAAGGTCATCATAGTCTTTTAACAACATCCGAAATTTTTAATAAGACCTTATGGACTAATTACTAATTTGTTAAAAATATAGTATTTTGATATTTCAAATTTAACCTAAAACTATTATTATAAATAATAAATTGAGACATCTTTATTTTTTTTTTGCCAACAAAATTGAAACGTCACTTTTATTTTATAAAAGTCTCAAATTGAAACATTGGCAAAATTGAAAAGTCACTTTTATTTTATAAATGTCTCAAATTGAAACATCTTTATATAATGGGTAAAAGATTTATTGATTCGGTTGTATATACGAACGAAATACTCAAATCAATTAAAGATACACAACAAAATCAACCAATGAAAGCACAAAACTCAAAAACGCAAATGGGATTCGCATAAACGCAAGAACAACGGCGGAAATTCGAAATGGAGATGAGAACATATCGAAATCGACACAAATGACACTAGAATGTAGTTTCCTTCGCTACCCACCAACGGATTCAGCAAGGATTTGGTGAAAAAAACAGAGGGAGAGAGGTTTTGGGGGGTGCTTAGTCGATTAGGGTTCCAAATACCGCGATTGGGGTTTTTAAAAAACCCCTCTGTCGCGATTTAGTCGACTAAATCGCGGGGGCAGTCAAAAAAAAAATCAGCGCCCCGCGTTTTAGTCGACTAAACCTTGGTTTAGTCGACTAAATAGTGGCACATTGATAAATAGTTTGAAAACAGTGGCAAAATGATAATTAATTATTTAAAAAGTGACAAATAAGGAAAAAAAAGCCCATATACGTTCTTATTTTCCTAGTTAAATGGCGTTATATATATATATATGAATGGATGAAAAAGGGAGCAAAACAAATGCGAATCGGCCAACGGCCCATTTGAATTATTTAACACGCACCCACATCACGCGGGAATTTTATATTCCCCCATTGTCTATTATGGTTTACAGTGAGACAAAAGTGAGAGTGTCTTCGTCCTCTCTACAACGTCTGCCATTTTTCTTCTTTGCGGATAAGTTTTTTGGATTTTATTTTGGTAAGTAAAACTACTACTATTCATTAATCTCCCTGTATGAATATCGTTTTACTCAGCTAGATCTTTCTAATCATTGTGTTTTTGAGGCGGTTAGAGCATATTTTTTTATTAGGTTTTGAAGCAAGTATTGAGTGTTAACAATAGATAACCATAGGATTGTAGAGCTAAATTAGTAGTTAAACTATTTTGATTAGAATTGTCTATTGGGTGACTTGATGATTTAGAATTGGATTTTTATTTAAAAAGTTAGGATTATGTATATGTGTGTGTATTTTATGTATGATATTTGTTACTAATTAAATTTGAATCAAATGACTTATTTGGGTTTGCTGGAAGGTATTATTGATTTGTTTATGGTTTTAGTTTTAAGGCCTAGTTTTAATATTTAAGCCTGAACTTGGGGGTTGAAGTTTAAATGGAATTTTAAGTTGGAGTAGTTTAGCGATTTTTATTAAAGTGATCAGTTGGCATTAAGGATTTAATTGAATAATTCAAATTTTTAAGAAAAATATAAATGTAGTAGTAAAATGATTAATCATGACTTATAGGAGATTTGGGAATTTTCTTTACGTAGAAATTAGAAACTTTATATATATATATATATATATATATATATTATAAACCATAAACACAACTATATTAATTTGGAAATTGGAAACTTTATAAATGAGTTATTAAAATGTTGTTTGATTAGTTTTAAAATTTTATTTTATTTACCAACATAGAGTTGGTTTAATGGTGTAAAGCCCCGTTAAATTCCTTTGGGATGATCTCTTGAGTTTAGTTCTAAAGGAGTCATTTATGTTGGGAGTGGAAGTCACGAACCCTAAATCGGATACCGGATGATTATATAAAAAAATAAATTTTATTTTAATAATCACATGTTAGGTGGGTTGTGCCCTCTTCTATCATGAGTTAGTTTGTGAAATCCATGACCATAAATTGCTTTAACCAATTTGCAGACATGAGTAGGTTTCAGAGGATCACAAAATCCTTCAGGTAGAGCATATAGATAGCTTCTTGAAGATAACCATTGAGAAAGGCATTATTAACATCTAGTTTCTAATTTCCCAGCCAAAAGTTACAACAAGAGTAAGGATTAATCTTACTGTAGTTGGTTTGGTGACCGGACTAAATGTCTCAAAGTAATCAATTCCAGCTACTTGTTGAAATTCCTTCGCGACAAGGCGTGGTTTATGTTTGAGAATGGACCCATCGACATGGTACTTGGTTTTGAAAATCCAGCGACAATCAACAAGAGCTTTTGAGTTCTGTTATATGGCACCATAGTCCAAATGTTGTTTTGAAGGAGAGCATCATATTCTTCTTTCATCGCATGATGCCATTAGGAAGAGGAAAGAGCCTTAGTAACCATGCGAGGTTGACTGGCCTGAGACAATAACTCCAGTGCCTTAGATTAGAACAAGCCAACAAAAGGATAGCGAGGCTTAGTGATCCCTGATTTTGCCCTAGTTACCATAGGGTGAGTGTTCATATGAGTCATTGCTAGAGCAATTGGGGATGAGGATAGGTCTTGGGCCACATGTTGGGATGAGGAAAGATTTCAAAGAAAAGTTAAGATCAAGGACAAGGAGTATCATTGTCCGAAGCTTTAAGGAATTTTGGGAGTTGATTGTCAGTCTAAGAATTTACCATGTAGTAACCCTAATCTCATATGCTTTATATGTCTCCGTATGTATTTTTACCATGAAAATGTATGCATTGGATTGTTGTTATTTTCCAAGCGCTTTGGTACTGGAACACGCTGTGTGTGATTAGGGCCTTGCTGTGTGCCGTGCCCTGCAGTCTGTGCTGTGTGCTATAAAGATAGCTTGTTCCGGATTATGCTTTGTGCCTTGCTGTGTGCAATTTACTGAATGCTTTAGGTTTGTGCTTATGGTTTTCTTACATACTTTGATTATACTTTGTATATGAGATTAACGGTTACTCTAGGATCCAATTATGAATCCCAGGCCATTATAATGATACAAGTAGTTCTTTTGAGGCTGATCAAAGGGCTAAATTAAAGGAAAGGACATGTAGCATAGATGAGAAATTTAAAAAGGTTGTTGGTGAAGACTTGGTGTTATTATATTTATATTTTCGAGGGCTATATATTTTCTTTGCTGATCTAATATTTATTTTGGGATAATTGTATGATAACTCTATGGAAATTTATCCTTTAAAAGAATTATTTACTTTTACCAGTATTTATTGTCCAAATCACTTATATGCTTTGCTGCGTAAAATTACTCTGATGTATGACGTTAAGTAACCTGATTTGATAATAAGGTTAAGAATTACCCGCCACCTGAAAGGGCGAGGCCGGTAGGAGTGTAACATTCTTCATACTCAGGATTTGGAAGAGATAGGGAAGAACCTAAAACAGAGCACGTTTGTGGTGGAGCTGAACTAGTGCCGTGAATATGATTTTGCAATCGGTTTCCTTCGATGAGAGGAAGGACCACATATTCCCATACTAGATAGTCAGTCCTATCCAACTTGATGGACATTGTTTGGCTGGAGGAGTGAAATAAAGAGTATGATCAGACGATTAACGGAGCTACAAGGTAATCGGAGGTTTGAGAAGAAGAAGAAGACATGACGGTGAAAATAAAACAAGCTCTGATAGCAAGAAAGATTATGAATACTAGAATTAATTGTATTGGTTGAGTGAATTGAGCCTCAGACATTATCATTCTATATATAGCAACAATACCATAACAGAGTTGGTTATGGAAGAATACAGACCCTACACGTGGTGAGAGAGAATAACAAACCAGCTGGCACTCAATCTACAATGGATATCTAACTAATACAAATCACTAATTACACTTATGCAAGTACTAACTAATCATTAGTCCTAACAACTTTACTTAGTTATTGAATTGATCAATTATTTTTTAGTGTGGGGTTGAACCAATGGGAAAAGTGGAATGGTATTTTGAATAAAATTAAAAGGGAATTCATGGGGATCATTGGTGGGTTCAACCAATGGGAAAAGTGGAATGGTATTTTGAATAGAAAGGGAATTCATGGGGATCATTGGTGGGTTGAACCAATGGGAAAAGTGGAATGGTATTTCAAATAAAAAGAGATAAGAAAGGGGATTTAGTTTCAGTCAATGTTGTTAAAACGTCGTTTCAAAACGTTGAAACGTACGTTTTTACGTTTTTCGCCGGAAAAACGAGTCATAACGGAGGTTGAGACGGATTTTGCGCTGAAACGGTAGAGACACCGTTCCAACTCGGTCAAAACGGTAGAAACGCACGAGTTATTCGTTCTGAAATTTCTTTAATCTTCTTCGCATCGACGCATCAGCTGTTGCTTCTTCTGGGTTCAGTCCGCCGAAGATGAAGGAGACATGGCCGATGGAATGATGCCCGCCGGCGATCAGTGGTGGTGAATAATGCCGGTGGTGAGAGAGGAAGAAGAAGACGGAAAAGAAGGATGCAGGGTCGAAGGTTCGGCTGTGTTTGCGGCGCTCTCTCTCTTCTCGCTTTGCGTTCTCATATGCGGGGGTCGATCTTTGAACCTAATTAATAAATTGGTTCCTGGTCAAAACGCAGAGTTTTGACTAGGGACCAATTAGCAAAGTTTAAACCTTTTTTTTATAGAAGGACAAAACTGAAATTTTTGCAACTTGGGTTCAAACATTTAATATGTATTATGATGACTGGGTCTGAACTTAATTATTTTCTTGAATATTTAGACTTAAATTTGTGATGACTTTAATATATTGGTGTATTTTGGTTTTATATATGTTGGATTTTTTTTTTAATATGCAGTAAACTCTTACGTTTCGTTTTATGTTTCATGATTTTACGTTTTTGCTCACCCTTACCGTTTCTACGTAGACTCTACGTTTTAACAACACTGGTTTCAGTGCCCATCAAGAGCACTGAAATCCAAAAATATTCTCTCAACTATCATTTTTTTCAACAAAAATAAAAGATATTTTTCAAAAATGTTAGTTACAAATTTTAAATCTAAACCATTGAAACTATATTTGGACGATGTTCATCTCATCACCACAGTAATAAGTACCATGGTACTCATCAGTAATCTCAAACTGTAATATAAAATTAGGGATGCCATCTAGTCATTTTGGTACTCTTATCAATAGTTGACATCCCTACTGGGAATTGATGAGCACCGAAATTGGTTCCAATGAAGGTGCATTGACCAAGTTGACTTGCAAGGAATGGACAATGGTGAGCAGTAGTACTTTGTTTCTTCTATTGTCTTATCCTTCTCAACTTTCTCAACCATTTTTGTTTATATTTTGATTACTCATAGTCGCTAGTGCCCTCATCAGACACCAAACAAACTTTCCGCTATTCTTGTCAACCCCTTATTAATTACTATCCTAATTATAGGAACTATTTACCAAAATTTGAAGAGATTAAGGAGAGAAGTTAAATTAGTTAATTATAATTATTTTCCAAAAATACCCCTACTTAGAATTGAAAATTACATCAAGTCAAAGCCATATTTCAGAAAATCTGTGACTCACAAGTTCTCAATTAAAAGTGTAGAAGAAAGTGCTAAACCCTAACACTGCAAGTAATAATATGGCTTGAGATCTATATTTATAATGATAACTTGTTAAGGAACACTAATACTTTCAAATTAAATTTTTTATTTTGCCAACTACTTTCTTTAACTACAATTGTTGAAGAATCTGAACACGTTTCTGATTGTACGTCACATAAACAACGTAAGATAAATATCTTTATTTAATTAGAGTATAGTTTAACAAAGTCATTTTTGTTAAACTATAATTATATTCATATATAGTACTACTCCAGAATGAGAGAAGTATAAATAGGGGTATTATAGAAAGAAAAAAAATTGACAAAAGTTAAAACTTGTTCTTATAATTATGACCAAAACCAAGTCCAAAATGTGTTCCTATAATTAGGACCGAGATGAGTATTTCATATTCCTCTCTCATCTATTCGTACCGCTCATCACCAAACACTTATATTTTTTTTTTTTTTAAATGTCTGCTCTTTCTTTTAATTTTCATTACATTTGTATTAATGGATCATTATCAAGTTCATCGACTTGCACTGATGAGTGAATTAGCAAATTGAATCTTGGTCTGTTCGATCCAAAGTATTTATAAAAGTAGAAACTGATAAATACCAATCATTAACTAAGAAATGATAAAAAATCATTAATTTCATATATATATATATATATAT
The DNA here is from genome assembly GCA_019022615.1 of Acacia melanoxylon. NCBI lineage: Eukaryota > Viridiplantae > Streptophyta > Magnoliopsida > Fabales > Fabaceae > Acacia > Acacia melanoxylon. The sequence continues at coordinate 3,349,562 of JAFJYJ010000055.1, forward strand.
ATATATATATAATTGAAAATTCACTGAATTAATGATAACATATTAAACTATAATTAGATTAACAAAAATACAAGCATTGTCGATCTTTAGTTGTTCAATTGTTGTGGGTTAGAAACTCCTAACTTTACCAACAAGTTGTTGGTCGAGATAGTAAGAGGCTTCACTCTTATAAGGAAGAGAACACAATTTCGAATTCCATGAAGTGTACTTGTTGGGAGATGTGAGAACATGTTACCCTCTAAATTTTGAAGGGGAAACCCTTAATCAATTTTTTTTTTTTTTTTAAAAAAAAAACTCCTAACTTTAATTTTGTAAGTTAAAAAAATGATACTAATATTTTTAAAATGTTTAAGAAGAATTACATACTACTTATATCTAGTTTTCCTCTTATCAGCTTCTTGTAGCTTAATTTTTTATCATGGCATGCATGAATCAACCTTATTATTATTTGCCACTGCATATGCGCATATATATATGTTTGGAAAATGCCAACCCAGAAAATGCCAACTCTTTTGTTTTTGAAAAAACTGAAATTTTTGTGTCTATATATATATGGAAAAATCTCATTTAAATCCCATATGAATTATATGTTTCAAACCCTAAAAAGTCTGTTAAAAAATTACAAAGATATAGAGGTGATTGAGAGGAATATGAGATTTTGAAATTTAAATGTTTTTATTAAAATGCCCCTCACATATTATTTCTCTCTCCTCACCCTCTCTTCTTCTATCTCTCTCCTTTCCACGATGTTCTCTCTCTCTCTCTCTCTCTCTCTATGTAGGTGTCTCCAAAACAGAAATAAAAAGCATTTGAAGCAGGAAGGAATTGGTTGGGTGTTGTGGGTTCTTAGAGGTAGTGCTTGGAGATAAGATTTATGTAGCTCGAGGAAGAGTTTGGTTGAGGATATTGGAGAAAGCCAGGAGGCTGACGAAAAAGAAGATGAACATTAGAAGACAGTGAACAATAATGAGATTGACAAAATGAGTAATAAGATTGACAAGTTTAGTAATGAGATCGAAAAAATCCATAAATACTGACAATATGTGTAAAATGATTGACACAAATGTTAGTGAATTCTGACTTACATGTTTTCATCATCAAACGCTTTTGTCAAAACCATTAATTACTAAACCTATCAATCTCATTACGAATTTTGGTGAAATGCCATAAATGTTAGTGAATCCTGACTTGCATATTTTCATCATCAAACTCTTTTATTAAAACCATTACTAAACTTGTCAATCTTATTATGAATTTTGTGAAGCTGTTTTAAATTTAGTTAATATCATATCAAAATTTATGAGACATTAGATGATTGATTCTTCAAAAGCCAAATAAGATTGAAGGCGAAGGAAAGCATAGAAAGATAGAAATAAAGAAACAATTATCAATAAAAGAAAAATTATGAAGATCTTGGATTTTTTTTTTCAACAACCTTGCTATCACCTCCCTCCATTTTTTTGGGCGACAATTCGGACCAAGGAGCATCGCAAACACATGCACCTAGGAGACTAATCAAACCATATTTTTATATGATTTTTCATAATTAAATTGGGATTTTAATTCATTTTTTGGAACATTATTGCATGATTAAGCACTAATTTGAGTTAGGGACATTTGTATTGAATTACGTGAAATTAGGGGCAAATGGTCATAATTTATTAATTATTTATGCTAATGACTTTTGATGCTACATTGTGTTTAATCTTGCATTATAGGTGTTAAGAAGAAAATTCGAGATTTCAGAAAATGCCAATTAGAGTCGGAATTAATATTTTTGAGACCAGGGGAAACTACATAAAAGTGCCTAAGAATTCTTGGAAATTGCAAATCAAGGAAGAAAATGAGCCAGGAAAAATTACAGAAAGGACCCAGTGTTTTGGAAATTTTAGTTCTGCCTCACAAATGTTTTAAAAATTTGAACTTTAGTCGCTCTTCAGAACTTTCAATTAAATCATTTTATTCCCTTGGTCAAAACATAACTAGGTCGCTTTCTTCGTGGAGAACAAGACATGACCCGAGAGGGATTTAAAAGGGAGTTGCATCGTGAAGACCAGGGAACGTTACGTTCCTTCGATCTTGACTTGGCTTTTCTTCGTTGCCGGCGACTTTGACCTCTTCATTCACTATCGCTGGCGACCATGCCTTCATCCTCACCACCACATAAGCACTGCAATAGACGGATATGCAGAGAAAGCAAGCACCGTGAGCAGGGAGGAGAGAAGGAGACCTTCAACCACCTCTATCTTCGGTCTTCCTCCCACGACCTCCATTAATCATCCTCATCACTGGACAAGCTTCGGAACCACACTGATAATTGAATATTTCATACACTTCTTTTTATCTCTTGATTAATAATTTAGGACTCTTTAGTTAATAAACAATGGCTTTTATACTTATTTTGGCTTTGGGCCTTTGATTATATTTTAGCCATTTTTAATAATAAAATTCCAGTTTTATATTGCTTCACTATTCCAGTTTTATGAGTAGTGGAGACGTAGAAATTGAGCAAGCTTATGGTAGAACAATTTTCTTGAGTAGAATTTGAGCGATACACTTATTTACCTTAAACACTTGAGAGATTGATTGATTGAGCGCATCATTTGAGAGACTATCTTTTGTGATTAGCATCATTGATTGAGATTACCATGAATTGTAATTTGAGATGAAGGGATTTTGGTCTTGATTGATTGGTCTTTTGGAGCTTTGTGTCCCTTGTTCAATTTTTGTATTGTTAGCAATTGTTAGAAAAGAAGAGTCTCTTCTTTAGGTCTTTTTCTTTGAATTTTGCTTAGGAGTGCAAAAAGATAAGTGTGGGGGATTTGATAATTGAATATTTCATACACTTCTTTTTTTCTCTTGATTAATAATTTAGGACTCTTTAGTTAATAAATAATGGCTTTTATACTTATTTGGGCTTTGGGCCTTTGATTATATTTTAGCCATTTTTAATAATAAAATTCCAGTTTTATATTGCTTCACTATTCCTACCATAACTCTTGAACAGACATCGGATTTGCCTCATTTTTGTTTCATATTTCAGATGATTCAGAGAGCTACAATTGTTATGAGGACATGAAGGGAAAATTCGGACAAGAGGCGGTCGATTTTGGAGCCGAAGTCATATTTTTATTTGGGCTCGAATTTGTAATTAAAGCCCATTTTTTATTATTTTCTGTTTTGTGCCGAATTGTGAATTGGAGCCCCATTTTTGTTTTTTCCATTTTAGGTTAAGTGAGGCAGCAGCCACAAAGATATTCTCATTCATGTTTTTAGAATTTGGTGGATCAAAATAGGAGTTTTTAAATTCTCTCAAATGTTCTTCATGTTCTTCGTGTTCTTCATCTGTTCTTCATTTTTCCCGGTCATGTTCGACTAAACTTCGTGATTAACCCAACGTCGATGATTCCACGGTTCGTCGGAGAACTTGTGCTTAATCGTAACTTCACTCGTTTGTTTTCATCTTATCGGATTCGATTTGAAATAGTTCGAATATTAGATTTAATATTCGGTTTGGTTCATCCCAAGGACTGAGTTCGAACTAGGTTGCGGTTTTACAGTGATCGCACGGTGAGACGCCACTGTTCAGATAGATTATAGGCGATTGTCTAGTCGAGGAATTTCTGGACGAACGCAGAGATTTCGGTTCGTCCAGAACCAAACGTGAGTTCGTTCATTTTTCGTTCAATGATGGAAGTTATGGAATCTAGATGTTGGGTTGATCGTTGTTAAACTGTTTCTGCATATTTTCGTTTTTAATCTCTTTGAATCAAGAACCCCCAATTTGTTCTTTTGTTCATTTTATTTGTTATTGATTTAAACCGATCGTGAATTCGTTGGGAAACGACTCAGGTTACATTATACTGCAAATCCTTTTCTAATCTGGTTATTTTGGGAGATCACGGCAAATCTCTGTCAAAATATGGCGCCGCTGCTGGGGAATTTGCATCGGTTTGACTAGTAAGAGTAGTGTAAATAGCATCGTTTCGGTAGTTTAGGTGGTTCGGGTGGCTGGAAAGAAATTTTTATGACCCAGATCACTTAAACCAGGTCTTATTCATAAGGAATTGGGCATTCTAAACAAGAATCACTCTCGTTGGGAGTGAGTTCTGACCTATTTTCCCTAAATTCCATCGTTTAGACCACTTTTTCGCTGTTTTAAGCTTCTCTTTTATGATTTCTACTAGGTCACTTTTTTCGGAGTATCTCCGAATGGTCTGAAATTTGGCAAGGTGATAGAAAATGGCCTAACTCACTAGGCACATATATGTGGTATTCTTATTTTCGCCAAATTCCATCGTTTAGACCATTTTTTTCAATTTTGAAGTTTTTTTATTCCATTTTTGGGTTCCCCAATGGTCTAGGAGTTGCCCTGTCCAAGTCCCATAAATTTTAAAAATCATTTGATGTTTGTTTTGGACTTGTTTTGGTCAAATTCCAACATAGGTTTTTGCTTTTTGTGTTTTTGTTTGTGTGTCATCCTAGTGTTTCCTACTTTTTACCACTTCTAGTGGCATTTTCGTAATTCTGATTTTCTGGTGGCATTTTCGTAATTCTGACTTTCTGCAAATTCTGCCTTATGTTTATGCTGCATGAGTATTAGGAGTACTATTAATCCAGAAGACTTGTTTCCACTTGATCCTGAGATAGAAAGAACAATTCTTATTGCTAGAAGATTTGTTAGGCTAAGTCGTGGGATTAATACTGAATTGGACATTGAACTTGAGTCTGATTATGTCCATTATGTTGATCTTGACTCTGATAGTACTTATGATAGTCTTGTTGTTTTCACTGATTCTAGTAGCAATTTTGCTAACTCAGAAATTATGGCAGAAGAGCAAGCAGCTCGTCCCACTTTGAAAGAATTAGCTACCCCTGATGCGGGCAATCAAAATTTGTGTATTCAATATCCCGAACTTGTTTGCTAACTTTGAACTAAAATCTGGTCTTATCCATTTGTTGCCCAAGTTTCATGGTCTTGCGGTGAATGTCCTCACAGGCATCTAAATGAGTTCCATGTGGTATGCAAAGACAATGAAACCTCAAGCAATTGATGAAGACCACATTAAGCTAAGAGCTTTTCCATTTTCCCTAGATGGCGTGGCTAAGGATTGGCTATACAATTTGCAACCAACATCTGTTTGGGAGTTGGGATGATATGCAGAAGTTATTCCTAGTTAGGTTCTTTCCTTCCTCAAAAGCCATTGCTATTCAGAAGGAGATCACTAGTGTTAAACAAATCAATGGGGAGACCATGTATGAGTATTGGGAGAGGTTCAAGCGATTGTGTGCAAGCTGTCCACACCACCAGATTTCAGACCAACTCCTAATTACATATTTCTATTCCGGTTTGTTACCGATGGATAAAAGTTTCGTGGATGCATCCAGTGGTGGGGCCTTAGATAGCAAGACACCTGAAGAGGCCCGAGAGTTTATATCTACTATGGCTGCTAATTCTCAGCAATTTAGCACCAGGGCCAATAGTACTCCTGTTTACCAGATTCAAACACCTTCGGTCCAGTACGATTCTCAGAGATTAGAGAATAGACTTGATGATCTAACTTCCCTTGTGAGGCAGTTGGCAGTGACACAGACAGTACAATCTTCCCCTCCTCAGATTGGGTACTCATGTGGGTTCTGTTCTGACCCTTGTCATTCTACTGATTCTTGCCCTACTTTGCATGATCCTGCCTATCAAGACCAGTCGGTAGCTGCAGTGGGTGTTTTTCCAGGAAAGCCACAATACCAGCAGAATAATGCCTTCTCCAATACCTATAATCCTGGTTGGAGAAATCACCCCAATTTTCGCTGGAACCAGAATCAGAACCAGAGTAACCAATATCAACAAAATTCTAGGAATTACCAACAGAGAAAGTACAGACCACAGAATTTCTAACAACAGTCTGCTCCTCCTTTGCCTTTGCCAGCACCACCTCCTCGACCAGCCATATGTGCACCTCCACAGGTGGCACAACAGCAGGCTAGTACCAGTAGTAGTGGTTCTTCACTAGAGGATATGATGAAGCAATTTGTCACAGCCAATATGTAGTTCCAACAGCAAACTGACACTTTCATTCAAAGTTTGCAAACACAGATTGGGCAGTTGGCAACATCATTGAATCAGCTTCAACCTCAGGGATCCAACACTATTCCTTCACAAACAATTCCTAACCCTAAGGGGAATGTGAGTGCTATCTCCCTTCGATCTGGCAAGCAGTTGGAGGAACCTCAACCATCTACAGATGTGACTTCCACATCAGAGAGAGTAAGATAATGTGAAGATTTACTCTAAAAATAAAAAGGCAATGCAGCAAGGTGAAGAGGAAGACATTCCCATTCCTCTTCCTTTCCCTCGAGAGCCCCTCGATCCAAGAAGTTTGCGCGAAAAAACACAAGAGAAGGATATACTTGAGACATTCGGAAAGAGTAGAGATCAACATTCCTCTCTTAGATGCAGTCAAACAAATTCCTAAATATGCCAAGTTTATGAAGGAGTTATGCACCAACAAGAGGCGACTGAAGGGGAATGAACGAGTGAGTTTGAACCAGAATGTAGCAGCCCTCATCTAGCCTACCATGCCTCGCAAGTGCCAGGATCCAGGGACGTTTTCTATCCCTTGCCTTATTGGTAATTATAAATTTGATGATTGCATGCTAGATTTAGGTGCTTCTATAAATGTCATGCCTGCATCTATCTATAGATCTCTTGGTCTTGGTCCCTTGCGTCCAAATGGTGTTATTGTTCAATTAGCTAATAGGAGTAATGCCCATCCTTCCGGCTTAGTTGAAGATGTATTAGTCAAAGTTAATGAATTGATATTCCCTGCTGATTTTTACATCTTAGATATGGAGGATGAGTCTTCTATCAATAGGTCACCAATCATTCTAGGGAGGCCTTTCATGAAATCAGCTAGGACTAAGATAGATGTGTATTCTGGTACTCTTTCCATGGAGTTTGGTGATATTTCTGTGAATTTTAATATCTTGGATGCCATGAAACATCCTAGGGAAGAGCATTCTGTTTTCTGTATTGATGTGATTGATGATGCTGTGGATGATGTTCTTGCTGATTGGTGTGCTGATTATCTTGATTTTTCATCTGAGAGTGATTCTGCCATTTGTGCATGTGCTAATAATGAATGGTGCTGTTTGCACTCATTTGGTTAATGCTGCATTATTTGGTGATTCGACTTGTTGGGTGATTCCGCATTACTTGTGGATTCGATATTGATTCCGAGTTTGAGCTTCATCCCGATCCCGATGTGCATCCCGATTCTAATTTTGACGATTTGAATTCTAATGTTAACATTGAGTTTGTATGGACACAGTTCTTCCGCTTCTCGAATGTGGTTTCGGGCATTTCTAGTGTGATGACATCCGAGTTGTTGCAACAACCACCCAAGCTTCTCCCTTCCACCGAGCAACCACCCAAACTTGAGTTAAAATCCCTTCCGAGATCACCCGAAATATGCATTTACGGAGGTGGATGAGCGAGTTGCCGATCATTGTGGCAAATAATCTTCTTCCGACCAAGAAGAGAAGCTGCTAAGCTTATTGAGGGTGAACAAGAAAGCCATTGGGTGGACATTAGCTGATATCGTTGGCATTAGCCCTTCAATGTGCATGCATCAAATTCTGTTGGAAGAGGACTCTAAGCTGGTGAGGCAACCTCAGAGACGCCTTAATCCCCTTATCCTTGATGTGGTGAAGAAGGAGGTCACTAAGCTTCTACAAGCCGGTATCATCTATCCCATTTCGTAGCCGGTCGGTTAGCCCCGGTCCGGTGGTTCTTAAGAAATCCGAGTCACTGTGGTAGCCAATCAGAAGAATGAGCTCATTCCTACTCGAGTTCAGAATAGTTGGAGAGTTTGCATTGACTATAGGAGACTCAACCAAGCCACTCGCAAGGATCATTACCCTTTACCTTTCATTGATCAAATGTTAGAGCGATTGGCTGGCAAGTCTCATTACTGCTTCCTGGATGGCTACTCCGGATACTTCCAGATCCATATTGCTCCTGAGGATCGGGAGAAGACGACCTTCACATGCTCCTTTGGAACATATGCCTAGAAGGATGCCTTTTGGCCTCTCGTAACGCACACCTGGTACTTTTCAAAGCATTGTATGGTGAGTATTTTCTACGAGTTTTTAGAGGACTGCATGGAGGTCTTTATGGATGATTTCACCGTATATGGGTCTCGATTTTGATGCATGCTTAGCTAATTTATCTAGAGTTTTGCATAGGTGCATTGAGTCTAATCTTGTCTTGAATTATGAGAAGTGTCACTTTATGGTTGAGTCGGGTATAGTCTTGGGACACATAGTGTCTAGGAAAGGGATTGAGGTAGACCACCGCTAAGATAGATATGATTCTTTGCTTTGCCTTACCCCGTATCGTGCGGGAAGTTCGCTCTTTTCTTGGTCATGCAGTTTCTATCGGCGTTTCATTAGGGATTTCGGCAAGATTCGCTTTCGACCCTTGTCCAACCTTCGCATAAGGACACGACTTTGTATTTGATGATGCTTGCAAGGCGGCCTTCGATCATTTGAAGCGTTGCTCGACTACAACCCCAAAGTGATCCGGCCCACGATTGGTGCATCCCATTTGAGTTGATGTGTGATGCTTCCAACTATGCAGTTGGTGCTATCTTGGCATAACGGGTCGATAGAGCATCTCATGTGATTGCATATGCCTCTAAGACTTTGGATCCTGCCCAGTCTAATTACACCACTAATGAAAAGGAGTTGTTGGCTATTGTCTTTGCTTTTGATAAGTTTAGGTCATATCTGCTAGCTAGTAGAGTAATTGTTTTCTGACCATGCCGCTTTAAAGTTTCTTTTGAAAAAGGTAGATGCTAAGCCACAACTCATCCGGTGGATGTTATTGCTCCAAGAGTTTGATGTTGAGATTCGAGACGAAGTGGAGCACAAACCGGGTAGCTGACCACTTGAGTCGTATCACCCATTCTCCCTCTCACCCCTCTTCTATTCGGGATGATTTTCCCGATGAGCGGCTTCTTTTGCAAGGTAAGCTTCCATAGTATGCTTTGATTTGGTTAACTACTTGGTAGCCGGTGTTTTGCCGTAGATTCCACTAGGGCCTAAACTCTTAAATTGAAGAGTGAGTCTAAATATTATGTTTGGGATGACCCTTATCTGTGGAAATTTTGTAGTGACCAAGTAGTTAGGAAATGTGTGCCTGATCATGAGTTTCACTCTATAATGCATTTTGCTTATGCTTCTACCTATGGTGGTCAATTTGAACCCCAAAGAACTGCTAGGAAAGTGTTAGATAGTGGATTATTTTGGCCTTCCCTATTTCATGATTCCCATTTGTTTTGTAAGTCTTGTGATAACCGTCGGAGAGGCGGGAGTATTTCCCGTAGGCATGAGATGCCCCTAACCCTATCTTGTTTTGTGAGATATTTGATGTCCGGGGTATTCATTTTATGGGTCCATTTCTTGTTTCTCATGGTTATACTTACATACTACTAGCTGTTGATTATGTCTCGAAATGGGTTGAGGCGAAAGCCACTCGGACTAATGATTCTTCTGTGGTGGTGGATTTTGTTAGGTATAACATTTTCTCGCGGGTTTGGCATTCCTAGAGCTATTATCGGTGACGGGGCTCCCATTTTTGCAACCGAAGCATGGGTACCTTGTTACGCAAGTATGGAGTGCTTCACAAGGTCTCCACAGCATACCATCCTCAGACCAACGGTCAAGCTGAAGTCTCAAATACAGAGATTAAGCAAATCCTTCATAAGACTATTAACTCTACCCGGAAAGATTGGAGTAAGCGATTAGAGGATGCTTTGTGGGCATATCGCACCGCCTACAAGACTCCGATTGGGATGTCTCCTTATCGGCTTGTCTTTGGTAAGGCATGTCATCTTTTGGTTGAGTTAGAGCATCAAGCCTATTGGGCCATTAAGCAGTGTAACATGGATTTGGCTAAGTGACGGGATGGAGCGAGAAGGCTGCGGTTGCAAGAGTTGGATGAGCTTAGATTGGATGCCTATGAGAGTTCAAGGTTGTACAAGGAAAAGACTAAGGCATTCCATGATAAGCATATTCTGAGGAAAGAATTTTTTGTGGGCTAGAAAGTTCTTCTATTCAACTCCTGTCTAAATTTTATGCCTGGTAAGCTTCGATCTAAATGGGATGGCCCTTTTGAGATCACTAACATTTTTCCATTTGGTGCTGTTGAGCTATGTGATCCACCCACAGGAAGAACCTTTAAGGTAAACTCAAGCAATTTCATGAGGGATCCAAAGCAATGACCGAGGAAGCAAGAGATTCTCCTCATTGATGCCACTTATCCTCCTTAAACCCTTAGGGAGTATTCTTCTTTCTTCTCCCTCTATCTCTTTTATTTGTTTTCCTTTTTCTACCTTGCTTTTTGAAAATAAATACGGTCTCTCTTTCTATGATTGCTACATATTATGAACTTGGACATTTTGGTTTTAATGGATCATTTTGTTTGGTCTGCAATTCCTAACTCTTCGATTGCATGTCTTGGTAGTTGATTTGATGATGTTGATTGCCTAAGTTGGTATTGACCTTGTGAGGTTTTGGGTCTGCTTGAATGGAATTCATCTTTTACCATTCTTTCTTTCATGCGTGCATCTACTCCTGATTTGTGTTCTCTAGAACTTGCTCCTTTTCTTTTTGAAACTACATTTTTCACTTACATGCATAAATATGATAGAAGCTTGTTTTCTTTCTTTTATTTTCCCTACTTTGGCCAAATAGCTTTCCCTTGCATTATGTTTCCTTTGCTAGCCCATTTGTGCCTTTTCGACTCATTCTTTTCTAAGCCACATTACAATCCTAAGCATAAAACCATTTTAGTCCGCACCTTGGAGATTTATTGAGCATTGGTTTCACCTTGGTTTTGTGTTCAAGTGTGGGGGTTGCTTAGGAGTGCAACAGTTTAAGTGTGGGGGGAGATATTTGATTTTTTTCATTGTGATTATGTATATAGTTCTTCAACAAAACCAAACAAAAAACAAAAAAACAAAAAAACAAAAAACAAAAGAGAAAAGAAAAGAAAAGAAAGAAAAGCAGAAAAAGAAAAGAAAAGAAGGAAAGAAAGAAAGAAAAAAAGAAAATACATAGAAAAAAAGGAGATATATGAGTAAAATAAAAAGTTTTCATACATAGAGAATGATTGTTTTAATCAGTGCTCTTTTTAATTTCTTTGGTGCTTAGCCTCTCATTCCATACTATTACCTACCTTCAACCTAACCCCATTACAACCTTTAATAATAAGCTCTCTTGATTTGTGCATGCATGTGTTATGAGTAGTGGAGACGTAGAAATTGAGCAAGCTTATGGTAGAACAATTTTCTTGAGTAGAATTTGAGCGATACACTTATTTACCTTAAACACTTGAGAGATTGATTGATTGAGCGCATCATTTGAGAGACTATCTTTTGTGATTAGCATCATTGATTGAGATTACCATGAATTGTAATTTGAGATGAAGGGATTTTGGTCTTGATTGATTGGTCTTTTGGAGCTTTGTGTCCCTTGTTCAATTTTTGTATTGTTAGCAATTGTTAGAAAAGAAGAGTCTCTTCTTTAGGTCTTTTTCTTTGAATTTTGCTTAGGAGTGCAAAAAGATAAGTGTGGGGGGATTTGATAATTGAATATTTCATACACTTCTTTTTTCTCTTGATTAATAATTTAGGACTCTTTAGTTAATAAATAATGGCTTTTATACTTATTTGGGCTTTGGGCCTTTGATTATATTTTAGCCATTTTTAATAATAAAATTCCAGTTTTATATTGCTTCACTATTCCTACCATAACTCTTGAACCAGACATCGGATTTGCCTCATTTTTGTTTCATATTTCAGATGATTCAGAGAGCTACAATTGTTATGAGGACATGAAGGGAAAATTCGGACAAGAGGGCGGTCGATTTTGGAGCCGAAGTCAGATTTTTATTTGGGCTCGAATTTGTAATTAAAGCCCATTTTTTTTATTATTTTCTGTTTTGTGCCTGAATTGTGGATTGGAGCCCCATTTTCGTTTTTCCATTTTAGGTTAAGTGAGGCAGCAGCCACAAAGATATTCTCATTCACGTTTTTAGAATTTGGTGGATCAAAATAGGAGTTTTTAAATTCTCTCAAATGTTCTTCATGGTCTTTGTGTTCTTCATCTGTTCTTTGTTTTTCCCAGTGATGTTCGGATTCGATTTCTGGAAATAGTTCGAATATTAGATTTAATATTCGGTTTGGTTCATCCCAAGGACTGAGTTCGAACTAGGTTGCAGTGTTGCTGTGCAATCGCACAGTGAGACGCCACTGTTCGGACAGATTATAGGTGATTGTCTAGTCGAGGGATTTACGGACGAACGCAGAGATTTTGGTTCGTCGTAACCAAACGCGAGTTCGTTCATTTTTCGTTCAATGATGGAAGTTTTGTAATCTAGATGTTGGGTTGATCGTTGTTAAACTGTTTCTGCATATTTCATTCTGTTTCTGCATATTTTCGTTTTTAATATCTTTGAATGAAGAACCCCCAATTTGTTACTGTTCTATTTCGCTATTACTGATTTAAACCGACTGTGAATTCGTTGGGAAATGACCCAAGTTACATTATACTGCAAATCCTTTTCTAATCTGGTTATTTTGGGAGATCACGGCAAATCTCTGTCAACGCGGGTGACCCGAGTTCGATCCCCGGCAACGGCGCCATTTGATGAAGACCTTTTGTCATTAGCCTTGGGGTCCACAATCAACAATTTACCAAGGATTGCGTATAGGCAAACCTAGGATCGTTCTCTCTTTTCGATGAGCCTTTTATTGAATCCTAGGTAATCTAAATGTCATGCAAATGCAATGAAAACAATGAGGGATTGATTTTTGGATTTTTAGATTAATAAACTAAGAGAATGGAAATGCAATTTAATTAAATGCTAATTAATATTTTTGGTATTTTTATAAAATGGAATGTAATATGAAAATGGAAATATATATGATGGATGCTCTTGATAATGAAGAAGTGACTATCCTTGCTCAAAAATTATGGGAGTTGGAACTCATTAAGTCTTAATTATAAAAACCTCAAGATATCACTTAAGTCCAATATTCTCAATTAATATTAGCTCCTACGATCGTAGCTAACTACTACCTCTTGAGATCTTGTTTTAAACCACTTAATGTGTAATTAAGATTGGAATAATGTAAAATGAGTCTTCTTGGAATTGAGTACTAATCAGTCCCTCAAATGCACAAATCAACCACATTAATTAGACAATATCATGCTAATCAACATAGTTCCAATGCAACCACAAAGCAATTCAAATACATATAATCTTCATAGTACAAAATCCAATCTTAATCACAAATATCAAACCAAAAGAGACAATAACCATCAATCTTAGTCCAGAATCATACACAACAATTCTTAAATCTAAGCAATCAGTATATGTAAATCTAGATTATGGAATGATGGTAAACTCTCCTATGTAATCCATAAAGCTCAAGCTCAAATCATCATCACCAAGTAGCAAGGAAATCAGCCGCTCTTTGTAATCTGGAGACTCGCTGGAAAACTCATGCTCACACCGGTTTACTGGGAAAAGTCTCCGAAAAGTGCAAATAATAGCTCAAACTCACGGTGCTCCAGAACTATCTCGGGTCTGGATGTTGTCGACTGCTATGGAGGAGGAATGAAGAAGGTCGCCGGTGGTTTGAGTGTTGAAGCTCTCGGTGCTATCAACGTTCGCTGGAAAATGGAAGAGGGAGGCCGATAGTGGGGTGGTGCCGAAGCTCGCCGACGATGATGCCCAGTTCAGATCTGTACTGAGCTCTCCTCGTGACGGCGTGAAGATAAAGCTCTCCGGAAAGAAGTGGATGAAGGAGGAAGAAAGGAGGATCCCAGCTCTCTTCCCGTGACGGCGTGAAGATGAAGCGGTGAGAATGGATGAAGGAGGAAGGAAGGAGGAGTTTCCCGTGACGTCCAACGGTGAGAATGGTGGTGGAAGGAGAAGGCGTTGTCGCCGGCAACGGAGGGAGGCAAGGGTCCAAATCGAAAGGAAGAAGAAGAAGGTCTATGCTCTCTCTCTCCAGCGGCGCACCAGCTTGGTCTGTGTGTCTGAAGTATATATTTATTGTGTCCTAACCTAATTGGTTCCTGGTCAAACTTTGACCAGGGACCAATCTGCAAAGTGAAAAGATTTCCATTGAGGGACCAAACTGCAAATTCGCAAATTGAGCTCCAACTTTAATTTTCAACTTTGATTTAATTCCTTCAACCACCTGCAATCAAATAAATTAATCTAGTATGAAATATTCTCATAAAAATCAATGATCAATAGTAATTACAATTTATTGACAATTTTGCCCTTTTTAATCCTAATTTAATATATTTACTCTTAATCTCAATTTATCACAAGAATGATATTTTAAGCTCAATAACTAAGATAAAATCCATTAAGAATCCCAATTAAATAATGAAAAATCACACCCACCACCATCTCTCTCTTTCACAGTCTAAAATTCCATATTTCGACGAGTGTATGCATTTTCCGGCGACTTTCTTCAGTTTCCTTTGACTTTCTCCAATAGTTAATGAGTGGCTGACTTGCCTTGTTCTTGGTGATGAGGAGTTGTTCTTGAGCTCAATGGACTTCATAGGAGAGTTTTTCTATCTTTCCATTAGTCTGGAGTTATATATTTAGATTGCCTAGTTTTAGGAATTATTGTATATGATTCTGGAACTGAGATTAATGTTAATTGTTTCTGTTGGTTTGATAATTATTGTAGTTGAGATTGGATTTTGTAGTGTGAAAAATATACATGTTTGAATTTCTTTTTGGTTGCAATGATATTATGTTAATTAGCGTGATATTATCTAGTTAATGTGGTTGATTTGTACCTTTGAGGAGTTGGTTAGCACTCAAATTCAAGAAGACTCATGTTGCATCATTCCAATTTCAATTGCACATTAAGTGGTTTTACACAATATCTCAAAAAGTAGTGGTTAGCTATGGTTGTAGGAGCTACTATTAATTAGGAATATTGGACTCAAGTGGTATCTTGAGGTTTTCATTAAGAATTAATGAATTTTAACTCCCATACTTTTTGAGCGAGGATAACCACTTTCTTCATTACCAAGAGCATTCATCATTCATACATTTCATACTCCATTCTATTTTATTAAAAATACCAAAAACAATGGTTAGTATTTAATTAAATTGCATTCCTATTTTAGTTTATTAATTGAAAAATCGAAAACCAATTTTCCTCTGTTTTCATTGCATTTGCATGACATTTAGATTACTTAGGATTCAATAAAGGCTCACCGAGAAGAAAGAATAATCTTAGGTTTGTCTATATGCAATCCTTAGTAAATTTTTGATTGTGGACCCCAAGGCTAACGATAAAAAAGCCCTCATCAAATAACGCCGTTGCCGGGGAGCTAAGTAATTGGCTCCTAGGTAAATTTTCTCTTGCTATAGAACTGAATTCATATTCCAATTTTTGATTAACGCTTTTCATAAAGGTCGGAAACTGGATGACGCTATTTTCGCTTTTGAGCATATGCGGAGATTGATTGATGGGAAACCTAATGTGGTGATTTGTAATTTCTTGATTCATGGGTTTGTAAAATGCGGATGCGGAAGGCACAATAAAGCATTGGAATTTTATGATAAAATGATAAGAGAGAGTCACGCCTGATGTGTTTTCCTTTAATATTTTGTTCAGTAGTTAATGTGGAAATTCACAATTGGGAACGACTCTAGAATTGTTTAAGGAGATGAAGGAAAAGGGATGCAATCCTAAAACTATATTTTATTTAAAAAATATTTTCCGATAATCTAAATACTTCTTCAGCCTTCCCTAAGCTCCTTAAACCGTCAATTAATGCAGTGCAAGCATTCAAGCTTCGGGCATTAGGTTGCTGTTGTAAAAGAAATTTTAATAATATGATAGAATGTGATATAGTATAACTCTTTTTTTACTATATGAGACTTATTCAAGATGCTATTTATGAAGTTAAAAAATATCCTTGAATTAACAATGGAGTGATTGCAATCAACTTGAGTTTGATGCACAAAAATTATTGACTTGATAGAACTATCTAATAAGAATGTCAATGTTAATATTTTAAACTTTTATTTTATGTGGCATGTCAATGCTATAATTGAAATCACAATTACATTTAGAAAACTATCTAATGAAAATTATTAACGTGAGTTTATTTTGTGGCTATTGTTAATTTTATTATATTGTGAGCTGCTTGATTATGCATTAAAAGTGGGAATTAATCAACATTGTAACACCCCAAATTCCATACCACTTATTGTGCCCGTTGACACGTAGTATTTAGGAATATGGTGCTACAGGTTAGAGTAAAGCGAACGGAGAGCATTGCATTAACGTTTGGACAATGAGTAACTAATATAAAATGCCCAGGCATAAGCTGATATATTAAATATCCTGAAGGAATATTCATGTGATACAATTATCTGGGACTTGTACAATTAAAACTCCAACATAATAACTACATAATCTTAAACCAAGCCTTAACTAGACTTGTGACTTGGAACCCAATACAGTTAATCAAACCCATTGGCCAGGCCGGGTAAAGTCTAGTAGAAGTCTCCCTGTCTTTCACGACGACTTATGACTGAACCACATAGACCAACTCTTTTCCTAGTTTAAGCACCAAATGGTTAGAAACAACTCTATCGGATTCATGCCAAAAGCTACGCTCTGATGAACCTCTTCCGGCATTCGCTGTGACCGGCACCTTTTCACATGCTCCGTCCATCGGTGTCTCTTCATGGCTTCGTCCATTGATGCCTCTTCCCGATTCCATCCACGTAGCCTTCTTAAATTCTGGTTCCTTTCCTAAACCATTGGTCAAGTCTGAGATTCAATACCCATTGAATCTCAGGTAACAGTTAACCCCTATAGCAAGTATAACAATATATGACATATATTCATTACATATCAGCATCAACCATATATAACACACAGCAGATGTAAGGTTACAACAATACATAGCACACAACAGATGTAATGTTAACAATACAACAATACATAGCACACAACACTTGTAATGTTAACAATATTTGCACTCATCAGTGCCATGACTCCTCGTGTCCTCAACGCTAGAAAAAAAAACCCTACGGTATTATCATGACTATAACCCGCATAAAGCTGAATATATATAAATATATGACCTAAGCCCCATAACTTAGTCACGGTGCATGACCCAACACCTAGTCTTGTCCATGACTTCATGAATCATTCTATCATATAAAGACATACAAGATATAGGCGATTAAAGTTACTAGTATACGAACGTACCTTTCACCATGTAGTTACCAAAATGCTCGACCTTTGAATCCGACTCCGGATTGGACTTCCCGGATATCCTCTACATTATCGTCGGATTATTATATGATATTATGATAAATATCATATTGCTTAGAATAATATCTTAAAGGGTTATTTTCACCTATTTTGACATTCTTACCCCTAGTGGATTATTTATCTCATTTTTACCCTTACATTTTCTCAAAAACGTAATGCTGGATTTTCTGGGCAGATTTTTCAGCAACTTTGAAAAATCATAATTAATTATACAAAAATCCTCATTTTTAAGTGATGCAAAATTCCTCATGACTCTTGACATGTATATTTTCAAGAAAAAGAATCCCAGAAGCTAGAAAATCAAGAATCATTCCCAGTTTAATATTTTCTCACCGTTGTTCAGTTTTAATCCCAGAAAAATGGCTTAACTTCAAAAATATATTACTCCTTGTGTAGAACTCAAATTGCTTCATATTGTATATATTTAGAAATCCCTACATGTCTAATTTATTCCTATAAATTTTCATAATTTTATGACTTCATTTAATACATAAAATAATAGCATCAATTTTTGTTGCTAGCACAACCTTTAAAACTGGAAATTCTATAATTTTTACAATCTTGTTCCACTAATTCTAAAAATTATTTCCCAACATGTATTTACCTCATTTAGCATTTTTTCAATGCAAGGAAACCTAAAAAAAAGTATGGGAATTTACTTCCTAATTTTTTAGATTAAATTACAATTTTACTAAAAATTACAAAGCTAAAGCTCAAGAACTAGAGAACTTACCTTTGAAATTCTTACTCCTCCTCCTTGCTCCAAGAATTTCACTTTTCTCTTAAACTTAAACCATTTTTATCTGAGTTTGGTGTGAAGAAATGAGGAGGAGCTCATGGCTATTTGTAGGAAAAATGACATGGTCAAAGTGGTAATTAACACAGAGATCCAAAACTCCATCTTTCCTTTAAACCATTGGATTCAAAAACACTTTATGAAACCACATCTCCACCTTTCATGCTTTGGTCGACATACCTCCTTTTTTCAGCCATTTAATATGTCTTTTTAATTAGCAAAATATCCTTTGGCTCAAGTTTCTAATTGTCTAGTTGAAAATGTTGACTTTTCAACTCTAATTAACAATGTTATCATCACTTTTCTTCCCTCCCAATCAGCTGCATGTTTTTACTAAATTTGGGGCTGATATTAATTAACTCCATAATCAAGTGTTTAAATGCCCACTAATTACATGTGTCATTGCATAATTGATTTGTTAGCTTAACCACGGTAATTAGTGCTTATTTAGACAAGTTAATTCTTCATTTATGGCCCTTATGTATTTCAACATAATCATCCCCTTTTTGATGATCTTAATTTGCCTCTAATCATCTTGAAGAATTATGCAACTAATCTCAATTAGTGCAAGCTTAATTTGCTAAGGATAATTGTTAATAGATAACAATTAAACTAAGTATTTCCCATATCCCTTTCTTTGTCTTATGAGCATTTAAAATATAGCTATTATTTCATGTGATTTTATGTTACATTTTATAGCTCCTAATATGTGGTCTCATTAATCAACCATTGGTTAATTAATTCTCAAGTGAAATTTGGACAAAAATATAATCTGTAGATTATATTTCTTCGAGACACATATTCACCTTTGTATTTTGCTAATTATTTGCCAAAATACAATGTTTATAAGAAGAATGAAAATTATGGTATTACAAACATGATGTCAAAATTTTTGTGGTTGTAACTCCTAGTGTATGAAGTCTAAATGTGTAGTCAATAGGGACAATAATAATTGTTTATATAGGTGGTAAACTTGTTAATGACAACTGTTTACAAAGTTAGAATGTATTGTTTATAGGGGCAGCGATAGTTGTCAATATGTGTGATAAACTTGTTAATGAAAAATGTATTGTGCAGGTTCAAAGTAGTGATGACTAGTATATATGGAAAAACTCTCCTATGTTTCCTTCATATAGGGGGATGATTGTAATTAATGAAGCCGATGATATAACATTTGTTGACGGTACAGTCAAATCAAAAACCATTAATAAAGGCATAAGTTATGAAGAGTTCAAAACAATGATATCATCGATAGACCTATGAGGCCTATACCGACTCATTAGGTCCACTTAAAGTCAGGTAATTGGATATATGCAGACATGGTTTGTGAATATTTAGTAAGTACCTTGTTGATGCAGTTGAAGATGTATTATCTCCAACTTTCATTTATGAAAATTTGTATTCAAATGTAAATTCAATTGTTAATGGATGGACAAGAACTTGTCAAAACAAGCCCATATGAAGTATCTAACCTTATTTAGTGTGAGAAGAATATGTAAACATAAAATGAAATTATTGACAAGTGCAGGGAAATGCACTAACAAATTAAATACAAGGGCATCTATTGACAAGTCATTGTGCTGACAATGACAACTCCACTTTTTTTTTTGTTAAAAAAATACTTATTTTGATCAGCCATGAGTAAAGTAATGCCAAAAGTTGTGAACAAAATTTCAAGGAAATACGTATTTTTATTCCATTCAAGTTGCATTACAACGTGTTTGATCTCAACCTACAAAACCAATAATCGTATATACTCATAGACAAAAGACATGATTCTGCAGAATGGAAGTGAGCATTGAAGTTGTAGTCTATATATTGAATCAAGTTGCCATTAACAAATACAATTATATCATTATCAATACCCATGAATATACAAAAAGGCCATGTACAATCATAAAAAAGGTCATTTTCAAATCAGGCATGGTAGTGACATCATAACAGCATCTTTTCAAGTTACACTTGACAGTTGACGCAAAACTTACTTGAATACAATACTTGATAGTTAACTACTACTGGAAAATCATCAATTTGCGATGGAATTTTTTCCATCGCAAATTTTAAGGTTTTTGCGACGGATTTTAAAATCTGTCGTAAAAATCATTTTTTTTTCGGACGGATCAGTAAATCCGTCGCAATTTTCCGACGGATTTTTCATCCCGTCGCAATCGGTACCCCTTAGTTCCCAGCCACCAGAGTAATTTTGCGACAGAGTATCAAGTTCGTCGCAAGCCCCACTTGGGGCTTGCGACGGAGAGGGCGTCCGTCACAAGCGCACTTGCGATGGACAGGACGTCCGTCGCAAGCCCCACGCGGGGTTTGCAATAGACTATAAGTCCGTCGCAAAATTTGCCCTTAACCCCCCTCCGCTATTTCTTATCATTCTCATTTCATTCAAAGTTCCAGTCTCCTCGTCCTCCTCTATAAACCTTCGGCCCTCTTCCTTGCCATCGCCCCTCCGGCCATCCTCTTCCACCTCAGTTTACTACCCTTCCGCCTCCTCATCGCTACTTTCGTCCGTTTTTGGCAAGTTCTTCTTCCGGTGTGGTGGTCTCCTCCTCCCCTTAGTCCGGTCAGTTCCTCCGCTTCCTTTTTCGGTCGCCGGCTCCCCTTCTATTTCCAGTAAGCTCCCTCTCTCCTCTCTTATTTTTCCATTTCCGATTTACATGTTGAATTAGTGAAATTATCTTATATGAAAATCTGAAAGGTAATGTTGGATGTGTTATTGTTTTTTATGATAATGAGTATTCCATTGGTGAATTAAACCATTTACTTTGGATTTGTGATTAGGGGTAGAAAAAGGCCAGGGGTCTGGGGCCTGGCCTATTTTAAGCCTGATCAGACCTGGCCTGTCAGGCTAAAAGGCCACACCAAGGCCTCTTTTAAGGCCTGTTTTGCAAAACATATCAGGCCTAGGCTTGATAATAAGCCTGTTAGGCCTGTCAGGCCGGCCTGTTATGAGGGTAAAATTGTAATTTTCCTATTTACTCCTATTGAGAAAGTGACACGTGTATACTTGCTTGGTTGAAAAAACCCTAAAGTTCATTCAATCTTTCCGCCGCTCGGTTAAGCACGCACAACGCAAGCACTTCTTCCGAGTTCTGAGTTCGACTTTCGAGTTCCGCCTTTCCTCCTCATCTTCATTATCAGCTCAGTTATTGCCCTAATTCTCAGTTCAGTGCGTGCCTTCATTCTGTGGTTGTCAATCTCAACTCTCAATCAGTAAGCACTTTATTTTGCTTCTATCAAAATAACCCTAAGTCCCTAACCTTCTTGCTTCTTCGTGACAGTCAGTTTGGCCGTGACTCTTGGTTCAATCTCGTCGGCGTCGCTCTCACTCTCAGAGTCTCAGTCCGTCGCTCTCACTCATAGCCTCAATCTGTGCGTCGCTTCTCCTCGTTCAGTTTCTTCGCTTCTGGTGGTTCAGTATTCGGCCAGACCTCGCTTCTACTAGTAAGTATTTGCTTCTGCTGGTTCAATTTGGAATTAAATGGGAAATTTAATAGGATTATATATTGCTCACCATATTTGATGGTCCACATTAGATGATGCTGATTTTGATTTTGGTGGGATTACATCTTTTTTTCTTCTCTCAATCAGCTCTGAACCACTCACACTGTTAGCTTCAACTTTAGTGTGTTGCATTGCATGTGCACATTGCTTTATCTCTATCTTTTTCCTTTTTTTCCCACCTTGGGGGTTAAATTTTCATTTGGGTGTGTGATTGCAGAAGAAACTTTAATTGAAATTGCGTGTGTTGTTACTGTAACAGATATTTTTGTTGATCTGTAAATAAAATCCTATTTGGTCAGAAGCGTATGTAGCTTGTGATGGAAGATATAACTTTTTTAGCACTGGTTTCTGCCAAACTACCCAAGATCTATAAATTGCGTGTGCACATTGCAGGCAAAGGCCTTGTTCCTTAATAAGGTTCCTTGTTTTTTCTTGTTTGTGTTTTTGGTGTACTATTTTTAACCTTTTAGTGTTGTCTGAAAGATAATGATAGGAGGTATATCTTGATCTGCTTGTCAGGATTGTGAGTTTCTAGTAATTGATTTTCAAACAATGCTTTAGTTGTCCGGATGCATCTACTTTTTAGAAAGAGTTGATTTTCTTCTATGGTGCCACAGTTTACTTTGAGAAGGATGTTGCTTTGGTAGTTTCCGCTTAAGTGTGGGTCATGAGGCCAAGAATGAGGCTTGCAGCCATGCAGAATCAGTATCTCATCTTCCATCCATCTTGCTTGATAGGACAAACTTGCTTGTTTCATACTCTACAAAACACCAAAGTATGCTTCAAGTTTACTTGGTGCTTTGAGCAATTCATACTTGCAACTTCCTATGTAGCAAATAAGATGCAAATCTCGTTCATCTTTCACTGTAACTGTAATTCCTAACCTTTGTATACCCAATTGAGTATCAGATTGATATCCTCTAGGAATATTGCAGTGCAATGATGAGAAATGGGGTTTAAAAAAGTTTATTTCGATTTAATAGTCAATTAATTAAAGTGGAGATCTATCAATTAAAAAATCAACTCCTAAGCTCGTTGGCGATATCAAACTAAGCCTAATGATTGATGGTCATGTATAATGAGAGTTGCATGGGTGGTTAAAAAGAAAAATCTCCAACCCCAAAGCAACAGTAAAAAGAAAAAGTGTGATATGTTGTGTCCGAATATTCTTTTAGCACTAAAGCCTTGTATTTTGTTTCTGCTATTCCCAGTCTACAAAATTACAGAGGAAGGCATCGTAGGTGAGAAGCCAACTCAGAAATAATGATCATCAAGCTTGCTCTCTGCAGGAAAAGGCCTTGTTCCTTAAGAAGGTGGCATCCAACCAATTGATTTTCTCTATTCCTATACGGTTACTTGTGATGTCAGATATAACTTTGTGTGCGTTTGTTTCATTCAATTTAGAGTATCAAAATTGGGTGATGTTATCTGCTACTAAGAACAATATTTTGCATGATGCAGGGGAATTCTCGGCCTCTGGTTCTGATGGTATATCTTTATCTGCCTAATTGAATTGCTTTAATTGTTTAAGATTGTGATAATATAAATAGGTGATGTTTTTGGGCTGGATTTTCCTTATTTTCAGGAGGTGACCTTATAATATGGAAGTTCCTGAACATCTGCTGGTCATATCTTTGTTTATGTTACTGATTGATATGTGTAAACATGAACTTTATTCATGGGATATTATTTCATGCATGTTATGTAATTGTATTTTAGCCTGGTTTTCTTTTAGAGGGTTTAGCCTTTATGTCCTGAAACTATGCAACCATATGTTGTTATGTTGTTTTATTTGATTTCATTTTTTATGATGTATTTTAGATCATTTGGAGTAATTTATGTAATTTGGCCTGTTTTCAGCCTGTTTAAATTATGCCTGTTTTCGGCCTATTTTACGTTGAGGCTTGTGACCTGTTACCCTAAGTACAAAATTTTAAAAAATACAAGCCTTTTAACAGGCCACAGGCCAGACTCAGACCAAAAAATAAGCCTGTAACATGCCACGGCCAAGCTCAGGCCACTTCCTTGCATAACATGCCTGGCTTGTTAAGGGTGAAACCTGGCCTGGCCTGTTTCCACCCCTACTCATATCAGAGGAACTTTATTTTTTAGAAGAAAGAAGGTTTTGGGGGATTTGTAAAAATCCCTGATTTCCTCACCTCTTATTTTTAAAACTTGCAAACAAAGAAAGGGACTACCAAAACCCTTCCTTCCCTTTCCTTTCCCTCCAAAATGGAACTCCCAAACATGCCCTTAGGGTTTGGGTCCTTGGGCTTTGTGCGCCTCCTAGCCCATGATTTAGCCGCCTCACCTGCATATTCCTTGATTATAGGCTGATTAGGATCCTCCTTAATTATTGGCAGATCCTAGTGTGCTTTGTCCTTGTTAGGCCTTGTGGCGAATGTGCCTCAAATATTAGTCCATAACAGTTGTCCCTCAGCCCGGTAGTTCAGGTCTCTGGGCTGCTGGGGTGCATTGATTATTTAGCCTTGATCGCGGATTTAACCGGGTTCCTAAATAAAGGCGAATCTTATTTCCACATCGTTTGAACTTTCGTCCAAGCTCTGGTGATCCTCTGATTCATTTGTGTTGAAATAGCAAACTGTCCCCATATACGTGGTCCAGGTTGATTTCCTCAAAATTGTCTTAAGTTTATCCACGTCCCGAATTGAATAGATTTGGCCGCCATGGCTGACTCGCTTGACTTCTTGCCGAGTTCTGCATGGACTTCTGCTTGAATTTTATACAAATTGCCCCCAGATATGTATTTCGGGTTAGTTTGCTTTGAAAGCTAACTTGCTTTTCATGATAGCCAAGATTTCTTTTGTAACCTTCGTCCGGATTGCCTAGTTTACACCTTTCTGTTATGGGTTGCCCCCAATCCAGGATATCATGAAGGGATAATAGCATATGACCGGATTCCATTCGCCTCTTACTGACAATTAGACAGTTGTCTGTTTGCTATCGTCATGGCATAAAACCGCCATTTCTCACGTAGTGGCCGCTTCTGCCGTCTTTGATATTCGTGCGCATTTAATGCCCATGTCGTTTCGTATCAGTCATCATTTCACTTTTTGGGGGGAAATCTGCTTTTCATTAGGAATTACCTTTGCTGCCCCTAACCCTTCAAATTCGTAACGTTTATATATTCATGTTTTCCCCCTCTTCTCACCACTTCTCACTCGATGCTCTCTTTATCTTCTCAGAAAACTCTCACTTCCACAAAACCCTCTTCTCTCGATACTCCTGCTTGTATTTCTTAGTTTCCTCTGACCTTTCCAAGATCAGGTACTCACATTACTTCCTTCTGTCCTTTGGCTTCCGCTTTACTTCATCTACTTTTATTCTTGTTTCTTTTTGCCAAAACCTTACTTTCTGGTTTTCTCGGTAGGCATGTAGAGTTTCTGGGTTTTCTGGGTAGGCATTCCGCTTTGTCACTTTGGTTCTTGTCCCCGAACTTCCAATGTCACGCTCATCCCTTTCGCCCCCTTTTTAAACAAAAACTCTTGCATTGGGAGGCTGTGATGATTCTTTAGGAATTTCTTTTTGAGCCCAAGGGGATGAAAAACAACAGAACTGAGCCGACCCAATAAGCTTTGAATCTTTGTTCTTTTTCTATAAAATCCATGGGTAAGGGTACTCCTTTACCTTATACGATTCATGGTAAAGCAATTTCAGAAGAAGAATACAAGATACTTCAAACACTTACTTCCGAAGCAAAGTACTAGCTCTGGGGAATTCCCCGCACCGAGGAAGAGAAGCAAGAGGCATTGCTTCGCCAACCCCGAGGTAGTAGAAGTAGAAAGAGAACCCAAACACAAACACATGAGAGCCGTGACTCGAACGTCACTAGCCCAAGATTTCTTACTAGTCCACCTAGAATTCACAGCCAGGATCATAACTTATCTGGCCCGTCTTCTCACCTTTTCCCACAAAAAAGTGTACACCAAACTAGGCCGGGATCCCATCTGGAAAACATCGTTGGCCCATGCGATGATTTTGCTATTTAAGTATTGATCTCGTCAATAGCGGTCGTGGCTCAGAAGTCGAGTCGATTTTAGCCTCCTGCCCACATAAAATTGCCTCCAACGCCATCCCGGCATCTGGTAGTAGGGATCGTTTTGTTGTAGAAGAGCCTTCTAGTTAGCTAGCTTTTCCTTCTTTACATAGTGGCTCCCATGATCTAAGTATGCCTCCTGTTTCTGACTTTTACCTCTTTGTTATAGGTATTGATGAGTTCGTCTTCACACCAAACTGAGGTATCAATGTTGGGCGAATCCAATTCCACCAATCTCGCTAGAACTGTATTGGACATAGAACCGTGGGTAATCAATGAAGTGCTGTGTACTAGGTCTACGCTTTCCGCAGGCGAGCTTGCCAAGCTTCCCATTTGCGATGGAGATGGTTACACTCGTCGCCTTCCCCTGGAATATGAACCTATTTGCTCGCTTCGGGCAAGGGAAGACGATCCACACTTCTTTTTCTTTTACCAGGATGTAATAACCCGGCTAGGCGTCCACTTTCCATTTTCCGAGTTCCAAGTTGAACTCTTAAATCATCTACATGTTGCTCTTTCACAACTTCATCCCAATGGTTAGGCTTTTGCTATCGCGTTCGAGCGTTTCTGTAGTCATCATCAATTTGCTTGAACAATTCTAGTTTTCTTCTACTTTATTGGCCATATGGCCCGTGCCGGCAAAGATTCATCAAATAGAAAAGGTTGGACCTCGGTTCGGGGTGCAACCGGCTGGAAACCTTTTAAAGTTTTTACTGACAGTTTCAAAGATTTCAAAACTGGCTTATTCAAAGTTGTTGCCGAACCCGGACAGCAACCTTGGTTCCTTAAAACCCTCGAGTTCGAGGAGGTGGAAGGTATATATCCCTTGTATTAGACTCTGGGCCATAACAAATTTTCTTGCTACTCCTACTGCTCCTTCCAAAAGGGGTTTTCTGACTCTGAAACCAAAACGATGTCTTTTATTCTTGGATGTATCCAGGAAAATGGCCCCATTATCTCGGCCGAATGGATTCCTCATGCACTAGTCGGGTTGGGTTCGAAAGCCAGTATGACTCTTCTTTTAGTATCTACTTTGTGTGTTTTTATTTTTTCGTTCTACGAGATGAATAACGATCATGACCTCTGACCTTCTTTTTCCTGTCTTGTAGCTCGGAAAATGGGAAATCGGCCTCCTTATCTTAACGTGTGCTTCGCGATGAAGAGGCCACGGTTGCTAAAACGAGTAACAAATGCCCAGCCCCTAAACCCAGCCAAATCCCAGCCAAGAAAACAAAGGTCGCCAAGAAAAGTTCGGCTAAGAAAACAAAAGGCGCCTCTGCTTTGACTGATCAAGAAGTCACACCTCCGTCTCCTCCCTCAAACCCTGCTGGTCAGACCTCTGAGCCACAGGCTATTCAAAATCCTCCTCCTCCCCCAGGCCAGCTGCCCCGGTCCATTATTGGGGAAATCGGGGTTACCAAAGAACTTCACATTGCTCTTCGTCCACCTAAGCATTATTTTGAACTGGCTCGCCTAACTGATGCCGAGGTTGAAGAACTTCAGGAGATTGAACATTTGGCCTTGAAGGCCTTCACGTTGAGCAAAACCGTGGCCTATTTCAAAAACAAGTTTGCCACTACCCATATGGATCTGAAGCGCATCACCGCGGAGAAAAACTAGGCTAATGAGAAAACGATCAAGGCTCTTGAGGAGCTACAAGCAGTCAAGGTAGAGAAGGATAAAATGCTTGAAGAGCTGCAAGCAGTCAAGACAGAGAAGGACAAAACGCATGAAGAGCTTCTGCAAACCAAGGAGGAGCTTCAGAAAATGAAGTCAGATTTCTTTCGCGAGTAACAGACTCATGAGAGGGATCAGAATGCACTAAACATGGTGAAGACAATGCATAAGGAGCTAGAGGCAAAACTGAAAGACAACTAGGAGGTGCTCAGAGCTGCCCATACCGATATTTCTGAGTTAAAACACGGCGTATCGGACTCTTTTAACAATGCTCTGGAACAAGTCCAACTTCTAAATCTCAATGTTGAATTGAACCTTGTTGGGGCAAATTATAAAGCTTATGTTGATGATGAGAAATTAATCCCTCACCCTACCCCTCTTGTTGATGAGTCAATTAGCCGCTTAGGAAACCAATAGGAGGAAAGAGGTGAAGAGGCCAAATTTTCCAACCCGGCTGAGCCCAATGCTAAACCTCCTCCTTGTTGAAGAGCCGGGATGCCGGTTTCTCTTATATTTCTTTGTTCGGGGGTACTAAAGCCCCTTAGTTTTGTAATAATTTTTCCCGGGTTAGTAACTAGATTTATTTTCTTGCAATTCACAACATGTAAGTAACTCAACAATCAGTGGAAAGTACTTACTTTTTACGCAAATCATTCAGTTTGCTCCTTTCTTGTCGAGCCCGGATATGTCTCCGAGCTTTATTTTCACTTCACATTCATTGCACTTTATGAACTCGAATATATTTTCTGAGTTCTATTCAATGACTAGGCCAGAGTCAAAAATATTCATACAGAATCTACTTGGATATTCGTCTGGTATTATAACCAGGTATTATATTTGTGAAGATTTTCATTAATATACCACATTACAGTTTGGCGCGGTCGACTAGAATTCAATCTGGAGTAAAGGCAATTCGTCACATGTTCAAAATCGGTTTTCTTTAACCCAAACTTTAAACATTTCGACCTGATCAGGGTCAGCTTGATGGTTCACTTCATTACCCCAGAAAATTAATTTTGATGCATCACGGCCACATGGGCCTTTTGCTACAGCTTCTTTATCTGGAGACAGGTCTAATAATCCCTGCTTCATTCGTATTTAAGTTGAAAACATGTTTAATAACCCTGAATTCATTGACTCATTGCTCCATGCTTTATTTGAAAATGGGTTTCATTACCCTGGATTCATTTATTGGTACAACTCGAGCAATTGCAATGAATTCTCAATCGAGAATTTCTTCATTTATTTGAATAGACTTGGCGACATAGTTGTCTTTACAAGATTCCAAAAGAGGAATTTAAAAAGACTTGGCGACATAGTCGTCTTAACATGGTTCCAAAAGAGGAACTTAAAATAGACATGGCGACATAGTCGTCTTAACATGGTTCCAAAAGAGGAACTTAAAATAGACTTGGCGACATAGTCGTCTTAACATGGAACTCTGCATTAACTGTAGTATACTTTTAGCTTGTCCATGTTTCGCGTTCCACGTTCTTTTGACCGCCTTCTTTTCCAGGGTCTCCAAAATATAAGCTCATTTGCCAAGATTTTCTCTAACCCGGTAAGGGCCTTCCCAATTCGCAGCGAGCTTTCCATCTCTGGCGTTTTTATTGCCTATATCGGATCGTCGAAGCACCAAATCACCTTTTTTGAATGACCTTGGCTTCACCTTTTTATTGTACCTCGCCGTGTTTGTTGCCATATCACGACAGTGTGCTGTGACTCTGACTTCGTCAATTAGATCCAACTCTGTTGCTAAAGCTTCACTGTTCTCTTCTTCCTTAAGGGCCTTGACTCTCCTCCACGATGGCTGGCCAATCTCCACCAAGATCATAGCCTCACATCCATATGTCAATCTAAAGGGAGTTTCCCCAGTTGATGTTTAAATGCTAGTCCGATAACCCCATAAGACATAGTACAAGTGCTCCACCCAACTAGACTTTGCCTCTTCCATCTTCTTCCTTAAACATCCACTATGACTTTGTTTGCGGCCTCTACTTGGCCGTATTGCGGATGTTCCACAAAAGCAAAGTGTTGCTTGATTAGGAAACTGGACATCATCTCTTGGAAACCCTTATCAATAAACTGGGTTCCATTATTTGTGACTACCTCCGTCGAGATCCCAAACTGGGATATGATGTTTCTTTCAAAGAATCTTTGCACCCAAGCCGAGGTGATAGTGGTTCCGTTTCTATCCACTTGGTGAAGTAATCGACAGCAACTATGAGCCATCGCAACTGTCTTGGAGCCACCTTAAGTAGTTCTAATAGATCCAAGCCCCACTTGAAGAATGGCCATAGAGTCGAGAAAGACTTTAATTTTAATAGGGGAGACCACATTATCCTGGCGTGTTTCTAGCAACTGTTACATTTCTGCACATGGTCTTTCGAGTCCGCCTCCATTGTTGGCCAATAATAGCCAGCTCGTAAGGCTTTCCAGGCCAACGCCTTGGCTCCCATGTGTTGCCTATTGATGCCTTCATAGATCTCGGCCAGAACATAGCTGGCCTTTTCAAAATTCAGGCACTTCAACATTGGACAATGCAAACCTTTACGATAGAGTTGATCATCCACCACCGTGTAACATCCCCATTTTTCATATGCCTCAATGTGAATTTATTTGCATATATGAAGTTTTTTATGACGTTATGTGTATTAAATTTGATAAAAAAAAAGGAATGAGAAGAAGTTGCATGAGTATTATTAGGAATTAAGAGAAAAATTGAAGCAAGGTTAAAATTTCAATTTCCACAAAATTATGCCGTATGTCTCATAATTATTTAGAATTTATGGGCACATGAGCATGGGTTATAAGTTAACAAAGTGGGCTAAAATCATCCTGAGAGGCTTAAATTTTTGGCCCAAACTAGGGGAAAGAAGAAGGAAAATGACCAAACACATTTCAACTAAATGGTTGGATCTTAACATGATGGCAAATTGGTAAATATTAGGCTAGTTGGAGGTCAATTTTTCCCTTTGTTAATTCAGCTGAACTGGACCCTTTAATTGACATTAAATCAATTCCTCTTCCCACCTTAGAGTCGGGCAACACGCAAAAACAAGGAAAAGGGGAAGAGTGGGACATTTCTAGGAGAAAAGGAGAAGGAAGAATTCAATAAGTAAACCTTAAGTAATCTCTTCCATCTCTTCTAAGTTTCCTTTTGCAACTCTTCTTGACCCAAAAATTTGTCTTCTAATGGTGTTCATGAAGGGGGAGCCAAAAATTTTGGGCAAACAAGGAAGAAGAAATTACAAGAACCTCAAAGGTCAAGCTAATGTTAGTGATTCTTGAACCTCCTTATAGTGGAATTTGTGTTGGTGAATTGATTTGGGGTGGTACACTCTTGTATTAATGAAATGTTGGAAACCCTAAATGTATGGGGAGTTGCTGCCCAAATTCTTAAATGGGGTTAGAGTATGATTAAGGGTTCAAACAACAAATTAGAAATGATTATAGACTAGATTACGGTGTTAGAATGGAAATTTGATATTTTGTTGGTTAAACAATGATTTTCGTCCAGCTGGATATACTAGTGTTTTGGGAATGGATTTTTGGTGTTTTAATGGTTTTAAAGTGTTTATAATGAGATTTTGTATGAGGTTGAACTTGGATCATAATTTTGGAAGCATAAATGGAAGTTTGAAAACATTGGGGTGCTGTTTCTGAAAATTTCCTGTGGAGTCAGTTACATTCTTCATGATTTTTGACCTAGTAAATGGATTTTAACAATTATGAAATTTTACAGGGAGAACTTAGACATCTCAAGGATTATTATGGTATATAATTCGTATTTTTTATGAATTTTTTGCTAAGAGAAATAAATGTTTGAAAACTGACCCTAAAACCTGGAGATATTCTGGACCAGCAGTGGTGTTTTGGCCCATGGATGAATTTTCGAGTTGGTCTGGCCCAAATGAGTATTTTTGGTTGAACATAGACATATTAAGGGTCATTTGGGATTTGGAATCAACCCAAAAATACTTTTATATATTTAATTATGAATTTTTGAAGTTGAACCTTTATTTCAGAAAATTTCATATTTAAGACGAAAATTAAGAGTATATAGGCCCAAATTAAATTCCTTTATAAGAAAAGGAATTTAGTGAATATGGACACATTAATTGGGCTTATTTTAATTTCCCAAAGAAAATATTTATTAAGGTGGAATTAATTATATTTATATTTTATAATTATTTTAGGCTTAATTGTGACATCTTGCGCTGGGGAAATTATTTTTAGTCAGTAGTCGATAGCGATAGTAACCTAATCCTCATATACTCTGTGTGACTTATGTATGTATGTTTTACCTTGAAATTGCATACATTTAGTTATCATTATTTCCAAGCGCTATGGAACCGGAACATGTTGTGTGCATGAAGGGCTTTGCTGTGTGCTATGCCCGGTGGTTTGTGCTGTGTGCTATTAAGACCACTGCAGTCTGTGCTGTGTGCTATTAGGACTGCTATTTCTGGATTTGGCTGTGTGCCTTGATACTGAATGTTATGTGGTATTTGTTTATTTATGGTTTTTCTTACATGCATTGTTCATACATTTTCTATGAGATTAACGGTTACTCTAGGATTCAAATTTTGAATCCCAGCTCCTTTTAAGCCATCTGGAAATTCATCGAGATCGGAGCAGGGAGACAGAGGTAAGGCTCTGGAGCTGGAGCAGTGTGGAGGTAGACGTTCGGTGACTATTATTTTTGGATATTTATTTTGGTTACCGGATGACTGTATATTTTGATCCATCCGGGGAAAATTTATCTTTCCATATTTTTATCAGTATATTTTTGTCCAAACCAATGCGTGCTCTATTGCTTATACTCTGATGTGTGATGATAATTAACCTAGGGAAAAATAAGCTAGAATTAAATGAAAGTAAAGGACCACACTTCTCGCCACCCGAAAGGGCGAGGCCGGTAGGTGTGTAACACACCACATGTAAAGTTGTTTCCCGTACCAACTTCTTTGCTTCAATCGAGTCGTCAGAGAGAAATTCTCTTTCACGATAGTCGACAATTGGTTTTCTCTAATCACCGATTGCCAAGATTACCATGACATAGCTTGGCTCCAACAGACTTTGTTGGATCACAGTTTGATGGTTACCCGAGCTCTTGGTACTTGCCAATTTGGATAGAACGTCGGCCCTGGTATTTTTCCTCTTAGGATGTGGACGATAGTTACCTCTTCAAAGTCTGCCATGGCTTCTTTCACCTTCCCCAAGTACTTTATTAGCAAAAGCCCTTAGCTTGGTACGTCCCCTCAATCTGTTCTGCCATAAGCTGAGAATCTGTGGATACGTGAATTTTCTTGGCTCCATTTTATTTGGCTTGGAGTAACCCGGCGAGGAGAGCTTCATACTCCGCTTGATTATTAGATGTCGGAAAATTGAGCCAGAGGGAGTGCTCCATTGAAACTCCTTTTGGGATTTCTACTATAATCCCAGCTCCGCTTCCCTTAGCGTTTGATGAGCCGTTGACAAATAGCTTCCAGGTTTCCACACCTATGACTTCCCCCTTCACCTAATAGGGTTAGCTCTATTATGAAATCAGCCAACGCCTGCGATTTAATGGCATGCCGAGCTTCATAGGTGATATCAAACTCGGATATCTCTATCACCCAGCTAGTCATTCTTCCAGCTAAATCCGGTTTATCGAGTACCTGCTGAATTGGTTGGCTTGTCCTGACCACGATCGGGTGACCTTGAAAATATGGGCGAAGCCGTCTTGCAGTAGTGAGTAAGGCGAACGCCATTTTTTCCAACTTTTGATATCTCAACTATGAGC
This sequence comes from Acacia melanoxylon, assembly GCA_019022615.1. Taxonomy (NCBI): domain Eukaryota; kingdom Viridiplantae; phylum Streptophyta; class Magnoliopsida; order Fabales; family Fabaceae; genus Acacia; species Acacia melanoxylon. The sequence goes on from JAFJYJ010000055.1 coordinate 3,382,792, forward strand.
CTTGCAGAGCCCGACTTACGAAATATACTGGTAATTGGCCATTTTTTGTTTCTCTGACCAGAATGACACTTACTGCTTCTTCTCCTACGGATAGGTATAAAATCAGGACTTCTCCTGGATCTAGCTTAGACAGGACCGGCAGAGCAGCTAAGCATTGCTTTATCTTCATAAAAGCGGCATCACATTCAGGGTTCCACCAACCCTGAGCTTCCTTCTTTAGCAATTTGAAAAAAGGGAGAGCATTTTTTGCCGACTTTGGTAAAAATCTGGTTAAAGCATCCAATGTCCTCGTTAACTGCTGCACTTCTTTTTGTTTCTTAGAGCCTTCATATCCATAACGGCTTTGCATTTGTACGGGTTAGCTTCAATTCCTCTGTTTGTTAGCAGAAAACCCAAGAACTTTCCGACTGGGACTCCAAACGTACATTTAGCCGGGTTTAACCGGATTCGGTAGGCTCTCAACTTGTCAAATTTTTGCTGCAGATCTTGGACATGGCCTGCTGGCTCTGCTGACTTGACGATCATGTCATTGATATACACCTCTACATTCTTCTCGAGTTGGTCTTCAAACACTTTATTCATCATTTTCTGATACGTTGCCCCGGCGTTCTTCAAACCAAAGGGCATCACGTTGTAGCAATAATTTTCCTTCTCAATGATGAACACCGTCTTTTCATAGTCCTCAGGGTGCATAGCGATTTGGTTGTACCGCGAATACGCATCCATGAAAGAAAGCAATTGGAAACTGGATGAGTTGTCAACCAACTGGTCTATATTAGGCATTGGAAACGTGTCCTTAGGACACACCTTGTTCAAATTAGTGTAATCTATCCAGACCTTCCACTTCCCATTCGGCTTTTTTCACCATGACCACGTTGGATAACCAGGTGGTGTACTGAACCTCCCGAATGAAGCCGACATCTAACAATTCTTTCACGTGCTCCCCCAGGGCCTTTCCCCTCTCTGGGCCAAGCTTTCTTTTCTTCTGCACCACTGGAGCCGACCCCAGATGAATTGCCAGTTTATGACAGCAAAATTCAGGATCCACCCCGGGTATCTCGGACAACTTCCAGGCAAACACATCTTTGTTTTTCTTAAGAAAATCTTCCAACTCAGCTCGTACCGCAGGGTCCAGCATTTTCCCGACTTTGGTGACCTGCCTCGGCTCAATACCTATGTAATACCCTGAAAATATTATGATAAATATCATATGGCAACAAATACTGACAAAAACTTGGGAAGTATGTTGTCTCTAATTTTTGGGATTATTTCCTTGAAAAATAGAGAAGCATAAATATAATAATATTAAAAGCACTTTATGGCCCCATGATTTTTAATATTTTACATGGGACATAAAATACCAATGTAAGTAAAATAGTTGTGAGATAATAATTTATCCTAATTATGAAAATTATCAACAATTAGTAAATGGCTAATTAAGTAATTAGTGGCTAATTGTTTAGATTAAGATATAAGTAAATTAATTAGTAAATAATTAATTTAAAGGATAAATTCGAAATTAATAATTAAATAAATAATAAAATATTAATAAAATATTTTATGCTTAGAAAAATAAAAGAAAAATAAATAAATATCTAGATATTTTGAATAAAATAATAATATATATGGTAAAGAGCCAACAGGACATATGAGAACAGATAGAAATGAAATTCTACCTCAAGATATAGAAATTTAGTCTTTTACCATTGGACCTTTTATGAACCAAAGTGAAATTTATCTCGGATTGAGCGGTCTCAAAAGATGTTTCAAAACCAACAAGCGTAATTAGGAGTACCGGATAATTAAGATAAGGCAGATAGTGCTAAAAGTGACTTATAGAAAATGCACCGTGTTTTTCAAACCAGGGATATGGTTACTTAGATCAGATCATATTACGAACCAGTGATTTTCTGCCAAGAAGCTGGTTCTATCGGAAGTTATTTCCGTAACCGACAGCGTTTGTCCGAAAATCTTCGGCAGATAACGGAATACCCTTAATGGGATCAAAAATATAGTGAAACCCAGTAGTTTTAAAGAGAAAGAATGGAACTACAAAACCTAGTTCCCGGATTTTTGAGATTCGGCAAATTACGCGATTCGGACACCGATCGGGGAAACGCTATCGGTAAGTCAGCATGCATGACATCATGCATGACATCATCTTCTTCTAGAAGGATGATGTCAGCACAAGAGGTGTATGGATAAGATGAAGCCACGTGGCGAAGTGCGATCCAACGATTGAAATCCGATCTGAAGACATTTGATGAAATTCCCACCTTGTCCCTCCTTTCTTCTATAAATAGAAGCCTTCCCCTCTTCATTTCTCCATCCCAAAAACGCAGCCTAGAGAGAAGTTAGAGAGAAGGAAGAGCTCTCAGAAGTTCTTGCCAAGCCGAAGTAAGTTCTTCGGTCCCTAGTCTTAAGTTTCGGTAGTTCTTTCGATAGATAAAGTAGGAATGCTAGATTTATCTTTAATTTTTCAAGATAGTCTAGATATCATATTTAGGGGTAAATATGATATATATTTCGAAAATATGATGAGGGAAAAGATCTGTCAAAATTCTAGAGAGATAGAGAGAAAACAGCGAAGCTCTGGCGAAATTCCGCCGATTAGGGGTTCAGGGGCAAAATGGTAATTTGTACCTAAAATACCTGTTATACTGCTAGAAGTTGATAAATGTTATCCTTATAGGATATCTAAGATAATCGGACCACTGTTGTACCGCCGTTGTACATTTGTTTCACCCATTTGTCAAAAAGTACCGTTTTCCGTAAAAGTACCGTTTACCATCAACGAAGGTACGTTTGCGTACTGTAACACTAACTCTGATATTTACTATATACTTATATGTGATAGACGACTATACGAGTGAATTGTATAGATAACTTTACATGCGATGTGTACTGTTAACATAGATAACTTTACATGCGATGTGTACTATTAGCATAGATAACTTTACATGAGATGTGTACTGTTGTTATATTAATCTTGCATCTGCTACATTCTTATGTGCTGATTAATGCTGTGTTTGTCTTCCATATGCTGTTTATATAAATATGAGGTTAACCGTTACCTGAGGTCCGATGTGTATTTGGACCTCAGCCTCTAAAATAGCTTCAGGGTCAGGAGGACCGAGGACCGAGGAGAGAGGAAAGCAGCACGCATAGAGACTCCGCTGAAGATTTTCCTTTGTTGTCATTTACTTTGAAAACTCTCGGTCACTGTACCGCTTTTGTAACCAGCCAGACTTACGGCATTTTGAATCTAATTATCAGTTACTCAATCGCTCTAATGCTCTACTCTAATGAAAAAAAAATTATACGGCTTTTGAAATTGGGATGTTACAACCTAGGACAAGGTCTTCTAACTCTCCGTTCGGCTCCGATCTCTAGATCTTGTCATCTTCTTGTAAATCTAGCTCAACCAAATTTACCGATTTGCCTTATAGCTTTGTTTTAACCTTGCTCGAACTATCTCCCTTGCGAATCCAAGGTGGAGAGGATGGACTATCCTCACTCTCTTTAACCATTTCAAAGTAACACTGCTGGGATTCCTTTTGATCTCCCTTGATGGAGACAACCTTGTTCTTGTTGATAACCATCTTCAGTTTTTGATGTTTTGCGGACACCAACATATCCCAGTTGTGTATAGTCGGCTTCCCCAAGATCATGTTATAAGAAGACAGGAAATCGGCAACAACGAACCTAACCCACTCTGACTTGAATGCTTCTTCTATCCCCAGCGTCAATCTAAGGTCAATATATCCCTTAGGACATGTGTGCTCCCCATTAAAACCTGTCAAGGTTGTCTTGCACGGCTTTAAGTCTTCTTGATCAAGTTTCATCCATTTGAAGGCATCCTAGAGGATAATGTATACCGAGCTTTTGGCGTCAACAAAGATCTTCTTCACCCGGCAATTCCCTAATGTTCCCATAATCACCAAACCATCTTGATGGCTTGGAGCTACGTCCTTTAGATCTTCTTTAGTACAGCACAGTAGGGGGTTCCGGTTTGGTATATTCTACTTTGAACTTCGAATGGTGCCTAATTGAGAGTACCTCCCTCAAGTATTTCTTCCTTTGACTCATCGAGTCTCCCCATCCTCCAAACGCTCCGCTGATGACATTACAGTCGTATTCGGCTTCAGGGAACTCGTCACCGCTACCCTTTACTTTCTTCTGCTTCTTATTTTTCATTTTCTTCTCAGTGGTCAGGCTCTTGCTCCGTCCCCCTTGCCGGTGCTTATTATTTTTCCGCCCCTGGGTTCTAATCATGTACTACCACAATTTTCCTTCCCAGACGAACTTTTCAATGCATCCCTTAGATCCCAGCACTAGTCCGTAGTGTGTCCCAGTTGGTCATGGAATTCACAGTACCGAGATCGATCTAAGGCCGCCTTGTTATGAAGAGGCTGAAGTCGGTCAACTCTCTTCATCTCGGTCAGGGATACCTCCTTCCAAACTTGGGAACACAAGACGTTCAGGGGAGTGTGTTTTTCATATTTCCCTTCCGACTTGCTACCCCGGGATTTGTTGTCCGGGTTCCGTCTGCGGAAATCTTGCCTTTGATTTTCGTTCTGCTCCTTTCCTCTTGGAGGTTGACTCCTCCTCCTCTAATCTGCCACATTGTTGGCGATCTCCATTTGTTCCAACTCCAAGTATTCCTTGGCCCTTGTTCTAAAATCCACCAAGGTTGTGATGCGTCGCTTAAAGATTGATTTCACCAACCGGGATGAGGTACCCAGGCCAACTATCACCAAATGTAGGTGCACATTTTCTGGCAATCCCGACACTCGTAGAGCAGTGTCTTTGAAGTGGTCCAGAAATTTCTGAAGCGTCTCCCCCAGTTGTTGCTTGATTTTACCAAGAGTAAACTCGGACTTCGGCTGTTTTTTGCTTGTTCAGCTTGAACATATCTCCTAGATCATTAAAAGTATGGATTGACTTTGGAGGAAGGGTGTGAAACCATATCTGCGCCGGTCCTCACAATATCCCCGCAAATAATCGAGGAATGATGTATCCCGTGAATCCCTTCACACACATTTCTATATCAAATGTGTTACGATGTACTTGCGGATCCTGGCTTCCGTCATATTTCGGCAAGACTCTTGAATCAAAATCCTTGGGGTAAGGAGCATTCGCGATCTCGTCAAAGAAAGGACTTTTGTTATTCTCCTTGTCGTACCTCCTCCTATAGCCTCCAGACGAATTCTATGATGAGGGCATCATATCTCGACCTTTGTCACCTTCATCCCGATTGCCCGCAATCTGCTTGTCTTTGGTGAGTGTAAGGTCCGGGATCTGAACCTCATGGATTCGAACCATATCCTGCCTGAGCAAGTCTCATTCAGCATTCGTGGGCCTCCAGCCACTACTAGAAAAAGCCATATTTGCGACGGCATTTGCGAGGGAAAATAATTCCGTCGCAAAATTTGGCAAATTTGCGAGGGAAAATATTTTCCCTCGCAAAAATCACCATTTTACGAGGGAAACTATTTTCCCTCGCAAAATGGGGGGATTTTGCGAGGGAAAATATTTTCCCTCGCAAAATTGTGGGAAATTGGAGGGAAAATTCCCTCCAATTTCCCCCCATTTTGCGAGGGAACTCATTATCCTCGCAAAAATCACCATTGTGCGAGGGAAACTATTTTCCCTCGCAAAATTGTGGGAAATTGGAGGGAAAATTCCCGCCAATAACCCTTTTTTGCGAGCGAACGAATGTTCCCTCGCAAAATCTCCCTGAATTATATAAATAATTCGTATACTATTATTTGATGATTTTTTGCTTTGGGTTTTCCGCGCATTCAGTCCATTTTCCTTCTCTCACCTTCTCGCCATGTCTCTTCCTTCCATATTCTTCTCGCCCTTCTTCTCGCCTTTGCCGCCGCCATGCTTTCTTGTCTGGGCAGCCCCTTCTTTGGTTTACTCCGCCATGGTTCTTCCTTCTTTGAAGAACCGATCACCACGGCCGCCTCCCCCACCAACTCTCCGCCGGCGACCTCCTTCCAACGCACGCCGCAGATACGCTTGAGGTTTGCTCCGATCTTTTTTCTTTTTACTGAAAGCTCTACACATCTTGTTCGTTGCTTCTTATATGAGTGTTTTAAGCTTTGACCACGGTGTTCCACTTTTTGATGATTTTTTGCTTTGGGTTTTAAACGCTTTAAATATTTGTATTAGAGGTTTAGATTACCATAACTAAAATTTAGCAGTTTTTTGAAGAATAGGAAGGTGTTTATTTAACCAGCTAATTAACTCATGCCTCCGGCCTTCCAAAAAATGGAATATAGGAACATATATAATATAATTTGAGTACATGATTCTCCCTCCACCAATTTAATTTTCTTTTTAAACTATTCTTGACATTATTGCAAATGATTGATCTCATTAACTCGATCTCACATAGTATATGAAATAAATTGTGAATAGAATGTTAAATTTTAAATATATCATTATCAAATAACCTAGAATAGCAGGAGAAAAGTTTAGAAAATAAAAAAATATAATGAAAAAAATAGCATTTGGGTCTAAGGCGCTAGATTCAAGTTTTGGTTTGAAATGTTTATAATCTCATCCTCAACATTTGTCTAAGGCGCTGGACTCAAGTTTTGGTTTGAAAGGTTTGTAATCCTACCCTCAACATTTGTCGAGTATTCTTGGGATGGTTTGAAAGGTTGATAATACAAATAAACATATTTTGATTCTGATCTAAGTATATTATCGGCTAGTTCATGCAAATCAGCAAAATACTTCATAATTTCCGTGTCTATATATAGATAATCGTGGGATGTTTCTCATAGCACTTCTAACTCAACTAATTGGTACTTTCATGAAGGCATAAAATATTTGTCAAGAAAATCACGTTCAAAGTGTTAAACCCTCACATTACAAGTGTCATTGTCTTACCGATTGATAGTCATTTTTATTGTTGAATGTCATTATACTTTTCAAAGTCATTTTAACTTAAATTTTGACAAAAATAAATGCAACAACTATTCAAAGATTATAATTAGCGAACATTTGGTTTAGCAAAATCATTCAATTGGGTTCAATCTCATTATATATTTATATTTTAGCATTTCAAATTTCATGTTTTAAAAATATTTATTATTACAGTTTTAATGATTTTTTTATGATTGTTTGCTTTGGGTTTTCCGCTTCTTTTCTTTCCGCACTAAATGTACTTAAAATGAACTCTTCAACTCTAGTCCTATGAAGCGTTTAAACAAATCTAGTTGAGCGCACTTTGAAAGAGAAATTAAAAGGAAATGAAAAATTGGTTGGTGCTCATCCCACCAAATTACGAAAGGGAAAATATTTTTTACAAATATTATGACACTTTTTGCCTAAGATTCATTAAATTAAAAAGATAGAGATTATGAAAATAAATTAAAAAGAAACGGCAAGCAATTAATTACAAGTTTATTATTATTATCCTTCACACAAAGTCTAATATAATATATATGAAGACTCTCAAACATCGATGTGTTTGAGAGTGTTGGGAGCATATCCTCTTTTCATCATTTACTCAAGCATAATATAGAAACATCATAGACAAATAAATTTTTAAGAGCTATTTTGTCCTCACTCAGCTAATAATTTTTCATATGCCGAGAGAATTAAATTAAAATGAGAAAGCAACGACATACGGACAAGTATAGTAAATGCGTTTTAATTTATAATTTTTGAATGTAAATTCAACAATAGTACTCCCTGGGTCCTCATTATGAACACTTCCAATGAAATGAATTGATTTTTTATATAAAAAAAACCAATGAAATGGATGAACGAATCTTGGTGGGCAAACCATAAAAGGAAGGTGAGAGAAACGAGGAATCCGTATTTTACTTGTTTGAGTTAAACACTAAATCCGAATTTTTTCAAATGTTTTGCCAATTCCATGCTACCATACAATTTTCTTAAATTGATTTGTATGTACGCCTTCTATGCATTAGCCGATAGATCGTGAAGAAATTGAAATTTACGGAGTTAGAGGTTATAACCGTGGTGATGACGATACTGGTGGCCATTCATGATGTTGACCCGGCTAGGGCCACTTGCACCTCGGTCCATATTACAGACAGGGTTCTCTAGCTGTCTAATGCGTTCCTCTAGCAACTGTATTCTCCGCATCTCTTCTTCGGGAATCCGGACCCGATCCTGACGGACCAAGTTGTCTTCCGCATTGTTTCTACAAAGGCCTTCAGTGTCCACGTGGGCGGAGACTGAAGCGTTAACCCGGCTTGGGTCACTCGCATCCCAGTTTACGTCGCAAATGAAGACATTAGTCTGGCTGGGACCACTAGCATCCCAGTTTATGTCACGCACAGGGTTCTCAACTCTTCTGAGACGCTCTTCCAACAGCTGCATCCTTCGCTTTTCTTCCTGCCGCCAAAATGCATTACGACGGTCCAAATCCTCCTGCATCAATTGGATATCCTCTTGTCTCTGAAGACGGTTACAATGCTCCATCTCATCCATCCGCCTTAACAACGAACCCAACATGTTGTGCAAAAGGCGAATATCAGGGTTCTCAGCTTGAAACTGCAGAGAAAGGTCTTGCTATTGAACTTGCAGTTGGATTTGTCGGACAACCCCATTCTATGGAATTACCTCAAATACTATAGAAGTTGCAGTATCAGCTGTGTCTTCCTCTCTTTCCTTTAGCACTTGGTTGTAATCTAGAATAACCGAGTTCTCATGTTGAACCGTCCATTCCTAATTTTGTTGTGGTGGATCCTCCGGCAGCTGCTCCTGCCGAAGCATCTGACTATTACGCCTGTTAGCAACAACCATTTTGGCCATTTGGGAATCGAATTTATCGTCCCCACGGTCAGCGCCAATGTTCTGGTGTAGAACACAGATGTCTAGCCTCAATGGACTAGTGAGTTTATATTGGATCAAATGGATTCCTGAAGATATCTATAAGGCAAATACCAAAGAGAATATCAGATGACTCTCCAAGATATCTTTAAGGCAGATATCGAAGAGAGCAATGGATCACTGTGCAACACGAGTATGGCGTTTAGCCAAAAGGGGGTGGGGTGTGTGCACAATGAGGCTGAATAGTAAATAGGATGAATAAAGAATGTGTACATTTTAGGTTAATCTCCTATTTGTAGAGATTACCTTTACGGTTTGGGTCCTTGGGCTTTGTGCGTCTCCTGGCCCATGATTTAGCCGCCTCACCTACATATTCCTTGATTATAGGCTAATTAGGATCCTCCTTCATTATTGGCAAATCCTGGTGTGCTTTGCCCTTGTTAGGCCTTGTGGCGAATGGGCCTCTAATATGAGTTCATAACACCCCCTAAATTTGTTGAACATAAAAATAAAGTGATTGTCTTTTTTTTTCTTTTGAATAAGAGGGGCAGGCACTACATCACTAACAGCCTAAGGTTATAATTAAGAGGGATCAAATCCGCGACATGTCCACTCACAGAGATGCATCCATACCGTTAGGCTGCTGAGCCATTGGTAAAGTGATTGTCTATTGAAACTAACAAATTAAACTGACCTTCTTCAAGCTGGGAATAGTAGCAGAAAACTGCAGTGAACTTTTCTGTAATTTGTTGTCTCCGTCTCCTCTCTTCCATAATATGATTCTCTACCTCCAAAGACCTTCTTTTCTTCTTACTCGTATCAGTATTATGCCTCTCTTTGATTCTTTGATGACAAGATGATGTAATTTCTGACCAGAGAGGATCCAAATCCGATGAATATTGACGATCTGGCTTCAGCACAATGCATCATCGTGCAATAATCTTGGAATTCTCGAGCATCATCCATATCCTGAAAATCACAATTGAAATATATTAGCATGCTTCAAAATAAAAAATATTTTTGTGTCTTGGTCTTAATTATATTACTGGATACTGAGCTAAACCAGTCTCCCATGACTCCTTGTAACATCCCAAATTTTTATGAAAATTTATCAATGGAATATATGAATTTTTCATCAAGTAGTAGTAGTCAATAGTATTTATTATTCTGACAGGATATATTAATTATGGGAAATAATGTGGAATTATTCGGAAAATATGGCTATTAAATTTGGTTAAGGATAAATCGAGGTAAATAATGTCAAATTTATTATTTTCGTCCACAAGTAGAGAAATAAGACATCCTATTATAGTACAATATAAGGACTTAAAAAGAGATAGAAGTATACTAGAAGGTAATAAAAAAGCACACAAAATATATTTTTCCCCCATATTTTCTTCCTTGGCGTTAAAAGTGCAAAAAAGAAGAGTAAGTAAAGTTGATTTAGTCGGAAGTGGCTTGGCTCCTCTTCTCTTAATATCCTCTTCCATCCTCTTCTCCCAAACTACACCGTTTTGGTGTACAAAAAGGGACCCTCATCTTTCTTTTTTTTTTTTTTTTTTTTTTTTTCATTTCAGGATACTGACGGGTGCTAAAAAAAATACTTCAGGTTACTAACTGGTACTAAAAAAATATTTCAAGATGTTTAAAAATTAAAAATTAGTACCAGTCAGTATCTTAAAATATCCTTTTAGTACTAGTCAATACCTTAAATATTTTTTCAAGATCCTAAAATAATTTTTTAAGATCATGAAGTATTTTTTCACTACCGGTAAGTATCCTCAAATATATTTGTAGTACTAGTAAGTACCCTAAATTATTTTTTCAAGATCCTAAAATAATTTTTAAACATCTTGAAATATTTTTTCAGTACCAGTTAGTAACCTAAAGTATTTTTTTTAACATCAGTATCCTGAAATGAAAAAAAAAAAAAAAAAAAAAGATGAGGGTCACTTTTTGTACACCAAAACGGTGTAGTTTGGGAGAAGAGGATGGAAGAGGATATCAAGGGAAGAGGACCCAAGCCACTTCCGATTTAGTCTAGGTGTACCTATGGAGCTAGGAATAAGGATGGATGGAACAAGATAATTAATGAAGTAAGTGGAGGGAGATACGCACGTGATTCAAGCAAGGAAGGCAAAAACAAAAACAAAAACAAAAACAAAATTATTTCTCCAACAAATCCCATGTGCTGGACGTGTGAAGGGGGAAATCAAATGAATGAGAAACATTTTTTTTGCTTCCAACTCTTTTTAACTGCCGGCTGGAAGAGTGATAATAATGTGACATTTCAATATTAATTGAAGAAATAAATTGAGCACGTGAATGAGGCAATGGAAATGCATCTTTATTTCTTCAATACTTTTTGGGCATCTGACGTGAAAGGAAGAACAGATGAAAAAAAAATTATTAATTAAATAATAATAATAATTTCTCCAATATTCCCTAAGATGATCTGACGTATGAAAGAAAAAGGCTTGATGGATGAGACAAGGAACTGGTTTCAGAGCTCGTCCTAGGGATGAGCTCTCTCTGCTCGTCCGTACGAACGAGCTCGGATATCGGATCGATCCTGGACGGTCCATATCATATTTTTTTTACTTTTGTATTTTTTTACCAAAAATAATTTTAATGGGTAGAAAATCTAAAATAAAGATAATCTCTCAACTAACATTTTTTTGAAAAAATGATTTTTTTTTATATAGAAAAAAAAATGGAAAAAAAAATTGAGATCTCGGGGGCGGCAGGAGCTCGTCTCGTACAAACAAACGAGCAGGAAGCCAGATCCATGAGACAATGCAATTTAATTAAAGAAGGTGAGAGGGAGTATCACGTGGGCTTGGGATTTGGATTACACACACATTTTTTTTCTCTCTTTTCACCAATTCTCCCAACGTGCCTGATGCGAAGAGAAGAGGAAAAAAAATCTCTTGCTTCCAGTTCTCCATTAACGTCTGGACGTGAGGAAGAAAAATTAAGAGAAAATAAAGGAATTCCCTAGATTTTTGTAGATTATTGGAGAGAAATCAAGAGGCCAAGTGAACCAACTTTGAGGTCTATTTAAAGGGTCCTCTCCTCCTAATTTTTTTTACCTGGTGATGGCGTGGAGAAAAAGAGAAGAAGAAAGGTTAGTAGAAGAAATAAGGTGAGCCAAACAAAGCATCCAAGAGGAAGGTAAGGTATTTGGGTATTTATTCAACCTTCTTCTACCCTTGTTATTGGGAGTTATATTTTGTAATGGCAACTCCTCTCTTGCTGCGTGAAGAATAAGGCTGAAGGAAGGAAGAAGAAACATTGAAGATAAAAACTTAAGGTGGTAAAATACCAAGAACAAGTAAGTAAGTGATTATTTTAACTACCTTATGATTTTATGGTTGTGGAAGTGGTAGTACCTGTACCCCTGCGTTTTTTTCGTAAACTGGGATTGAATAATAGATAAAGTGAATGAATAAAGGATTGAATTTAAGGTTTGGAGTTTAGGAAGAAAGATTATTATGATAGGAAAAAAATGGTTGTTGAAAATAGGAATTTATTGTCTGTCAACCTTATGGACATGGGAAACTAAATTTTGTTAGTGTTTTTAATGCCTTCAAAGTGTTCAAAAATAGGATCTTAGTATAAGATTGAGAAATTTTTATTAGGTTGAAGAAGGCCTATTTTTAAGTCAACCAATAAATATTTTAAAGAGGAGCTATTTATATTTATAATCTGATTATTTTAGGGTCACTTTGTTTTCGTGCGCCGGAGAAAAATTATACTGATAATTTTGGTCAACTACCTGGTAGTAATCTTAATCCTCATATGTCTTGTGTTGTTTTGTATGTCTGATTTTTCATGATTGTGGACCCATGTCTCCTGAAAAGGGACATGCGTTTGTGTGCATTTAGTGTGGTCTGGGTTCAGAGCCCGACTACTTTGTCTTTCCTAGCATTGTGGATCCGGGGCTTGCTTTGTTGAGCAATCCTGCTTTTGTTTCTAGGACATGTAGTCCTTCCGCAGTTAACACAGTATACTTGGTATGTTGTATTTGTGTTACTGCGCGTTTGTTACTGAATGCTATTATTTGGTGTTTTTCCTCATTATGGTTACATACATACATTGTTTATGCATTACATATAAGATTAATGGTTACTCTAGGATTCATTTTTGAATCCCAGATTTTTGTAAAGCTTCAAGAAGTACTTCAAAGGCTATATTTGGAGAGAATGATAAGAATGCGGAGCTGGAGTAGGCGGTGTTGTTGGTGGCAGAAGAAGATTTAATTTTTTGGTCATATTTTTGTGATGGGATAATTGTATATTATTTTGGCCCATTGGACACTGGTGGATGACTGTATATTTAACCCTTCAGGGATTATATTTTGTTACTTACTTTTAATTATACCAATATTGTCTGAAATCCAACCGGGATATGTTCTGCCGTGATAAACTCTGATGCATGCTAATAAGTAGTAATTAGATCATATGTGGTAATTATAAAAGGGAATTCTATTAGACCTGGCTATCACCCAAGAGGGGGGGTGAATTGGGTGTCTGATAAAAATTTGGAAACTTTGAAAAATCTTTTCGGAACTTAATGAAGGTAATAAATATGAATATAACTATTCATAAATCAACAGTCAAATATTCAAATAAATATTAAAATAATATTTGCTGGAAATATAAGAGTTTAAGGAAGAGAATATGCAAACTGTGATTTATCCTAGTTCGGCCCAATCCACGATGACCTATGTCCAGTCCCCAGGATCCTCCTGAGATTTTCAATCCATTATCTCCTTGTTTAACCGGGCACAAGAGAAAAGCCTTTACAACCTCACAAGTTTGGTCTTGAAGACTTGTGCAGCCTTTACAATCTCTCACCGAGATACTCCCCTTACACAATCGTAAGGATACACCACTTAATCACACACTCGTACTCAAGTAATCCTCTCCCTAGGATTCACTCCCTTTTCAAGTTCGTAATCAACACAATGTGTTTCCCACTTAAGATCACCCAATCTTGAGTAACTCTCGAGATAAGATAAAATGTTTACAGATAAATCTTCTCTCTCTCAGAAGTGAATAAATAAGCACTGAAGTGCATTACAAATAATCTCACTCTCTAATAAATTATATGATCACTAAGAAAATAGAGAGAACATGAGATAAACATCAGAAGGCATTTTGAAAGGTGTAAGCTCATAATCTTTCGTTTTGAATTTGTCTCCATTTATAGGCATGTACGTTGGAAGCCCGTTGGAGAATTCTTTGAACTTCGTGAATAGTAACCGTTGCATTTTGAATTGTTATATCCGTTGCGCATTCGTCCGTTGCAGATGTCCGTTGGCTTTTTACCGTTGAGAGCATTCATCCGTTGGAGCATTTGACCGTTTGAGTATTACCGTTGGAGCGTTGTGAGAGTTGGTCGTGAATCCTTCCATTTGAACGTTGTGAGCATCCGTTGGAAGTTTCGGTCCATTTTGAGAAATAGTCATTTGCTTCATCATTCTCATTTCATCAAAAGCTTGTCTGAACCTCTTCACTCTTGTTTTCAACAAAATGGCTATTGCTTCATCTTTGCTTCATCAACCATGTCTGTAGCTTTCTCTGTTGAATCCGTTGACGTGATTTCTGTTTCAATCGGTCTTCATCTTATTTCCAACGTTAATCACCTAAAGCTCATACACAAATGATATAAATAATGTTAAGAAGTAGTATAAGTCATTTTGGTAATCATCTGGACATTTTCCATAAGCAACAAGATTTTCCGGACACGGTGTTTTTCGAGCTTCTTGAGATATCAACGTTTCAGAACATGTGTCAACTTCCAGAGGCTATATCTCTTTGAATTTAGCTCCAAAATTAGTAAATTAAATTTCCCTGAAATCTATTGATGTCTTCTTTCCCATGAAAAAAGAATCAATGCAAAACACCTTGTATTTGGACTGTTATGATCCGATGAACGACACTGCCCAGAAAACAGAGTTAGAACAACAGTTTCTGAATGTCAATTTTCGAAAATCATATCTCCTTCATTTCAAGCTATTTTTGGTTGCTTCCAAATTCTGTGAAACAATTTTTGAGTCTAGATTCATATGGAATTGGTTTCACTTCATTTGGTTGTGTATAATGTGAGATATAGACCGAAAACCGAAGCTATGCTGAGTTGATTCCAGAATCATATGTGTCAACTTTGAAAATTAATATCTCCCTGGTCTGATCTCCGTTTTGAGTGTTCGAAATTGGGGAACACCGAATTTTGAGTCTAGTTTCATATGCCACCGGTTTCAGCTCAATTGGATTTGTATTTTGTGAGATACACCCAAAATACCGAAGCTTGCTCTGCTGTGTGGCGTGAATTGAACTATCAACTTCAACAATTCATAGCTCCTTCATCTGACCTCCTTTGGACTTGGTTTTTATGTCAAAATGACGTATTGGAAGTCTACTTTCATCCAAAATTGGTTTCACCTCAATCCGACGTCTGGTTTGAGAGATATCATCGAAACACCGAACGTCGCCCATGAAAAACGCAGAACAGAGCTTAACAGAGTGCGGGTGTCTCGTCTCGGTCTGAATTGAAGTTCAGCATATTTACGGTTTTGCCATCAGAAGCATAATTACGATTTTGCCATTACAACTGAATTTCAGCATAATTACGATTTTGCCATTGAAGGGGATTTTCCGAGAAAATGACTTGAGGCAACGTCCAGGCAAACAAATCAATGCAGCAACATATATGGATCCGTATGTCACTGTTCATATATACGTACATCATTGTTCATACATACGTCACTATTCATATATACGGTCTTGTAGCTCAAAAATCGCTCTTCGTGATGATGCTCCAAATTGCTTAATTTAGCACTGAATTAAGACTTTCCAACTTCCGTTTTGATCATCGAGACTTCGTGTATGGCACTATTCATGTATACGGTGTACTATTCACATATACAATATTATTCATGCTAATGCTTCAAATAGCTTAATTTGACTCCGAATTAAGCTATTCCAACTTCCGCTTGATCATAGAGGTTTCAAAGTATCACAAGAACTTGAGTGTTGATATTCCCATTATATTGTGCAAGTTCTTTATTCTTTAGTCTCTTCTCTTCTTCTTGATTATTTTTCATGATTCAAGTTGGACTAATCTACATTAAACTTAGTAGTTAGTCAATGTAGGAGATAAATATATTATTCAATCTTTTTGCTTTTAATAATGACATCTATATAAGACATCATCAAAACTAATCATATCTAACAAATTCTTCTATCCACTACCCGAAAAGGCGAGACCGGTAGGGGTGTTACACTCCTCCATTAGACGAATTCTTTCCTTTGTATGAATTAATTAGTAGCCATCAATATTTAAATGATGAAGGAACATGAAAAAAATAATCCTATGTTTGGATGGAAAAAAAAAATTGGGGAAGGAATACTAGGAGGAAAAACTGAAAAAAAAAATGGTAAAACAATTTTACCATTTTTAGAAGTATTTCCTCCCAGCACTCCGGCCCCTATTTTCTCCTCACTAACTATTCACAGAAAGATATACTCGGACTACAGAGGATCTGACTCTGACGAATCTAGAGCTGTTTGATGGATTCTAAGAATTGAAGCTCTTCGTCTTCCTCGTCAAAATTCACCATCGTGTGACAATCTTGAGCACCATCCATACCCAGCGCCAATTGAAATATATATAATCATACACTATTAATTTGATGAATTGCTCAAACTAAAAGTTTTATTATAAACGATGTGAATCTTGGTTTTACTAGATGTTGGGGGCAAACCAGCCTCTCATGACTCCGGATCCATTAGACTTGTCTCTGATGAGAGAGATTAGAAAATATATGGACGACTATTATCCCAAAACTGTTCTTCTCTAATAAGTGTTTAGAATTATATTAAAGCTAGATATCTATTTACTTGTCAATAGTCTTGTAGTTAGCGGTGAAAATAAGCTAGGCTAGACTAATCTTTACTTAGATAGACCTAGGCTTGTAATATATATTCATAGCTCGAGCTTCTTTTTTTTAAGACCTGAGCATAGGCCTTCATAAATCCTGATAAGGCTTGATGCCTGTTTAATAGCCTAGTTAAAATATAGGCCTTTAAAGCCTAAGCTTTCAAATTCATATATAATCCTTTACGCTTATTTACATTCATACATTATATCATAAAATCGTAACATCCATTCTCATCGTAGTATTAGGGCTTAGTAAGGAAACAAAAATAATTTCTAGTGACAACATTGTCTAAGCAAATAGAAATAAGAAAAACTAATCGTCTATTGACTAATAAGATATATTTTCTAAAAACAACTAAGCATAACAAGCAGCATGTAGAACTAAATGTTACCCCTTTTACTCTTCCCACATAAATTGGTACAAACTCCTCCTACTAAAATTATAATATTTCACTTGGCACTAAAATAAACTCATAGCAATTATTATGCCTTAGTGGATGATACAAATCAAGGGAGAGGGGGAGTTAGCACTACCATCTCGAGCGATCGAAGAGAATAGAGGTAGGGTTGAATGATTGATGCAAAAGCAAGGATTAAGTATAATGACGATAGGATGTAAAACTTAGAATCATGGTAAAGTTGATAAATTTATAAATAATTTATAAAATTATTTAGATGATATTATGGATACTTATATAATAGTATAAATTACAAAAGTTAAATAGGCAAAGCATGTAGACTATAAGCTAGGCATTTTAAAGAAAAGTTTGTCCTATTTATCTATATAGGCCTGGCAGTAGGCCTGAGCCCATAGGTATTTACTAAATAGGCTAGATTAAATTAGGTTTTATGTAGGTTAGACCATATGCTCTTGTTAGAGACATGACATATTTTCATCCCTACTTATAGTACAGTGATATGAAAATTTCCATATAAATAGAGATCGTGTGTTGGATCTGCTTTTAACTTCATTGTAATATCCTGAATTTTGGGACAAATAGTTTAGGAATAAGATTGAGATGAGGAGGCTGCTAAGCTAGTAAGAGTCAATAGTCTTAACCTTATTTCAAGGAAAAAGTTAAACAAAAATATTTTTGGACTTTCAAAATTTAGGGGAAAAAAATTGAAATATTATTTTGAGGATCTAGAACTATTATTAGGGGTTTAATTATGAAAGATTGACTTAAATAGTCTTATAGCCATTATTTGGAATTTAGGACTTACATTCCCAAAAATCAAGGAAAAATAGTTAGAGGATAAATTGTGGTATAGAAATTTTAGAGTTGATATGTTATGGCTTAGAGAAGCTAATTAAGGAAGAAAAATCCTTATATAGAATCAAGGATTTAATTCTAACACTTATCCAATATTTGCAACTAAATAAGAAAAAGGACCAAGTTGAAATAAGAGTTTGGAAGAGGATCAAGTGGGATAATTTTGAAGTGGGTCCCACAATACAACACTCACCTTCCCACATTATCATTTGGTTAAACATTCAGCACGTTAATAAACCATTGGATACAAGGAGTCACAGACCAATCCTCATGCAAACCAATTCCTCTCTATTCATTAAAAACATTTCGGCCCATAAACCCAACTTAAACTTCAGCGCCTATTGCCCTTATTATACGGCCATTCAACCAGAAAACGTAGAGGAAAAGAGACGGAGAGATTAGCCATCTGTTTCATACGTTAACCGACACCTCACCCTCTCCTTTCTCAAACTCACGCCACATCACTTTCCACAAGCACCAATCAATCAATTCAGCCTCCCTCATTCATTAACCAATAGGCCAACACACTCCCTCATATTTTCTTTTGCTCATTTCGGTTCTGCACACAAAAGAAACAGGGCGAGAGCGTGAGAAACCGAGATGAGCCGAAGAGGAATCGGAGGTGAAGAAGAAAATGGAAAGGAGGGGATTTCTCACATGCAAGCTTAGATTTAGAGTGAGGTAAGCACCTAGATCTCTATTCCAACTTTTTTCTCATTTGCTGCATCTTGAGTGAGAAATCATTGGTTGAAAATTCTGGTTGAAAAGGGGGAAAATGAAGAAACCAATTGTATATCAATAAAGTGTTAAGGGAGGTTATTGGACTTCTTTTATGGATTGCATGTTGGAGATGCTAAGTAAAGAGGGCTGACCGAAACTTAAGCCCCTGTTTTGATAAATAAAGTGTTGGGTTCTTTGAAAAACAAAATGATGAAAGAAACATGTATATATGTATATGCGTGAGCGAATTAATAGCATAGTAGATCACTATGCTGTTTGTTATCTCTGAATTACTAGCCGCTATTATGGATCACTAAACTTATGTCTAGGATTATTAGAATGATGTCCTAAACGCTAATATGAAAAGCTGAAATATTCTAGATTGATTAAAAACATTAACTATTTGGAGTGGTTAAGAATTATATAAAGCTGCAAGTATATAGGGGTTGACAGTTTGGTGTTTCTATATGTTTAGTTAAGCACTTCATATGTTTTAGTGTTAGTTATGTCTAAAGGTGTTTTCAATTTATGGGGCTCAAGTTAGTGAGTCAAAAGTGACAAAAACACATATTTAACACCTGAAGCATTAGTGGAGAATAGAGGGTGATTTCACATGGATAATTGAGTGATAAATGTGATTGAAGGATGTTTTGGTACTTGAAGATTTTTAAAATCAGTAGGTAAATTCCATTAGAGGTTGATATATGAAGTTCAAAATTTATAGGAATTGACAATTTCCAGAGCTCAAGAGAAAAAGCGAACAAAAAGGGATTTTGGTAAAAGGTCTAGTTTCGAAAGGAGTAACAGGTGAGTGAATAGCGTCCCTAATTTTTTATAAATGATATTTTTATTGTTGAAATTTTATGTTAATTTTCATATTTAAAAATATGATTTTGTGAAGGAATATTTATTGATAGTATATGAGTAAAGAATGGTGATTCTATTCATTATTATGTATTTTCTTCCAATGGTTTCAAAGCATAATTCATGATTATGTGGTTCAATGGAAATGAGATTTTTGATATATTTTTCATAAATTTTATATTGAAATGATCTTGGATTTTGGAAAGATTATAAGCTAGAATTTATTATTTGAAATGGAATATTTTTATGCGAGTTTTTGATGTTTTTAAAAGGATTTTATCGACATATTGAATTTGGAGAAAAGTTTTGAAATATTGTTTGTGAAACTTCATGCTGGGGATTTGACTATGAAGTATGAGATAGAGCTATTATTATCTTGAAGGAATAAGTTTTATTATTTTGATAAATTGACCCCAAGTATGCTTGAAAATGTTTTGGAGAGGACTAAATACAGAGCGCTAGTTACTAACAGCAGTACTGTTAGTTCTTGGTTGTTCGCCTCGCAAGTGCACGAGTTTCGCAAGTAATAAAGTGATAAGAAAAGTATCATTCCCACGAGGATTTATTTAACAAATTGGTCAAGCAAGAGGCTTAGTGAATTTCATCAAATTGAGCTAGAACAAAGTTTTGATGTGAAATGAGAATTTTCAAAGACTATTTCTAAAACTTAAAATTGATAAAGATAAATGATTTTTTGACTTCAAGGAAAATTGAGCCTAGGATTCTTTTCTCCCTTTTTGCATTTCATAAAACTTGGTTAATTTCCTCTCTAATAGCATTTCAATACATATATGTGTTTGTCTAAGATTCAAAAACACTTGACACGCTCTCTCGAGTCAAAATCAAGTTTCTCTTCTCATTAAGATGCACAATCTCTTGCTACAATTAATGAGAATCAATATTTAAGCAACAACCCTAATGTAACAATGCAAGATTAGTAAATATATCTCTATTTTACCAACAAACCATCCATTTATCAAGTAAACTTCAAGACAAGTATGATTTCAATCAAGTTCTACACCTAGATTAGCTCTCTCAAGTCATAACCTAAGTGAATAAATCATCTAAATTGAGGCCAATCACTTAGAAGCATTAAGCCAAGGTTGAAATCAACACACAGATATATATATATATATATATATATATATCTACCAAAAGAGAGGAATATTCAAGTATTAATCCATACAAAGGGTCAAAAGAACCCTAGAATGAAAGGTTTAGCTACTCATGTTCAAATACAAAGAGATTCTAAACAAAGCTACTGAATACATGAAGAAGCTAGGAAGAAAAGAGGAGAAAAGAGGAAGAACCAAGGTGAAAAGCCCCAAAATCTCTTTTAGGATGAACACCCACGCCTCCGAAGTTGCCAAGATCCTCTCCCAAGCTCTCTCCTTGTGTGCCCACTTGTTCCCTTATGTCAAGAATGTGTTTTTCGGCCCTTCCCTTTAGGTTAAATAGGGTTTTTCTGCTTTTGAAATGAAAAACGCGTAGCTGTACTTTATGCACTTTTTCACGACTAGCCGCGGCCAGTTTGTCACTTGCCACGGCCAGTTTTTCACTTGTCGCGGCCAGGTTTTCACTTGCCGCGGCCAGTTTTTCACTTTCCGTGGCCAGTTGTACAGGTTCCTTCTGACTTTGCAACGCTTCACTTCTTTTATTTCTTTCCTTGTTTCTATGTTCTTATAGGCTTCCAAACTTGTCTCTATCCTCCTACAAAAGAGAGGATTTATCAATTCTCAGTTAAACCACAAACTCTATTGGATATAACAAGAATTTCTTTGATTTTTGCTTGACACTTTGATATGCACATTTTCTTCTATACACTTCATTTCATATGCACATTTTGAACCAAAAATATGTAAAAAAGAGTGAGAAAATATGCTGGAATGTAGTCAATTTCTAAGAGTTAACATTGGTGCACCATGGTTAACCTCGAGTCATGCTTGGTTAGTTATCCTCATGGACTGTGTGTTCATGCTTGTTTCATGGATTCGAGCCATGTTTGGTTAGTAACCCTCGTAGACTGTGTGGCCACGCTTGTCATTCGTTCTGTAAAAAGTTCTACGGAAAGATGTGGCTTTAAGAATTATGGTTAAAATTGATTATTTTAAATCAAAGGTTTTATTACGTACATTGAAATTATTTGATTAGGGATATTTTATATAAAAGTTCTATTTTATTCATGATCGTACAGTTTACATATTGAAATTTATTGCAATATTGTTATTATCAAAAGATTTAAAATGTTTAAATTATTTTGCTTGTTTCTTATTAAATTATAAGAATGGGACATTATTCACCAAAAAATTTGTTTTGGTTCAGACAATATTGCTGATCATGGATCTCTTGTTGAGCGGTGAAGGGTCTCCTTAATGATTTAAAGTTCGCCGACTCATTTTGGGGCGCTACTAGTTGATGTAATCATAGCCGTAGACTTTTGTATTAGTATTTAAAGTTAGATGCTCCATGCACTACAAAAAAAAACTATTTTTTGCGGCGGAAAAATTCCCTCTTAAAACAGAAAATTTCCGTCGCAAAACTGAAATGCGGCGGAAAATCTTCCGTCGCAAAAAACGCCCTCACAAAACAATTTTTCGTCTCAAAAATGCCTTTTTCCTCGCAAATTAGAAATTTGCGAGGGAATACTTTTCCTCGCAAATCAAGAATTTGCGAGGGAAAATCGCAAAATTTGAGATTTTGCGAGGGAATAGCTTTTCCTCGCCAAATGCAAGATTTGCGAGGGAAATTATTTCCTCGCAAATTCCAATTTATTTAAAAAAATATATAAAAAAACTGGAAAAAAATTAATAAAATAATTACAAAAAAAATATATTAAACATTAGCAAATAAAAAGACTTGTATATATCATAAAAATAAGTTCTAACAATCATAAGAGCTTACATAGTAAAAATAAAATATTACAAATGATAATGTTGGGTCCAAAATGAACTAAAAAAAGGTCTAAACAGCAGCAGTCTGGTCATCACCATCACCAATATCGTCATGACCACTAGGAGGTAACCCCGTACCCTTGTCCTTCAATATGGACTGGAGAAGTATCCGCATCTCATTAATCATCTCTCCTTGCTCCCTCACCTTCGCTTCTAACGCCTTTACCCTCTTATCTTCTGAAAAATCAACATTATGAAATCAATTTATTTTTTGTACTTCATTTAAAAAACCTATGCTATCTATCCACTAGTATCAACCATCAATTAGCATTAACTACAACAGGACAATGGCATAATGATAGTTGAAAAATAGACAAAATCAATCCATTCAGAACCCATGTTTACAATCACATCACATATTCTTACAAGGAGATTTCTAAGTTATAAAACAACATTAGAGTTTGTTGTAAAAGTTATGATCCTTGATATTATTTATGGTTTTAAACTCTGTTTTACTCTGATCTAGATGAATATGGCTCCTGGGACATACATAATAGATAAAAAGAACACATTCCACAATGATAATAATGATTGCAAAGGAAAAGATTATGCAAATGACTTGAGGATTAAGAAGCAGGATAGTCTTGAATCAAGTGATCTCCCACTGTAGACCATCGAGTATGCGCACTGCGATGCACTCAATTTATATTACCCTGGTCTATATGGAAATACCTTCCACTCATAATTGGTACGAGACACGACCAAAGATTGTTTCATTTAATCTAATATTCTCATAAAATATTCATCATCATGAATGCACCTCCACAACCTTATGAAAAACCCCTTCCATCCTGGTGGTGAAAAATAACAGTGCCTTCCCGCCGCTAATCCACAATAACTAACATCCTGCATACCTTAGACTTTCAGATACATATGCCAACACAAGAGGTATACAACAGCAACCATCACAGGTTAAGATTGCAATTTTCATATAAATTGATAGTATGAGACAAGATCATAAGCCCTCATAGACTTTCAGATACATATGCCAACACAAGAGGTATATAACAGCAACCATTACATGTTAAGATTGCAATTTTTATATAGATTGTTAGTATGAGACAAGATCATAAGCCCTCACTTGATCTACAATATCACAAGTGGCCATGAACAAAATTATAGTCGGGGGAAAGAAAGCTCCCAAGAACACAAAAGCAAACAAAAAAATAAAATAAAAACTTCAAGCTTTTTAAAAGATGCTACCATTGAGACCATTGTTTTTACTAGTCTTGCAGCATTGTGAACCACAAGTAACTAACAAAAACCATAGAAAATAAGCAAACAAGCAAAACACGACATTTCATCCCGAAAATAATGTTGCACCATTTAATACATACCTTCTATCATTGTTTTTGTCAGCTTCAGTGACTCAAGGAGCTGGCACATAGTCAACTCGGTATTCACCTTTCCCTCTCGGATGTAACATAATATTTACATAAAGCTATATAAAATCAAATATTTATCTGTACTTTTTTCCAATCAGGCAAGAAAGAGAAGATACTGAAAGGAAGAATATGAAGGTGAAGAAAATAAAATCATTAGAACAGGTCATTACCATATTGTCTCAAAATAAGACCAAATGAAGAAATACAAATTATTCTTGCACCAGCAGAAAATAAAATTCAATTTTCAGGACATAAAAGCTTTAATGAGGACAATGGAAACCAGTAAAGCATATTAATAAGATAGCATCTGCAAAATTAAAACGAGCTCCCACCAGGAGCACAATGATGGAACGAGGTTTTCTCGGAAATTGAGTTGACATTTGCAAATCAATAGGAAAAATGGAAAGGAACATTACAACCAAATTCTTGTTGTGAATCACAAAGCATTAAAAACTAATTTGCCCAGAATAAACAAAACGTAGACTTCAATGATGTGACCATAAGCAAGTACGCTAGGGATTAAGATCCACATAATGAGAAAAATCAGGGAACATGACAATCATATAAAGCTTAGCATTTCAATATCAAGTGCTAAAAACATAAACAAAAACAAACTAATACCTTGCATTCGATCTGTCTAGAAATTCATCAGGATATCTGCGCCGATACTACTGTTGCCACCAAAACCTAAGCATCCTAACCCAAAGTAATAATAAATAATAGTTGTTCTAAGGCAATCATCAACAACATTGCCACAAAGTAAATAGCACAGAGAATGTAGAAGATCAAACTAACAACCACTGCTACAATCGATAAATCAAGCATGCTGAGCAAATTCAACCATAGCACAAAAACTCGCTTTGCGTCTACAAGATTGGAAGAGGCAAGAACGTGATTTTATGCTCTGTCAAAATCTAGTACATATCTAGGACTATGTAATAGGAGACAAGTATTTCCTTTAAGCTAATACTCAGGATTTCTCCCTTAACACTCTCTTCCTCCATTTGTCACGCAAAAGAACAACTCTCCTAACGCATTTGTCATTCTCATAACCTCATTCACTCCAAGAAGAAGAAGAAGAATAGAAGATAACATATGGACGGGGAACTCACGAGAATTCTTGAAAGGCGTTAACGATGTGGTCGATTTTGGGAATAACCACAGCGGCCGCTCGAAAAGCACGAAGCAACAATTTTTTCGTAGCCGGTCCGAACCATCGCCTTGTTAAGAAAGGCCGAACCAACGACCTATGCATCCTTAATCTTATGAGCACCCAAAAAGTTTGATCAAATAGCCTAAGAAAATGGATACATATGCAGAAAGGGAGGATTTTTAATGAAGGGGAATGTAGTCACTTAAGCCCTTTCTGAAATGATGAACTTGTTGCAGAGAAACATTGAAGGAAGAGAAGGTCACGGAGGAGGAGCTCACGCTCTACCTGAAGCTGAAGAGTAACGAGCGACGACCCTTTGAGCTTGAGACAGAGTACATCGTGAAGTAGTTAATGGACCCAGCTAGTTTAATCGAAACCATGTGCTTTACGTTGACCAAGACCCCCAAATTTGACTAAAATCGAAGGTCATTCTGGGAGCAAACAACTGGGGCTTTCGCTAAAACCTTGCTCTTCCGCAATATGTAAAACCAGAGAAGAATCTCATAGCCAGCTTTGTAGGGACTAGACACAATGAAGAGGACCCGAGGGGTAGAATTAGGGTTTGAACTCTGAGAGCAAGAGAGAGCGAAGTGGGTTCAAAGAGAACGGAGAGATGCCCTGAATGTGCCACGGCCGCGATGAGATGCTCTGGATGGTTTAGGGTTCTCCCCGACGAAGTGGAAAAGAGATGTGAAGGTGAAATGAGGTTTTTCATTTTTTTAATTCAACTTTTTGCGAGGGGGAAAATTATTTCCCTCACAAAAGTAACTAAATTTACGAGGGAAAGATAATTCCCTCACAAAATTGGAGCCACTTTGCGAGGGAAAGATAATTCCCTCGCAAAATTGAGGGGAATTGGGGGGAAATTTCCCACCAATTTTCCCCTCATTTTGCGAGGGAAAGATTATTCCCTCGCAAAATTGGAGCCATTTTGCGAGGGAAAGTTTCTTCCCTCGCAAAAATCACAGTTTTGCGAGGGAAACCTATTTCCCTCGCAAAATGAGGGAAAATTTGGTAGGGAATTTTCTCCTAATTTCCATCAATTTTGCGAGGGAACTATGTTTCCTCGCAAAATGGATCCAATTTTGCGATGGAGTAATGTTTCCCTCGCAAAATGGTGATTTTTGCGAGGGAAAATAGTTTTCCCTCGCAAAAATCCCTATTTTGTGAGGGAAACTTATTTCCCTCGCAAATTTATGAAAATTTGCGACGGAATTTTTTTCCGTCGCAAAAATCACATTTTCTAGTAGTGATGTTATTTATAGGTAGGATCCATGTATTTTAAATCGCATGTTTATAAGTTTAAGGTTTAAGGAATGAAAGTCCACTCATATTCCGTGACATTCATGCTGTTAGTTCGTGTGTGTGGGGGCCGAGGGTCGTTCATTGCAGGGAATTTAATAGGGAATCACTTTTCCTGAGAAATCTCTTGACTGTGATGATCCTCTAGTGACTAATGGTAGAGTAAATGATTTAATTGATTATGGTTTTTGGAACCTTGCTCCGATTTCACAATTCCTATCGGATTAGATGAAGAGTGTTATTCTTGCTATTCCTATCCCAAATAATGGTTTGGAGGATAAATTGGTGTGGACCTTTGCAAAGAAGGGTGACTATCTGGTTAAATTGGGGTATTATAATAGAAAAGATAAGTCTCCTAATGATATTAATAAGGCTGGTTCATCAACTGTCTTACCGCTCTCCTGCTGGAATTTTATTTGGAAGGTTAAAGTTACTCCTCGGGTTTAGCCCTTCATATGGCGCATTCTAAATAATGCATTGACAACTAATGCTGCTCTGTACAGCAAAAAACGCTCCCAAGTTAATACTTGTCCTATTTGTGAAGGGGCTGAAGAGAATATCGAGCATCTCTTCTTTCTTTGTCCATGGACCCGATGTGCGTGGTTTGGCAGCAGCGTAGGAGGTCATTTTGACCTTACTAATGTTACTAATTTTAATGTATGGTGGCTACACATTTCAGGTTTGAATTTTCTTAGTCCTCATGACATTTACCTAGTTTGTTGGATGTAATGGTTCATGTGGAAGCAAAGAAATGATTTTTTTTTTAATCATCTTGTACCTAGTCCTCTTGCTGTTGTGGATTTTGTAAAAAGAAACAATATTGAATTTTGGGGTAATTTGGAGTGTATCAGGGCTGAGAAGAGAATGGTGGATAGGATTCCTTTATTTTGTGCTTACTTGTAACACCCCCAATTTTCGTAGCATAAATCGTGCCGGTGACACGTGGTTTTATAAAAATTCATTAGAGTTTGAGGTGCTACAGCTTAGCGTTTTGTGGAAACGGAGAGCATGTACTAAAAAATTTGAACAACGAGTTTATTAACGAGTAACTGATATAAAATACTCAGACATATGATGATGCCTGACGTATACTGGTATATTAAAATTTCCCGAAGGAATATTCATGTGATACAATAATACAAAAACTTTATAATTACATTTCTTCCATGTAACTATACCCTCTTCAACCAAGCCTTAGGTAGACTTGGGGCATAGAACCTAACTCAGTTAAATCATCTCATTTGACCAGGCTGGGTAAAGTCTAGTGGAAGTCTCCCCGAGTATTTACGGCGATTGATTAACTGAACCACATAGACGACCCTTTCTAGTTTAAGCACCAAATGATATGAAGTAACCTTATTAGATTCATGCTATAACGTAGGTTCTCGTTATTCCTCTTTTCGCTTTTACTTTGACCGTGCCTCCTCACGGCTCCGTCCCCTCGGCGTCTTTCTATGGTTCCATCTATCGATGCCTTCCATGATTCTTCCCTGACTATTAATTAAGACTGAGGTCCAATGCCCATCAGACCTCAGGTAACGGTTAACCTCATGCTTATGTAAACAATGTATGTATCACAGGTATTCATAACATTTCAGCAATAATCACTACAAAAGCCTATAACAAATGTAGGAAATACGTAATAATGTATTGATTGAACCATATTTTTACATGATTTTTGGTAATTAAATTGAGATTCTTAATGCATTTTGTCATAGTTATTGAGCTTTAAATGTATTTCTTAGGATAAATTGAGATTGAGAGTAAATACATTAAATTAGGGCTAAAAAGGGTAAAATTGTCAAAAAAAAATGTAATTGCTTTTAATTATTGATTTTTCTAAGAATATTTTATGTTGGATTAACTATTTTAAATTGTAGGTACTTGAAGAAAGGGACCAAATTTGAAAATGAAAGTTTGAATTCAAGTTGCAAAAGTTTCGATTTAGTCCTTCACTGAGAATTTTTAAACTTTGCACTTAAGTCCCTTGCTGAGAACTTTTGCTCTTTTCAAGTAGGTCCCTATTGAAACTCAGCGTTTTGGTGGATTGGGCTAGGTCTGAATTGTTTTTTTTGGAGCCCGACAAATTGAAGAACCAGCTGAGGGGAATTAAAGAATGGGAGCGCCGCGGATTCATGCATTCCTGGTTCAGCAATCATCGACCTTGGGCATCGTTCCTCTTCTTCCTCCACCTTCCTTCTTCCTCTCGCCGGCGGCTTCAACAACCACCAAGTCCGCCGGCGAGTTTCACCTCTCTCCACCATCATCATCTTCCACCACCACCGTCAACCACCACGGATTCCTCCGTTTCGATTTCACACCGATTTAAGCACACGACACCATCGACCTCCCCTCTTGACCTTGACCTTCATCCTTCATCCCTCCACCATCGACCACACCTCCAGTCCCCTCTTTTAATTCTTCCATACTACACTTTCTCCCTTCACTCACCTCACCAACACTCTCTCATCTTCATCCTTAAATCTCAACATCCTCCCTGTTCATTATTTCCATGGCCATTGGGTTGAAGCTAGTTGGAGAAGAATTTAACATCATGTGTGGCTGAGCTCCTTTTTCTCTTGGAGATGGATATTGATTTGAGTTCCAAAGCTTAAATAGGGGAGTATTTTGTTCAATTTATTTTCTCTAATTATATTTTAATTTCCTAGGTTTAGGAATATTTTTGTATTTGTTGAGACTTAGTTTATCCGTTTGGAAAACTTTGTGGATTGAACCTATGTGATTGGATTGAATTTTGTGGTTTGTTGAATTTATAAATTTGTATTTCCCTATTGATTCAATGATTTTGTGCTTTCTACGTGGTATTGTTAGATAGCATGATTTAATTGGATTAATTGAGTGGCGTGGTATCGCATTCATATCAAGAGGAACCAAGTTGCATTAATTCCATCCTAATCACACACTAAGTGGCTTTAAACAATATCTCACGAGGTAGTAGTTTGCTACGGTAGTAGGAGCTATTATTAATTGGGAATATTGGACTCAAGTGGTATCTTGAGGTTTTTAATCTAGACTTAGTGAAAATTTACTCCTATATTTAATTGAACTGTGATTGTCACTATTCCATTTCCAAGAGCATCCATATTCATTTTCATACTCCATTCCATTTTATTAAAAATACCAAAAAAATTATAGTTTAGCATTTAATTTAATTTCATTCTTATTTTACTTTATTAATTTGAAAATCCAAAACCTATTTTTCCCCTTGTTTTAATTGCATTTGCATGTCATTTAGATTACTTAGGATTCAATAAAAGGCTCCTCGAGAGAGAGAACGATCCTAGGGTTGACTATACGCAATCCTTGGTTTATTTTTGATTGTGGACCCCAAGGCCTAAGAGGCAAAAATCCATTCATCATGTATGTAAGGCAATAACAATACACAGCCCCTGCAGTATGTTTGTTATCCCAGTCTGCACATATCACCAGTGCCACGATGGCCTATCGTGTCCTTAGCGCTAGGAAAACTTTCAACGGTATTATTAAAAACATAACGTGTGTACGCATGATTTTATCATGATCAAATAAGACAGAGTCTTATTATAGAAACACAGCAATCATATATAAGCATATCACAAGCATCAGAGTCAGTGTTACAGTACGTCGCGAACGTACCTTCGTTGACGGTTTTTGGTACGTTCCGACGGTAGGCGATCACAGATATCCTATAAGGGTAATATCGCCTCTATTAATTCATAAATATTATTTCGAGAGATATTTTGGCTATATATGACCATTTTACCCCTGAATTAATTATTTCTCCATTATGTCATTCAATTTTCGTAAAAACGCCCATCTACTCAACAAATGCTGATTTTTCGCCTAACTTTGAAAAATCATAACTAATTCTACAAAAATCGAAACGAGGATCTGTAAAATTCCTCGGAAACCTTAGGATGTATAATTTTAGGAAAAATTATTGGTTCTTGCCCAGATTTCATAAAAAATTCCCAGTTTTCGCAACAACATGTTCTGCCCATAAATTTCCAGTATTTTTAGCCTATCTTCGACAATATTTATCTCCTAGCAAAAAACTCACAATGACATGCGTTAGGTATATTTGGAAAGCTCTATATGTCTACTTTCAACATGAATTTTCTCATAATTTTGGCATAGCATCTTCAACATAAGATACCAGCGTTTTTGAAATTGCTTCCGGCAGTCGCTAACTGACAAAATTTCACCAGAACTTCGTTACTTTGACCATAATCTTCCAAAAATTTTGCTATAACTTCTTCTTCATCATTTTTTCGAAATAAAGCCAATGGTAACCTTAAAAACATGAAAATAACACTATAATTGGAAGATTATGAATCAAAACAACATCTAAGCTATAAAACACAAAGCTAGAGCATAAGAACTTACCTAGAACTTTGCTCCTCCTTCCTTCTTGCTTCAAGAACTCTCTCTACTCACTCTCTAGCTTCTAAAATCAGAACACTTTGGGCTGATTTGGTGTGAGAAATTGTGAAGGCTAATGCCTCTATTTATAGCAATTCCATGGCTCTCCTAATTGGTGGATTCCAAATTATATTGAATTATAACACATAATTCTACTCCACACACATGGCCAAAAACGTGGCCCCTTCTCCTCCCCTCTCCCTTTATTTTTATTTCATTTTTCTTCCATTCCCAAATCTTAATTTAGTTAGGTATAAGTTGGTGTTTTTCTTGAGGATCAATTTCCACTTTTGGAATCACAATTTTATGACTTGATTTATGGTATTTTTTAGAATTTGTTTTCTCAACAGTATGAATCTCAAAAGTTTACCAAAATCACTTTTGAAACAACTATGTTAAAGCTTGAATTTTGCTTATTCTCAATATCTAATATTTGTTACTTAGTTCATGGATTTCAAGATATGATTTATTTTCTATGAATTCCCATTCATTTATGTCTTGAATTCATCCTAATGGTTTTTATCTTATCATTTATTAATTAACCACCAATTACCCTTTAATACATATGCTTATGTCACTTTTTACCAAAAGTCTTCATGTAATTATTTTGATAATGACACTCTTCAAGCAATATCTATATATTACTTGGCTCTTGCTTGGCCCTCCTTCCTCCACCAATTCACACGACTTCCTCCCCCTAATTTATATCCCAAATTTTTTCTCCATTTTAAATCCATTTGGCCTTAAAGTCTTGTGTAATTAATTGATGATGGTGATGTTTTGATTTAACTAATTACATTAATCAATTATTTTCTCTTCCTTTTCATACATGAACCGAAATTCCCTCCCCTTTTTACTCTTGAATTTGTGTTTCATTTGTCTAATAAAACTCTTGGTAAAATTCTCCTATTGGTTAATTTTAATCTCACAAAGATTAGGCTTTATTAAATAAATTCTAAAACCTTTAAATTTAGCTTTAATAAGATTAATCCAAGCCACTAATGTTGGGTTGGAAAAATCTAGACACTATTAGTGATATTTGTTAATGATTTAGGATTAAGGATTAACACAATTTCTTAACCCTTTTTATTAGTATTTTCGCCATTTTTAATATTTAAAGGGGAATTAATTCATCTTTGTTTAATATAGCTAATATAGTGTTTTAGGGGTTATTAGTCTTATTTGACAAGTTTTTAAATTAATCTTGATGATTAAAATCTCCTTGTATATTAATCTTGGCCTTTAAATATCTTTTGGATATTAATTAAGTTGATTTTTCCTTAATTATGACCTTTTTAAATTAATTAATAAATAATTTCGAAAATTAGAAAAATATTCCAAATATTGCAAATTTAATTGCCTAATAATTGTTGCTAATTCTTCTAATTGATTTTGTCATCCTTTGATGATTTTATTTACTAAAAAGATATAATTAAGATTAAACTTAATTATGATAATATTAGGATATTTATTATTCCTAATAAGATTTAGAAAATTAAATCTTCAACTATCTAATTTCTAAGAATAAAATCACTTAGAAATAAAATAAAAATATTAAGAAAATTGAGACCACATATTCACCTTTTTTAAATAGGTAATATTGACTCAAACATAATATTTAAGGCATATTATTTATTTTTAATATAATATTTAAAGTAAATAATTATTCCGGTATTACACTACTGGTCCCCCCCCCAACGCCGCGCGATCCTAGAGTAATAAAGATTAATACTGATGGAGCCTTTAAATCCAAAAGGGTTCTAGCTACTATCGGTATTGTGTGTCATGACTGTTATGGCTCATTTCAATGGGGGTATGTTGATAAGGTGAAGCTCATCTCAGCCTTCATGACTGAGGCTTTAGCCCTAAAAAGGGCTTTGTTGTTAGCCAAGGACGTAGGACTTGATAAAGCTATTTTTGAAACAGATTGTCTATTTTTGAATTCATGCATTGATGCTAAATCCCCTAATTTATGTGAATGGCGGAGTAAGAGTATTGTTCATGATATTATTTGTCTCTTATCTGACGAGGTTGGGTTTCTCTTATCTTTTATCCCTAAGAGGGGTAATCAAGTTGCTGATTTAATTGCAGCAAATGTTTTTAAGGAGGTGTGCTCGATTGGATGGTTTTGCAACCAATACCTTTTTTGTCTTCTCTCTTAACCTTGGATGCTCAGAAGGCTAATATTGTTGTGGTAGATGATCCTCTTTCTTTTTTGTAAATGAGGGGTTGTTATTTATTTTGGTGTGTTTTTCTTCCCAGCGTGTTTGCTTTTTCACTTTAGGTGTTCTCTGTGTTACTTTGTTTTCTGTATGTCTGTTCTGTTGTATTTCACATTCTCTGTATTGATTTTCCTTATGTACTGGTGTTGTTTATTAATGGTAATATACGCAGTTATCTTCGAGCAAAAAAAAAAAATGGAAACATATTAAATTATATATTATTTGTGAGAATGGAAACAAATGTGTGTGGGGACCGAGGGACGTCCTTGCATGGAATTTAATATGAATTAATACTATTAGTAGGATGGAAACATATTAAATTAATATTATTTGTGAGAATGGAAACAAATGTGTGTGGGGATCGAGGGACGTCCTTGCATGGAATTTAATATGAATTAATACTATTAGTAAGAATGGAAACATACTAAATTAATATTATTTGTGAGAATGGAAACAAATGTGTGTGGGGACCGAGGGACGTCCTTTCATGAAATTTAGTATGAATTAATACCAAGGTAAAATTGTAAAAATGTATATATGCTTTGTCTGCTTTTTTTAAATTCAAAAATATATATGTTCTTATAAATTAGATGTAAAAGTCACCTATGTTAACAGCGTTAGATAATTAACTACCGTTAAATTAATACTGACGTCGTTAAACATGCACAAACATCTCCTTCATCGATTGGGTTGACCCTCCATCTTTTTACTCTCGAAGCTCCCTCTTCCTTTTTTCAAAGGAATTGCTTTGTTTCCCTCTCCATCCCCATCCACATATTTTATATAAACTATAAATTATAAAAAACAGAGAGATAAGAACAACTTGTCAAACTCAGATCCGAGATTTGGCTCCTTCTTGATCCGAGGTATCATCTGATTGCATAAAGCTAGTAATCTACTACTCGTTACATAGACAAAAACACAAAGTTTCTCGCTTTCCTCTTTCTTCAACGATCCAAAGCACTCATAACCATCCTGTAAAAACACAGAGACCACCATAGTTAAGAATCTAGGCAAGAAACAAGACAATCGCACATATTATTTCATGCACCAAACAGGAAATAGGAAAAACAAAGAGAGAACCAATCGGAATTGTTCAGACTTGTAGACTCAGTCGCTCTGGAGACCAGCTGGTAAACATTTTTCAAAAGTAATGGCAGTGATCTAATGTTGTTAACATATGTGACTTTTGCACCTAATTTGTAAGTACATGTGCATTTTTACACCTAAAAAAAGTACTTGATGTTGAGCGCTCTTGAGGGCAAAGTACATGTACAATTTTACACCTTTACCCTTTATACTATTAGTGAGAATGAAAACATATTAAATTAATATTATTTGTGAGAATGGAAACAAATGTGTGTGGGGACCAACAGACGTGCTTGCATGAAACTTAATTCTCCCTTCGGTCTTAATTATAATATAACATTTAGTAGTTTGTTTTAGTCCTAATTATAGGACACAATTTTAATTTTTGTGAATTTCTTCCTAAAATACCTATATTTTATTCTCTCAAATGTGTTTGGTTTTTGGTGAGTATATGTATGTGGGTGCCTAAACTCCTCCTCTCAGTGAAACCCTTAAATTGTTGGATTTTAATTTATTTATCGATCATCCGACGTTAGTTTGTCAACACACACACACACACACATATCTATATTACATACATATATGTGTATGTGTGTATATGCATATATGTATATCTATGTTGTGTGTCTGTCAATAGCGCGCAAACTCTCACACACACACACACATATATATATATATATATATATTAGTGTGTATGCATATATATGTGCGTAGATATATGTATACACACACATATATATGTGTGTATCTATATATATACATATAAACACACACATATGTATATATAGTAAGACCATTATTTTAATTAAAAAGCACGTGGAAAGGAAAATTTTAGGTCAGAGAGGTATGTGGCCAGGGTTATTGATTCATTTTTACTTATATCATTTTAAATTTATGTAATGGTATTTTAGGAAAATGAATAAAATTAACTAATTCAACTCATCTCCTTAATCTCTCCAAAATCAATTAAATATGATATAATTAGGACCGAAGCGAATATAAATTATTACTTTTTGTGAGAATGGAAACAAATGAGCCCCAGGGAAAACGACTGTGGGAAAAGGACGAATGAAGCAGTGGGAACAATTATTCACCCAAAAGAGAGGAGCAGCAAAGAATATTGTCAATAGATGCTTGGCTGTATATATATATTCTTGTTTTTATATATGAGCTGTGATACATGCAAAATTAGACCTTAATTTACACTCTTATCGCTTTGCATGCACTTAGATTCCCTCCTATAGGTGGGGCCCCTCCACATATTCTCTCGAATTGATAAAATAGACTTTTTAGAGTCATGCCGTTACATACGTAATCCCACCGTTTTTTTTTTTTACACATTTATTTATTATATGTTTCTATTCTCTCCTACCATTTGACCAACAAAAAAAAAAATCTCTCCTACCAAGCAACCGTGTGGTTG
This sequence comes from Acacia melanoxylon, assembly GCA_019022615.1. Taxonomy (NCBI): domain Eukaryota; kingdom Viridiplantae; phylum Streptophyta; class Magnoliopsida; order Fabales; family Fabaceae; genus Acacia; species Acacia melanoxylon. The sequence goes on from JAFJYJ010000055.1 coordinate 3,418,367, forward strand.
CAGCCATTTTATTTCTTAAGAATTATTCAATTAATCACTGTCTAAATACAATTTTCAATAGTCAAGATTTAAAATTTTAAACGGATAATTTTTAAAAGGAAAATCTTATATAAAGACGGTTGAAATACCCAAATTCTAATTTAGGTTGCTAAACTTAACAAATTATTAATTAGGTTATTTGACAAAATTTAGAATTTAGAATTTGGGTCATATTACCTCTATATCCCTTAGTTATTAAAAAAAGTAAAATTAGGTTTTCGTACCATCATTAATGATTTCAAGATATTGAGACCCATGAAGCAAAAACATCCAAAATTTCCCAGAAAACATGTGCTTAACAAACCATTTCTACCTTCTGTTTCATCAGTTTTGTAGGGCGATGAATTGGGGGAGGGATTTCCACAACGTCAAGGTCCATCAACAGCGAATTGCTACCTAATTAAATATACACTCCTCTTGTTCATAGCGAAAACAAAACACAAGATTCTCTAAAAGTGTGAGGAGAGAGCGTTTATTTGGGTTTCATGAGACGAAATTATATTAACAAACAACAAAAACAATAGAGAGAGAGAAAAGGAACTATCGTTTGGTTAGGAGTATACCAAATTAATTTTGTTTCTTGGCGGTGGATATTAGATAAACTTAACTCGTGAATATCTCCTTCTTCCAATTTTGTTGGTTGAAGACTTCAAACACATATTCTACGTAGATTTATTGGTATATTTCGAAGCAATATTTGAAATATAATGTGAAGTCCACGAATTAGATGAACAAACCAGTGATGTGCACAAAACATGAGAGGGCGGCGATGGGTACGAACGGCTTTCCTTTCCTTCCTCTCTCTCTCTCTCTCTCTTTTTATCATGAGTTAGGATTATTATTGTCTAAGTTGGGTCAATGCTTCGTTAAGTTTACCAACCTAATAAATGATTTTCTTATTTCTTATTTCAATTGTCTTTATACAAGATTCTCCCATTTTTAAATGAAAAATCATTTTTGAAAAACAGGTAGCAATTAAGATATTAATTATCAGTTTATTAGTGAAGCAAAATAGTTTGAAGAAAAAAATGACAAATATATATATTTTAAAGTAATTTAATTAACTTTCTTAATATCTCCAAAAAAAAAAAAAAAAAAAAACCAACAACTTTGTCTTATATTAGGACATGAGAGAGTATTACATTTAGAGCTGGGATCAGGTATGTTTTTTGTTTTCCAACAATCACGTGTGATGGACTAGTACGGATCAACCTCATGATGGCATAACAGAATTTGTCGTAGGTTTTTCACCACTTCATTCACTGGCGTATTGTACTCATCACCCACCTGCATTATATGTAGTCACAAAATTTCATGATCACAAATTGAATATAATTTTGCAAAAGCACAAATGATCATAATATTACGAGTTGTGTTCAATATAATTATTGATACGTCACCTGAGCAATAATGGTAATCCCAAGAGTGGATTTTCCAAATGGCAAGACGCTACTACTAGTGACACAGAGATTAAAGTTCTCAAGCAAGCTCAATATTTTGAACTCAGTTCCATTCTGTTTCTCACAATAGATTCCCATAAACATTTGCTTCTCCGAAACTCTAACTTCAATCCTAGGCAGTGCTTCATTCACTTCATAAAAGTTGTTGTCATTCTCATAAAACTCAATTCTCTTTATGGATGCCAATGACGTATCATTCTCTAGTACTCTTACACGGTCCTGAAGTTGTTTCACGTACTTGAGAGCTTCATCCAGTATAGTCACCTTGTCCAACTATATGTACACACCCACAATTCACAATAAACGACACATTAAGACGAACCCTAAAAAAGGTTTGCTATGGCATGGAATTCTATAGAGTTTGTTGGAAAAAAGTTTATTTAACTCTAGTACTCTTACACAATTCTTTGTTCTGCAAACAAATAAATTATATAAATTTAAACCTCCCATACGCAAATTTGCTGAACATAAAATAAAGTGATTGTTTAATGGAATTCAATTAAATGATGTCACATACTCCCTTCGATCCTGAATATAAGACATATTTGAAGAGTTGATCTTAATCATAAATATAAGACATAGTTGTCAAATTTTCCAATTTTTTCCTAATTTACCCCTATTGATATCACATCAATAATAATCAAGGAGAAGAGGTAATGGGGAAATTAAAAAAGATGACTAGGGTGTTTCAGAAAATATATGTTACATTAACTAACTCAACTAACTTCCTTAATTTAATCAAATTAGTTAAATATATGTCTTATATTAAGGAGTAAAGGAGTATTTCTTTAGTTTAAAAAAAAAAACATTAATTAATTAGGGTTGAAGGATGATTGTATCGCACCAAATTAAAAGAGGAAGGTCAATATAGGTATTCACCTCACTAAGTGTTTAGGGTTTGTTTCTTTCATTATGAATAGATTAGCCACTAGTGAACTGACCTTCTTCAAGCCGGGAATAGTTGCAGAAAGTGCGATGAACTTTTCTGTAATCCTTTGTCTCCTTCTCCTCTCCGCCATTATATGATCCTCCACTTCCTCCGAACACCGCCTTTTATTCTTTCTCCCTTCAACGTTTTGCCCCGCCGCTCTGCTCCTTTTAATCGGCGAACTCCGTTTCAATGTATCATTTTCTTCTTCCTGTTTCGTTATGATTGGATTTACGGCGGAGCTATCAAATGAAAGGACGTAAGCCCTAGGAGATAGCACGTTGTCGCTGGAATTAGTAGTTCCGTTATTTTCAGTTTCATCTCTTTGATGACAAGATGGCATAATCTCCGACCAGACAGGATCCAAATCCGATGAAGAATATTGACCATCTGCTCTCTGCACAATGTTCCTCAGAAACTCTTCCTCTTCCTCGCCCAAATTCAACATCGTGTCGCAATCTTGGAATTCTTGAGCATCATCCATTTCCTGCCCATCATAATTGAAACATATTAATTAACATCAAAATATATAAAGAGGACTACGATATCTATATATATATATATTTATAATGAGGGAGTCTTGGTCTTAATTATATTACTGGATATTGAGTAAAACTAGTCTCCCATGAATCCTCCATCCCAGACGAATTCTTTCCTGAGAGATCAGTATATGTATGTGAAGAGTGTTGATGATGGGTGTTCTCGACACTATCATCTATCTATTTGTGTGTGTGTATATATTGGCTCGTGCGTGCACGAAATTATGATGAATTGATTATTAGGCAATATATAAATGATGGTGAAAATGGAAACAGATGAGGCCCACTTAGGAAAATGGAGCATGAGAAAATTAAATGAAGAAGAATATATTAGAAGCAGAAACAATTCACAGAAAAAGGACAAGCAGAGATTGATATTCGTGCTTTCCTCCATATTATATATTGTCTGCATATCTTGATAAATATAAAACACCACAAGAGAGAGAAAATAGGAGAATGAAATTGGATACATATATTCAGTAAGAGGGAGCCAAATAAATAGGCAAATACATTATAAATTAAATAATAATCCACTGCTAAAATAAATAGGACACAATTAACATTAATCAACGGAACTGCATAACATTCTCAAAAGTGGGAGAGAAAATCCAGCGAAAATTAAATCAAAATAAATGAACATGAGATAATGGAATTTCAAAATTCAAACATGGAGATATTTTAGGTAACATATTAGAGTGGCCACCATGGCACCATCATAATTTTTTCAACAATACCTCCCTTAAATTAATGTTTGCAAACATTAAATTTAAAAGTATAAGGATTTGAGTCAGGCCCTCCCTTAAATAAAATCTTTCATAGAACATATTCCAAGCATTTGTTTAAGCTTCAAGAAGAGAGCTTGCTTGAGTGGTTTAATCATAATGTCAGCCACTTGATCTTCACTTTTGCAAAATACCAAATCAATAACACCATTATTGTAAAGGTCACACAGAAAATAAAATCTCACATCAATAAATATGTTTGCTTTGTCCATGCAAAGTTGGATTTTTTGGAAATTTTAATTGTTGAAACATTTTTACAATAAATTGTTGTTGCACCTTTTTCTTGACTCTAAAGTGTTTCAAACAATCTTCTTAACGCTATAGCTTAACGGGCTGCAGCATCTACAAATTTAGCTTCTATAGCTGACAAAGTAACAATTGGTTGTTTCTTTGAAGACCAAGAAATAACTTCATCACTCATCATAAAAACAAAGCTTGATGTGCTTTTTCTATCATTCACATCTCCAACAAAGTCACTATCAGAAAAACCATAAAATTTTCCTTTTGAATCAGCCTTATAAAAAAAATCCAAAATCAATGTTACTTTTGAATAATTGTATTATTATTTGGTATTTTTAACAGTAAAAGTAGGACTTCTATTCAAGACATGAATGCTCCAATTCATTGCTTCTAGCCAAAATTTCTTTGGAACTTTACCTTTTGCTAGCAAACTTCTCATCATGTTCAGAATGGTTTTGTTCTTCCTCTCTAATACACCATTTTGTTGTGATGTATGATGTATAAGCAGCTGTAAGTTCTCTTTGAATACCAAATTACTCTAAAAAATTTGCAAATTCTTTTGAGCAATATTCTCCCCTACGACTTGTAAAGAGGGTTTTAATCATTTTTCCTACTTCATTTTCAACTTGAGCTTTAAAGATTTTAAATAAATTAAAGCTTCTTTTTCCTCCCGCAAAAAGTAATAAACCCAACTTTTTCTAGTAAAATCATCAATAAATGTGATAAAATATTTTCTACCACCATTGGTAGTTGAAGGGATTGGCCCACATATGTCAGAGTGAATGAGCTCCAAGACTTCTTTTGCTCTCAATGATTTTCCTTGAGAAAATTGAGAACATGATTGTTTCCCAACAACAAACTCTTCACAAACTTGGGAAGGAGAAGAATTTGAGGAAGAATTGTTACCATATTTTTCTGATGAAGAGTTTTTAACCCACCAAAATTCAAATGACCTAGTAATAATGCTAAAGCCGATGAGACATCCTTCTCAGTAGCCATCAAGCAAGATTGAACATTTATAATCTCCAATAAGAATAACCTATTTGAAGTCAATGGAATAATAGCAATACCACCCCGTGAAAATCATATATCTCACAAGTCCCTTTATGAATAGTAATTATATAACATTTTTGTTGCTATTGACCACCACTCAAAAATTGCTTTTCAAATCAGGGACATAATAAACATCATAAATTGTTTCAATAAAACCATTTGTAGTTTTTATTTTGATGTTGCATTTTCCCAACACTTTAACAGTAGCAAAGCAATTACCAAAATTGGGGAATTAAAACCTTCATTTAAGGAAGAAAATAAGGATTTTCTTCCACACATCTGGTTGCTGTAGCCAGTATCCACATACCAAATATTTGATTGTGATGCTTTGGTAACTTGGTAAGTCATAAATAAAGTATCAATAAAGTAGCTTATTCAAACTGAAGAAATTTTAGATAACCGATTAGAGTGGCCACCAAGGCAACCACATGGCACAATCAGAATTTTTCCAACATATGTTTTCTCATTGAAAGTGATAATGCCTTTTTTATAAATTCATTTTTATTAATACTTTTCTTGTTTTACCACAAGGGGTTGATCCTAGTGAAAGAGACTTTAGCCGCTTAACTATAAGGTCTTGCGTTCGAGTCCGTGTGAATGTAGAAAATATCTTTGGGAAAGATACCAACCAATTGGGTTTTATAAGGCTGGAATACGATCCCATCAAATTAAAAAATACTTTTCTTGTTCCATCGTGTTGCGTGCTTCGAATATTTCTTTCTTTCTACTGTAGGTTGTTTTTGTTTTCTTTGATACAAAAACTTTACAGAGGATAAGTTAAAATGCAACTAAAGATCGATGTCCCCAGAGCGAGGGTAATTGTTATGCACATCCTAAACGTGTGAAACAGTATGAAACTGATAGAAAATGACCTCGACAAAGCTTCCAAAATCATGGCAATGACATTTCAATAAATAGAACCAACCCCACCACGTAGTGTCTGACAAGAGGTTCGTGGTTTGTAAACATCTTCTCTGCAACATTTATAAATTGAATGTCTTCTCTGTTGATTTTAGCCAGTACGTACACGTTTTAAAGATATGGTCCCAAACCTGGATGCGGATCGAAGGAAGAGGGCTGCGTTAATTTGGATCTCTATAAGTAAAATTCCATCGAATCCCTCGTGACATCGATCGGCGAAAGCGGAAATAACTGTATTGGTTCCAACATACATGTGCACATGTTTTCAATGTCCTAGCTAGCTAGACCATTTCTGAATCATTGTGTTGTCTGACCTTGTTAATTATATGATCTAGACTCGCTTCCCGTGCTAAGTCATAACCTACCTGGCCAGCCCACCCCCCCTTTTTTTTTTTCATGTCATAACGGAAAAAAAAAAAAAAAAAAAAAAAAAAAGAAGCCTTTTAACTTTTCTAGTGGTAGTACTCCTGGTTAATAATCCAGTTTTTTTTCACTTAAAAAAGGGTTTTATAATTTTTTTTTTTTTTAAAAAAAAAAAAGCAAACTAGCGACGAATCCATCATTAATTTGAATTATCGACAGAATTTTGTTGCTAATTAATTAGTTAGAGTCTATTTAATGAAGAAATCGTATAATTCCGTCGTTAATCCCCTTTTAATTTTTTGGTAGTAAAGGAAGGATGCAAACACAAAACGGGGAGGGAAGGAATTGAAGATGAGAGAAGATGGAGAGATCGAGGATTAGAGAGCAAAGAAAATATGTGTTAAGGCCTATAATTTATAGAGCCGTAACCCTAATCTCATCATTAAATTAAAAGCAAATATTTTAAAAATTGTAAAATTAAGTACAAATATTCTATAGTAATCAAAAAGATAATCCAGTACACTCTCAGGTCTTATTTATAAGACCCTTTCAATTAATTCACACAAATCAAAGAATGACAGTTAATTTGTTACATCTCTCTTAATTTAATATTTTTTTTTTAACTTTACCTCTATTAATGAGGTAAGTGCCACATTTAAGAATCAATCACAAAATAGAGAAAGATGCCTTATAATAGAGACAAGAGCTACATTTACTCAAATCAAACACTAATCTAAATCTAAGAAATAATTCTAGTAAAACAAAATTCTTAAATATAAGATTCTAAGTAATCCTGTATACCATCATCAACATCAAAAGCTATAACTTGTTCGCCCTTTTTCTTAAAATGGCTAAGCATATTCCCGTATAAATAAAGCTGAAAGAAGGGTACCACCATGTTTTCATCACATGCAAAGAATCACTCAAAACCAACCTTATTAAAATTGTAATGATATTAAAAGTGAGCATAATTATATTATTGAGTTATAAAGAATTGTTATTGATTATTAATCATATGATTTAAATTTATGTATAACTAGATTTTCCCTTTAACCTTGCATATAGGCTTCATGATTGCTAAGGAAAATAAGTGCCAAGATTTTATATATATATATATATATATATATATATATATATATATATATATATATATATATATATATATATATATATTTGCGTTAAGCATCCGGTAACATGAACCTACCTTCTTTTAACTCAGAGGATTTATCGGGGTCCAAACTAACCACCAAATATTTAACATTGCTGCATCTTCAAAGTTTAAAATTAAGATCTTTGGTTAAGTTGGTACAACCTCTTATTAGTTAAATCATGTACGTGGTGGTTTTAAGGGCTAAGTTAAATGGAGTATGTATAATACTACTACGAGTCTAACACGATTCCGTTCACACAATTAATTAGTTTCGGCTTTGTTATTGTTGGCCAAAAAAAGAAAGTTTTGGCCTTGATAATATGGAAGCAAGCCTGATTCTGTCTGTTCAGATTTTATTTATCATACATATTAGCTTTTTCTAAATAATTTATTGATATTTTCTTACTAATAATTAAATATAAGAATAATTTAATAATTCATAAATACATTTTATAAAGTAAATAATGTTTGTTACTGTGGAGAAATTCAATAACACCACATATAGAAAAATTAGAACTTTTTAATTTTAAGCATTTTCAAAAATATTTTCATGTAGGCGGTACTCATTCAAAGTAATTGGATTTTTCCTCCCAATAAAAAAATAATCCAATAAAGTATCAATACCATTATTTTTTGGCTATAAGAAACATAAGCTTCCATTTGTGTTTTACCCATTTGAATAGATGTTCACAGTTCACCTAATAAAGATCCATCACTGGAAAAAACCTAGAAAGAAAAGAATAAAAAGTAAAATTCTACACATTAAGAATTCATCTTAAATACATAAACTACTCTCTCCGTCCCTATTTATAAATTCTTATTTTTTTAATTGATTTATCTTCTTTTATAAATTTCTCTTTGGTGTTTAATTTGGAGGGTTGTCTGATTGAATGTATTTTTACTAATGTTACCCGTAATTAATTTCTCCATACACTTTTTTCATCATTTTTTCACTATTAATCTTTATCATTTTCTTGCTTATAAATAAGGGCATATTTAGAAGGGAAAAAAAAAGTATATTTTCTTCATATTTATTATTTTTAACTTATTTTAATTATGTTTTTAAATAACGCAATTCAGGTAATAGGACATTGAGCCTGTTTGGAATCAACTTAAAGCTGGCTTAATTTCTTTTTTAAAAAAAAAAATAGCTAGAAAAAAGTCTAGTGGAAAAAAAAACTAAAAGTTGAGTGTTTGAGTTGAGTTTTAAGTTCACCTGACTTTAAGTCAAAAACTCCTAAAAAGCTTGAGTTAAGGAAAAAGCCTCCATCATGAAACTTTTTCCAAAAAGCTCTCTTTTTAACATTAGTCCCGCCACTTCTACCACCATCAATACAAACACAAATCATTATTTACAACCCGACTTTTTTTTCTACCAGGCTTTTACAAAAGTCGATAATTTTTAAGCTACCATTTCTACCGCGAACCCTTGGACTTGTTTGGAATCAATTTAAAGATGATTAAAAATTTTTAAAAAAAAAGTCATTTTGAATCCATATGACCATATCTATAAACTAGTGTCAAAAACATACACGAACATTTAAAACTTTGAGAAAATTGTTTTTAAAAAAGAAGCTATTTTAGATGAAGAAAAAATCATATTTATTATAATATATTAACTTAACTATCTAATCAAATTAGTTAAAAGATTCTTGTATATTATTCCTCCGGTTTTAAATATAAAATATAATTTATAGTCTAAATTATATTACAAACTATATCATATATTTAGAATCAAGTATAATAAATTATACTATAAATTATAGAGTAAAATACTCTGACCACCCTTCTGTTTTGCCTTAATTGCACAGACCTCCCCTCTATTTTGGAAACCCATATGAACCTCCCTTAGAATTAAACATATGTTACACAAACCTCCCTTATATTTTGAGATTCTATTTCCATCCACCCAAACCATTAGTTGACCGTTAAGTTTGACTTTTGAACCTTTTTTCACTACCCTCATATTTTGCTTTAATTACATATACATCCCCTCTATTTTGAAAACATACGCTTAAGTCTAAATAGTTAAGGGCCCGTTTAGATGGGCTTTTTTGATTAAAAAGGAACTTTTTTAATGCAAAAAAATGCTTCTTTTATTAATTTATGTGTTTAGATGATATTCTTTTTTTTTTAAAAAAAAAGTAAAAGTCACAAAAAAAAAAACCAAAATCCTACTTTTTTTAAAAGCTCCAATTTAGAGCTTAAAACAAAAGCACTTAAAAAAACATTTTTTTTAAAAGTCCATCCAAACGGGCCCTAACTCCGTTAAGAATATTCTAAAAAGATTCTAAAAATATATTTTTAACTAAAGTTTATATAAAAATAAAATTTATTTACTATTTTTACCCTTAATACTAATTTTTTTAAACTAAGTCTATATATAGAAACTTACACATGGTTGATGTATTTATTTTGTCTTGCACATTTTGACTAAAATTGTTTTAAAGAATTTAAGAGTTTTTTTATCTGTTCCTTAATTTCTATTTTTATCTTTACAAATTGTTATTTGTTTGATGATTTTATATTGATTAATGTAATAAATATCACAAACCATGTTGAATATTCAAGTAACTTATTAAATAAACATGTGATTGATCAAATGTGTTTATAAATATTTGTGAAAAAAGTATTAAATTATAACTTTAAATGACACATACAATCTCAAATTATATAGTTTATTATATTTGACAAAAATATGTGCTTAATATATATTTTAAGTCATAATTAATTTATAATATCAAAATTAATACCTTTTTTAACAAATTAGAAAGTTAAAAAACCCATTAGAATAAATTTTTGGTTGTATAAATTTTTATTAGCCTATATGTGTGTGTGTTTAAATAATTCTAATATTGAAAAGGGATATTTTTGTAAAAGGAAGAAGAAGAAAAAAAAAAGGTTCAAAAGTCAAACTTAACGGTCAATTAACGATTTGGGTAGATGGAAATAGAATATTAAAATATAAGGGAGGTTTGTGTAACATATGTTTAATTTTAAGGGAGGTTTATATTGGTTTTCAAAATAGAGGGGAGGTCTATGTAATTAAGGCAAAACAGGAGGATGGTCAGAGTATTTTACTCTAAATTATATCATATGTTTAGGAGTACAAAGAAACTTTTTCATTTATGATTTCGTGTGTAACCCAGCAAAACCCATTTGGTGGTATGCAAGAGAAAATAGTAATGGTAATAAGAGGCTTATTAATTACTACACTGGTAAGAATAATGATTACTGTTTATGGGGATGTGTGATTGCAAAAGAGGACGATGCTAGGCCCCACTTATGGGGACAAGCTTCAAAAGTTCAGGGAAGCACGTGAGTACTTGACACATATCACATCCACTGTGAACTAAAAGACAACTTTTTTCGTTGGGTATCATATTATTGAGTCCGCATTATATGTATATCATTATACTAACTCCCGCTTTCCTCGCTTGGATGAAATAAATTTTTAAAGAGGCCAAAGTTGGGAGGGGGTTTTTTTTTTTTTTTTTTGAACAATTACATTTAAATACCATTTAATTTATAAAACCTTAAATGTCTGTTAAATTTATTAAAAGACTTAAAAGTTCTAAGAACCATATTGAAATTTTTAAATTTGGATAAATTTATCTTTTTGCCTTTAGTTTTTAAATAAATTATAAAGGAAAAAAATCTCGCCGAAGGCCCACCATGGACGGCCGGAGGACCAACCGTCTTGACGGCCGCAACCGCTGGCGACCGAGGGCCGGCCACCGTCGGCATGAGATCCGTGGTGGTTTTTTTTTCTCGCTAGCGTTGAATCTTTAAAAAAAAAAATCATTGAAAGTGAGGAAGGTGGGGTTCAAACCCCCACCTCACCCACCTTCATGGGGCCAAGTGGCCCAACCACTGGGCCACTTGGTTCCTTTAATATATATAAATGGATTAACAAATATATATATTCTTTTTAACATTTTTTTCCATCAACAAACACTTTTGTAAATCTCTGAAATTGTAAATGTCATTAAAGAATTGGTAATTGACATTGAAATATTTGTTATAATTTCACTTGTTTTTTCCCATCAGACACATGTGGTAAACCTAAAGAACGAATTGGTAAATACCTTTGCGAAACTAGTAAACACGATTGAAGAATTGGCAATTGCCATTGAAAGATTTGTTATAATCGCACCTTTTTTTTGTTTCATCAGACACACGTGGTAAACCTGAAGAATGAACTAATAAATACCATTGCGAAATTAGTAAATGCCATTGAAGAATTGATAATTGTCATTGAAAGATTTGTTATAATTGCACTTCTTTTTTTGTTTCATCAGACACACGTGGTAAACCTAAAGAACGAACTGGTAAATACCATTGAGAAAGTAGTAGATGCCATTGAAGAATTGGTAAATGCCATTGAAAAATTTGTTGTGCATAATATTTGTAAATTAGGAATATAATGTTCAATGAAGGATATGGGATTAACAAAAATTTGTAGTGCATGATGTTTGTAAATAAGGAATGTAATGTTCAATGAAGGATATGCGATTAACAAAAAATAAATGATTTATAACAAATCTTTCAATGACAATTACCAATTTTTCAATGACATTTATTAGTTTCACAATGGTATTTATCATTTTGTTGTTTAGGTTTACCACATGTGGGTCTAATGAAACAACAACAAAAAGTGCAATTATAACAAATCTTTCAATGACAATTACCAATTCTTCAATAGCATTTACTAGTTTTGCAATGGTATTTACTAGTTCGTTCTTCAGGTTTACCACGTGTGTCTGATGAAACAAAAAAAAATGTGCGATTATAACAAATATTTCAAAGGCAATTACCAATTCTTCAATCGCATTTATTAGTTTCACAATGGTATTTACCAGTTCGTTCTTGAGGTTTACCACGTGTGTCTGATGAAACAAAAAAAATGCAATTATAACAAATCTTTCAATGGCAATTACTAATTCTTCAATGACATTTACAAGTTCACTAGTAAGATTTACAAGAGTGACAAGTTCACTAGTAAGATTTACATGAGTGTTTGTTGATGGAAAAAATGTTAAGAAGAATATATATATTTGTTAATGCATATACTCTCTCTGGTCCTTATTATAAAGCACCAACTTACAAGTTTATTTGATCCTTTTTATAAGGCACTTGCTTGTTTCCAAGGAACATTAATTATGTTTTTTCATGTATACCCATAATTAATAAGGGTAGTAGGTGAGAGTAATAATTAATATGAATTAGATTTTAGTGTAATTAGTAAGGGTAATATTGGAAATTACTTAAATTCTAGGACAATTTATTGACTTTACCTGTTTTTATTGGTTTGTGAGAAAAATTAGTTGATGCCTTATAATAAGAAACATAGGGAGAATATATTAAAGGAACCAAGTGACCTAGTGGTTGGGCCACTTGGCCCCATGAAGGTGGGTGGGGTGGGGGTTCAAACCCCACCTTCCATACTTTCAATGAATCTTTTTTTTAAAAAAAAAAATCAACCCCACCCCTCCCCCCAAAAAAAAACCACCGCGATCTCAAGCTCGGTGACCAAGCACCCATCGGTCCTCCACGGCTGCTGCGGTGGCCTTTCGGCGAGGGTTGTTTTTCTTTTCTTTTCTTTTTTAAAATTTATTTAAAAACTAAGGGCAAAAGGGTAAATTCACCCGAATTTAAAAATCTCAACATGGTCTTTGGTACCTTTAAGTCTTTTAACAAATTTAAGACATTTTAGGGTTTTGCAAATTTAAATGGTATTTAAATGTAATTTTCCCATATTTTTTATAGTGGGGACTGGGGAAGATGAGAAATGATTTTTTTAGAAAAATTATTGTAAAACCTAAAATCAAATTAGTTATAAAAAATTAATAAAGTAATGACGATAGTTGATAAGCAATTCATAACTTATTTTATGGTAAATATTTTATTTAAAATTTTGTAAATTTAAAGTTTTTTTTTTCGTTATTCTTCCTTTTTTTTATCACTATATATATTAATCTTAATAAGATAAATATGATTCCTCTCTTATCGTTCAGGTTTAAATATAACACCCCAATAATATACTCCATTTACGGTTAACAATTGTCTCCCCAGCTTCTCCCTCATATTTTATCAAATCATTAATATTAATCAATATATAACTTATTAATAGCGTAGCCTACAAAGAAAGACAAAAATACACCATCGATCCAACATTAAATTCCATATATAGCCTACCATAAAAACAAAATTATATAAACCACGAAGAGGAATGGACCAGAGAAGATGGGGAGCAAGATAATATGCTGTCATGAGAGCAACTACCCTTTTCCACCTCTCCTCCTCTTTTTTCGTATTCTTTTTCTAGCCATAATATCATAATTTAAATTGTCAAAATTTAGTCTTATAAGAATTTTTTTATTTTCTTTATTGATTATTAATTTATTTATTCATATCAAAATTTTAAAATTTGAATTTAATTAATTATTTTTTATAATTTAAATTTTGAAAATAATTTTATAAAAAAACAAATATAAATCATTCAAATATTGTAAAAAGAGAAGGACAGAAGGGATATAAGCCAGGAGTCCACATTAGGTGCTAATATGAAAATTAATTAATTTGAGATACTTGGATGCAAAAAACATCTCACAAAACAAAGATATAATTTAAATCTAAATAAATACAATATATAAAAAAATTTAAAACATTTTAAAAAAATATGCTAATAGCACCTAATAAGACCTAATGTGGACTCATAAGCCAGATAGATGGATGGCATCATTGGGGGTGTTTGGAAGAGTTTATTGAGGCAACTTGTGGGCTTATTTACTGTTTAAAAAGGACTTATGGGTGTTTTTTTTCATTTTTTTTGTTTGGCTACAAAACTTGGCCAAAAGGACTTATGGGTTAAATTGACGTATTTCATGTTTGGATTTTGCAGCTTATAGCAACTTATCAACAGCTCCTTATGTAAGTTTACCCAATCGGACTTTTCCATAAGCTACTTATACAACCATCCATCCAAACATAAATCACGTTTCACAATCGGACTTATACCCAATCGGACTTATCCAAAAGTCTGATTGCCCACCGGTCTCCCAAACAAGCCCATTGAGGCACCGCTTCTGCAAATTTGAGAATAAAAGGAAAATCAATGGTGAGAGCTAAGGCGGCCCCACAGATTCACTCAAAATTTTGGGAGAGACATCTTTTCTTTTCTTTTTTTCAATGAGTTAAGGTCTCAAAAATCAATTAAATAAAAAATTATTGTGATTCTTTTTATTAAAAAAAAAATCAAACTTTTGAAGTGTATTTTGTCGAAGAATAAAAAACGATTTATACGAATGGTTGGTAAATTTATAGTTAAAAAACTATGGGCTAATTTGATCGATCGTGACATATAAAGTATTATTATCTCCATTTTTAAATATATGATATAGTTTGTAACGTAATTTATACTATAAATTATGTCCTCTATTTAAAATCGGAAGAGTAAAAGATATTTTATATTATTATTTTGGTTGTTCCTTAGCTAGTCACCCCTCAAATTTGTGATTTGTCAAGTTTTCAAAAATATGGAATAAAAGAAACAAAAACTACAGTTGTTTTCATCTAGCATTATCTTTTTAACATTTCCGGTCTCATTTCTGTCATTTTGTGTTGAAAAACAAGATGCGAATGAGACCACCTGGAGTTAGGTGGTTCATACAATTATTTTGAGGGAAAACACTGTTAGATCTCATCCTACGGAATTAATCATAAAAAAGTGTCACACCAAATTCATCTCACAAAATTCCTCTAAGGGTTTTTTTGTGATTAATTGTGAATAAGTTACGGAATTCCGTTCACATAAAAGTCATGTTGTCAAAATAAATTTTCATGTTGTCAAAATAGCTTTATTAGTTGTTAAAATGTTCCTATGAAAATCTCATTGTGAAAATGGCTTCTTATATTGTCAAAATGACTTTTCATGTTGAAAAAATTGTCCAGGTTTCTAAAATTCTACACACCGGAGGAAAAACTTGGAGAA
Organism: Acacia melanoxylon; assembly: GCA_019022615.1. Lineage (NCBI taxonomy): Eukaryota > Viridiplantae > Streptophyta > Magnoliopsida > Fabales > Fabaceae > Acacia > Acacia melanoxylon. The sequence continues at coordinate 3,433,835 of JAFJYJ010000055.1, forward strand.
TTGTTGACAATATGCAAAGTCATTTTGACAATATAAGAAGTCATTTTCATAACGAGATTTTCATAAAGACATTTTAACAACTAATAAAATCATTTTGAACACATGAAAAACCATTTTGACAACGAAACTTTTTTGTGAGGAGAATTTCTTAACTTATTCACAATTAATCATAAAAAAAAAGGGAATTGAGTGTGGGACTTTTTTATGATTAATTCTGTATCTTGAAAGCTGAGAGTGTTTTTCCCAAAATTCACTACTTTGCGAGGGAAACCTAGTTCCCTCGCAAAAAATTGTGGGAAATCGACTGAAAATTCCCGCCAATTTACTCATTTTGCGAGGGAAAATAATTTCCTCGCAAATGGGGAAATTGGCGGGAATTTTCCTCCAATTTCCCACAATTTTGCGAGGGAACTTGGTTTCCTCGCAAATTTGGTATTTTCTAGTAATCCTACATGCTTCCATCTTCAGATTCACTTGAAAGAATCTAGTATCCGACCCAATACTAAAAGCTAATTTTGAAGATACTGTAGATACTAGTATACCTAACAAATCACGTGTTAACAGATTTAAAACTTGAAACTTGGAAGCATTCACTCTCCATCATGCTAAAACTTCAAATTTTGGATCACGAAAGGCAACTAATTCAGTTTGAAGATATTCATCCACTTCTAAAATCTTCTCTACATTACATGTAGAGTCAATAGCAACTCACAAGTTTGAATAAACAGAGCCATAGAGAGAGAAAGTGAGCGATATTGAGAGTTGATGGCCATCATAGTTATGGATTAGAGGTGGCTAAATACTAGAATAGGAAGGGATTTACGGAATGCTTTACGTAGAATGCGGAATGGGATGGGTAGATAATTTTTTTTAAAAAAATTTACACTAAATGGGCGGGTATTGGTAGCCCATAAGTGTGCCCATTTAAATCTTAAATGGGAGGGTTCTAACCCAACCCAATATAAAGTTTTTTTGAGCCAGCTCAATATGGCCCAATTACACTGGGTTTTAGACGGGTTTATGGGTTATGAGTTTCATGCTCAGCCGTAATCTCCATCTATTTCGGATCTTACCATCTCATGATTTTTTGTCAACTAAAAGATTAAAAAGAAGAAAAAAGCATGACATTTCGGGGCAACGTTTGTCGTGGTGCGTTGTCCAATGTCCATCGTTTCAAATAATAGAACAATAATGACTAAGACTAGGTCCAGCTGATGAATTTCTTGGGTATGCCATGTTTCTTTTCATGAGATAGGATTAGAGGATGTCTGAAAAGCTTTTTGTAAACTCCATATTTTATCCTCACTTAATTATAAAAATTACTCATACCACCATTATGTTCAATTCTCATTTTTTACTAAAGCATTCGTTGTAACATATTCTTTCTTTTCCACATAAATGAGGGCATTTTTTTTTTTTAAAAAAATAATAATCATTTTTTTACATATTTATGCAACGAACTAATTTTAACTATCTCTTTGAACAACACAATTTAGTTAATCCTATAAACACTTGCTTGTTCTCTGAAACCCTAACTTCAATCTTAGGCAGTACTTCATTAACTTCACATAAGGTTTCGTCCTTCTCATAAAACTCAATTCTGTTCATGGCACAACTACAAAAAAAATACTTTTAATTAACGTCCGTTTTTAAGACCATTAGACAACTGTTTTCAAGGGTCCTAAAAAAAAAGAGTCATTGAAAATTTATAACATACAATGATTGTTTATAAGAAAACAGTCGTTGAATTTCAATGACTGTTATTTAAATAATAGTCATTGTATGTCTACATTACCACAACACGCACACATGCTAGGCAGTCCATAGAACTATCTAAAACACAATATAAGGCTAGGGGTGGAAATAGGCCAGGGGCCTGTGGCCTAGACTGTTTCAAACCTGGTCAGGCCTGGTCTGTCAGGTTAAAAGGCCAGGCCAAGGCCTCTATCAAGCCTGTTTTGCATAACAGGCCAGGCCCAAGCCTGGTAATAAGCCTTTTAGGCCTGTCAGGCCGTGCCTGTTATGAGGATAAAATTGTAATTTCTCTCTTAACTCCCAATGAGAGTGTGACACATGTACCTGCTTCTTTGAAAAAACCCTAATGTTTAGTTCTCTTTCGGTCGCTCGCTATGCTTAGACGATTCATGCAATTCACTTTGTCACTTTCGTGTCTCGGTCTCTCCTCCTCCTCCTCCTCCTCCTTAATCTTGTTGACGTCGCTCTCACTCTTAGAGTCTCAACTCTCAATCTCGTCGGCATCGCTCTCAATCTCGTCGGCCGGTATACACTATGTAAAATTTTTGAGAAATACATTATAGTTTGTGTTAGTTTTCATTTCCTTTTGCTTTTAGGTCAGAATATGGAAATCCTCTTTCTAAATTTTCAGTTGGTGTGTTTTGTTATGTGCTTAGGGCTTCTTTCAGTTCTTTGTACATGCTTTTGGAACCTCACTTTGAATTCTTGTTAGCATTCCAATATCCCCAATCATGACTACTTCCCAAGTTCTCCGTAGAGAAGACGATCTTTTCTGTTCTTTCCTGGAGCCTCCAAAAGGTACTCTCTCTTCTTCTTCTTCTTCTTTTCTTTTTTAATCTTTCCACCCCAAATTTCAGTGTTCTTTGATTTATGAAGTTTTCATTTTGCTAACTGAGAATTATAGTAGCAAAATAAAGTTCCATACTTACCTCTAGCGATATGAACAAGAATAATTATAGGTTGCTTTTGTTAGGATTGATTTTGTTTTTCTTGTTCTGTTTAAATTTTGCACGCCCAGCTTAGTGGATTTGCTCCTACCCTTCCTAACATGACTGTTTAGAATAGTATTAAATAACCTTTTTTTTCAATGAACAGGAGACTGTGCTGAATCCGAGAGGATGTCTTTTGAGAAAAAGATCGAGTTCCTTGAGAGCTTTACTGGAAAGGTAAGATTTTATATTATAGTTTTCGTATATTCCATTTTAGTGCTCGTTTTGTCATAAGACTCATGACAAGGGGTAAATATTGGTCTATTGTTTTACAAGAATCTTTGATTTAATTTATTCATCGGTGGCTGAATGTTGTATGTTGGCTGAATGTTGTAAACTTGTATGTTTTCATATTCAGTATGTCATATTTCTCCATGTTGTTAATGGTCTAAATACTATCGTTGTTTTTACTTTAATTGAAAATGGTACTATTTTAAAGAGCCTATCAATATAAACTGGAGTAGGTTTCTTGTGAAAGCCATAGAAACACTACTACAAAAATGCTAAAAGACGACCTAAATAAGACCCAATTAACGTCCCTTTACTGAGGGACGTCTTGGAGAGGGTAGAGGAAAATTTTGAATTTGGCGACCTGATCTTAAATAAGGTCGCCTTATTAAGGCGACTCGATTCTAGATCGTCGCCAAATAAAGGCGAACGATTTGTAATCGTCGCCTTATTAGGTTAATAAGGCGACCTAATTTTCAAATCGTGTCGCCTTTAAGGCGAATTCGATTAATTGAGTTCGCCTTAAAGGCGATTCGATTGTAATTTCTGTGTCGCCTTAATGGGTTCATAAGGCAACCTAATCATTAATTCAGTCGCCTTATGAGAACAAAGGCGACGATTTCAAAATCGTCGCCTTTGTTGAGTTTTTTTTTTTAAATATTAGCTACATTTTAATTTTTCCCTCATACATTCTTCGGTAACAATGAGATAGGAGATTAGCTACCAAGTTTTGGATCATATCGGTGTAGTAAAATCTGAAGTAAAATAATACAAAGTAAACTTGGAAAGACACAAATTAAACTATCAATAGGATTACAACTATGAGATATCTACCAAGTTTTTTGCATCGCCGAAAAACCACCAAGCAACACAAGAATCACACTAACACAATACATAAACACAATATATAACACCAAACTTGCATATTTTGAACAAGACAAAACATCAAATAGATACAAATGAACAACGTAGCAAATTTGAATCACTAACAAAATAACATACTAATCATGCTCACTACTAACTAGGCTATGTGTTGAAGAAGATGTCTAGCTATCATGTCTCGAACCGAATCGATCTCATCCCGCGAGTACGGATCCCTAGTACCCATAAACCGTAAATTGGAAAACGTGGAATAAGATAAACCAATTAAGTGAAGGAAATAATTAACAACTCAAGTACAACAACAAAAATTCAATAAACTTGAGAATCACGGAGAGCGATTACGTACTTTTTGAAAATTTTGAACACGTCCGTCGGTAACGATGGATTGCATCCAATTCATAACGTAATATCCGCACTCTGCCCCCGGTTGTTGATGGCACTATAAATCAAAGGAAAATTGTTAAAAACGAATAAAGGCATATCGAAAGCTACTGTGTCAATGAAATAACTTGAATTGAAACTACTCACCGTCGGTTTATACCACCTCGGTCCACCCTGCTCTTTTTCATTGATAAGCCGTCTATACGTCTTGAGGCCCCTATCATTAAAATGGAAATTAATGACATGTTAAACCATTCATTTAAAAAAAGAATCGATGATTCGGACAAAAATGTACTTACTCGGCAAACATGGTTTTGATATCCTCGTTTGGGGTGCCACCTCGAATCGAACCAATAACGGAGTTCTTTCCAGGACAAACAACACACGGCGTCCAATGACCCCTACAACATATACGTATTAATATTAAATTAAGATAAGAAAGCAATTTATTCACAAAAATCTTATATAGACAAAACAAAAGTACGCACCTTTCATGTATTGGCGCTAGATAACAAGACGATTCTCCGTCGCCCATTGTTAAACCAATATAAATTGACCTCCCGGGTAACGTATTGCGAGCCGAAGCCGTGCATCCGGACATAAGTATCCATACGAACCCGCTCGCTTTGTCGGCGCATAATTCACGGGCAGACACTATGAAATGAAATGATAAATGTTATTGAAAATATTAAACAAAAACAAGAGTACTAACATAATTAAAGGGTTAAAAAAACTTACGGGATTGCAAGTTGAAGAAACTGTATATCTAAACAATCTATCGTCAAAAACTCCGTCAAATCTTTCTTGTCAAATGTTATCGGATATGTCTTTTTCGCACCGACAATGCCGGAGGCATCTCGCAAGCTTATAAGGCCGATGTCCTTGTACAACTCTCGCATTTGTGCTAAGTAGGGAAATAAGCCCGCACTTGTTCATCCTATGAAAACATAAAAAACATATTATGAGTGAATGAGCAATATAATGAAAATCAATCGGGAAACAACTCATACTCAATCATCTATGTATTTCCTACCATCGGAGGTGTCGTCCCCATCTCAATAAGATGAGTCGGCCAAAGGATGAACCATGTGATGGCGGCGCCTAGTGTGGTAACCTCCTCGTCATCAATCGGGACACTGTCTCTTATTCCCCCTCTCGCACACTCGTCACGGTCACCCGACGTTGGGATTACGGAATTTGCTTGCCGTGGTGTTTGTCTTGTTTCGGGTAAACAAGACCATCGGCAACAATCCGCCGTGTGGGTCATCCAAATATAGAGTGCAAGGTATACCTCCCCGTGGAGTGTGAGACGGCTCGCCAATATGTACCTCACGGAGTGTGAGACGGCTCGCCAATATGTACCTCTCGGAGGCTGAAAAATATCCTTGCCGCCGGGGATCCTCGGGGATTCGTCGGTTGTACGTTGCTGTTGTACCATAGCTTGCATTTCACCCCGTAGTTATGCCATAACCTCATTTACGAGGTTTGCTCGAATTCTAGCTTCAAGCTCCTGATGGCTCTCTTCGGCATACAAACGTGAACGCCGTCCGAAATATTTTGCGACACTAACTCCCCTCGTCTCCCCTCGAACAGCATCAAGGTAATCCGGCTTCCCAATAGCCATCGACAAAATGTCCTGCCGTGTACCTGGCGTGAATGAGCCTTGGCCGCTCTCTCGCTCAAGTTCATCCCGTACCATAAGATTTTTCATAAATAATAACTAAACTCTTATAGTATGAAACAACTCGAGGCTATTTAATACTTCTAATTTAACTACTTACAATCTTTGAGGCAACCTCAAGAACATCTTCATTGATGTATTTGTCACCCTTCATTCTCGCAGCTTTCCATTTCTTGTGACGAGGAGGACGCTCGGGGCCCGGATAGCGGTGGAAGGATCGGATTGGGAAGCTTCCTTCATTCGCCGTAGCTCTTCGTCCATCATCTTTCGTTCCGGCTTTCGTAGCCACCTCTAGACAAGCAATGCGGATACTTATTTTTCGCTTGCCTCTCTCTATTGGCTTGGCTTGTTTCGTGACACGAATTCAAACAAAAATGGTCGTACGAATTCAAGTAGATTCAAATTAAAGATAAGATATGACAGAAATTTTACCGAAATTCGGGATTCCGCGGACGCCACAAACTCCCTCCGTCCTCCGGAGAAATGAAGTCATAGGTCATACATGGATCCTCGTCCCTCTTTGGCCCGCGAATATACTTTTTTGTCGCTTGTTCTTAAAATCCTTCCAACGGAGACGAACTTCGCCCATCCAATGCTTGTTCATGGCCTTAGTGTTAGGGACATCAAATGTTTGCTTTGCAAGGTGAAAGAGAATATATGAAAGAAATCAAGTAATAAGACTAAAGATACAAATGCAGATATATCGAAAGTGAGATACCAAAATCTCGTGTCCAAATCAACTTCTTCGTCTTCTCTCGGAACGAACTTCCAAGCCGAGTAAACAATACGCACTTTGCTTCGAGCCATATAGCCTAAATAGCTAATGAAGTTGTCTTCCTCTCTCGCAACCGGATTCATATTTTCATCGAACTCCACATGCAGCCTCTTTTTCTCGATCGTCACGGCGAGCAATTAGCGCACCCACGTGTGTGCTACCTCTCCCTTTCTCACAATGGCATATCAACCCTATCTCCCGATGACTCGTCGAGCTAGACATATTCCCTGTTCATCAAAGACCACAAAAATTTATGTTAGATAGGTTTTTAAATAATAAACAAAATAATAAAATGAACCAACATGTTAAACGACCACAAAAAGAACATAGTAGTTAAACAAATCATTTCGTAATCGAAGATCTTACTTTACATGGTTTCCCATATTCCTTCACAATGATCCTTTCTTGCAGCATATTCTTCATCATCTACCAATTCAACTTCACGTGTTGTAGGTGGATTTGTCTTTGAAAGGAGTGTATCGTCAAGGTTCAAGGATTCTTCACCATACTTGTTTTTTTACTTTGAAGTACAATTGACATTTCTTTATTTTTAGGGTCTGTAACATAAAACACTTGTTTCGCCTGACTTGCTAAAATGAATGGCTCATCTCTATGACCAAGTCTTTGAAGATCAACTGAGACAAATCCAAATTTAGGATCTATTACAACAAAGATTATTGCTAACCCACTTACATTTCAATAAAGCAACTTTGAACTTGCCGTAGCCGATCTCCCATATTTCTTCGATCACTCCATAATAGGCCATTGATGCTAACACCGGGTTTTTGTCTTTCGAACTCGAAAAGTGCATGGATTCAGCTTCAACCATCACCCCACTATTTTGCACAAAGACTTCGTCATCTTGGTCTTTTGTGTAGAAAGAATATCCGTTTACATCGTAATCGCTCCAAGTGATGACACGAAAAGAAGGCCCCGTGCTAACCACTCGATTGTATCCGACACTCCGGTCTCGTGCAATACCTTCTCACCGAACCACTTTATGAACGTCTTTTTTGCTCATTCGCTATCTCGCATGTCACTCTTCCTTGGATTCATATTCTTCAAACTCTTTTCGTGTTCATCAATGTATGGTTGAACTTCTTCCGTATTATTCAAGATGTATAGGTGTGCTTGCAACACCTCTTCACGAGGCTTATTCTTCGTTTGATTCCTCGAGTTCCCTCGCTTATCCCCTCGTCATGCCGAGATTGTATCGTCGGCCCCGATAGATAATCTTTGCGTAACTCCATAGCCTCTTCAACTACATATCTCTCAACTATTGAGGCTTCCGGCCGATAAGGGTTTTTAGAATACCCTTTTAAGATCTTCATGTATCGCTCGAAAGGGTACATCCACCTTAGGTAAACTGGACCGCACAGTCTTACCTCCCTTACCAAGTGCACTATCAAGTGCACCATGATATCAAAAAAAGCAGGAGGGAAATGCATCTCTAGTTGGGACAAAATAATATAACCCTCATTCTCCAATTCATCCAACTTTTCAATGTCAATGACTTTGTTGCAGATAGCATTGAAGAAAATACTCAATCTTGTTATAGTGGATCGAACTTCATCTTTCATAATGCCTCTTATAGCTATTGGTAGTAGTTGTTGCATCAACACATGATAATCATGGGACTTCATTCCCACTAACTTCAAATCGTTCATTGAGACACACTTTCTCAAATTAGAAGAATATCCTTGTGGCACCTTAATGTCATATAGACATCCACACAAACTTTTCTTCTCCGCTTTTGATAGTGTATGAGTTCTTCGGCTCCATGTATGCCCTCTTACCATCTTCCATTACTCGTGGATGTAACCGTTCTCTTATTCCCATATCAACCAGATCTAGTCTCGCACTAATTCCATCCTTAGTCTTCCCCGGTATATGCAAAAGAGTACCGACAAGGCTATCACAAACGTTTTTCTCCACATGCATCACATCAAGACTGTGTCTCACATCAAGACTACGCCAATATGGAAGATCAAAGAAAATTGATCTCTTCTTCCATATATTCTTCTCACTCATCTTCCTTTGCTGCTTACCCAATATGACATTGATATGTTTCACCCGACTATAAACGTCCTCTCCGGTTAATGCCTTTGGAGCCGTGCTCGCTTGTAAGCCGTTAAAATGCTTTCTTAACTTACGATATGGGTGGAACCGATGAAGAAACCTTCTGTGACCGAGGTAGACCGTCTTTTTTCTGTGCTTTAGTTGATGGAAGTTTGTGTCTGCTTCACATATTGGACATGCTTTATGCCCCTTCACACCGTACCACGACAAATTTCCGTATGCGGGAAAGTCGTTTATCGTGGTAAAAATCATTGCGCGAAACTTGAAGTGCTCCTTCTTATATGCATCAAACACATCTACGCCTTCCTCCCACAACTTCTTCAAATCCTTAACCGAGGCGCCAAGTACACATCGATATTTTTCCGGGTTGTTTTGGTCCGAAATCATCATAGAAAGCATCACATACTTGCGTTTCATACATAGCCGGGAGGTAAGTTGTATATTACAAGGAGAACCGGCCATGCACTATGAGTGCTGCTAAGAGTTCGATACGGATTAAAGCCATCTGTACAAAGCCCTAGCCGAAGGTTTCTTGGCTCACTGCCAAATTGAGGGAACATTTCGTCTATTTTCTTCCATTGCGGAGAGTCGGCCGGTGCCGAAGATATTTTTCATCGGATATTCTCTCATCGAATGCCATCTCAACTTCTTCGCCGTTGCTTCACTAGTAAAATGACGCTTAAACCGTGGAATTATTGGAAGATACCACAATGCCTTCAAAGGTTGCCTTTTTGTTGTCCGCTCTCCGTAAACACTAACTTTCTTCACTTTGTATCGTGAAGTTTTACACTTCGGACAATTACCGAGGCCTTCGTACTCGTTTCGTACAATATGCGTCATTAGGGCAACCGTGTATCTTTTTATACTCCATACCCATCGTAGACAAGATTTTCTTGGCCTCATACATACGATTTGGAAGTACATTATCATCCGGCAACATATCCCACAACAATTCAAGCGACGTGAAACCGCTATCGGTCCACCCACAAGTTGCCTTTAAGTTGACCAAATGTAAGGTCGCAAGTCAACCGTGTATACTTAGTACACCCAGGGAACAAAGGTGTCTCTCGCATCACTCCGCACGCTTTCATATTCACCCGATTGTGCAAAAGATTCTCGCCTCAACATCATTAATCATTTTCTCCATTCCATCATCATCATCTACCTCAACTTCATTTGCGTGGGGACGCACCGGTACTTACTTCCTCACCATGCCATATCCACGTTGTGTATCGAAGGTGTATTCCATCACAAAGTAGGTGGTCCCTTATATCGCAATAACCCTTCAACTCCCATTTAAACAATTAACACATGGACAATAATACATCCCATTTTTTGTGGCCACATTCCTTCTAGCAAATTCAATAAACTCTTCCACCCCATTCTCATATTCTTCACTAGTTCTCAACGCATTCATCCAACTATGACCCATTTTATTACCACCTACGACATTTCCAACAACAAATCAAGTTCATGTCAATTTCAAGTTCATATCAACTATTAAATCCAACAATTTCATCAACTAACAGAACATTGAAATTATTCCTACTGACATATACTTCAATGGTAATGGAAATGGTAAACCATGAAGCCATCACTTTTTTAATCAAGTTCACGTAGTTCATATGGCTAATAATAAAGGAAAGACAAAAAAAAAATCACCGATCGGATTAAAAACATATGGGTGTGTGCATAAAATGAAAGCAATCGACCTAATTTGGGAGCGCAAGCGTTTGCTTCAAACCTTTGACCAATATTTCTCCCGTGTAGTCAAAAAAGACGAAGATGACTATCCTTTAATCTCTACTCGTCTATATCTCGCATTATCAACATATGGTTGTTATATTAAGAACCAAGCACAAAACTTATTTGGAAGCGGTAATAGGAAATCTTGTTTTCAATCTAATGGCAAGTCCCCACAACAGTTTAACCAAATCCAATTAAATCCTTTGAGTAAAAATACAAGCCATGCAATAGAATTGTTTAAACCAAATTTGGGTGTTTAGACCTCAATTTTTTCAATAAATTTGATCTCATAACAGCAGCCATAGGGTTCGAAATTCATTTTCATTATATAGTGTGAACGAGATAACAATTTATGGGATCTGAATTACTCGTACCAAACACATGATTCCAGCGCATAACATTGTGTGTTCAAATTAAAAATTTGCTACAAAGTAGGAATCAATATGAACCAAAATAAAGATATAACTATTAAATTTCATTTCCAAGCACCAACATCATTTGACTTGGAATTATAGTTGTATCATAAAAAAGTAATGACCAGTTGCTTTCCTTGCAGATTAGCCTCAAAGATTGATTTCCCAATCCTTCAACCCTTTACGACATTTCAAGCCACTATGACCGTCAACCAAATCGCGCCCCATCTGGACCATTGATTTAATTTCTCTCTTTCCACGAGTTCGATCAAGAGCCTTATTATATTTTATTGGGAAAATTATTATGAAATCATAAGTAAAGAACTTATCTACTAAAAAATCCAAATAATAAATAAAGTATCATCATTTTATATATGCTCTTTAGTCGGTATTGGGACTTCTTAATAATTATTAAGACGTCATAATAATTCCCCTATTCCTCCTAAAGCTAGCTCCATCCAATATGCATATATATGCGCATATTGATTGCATGGGGAGGCCACTCTCTAATTTCAAATTTAAAAATCAATCAAAAGGTTCCAGTTCAGTTCATTGCATCCCATGATATTTAATAAAGACGGGAGATCCATCCATAATTATTTCCAAGTCAAATGACGTTGAAAACCGAGAACAAGGAATCCTTAATACTCGTACGACTTTTTCACTTTTTTTAATATGGATTGTGAATCATTTTCTTTTATTCTTATTTCTTTAACCAAGAGGCTAAAGCATGCAAGAAGTTATCTCTTTGGTCAGAATCGTAGGGAGAATAGTTAAGATTTTGGTTAAATGATCTTACTTTGTTTAAAGGAAATTTCATTTGGAAAATCAAGTTGAGTCAATAATAAGCAGGCTTTAATCTTTCCTTAACCTCCACACTAATCCATGAATACAAGCTACGTTGGAGACTTAAAGTTCTATAAAACCTTGAAGGACTTCTAAACGATCAACATAGCTCCTAAATCCTACATTTGCGAGATACTAACGTAGATGTCTTTTCCTTTTCCCCCACAAGAAGGGATGTCAAAATGATGATGATATACAAATGAGAGAAGCTATCATGGTATATACTATTAATCATGAGCGCAAAGAAGAAATAGAATTATTTTCGAAATCTCTTAGGACATGTGAATATAGATGATGGAGGGTGATAGGTCTTTTTACTTTTGTTTTTGTTTCTTGTACCTTTCTTTATTAATTTGAGTTAATGAATGTGAATAACCAGATTTAATTACATTCAAAAGAATAAAACAAGCAATTTTCTAGTACGGAAAGTGTTCGTACCAGTGCAATAAGGATGGATGCTAATCTTTAATGACTTCTTCATGAGTGTGATGATATGAATAAAACACACAAAGTCTTGTTTTTTTTTTTGTTTCTTTTCTCTTTTAACTTTTCAAGCACAAGGCTTCGGTGCCGTGCCCTTGTTTTCTCTCTCTCTCTCTCTCTCTATCATTCACTTCTAATCTCCTAGCAAGGCCTAGGTACAAAGAAGAATTAAATAATCTTATAAAATGGAAAAGTAACATCCATAGCTTATCGTATGCTTGTAGCTATAATTTAATTTATGAGCCCGGTGATAGTTAGCGCCATTCATTGGCTTTTTTTTGGATGATAATGGAATTTTTCTCTTAATCAAGAACGCTTCTTCGCAAATGAAGTGCAATTGAAGATCACAAACTTTCACTTTAATGGAGAGCTAAAAAAATGATTTTTCAAGAAAATTAAAACACAAACATTGCGGCAATTGAAAAAAAGTATAGGCGTACTAAATGACAATCATATCTAATTGACTGATTTAATTTTAAAGTTTGCCCTTATATTATTGAACCTTGATCTCTTTTCTAACAATATTCAACTATAACTTAAATATAGTACAACATAGAATCCTAGGTATTAAATAGGTGTCAAAAGAACGTCGTATGGTCTCATGTTAAACCATTCGATCACGGATTTTATACAGTTCCAATGTTAAGATTTGTGGTTATTACATCGCATAACCTGGCAAAGTGGAACGGGACTTAATCAACAAGGAACCAAACATTAATTCAGTATGAGTATTTGTTGAAATTTAAGAATTAACAAAAACCTACTCTCTTTTTCAATGTTTTGAAAATTCAGCTTCCAAATTTCCCTACAATTTATTCTCTCAAAGAATTTTATCGGTAGACAATACTACTTTTGCAAGAAATTACGATGTTTTTTACCGATTTTTCTATGTAATTTAAAGTGCTTTTCACGCATGCCTATCATATCACTAAACATTAAAGTTTGCGGTTCCAAACGAGAACAACCCCTGACCATGCATTTTGTATTCTAGAAAAGGATATGAGCGATACAAACCGCACTATTAAAAGTTTATGTACGCACTGGCAAATACCGCCCCAACAGAGCACGCAAGCCGAAGGACGATGCAAAGAGGGAAGACGGAGGAGACGGACGATGCGGCGGCGGGAAGGTAAATCGACGGGAAGAACGAATCGAGGTGGAGTGGAGTTGGAAGCCCTGATCGATTTGCGCGGCGCGGTGGAGGTGGCGACGGAGGAGACGCTTGCGAAAAGGAAATGACGTGGCGGGGATTTGGGGAAGGAGGCGCGGAGGGTTTCTTTCTATCGCGGGAGTGAGGAGTACACGAGGGGTCATTTGTGTTTTAAATGATAATTGGCGACCGATTAACAAATCGTCGCCAATTTTTTAATATTGACGACTGATTTACCTTGGTCGCCAATATTCGAGATAATTGGCGACTGAAAATAAATCGTCGCCAATTTTAATATTGGCGACCGAAGGTAAATCAGTCGTCACTATTAAAATATTGGCGACGATTTATTTTCAGGTCGCCAGTTATCTGAATATTGGCGACCTGATTTATTTTCAGGTCGCCAATTTGTTAATATTGGCGACCTGAAGGTAAATACGGTCGCCAAAAATGAATTTTATTCCAAAAAAAATTAAGTATCTTGGCGCCAAACAAAAAATTCTCATATTCTCCATGGCGGGAAGCAATTAAAACGTCCTGAAACTTTGTTAGAACGCCAAAAATCAATTTTATAAGACCTAAACTATAATTCAGGACGTTGAAGGCTCATTTTCCTTATATATAATTACAAGAATACCACTACCTTCATTTTTTACTACCTATTTCTTAATAAGGACGTTTTTGAGTGTAGTAGTATCCAATTTTTGTAGTAGTGAAAACACTTCTGAATCCTGCTAATTTTTTCTGGCTGAAACGTCTAGAAGGAGGCAACTCGTAGGGCCTTTTGGTAGATGAAGTAAGGATAGTACTACTTCTCTTCGTATGTTTTCTGAGTTTTTTTTATGGCTTTGGACTTGTTAATCCTGCGAAGTTTTCTAATTGTGCAAGTGAAACTCTTCCATACTTTTTATGTAGGAGGAAGCCTTAGACTTATCCACGACATGGAAGAGAAGCAAAGCAAGGATCAAGTAAGTTGTATTTGTATCAGATATATAAGTGTTAACTTCATTCTTTTATAACAAAGATATTAGGTGATTCCTTTTATATTGGAGTATTCTCATTTGAATGGTTTAGCTTCATTCTTACACTATGGGTAAAACCTAAAAGGTAGCTACACATAGTCAAGCAGCCATGGAGTGGCTTAAATCTTGAGCAGAGTATTCACTCTTATTGCTAGTGGGGTTAGTTTAACCTAGTTTTCTTTTCAAGGGTGTAATACCTTAAAAATCGTATTTATGATAAGTATCACAAATTAGTAAATAATACCTATTAGAAATAGGTGAATATGTGGTCTCAATTAATAATTTATAATTATCTTATTTTCTATGGAAATTAGAAGAGATAAAGAGCTAAAATCCATAAAATGCATTTATGGGGCATAAAATGGCCTGAAAATATTATGATAAATCCCAAGAGGCATAAAATATTTATTAAAAATTAGAAAATATGTTGTCTTTAATTTTAAGAATTTTTGAAATATTTTCCTTGAAAAAGATAATGAGGCAAAATTTAATATGATTTTGGGAACCCTAAATAGCCCCATGATTTTTAATATTATACATGTGACATAAAATACCAATGTCAATAAAATAGTTGTAAGAAAATGATTAATCCTAATTAAAGAAATATCAACATAATTAATATCCAAAGGATATTTAAAAGTTAATATTAGCATATAAGGAGTTTTTAATCATTGAGATTAATTTAGAAACATGTTAAATTTTGGTGATTAAAGCCTAGTAACCCCTAAAACACTATATTAACATTAATGATTAAATAATTTCTCTTTAATTAAATTAAAGGGCAAAAATTGTGTAATTATGGGTTAAGAAATTTTATCAAATCCTTAATCCTAAATCACTTACTAATATCACTATTAGTGTCTTAAATTTTCCAACCCAACATTAAGGGCTTAGATTAAACATTATAAAGCTAATCTAAGGGTTTTATAATTAATCTAATAAAGCTTAATCCATGAGAGAATTAAACAACCAATGGGATAATTTTTACATAGGATTTGGGAGATAAAAGAAATACAATTCCAAGAGTAAACTGAAGAGGGAATTTCGGTTGAAGCAAGAGGGAATTAAAGGAGGAATTGATTTATTTTAATTAACTAAATAAAACATCACAATCACACATTAAACCAAGGAAGACTTTGAAGGCATAATGTGAAAGGAATAAGGGGGAGGGGGCACGGTTTTGTGGAGTGGAGAAAGAAGAGCAATGTAATATCATGATATTATTGCTAAACATGTCATAATCAAAGAGTTAATGTAAGAAGACTTTTGTGGTAGTGTGACATAAGCATGTGTAATAAAGGATTTAATGTTTAATTAAGTAAATGGTAAGATAAGAACCATTAGGATAAATTAAAATACGAAGTAAATGAGAATAGATAGAAAATAAATCATATCTTGAAATCCATTAACTAAGTAACAAATCTAAATAGATATTATGAATAAGCAAAATTCAAGCTTGAACATAGTGTCTTCCAAAGTGATTTTGGTACACTTTTGAGATTCATACTATTGTGAAAACAAACTTTGAAAATACCATAAATCAAGTCATAAAATTGTGATTCCAAAAGTATAAGTGAATCCTCGAAAAACACCAACACACACCTAACCAAATTAGGATTTGGGGTTGGAAGAAAGATGAAGAGAGATATGAGAGAGGGAGGTCAGTTTTGAAGATGAGAATGAGAGATAAAGTTTGATTGATAAGTGTTTGAAATCCACATATAGGTTGGATTTGAGTAGTGTTTGGAATCCACCAATTAGAAGAGCCAAGAAACTCTATAAATAGAGCCTTAGTGCAAGCTTCATTCCTCACCAATTCACAAGCTTAGTATTCTGGTATTAACCAAGTTCTAGAGAGAAAGTAAGAGTGAGAAGCTTCCGGGAAGGAAAGAAAGAAAGTTAGGTAAGTTTTACGCTTCTAAGGCTTTTAGTTTTTAGGCTTAAATGTTGTTTTGATTTATAATCTTCCAATTATAGTGTTATTTACATTTTTTATTATTATAATTGGCTTTATTTCGAAAAAAATGACGAAGAAGAAGTTATAAAGCAAAATTTTTGGAAGATTATGGTCAAAGTAATGTTTCAGTGAAAATTTGTCGGTTAGCGGCTAAAAAGAATTTCAAAAACGCTGGTATCTTATATTGAAGATGCTATCCCAAAATTCTGAGAAAATTCATGGAGGAAGTAGACATATAGAGCTTTCCAAATATACCTATAGCATGTCATTTTGAGTTTTGTGCTAGGAGATAAAAATTCTACAAAAATGACCTACAAAATTCTAAAAATTATGGGCAGAAGTTGAAAACCTTAAAACTGGGAATTGTTTATGAAATCTGGGCATGAACTAATAATTTTTCCTAAAATTAGACATCCTAAGGATTCCGAGGAATTTTACGGATCCTCATTCCGAGTTCTGTAGAATTAATTAAAATTCTCCAAAGTTAGGTGAAAAATCAGCCTCTATAATGATTATTAGCGTTTTTACGAAAATTAGAGGTAATAAATTGTAAATAATTAATCCAGGGGTAAAATGGTCATATATAGCCAAAGTACCTCTTGATATAATATTTTTGAATTAATCGAGGCGATATTACCTTTATAGGATATCCGTGATCACTGTTTGACCATCCAAACGTACCGTAGTCGACAACGAAGGTACGTTCGCGACGTACTGTAACACTGACTCTGATGCTTGTGATATGCTTATATATGATTGTTGTATTCCTGTACTAAGACTCTGTCTCAACTGTTTTTGATACAATCATATTACGGGTTATGGTATTGTTAACACCGTTAAGAGTTTTCCTAAGCGCTATGGACACGATCAGTACATCGTGGCACCTAGGTGAATGTGCAGACGGGATAACAAACATACCGCAGTTGGTGTGTATTGTTATTGCCTTACATACATTATTATGTATTTCCTACATCTGTTATGGGCTTTTGTAGTGATTATTGCGAAAATGTCATAAATATTTGTCATACATATATTGTTTACATAAGCATAGGGTTAACCGTTACCCGAAATCCGATGGGGCATTGGACCTCGGTCTTAATTAATAAACGGGGAAGAATCATGAACCGCAGAAGGCACGGTAGATGGAGCCGTAAAAAAGACGCCGATAGACGGAGCCGTGAGAAGGCACCGGTCAAAGAAAATGCGGGAAGAAGGTCAACAAAACCTACCTTATGGCATGAATCTAATAAAGTTACTTCATATCATTTGGTCTTAAACTAGAAAGAATTCGTCTATGTGGTTCATCAATCGATCAGTAAATACTCGGTGAGACTTCCACTTTAGACCTTACCCACCTGGCCAAATGGGATGATTTAAGCGAGTTAGGTTCTATGCTCCCAAGTCTACTCGAGGCTTGGTTGAAGAGGTATAGTTACATGTAAGAATTGTAATTATAAAGTTTTGTATTATCGTATCACATGAACAATCCTTCGGGAAATTTATAATATATCAGTATACGTCAGACATCAGCCTATGTCTGAGTATTTTTATATCAGTTACTCATTGTTCAAATTTTTTAGTACATGCTCTTCGTTTTCGCATTACGCTAAGCTGTAGCACCTCAAAACTCTGGTAAATTTTATAAAACCACGTGTCACCGGCACGATTTATGCTACGGAATTTAGGGTGTTACAGAGGGTTTAGCCTTTATATCTTGAAACTATGCAACCAAATATTGTTATGTTGTTGTATTTGATTTCATTTTTTATGATGTATATTTTAGATCATTAGGAATAATTTATGTAAGGCATGTTTAAAGTAAGTCTGTTTTCAGCCTATTTTACGTTGAGGCCTGTGGCCTGTAACACCCCAAATTCAATACTCAAAATCTTGACCAAAACACTTGAAATATCTCCAACAAGGATGATCAACATCCAAAACATTAAAATACATAACTAATTCAAATCAAAATTTATTTTTGAGTCAACATAAATTTCCAAAATATTTCATAATAAAATACAAAGCGAAAGTCTTAGAGTCATGGCAAAACATATGTTCTAGGAGCGCAACCGAGCCCTCAAAACTCACTCCATAGGTTCTTTCCCTTGCTCCCTACTAGAACAATCACTTGAAAATTTGTTAATATTGGGTGAGATTTGACATCTCAGTAACTAGTGAAAGTTTCTACCATACACAAGCAAATCACATATGACAAAAAGTAGGAGCTGATTACATATATATTTGTATATACCATAATTTCATACATCATTAATTATCACTATGTCAATGTGAACCGTACAATTATACCATATCCAATATGCAGCCTCCCTTATATCACCGTCCATCCTCAATCGCTGACTGAAGCCATAAGCTAACACATAGTCCAATAGCAACTCATCCATTTGACTGGATTGTCCCAAGCTCATCAAAACTTAAGATACACCCGGCCAAAGGTATAGAGCATAAGTATGGGCTATGGCTCACCTCCTTAAAACAACACAACTAATGAGGTGTCACATGTCCCACAGCTCCGATGCATTCCCGGCCAAAGGAAAACATGGAAGAAGGGGCCTTGACAAGTGTCATTCACTGTGCACCAAGTGATGACATACCACGTGGTAAAAGATCTCAACATACAAATTTCTCCTTACTCCAACCCATCACATATGCATCCGCCATGTCAGACATATATTAAATCACCAATAATATAATTAAATGTCAAGGTACAATAAATCATGCTTCAATTCATATAAAATATCAATTTACAATACATACACATATACATATGATTCAGTCCTTTAATGTTAAATAAAATATAGTTACTCACAATCACATACAATTTACAAGTATATGGAAGAATATTCAAAGTTACATGTTACTCCTTAGCTCACAGGTAAATCACACAAAGAGTTACACCAAAGTTCTCAATAAGAGTCTACAAAATTACACATAAATTTCTATTAACATATTACTCGAACTATTCGAAACCTTAAGCTACTCTCTAAAAATTAATATTATATATATTCATATAAGCTCTCACAATTCTTGTAACAATATTTTCTTAAGGTAAAGTATTATTTGCAAACAAATCTCTCTTTTTTTAAGGAAAGTACTTAAAATTCAATAGCTGATACATGTATGAGTGGTTGTGGGTTTGATAGGCTGGATGGGAAGGAAAAAAAGCATTGAAGGAAATATCATTTATACGTGTGTGTTCTCATGCGCGAAAGAGTCAGGGAAATAACTAATAACTAAAATATGCATTCCAGGGAGAGAAATGTTTGACTATTTGAATAAATTTAAAAAAAAAAAACATAAATACCTCACAAGAGCTAAGATTAAAAGAGGATAAACTGAAGAAAAAGAAAACAAAGGGGTGTCTGCCAGATGAATTATTCTCACACTTTTATATTGGAAATGATGAACTAAAGTAACCCAAGTAAAAACAATAATAATAATAATAATAATAATAATAATAATAAAGGTATGGAATAGGCTGTAGGTACTAGGTATGATTAAATCATATTTACATAAACAATCATTGATGGAAGAGGTGCCTGTGGGGTCTTGAAATAAAACAATATATAGAACAAATGGCCAAAAACAAAACCCACAGTAATCAAAGAAAAAGTTCTGAAAACAACATATTGAAAATATATATAATAGGCATGTATATAAATATACCTACGTGCACGGACAAGAAGAGGGGAAGGTTGGTAAGGATGAAGTAAATACTTTAACCACACATGAAAAGACACCATCGTACTAGTGAAGGGAAAGAAGGTCTGAAAAAAATTGGTTGACAAGACCATACATAGAGAGGGAGAAGACGCGAAATAAGAAGATGGAAGAGGAAAAGAAATACCTCAACGTCCAGGATTGTGCGGCGGGTGAGAATGTGAAAAAATGGGGTATTTATAAGGGGGATTAGGGTTTGACTTTCTTATTAAAATAATATTATTTTAAAAGATATAATGATATATAATTATTTTCTCGGGTTAAGGAGCAAATTAGCCAATCAACTATTAGGTCGGGAGCATCTGGCACAAAAAACTTTTAAGGGGACCAATAATACCAACAAACAATTGAAATGTTTAAAAAATCACAATGCCGTCAGTTTTCTAATAATGTCTGTTTATGAAGGTTGCCAATGTGGGATTTAAAGTCCAGGTGGGTTTTTCTTTTTTGGTCAACATCCAGGTGGTTTAAAACACGGAAAAAAAACGAGAAAGCACAAAACGCCATCGAGATTGACACAGACTCTTTATGTAGAAATTTTACAGATCTTCAATCTTCTTCATCATCAAGCCATGAGTCATATAAAGAACTAAATTACCTGCTTCTCTCTTCCTCCCTTTGTCATCCCTTCATCACTTATCAGACTCTCTCCCTCCCATCTTCAGTGAGAAATTCCGGCCACCAAAAGAAATAGAGAAAGAATAAAAGAACCAAAAGAAGAATTTTAAAAGCCAAAATATTTATACAAGATTATGAAATTTGCAACTTTCCCTTCCAAATGTGCAATGTCGAAGGCTTCAACAAATGTTGACAAAAAAAAAAGGCTTCAACAAATAGAAAACCATGGGGGAGACGTGAGATTATGTCGACCAGACTTGTGGAGAAAGTGCTGATGAGAATGTCAACCATGAGTTAAAGCGACTGAGATGGAGACAGGCGGAGGAGCAGATCTAGAAAGAGAGCTCGTTGAGGATGAAATCGTTCATTCAGATTTACAAAGTGGAAAGAGAAAAAACTAATGGAGGACATTGGTAGAGAATCGCCTACGCGTTGGGAAAGCAGGCCGCTACCATGTAATCAAATAACTTAAATTGTTTCTACGGCAATTTAGGAAGCACGAAATCAAATTCATCAACGAAATCAACACCACTGTTTAGTTCAGTTGCGCTCAATCTGTCTGCGAGTGAAGGAAATTAGTACAGAGAAGTAGTTTCTAGAAAGATTTATAAGGAAAAAAAATTCCACAAACGCAAGCCCTTCCAAGAAGAAAAATTATTTATGCAGCGTAAAGGAAAGAGATCACAGATTGACTCACTAGTATGGTTCCACTTCACTAAATTGACTTGGAATCCAGGAGAAGGGGCATAGCTCAATGGGCAAGGATCTCCCGGCTTGACCAAGGAATCGAACAACTTCACTGTATCACCCCCACAGGCCGTCAACAACGCCATTGACGGATCCCCAAAATCTACCACCCACCTTTTCACAATCTCACTTCAACTATGCTTCCCAAACCACCATTACCATACCCGAATTTTCTCACATAAAAAGAGCAAAAGGATTCTTTATCAGGCTCGCTCTCAATTGCTTTGGGTTTTCTTTGTGTCAATCTCGATAGCGTATGGCGTTTTGTGCTTTCTCTTTTTTTCCGTGTTTTAAGCCACCTGGATGTTGACCAAAAAAGAAAAACCCACTGGACTTCAAATCCCACATTGGCAACCTTCATAAACGTACGTTATTAGAAAACTGACGGCATTGTGATTTTTTAAACATTTCAATTGTTTGTTGGTATTATTGGTCCCCTTAAAAGTTTTTTGTGCCAGATGCTCCTGGCCTAATAGTTGGTTGGCTAATTTGCTCCTTAACCCTATTTTCTCTCTTATCTCTTTCTTTCTATATAGATTAGATTATTTTATGAAGATATTTCTACTACATTTTTTTTCTTATTATTCTTATTAATATCATTTATCATTGTTAATTAATCAACTTTAAAAAATGATAATATATTTATTTATTAATTATTATTATTATTATTCTTCAACTCTTAATTTTATACTTCTAGATCTTCTCTAAACCAAGATTACTTAATAAATCATATCATAATAGCACTTAATTACTATTAGAAAAATTGGGATGTTACATGGCCTGTTAACCTAAGTACAAGATTTTAAAAAATACAGGCCTCTTAATAGACCATAGGTCACGCTCAAGCCAAAAAATAAGCCTGTGACAAGTTATAGGCCAGGCTCAAGCCACTTCCTTGCATAACAGGCCTAGCTGTTAAGAGTGAAGCCTGGCCTGACCTGTTTCCACCCCCATATAAGGGGCAATTCGAACAAGCTAAAGCCTCGTGAGAAAAAGAATGGATTGAAAATGGACGATAAACAACATCATTCAAGATTCAACACAAGAAATAGAGCGTTTCATGTCCAACGAAGCACAAAATAAGAAGAAAAGAAAGCACATGGTGTTGCTTTTACAGACAAAAGAGCATCAGGAAATAGAGTAGAAAAACACTACAATGGGAATATCAACAAAAGAAAGCACCAAGAAATAAAGCTTTGGTATCCTCATCATCGCCTACAGGGGGTTTCCTCCTCTTCACGGTGCTCAGGATCGTTGCTCGACATATTGCTCAGTGAGGAGAGAGAGACACACACACAAATTTGCAGCCTAGATCTGCAACCGGTGGTGAACGACAGATCTGGAGGCTGTGGAGCATGCTTGTAGTTCACGACAAAGGACGAGTCAGAGTTGCTCACGCCGCGATAGTGAATCTCTTTAATGGCAAGGGTGGGGCCGTTGGGTGCGACTACGGAGATGGGTACACTACAAAAAAAAGGGTCAATTTGTAGCGGTTAAAATAAACCGCTACAAATATGCGAATTTGTAGCGGTTTATACCGAAACCACTACAAATTTGTAGCAGTATGACTGCACCAAGTGGCATGCTAGTTCGTGAACGACATTTGTAGTAGTTATCATAAACTAACCGCTACAAAATATGGCGTCAAGTTGGCGCCAACTTTGTAGCGGTTTATTTATACAAACCGCCACAAATATGGCGCCTTATGGCGCGCAATTAATGACAGTTTATTTGTAGCGGTTTATATCCAAAACCCGCTACAGAGTGCCAAGAATCTAAACTTTTGTAGCGGTTATAGAAAACTGCTACAAATTTTCACGAAACACGAGGTAGGGTTTCTTCATTTGTAGCGGTTGTTTTTGTTAAACCGCTACAAATGTGAAGTCTTTAAACACGTCACAAATAGAAGTTATACAAAAGAATATTGTAAAAAATATCCTTTAAAAAATACGTTCATATTTGTAGCGGTTATTTAGCACAATCGCTACAAAATGTGATATTTTAAAATTTATTTTTTTAAAAAATACACAAATAAATTTTTGTAGAGGTTTTGTAACCGCTACAAAAGGAAAAAAAACCGTTACAAATGTTAAACCTCTACAAAAACCGTCGCATCAACCGCTACAAAGTGCTAATATTGAAATTTGAATATTTTGAATCCCGCCAACATTCATTAATTTGTAGTTTTCGTATAACCGCTACAAAATGTGATATTTTAAAATTTATTTATTTTTTAAAAAATAGAAATGAATTTTTGTAGAGGTTTTGTAACCGCTACAAAAGGAAAAAAAAAAAAAAACCGCCACAAATGTTAAACCGCTACAAAAACCATCGCATCAACCGCTACAAAGTGTATAATATTGAAATTTGAATATTTTGAATCGCTAACGTTCATTAATTTGTAGCAATTTTAGTATAACCGCTACAAAATGTGATATTTTAAAATGTATTTTTTAAAAAAATACCAATGAATTTTTGTAGAGGTTTTGTAATCGCTACAAAATGAAAAAAAACCGCTACAAACGTGAAACCGCTACAAAAACTGTCGCATCAACCGCTACAAACATTATGCATATCCCTATAAATACCCCCACTACACCTCATTTCACATACTCTCATTCATTTCTTCTCATCTCTTCTCTCTCGTTTTTTCTCATTTCTTCACACCCGTTATAAAATCGTTGATTTTAATGTTTTATTTTTTTTTCCTTCTTATAATATTGATACTATTTTTTTCTTATCCGAACTTTAAGGATATTTCCTCAATATTCCTTCTATCATCATCAACATTCTCATAATCAAATATCATCTAAAGGACAACATAATTTTTTTGCTCAGAGGTGGACAATACAATAAATCCTTATTATCTACACATTCTCAGTATTATACCTACATAATATTTATACTTATCTAACATAAGTTAATCATTTTTTTAAAATATTAACCATTATCATTTAATTTGTCACTTAAATAATAAAAATATTCAACATAATACGTAATAATGGACTCAAATTATGAAATTTTTTTAAAAAAAAATTGTAATATTTTGTAGCGGTTGTAAAACCGCTACAAATTTGGCTTAAATTTTTGTAGCGGTTTTACAACCACTACAAAATTGTGCCACCAAATTTTTTTGAAATTCTTCATCTTGATCGCATCTTGTAGCGGTAACTCAAAACCGCTACTAATATAGTAGCGGTTTTATTACATGAGTAGCGGTTTTAAAAACCGCTACAAAACATCTTGCAACGGTGTATTTTGTAGTGGTTCTTAGAACCACTACAAATGTCATTTGTAGCGGTTAAAACCGCTACAAATATATAATTTCAACCGCTAAAAAATGTCTTTTTTTTTTTTGTAGTGGTAGGTCTTGAGACTCTTATATGCGTTTAGGATGAATTTAAAGAAGGCTAATTTAAGGAAGGCTTTTCGCATCTTTGTTGAGTTTTAAAGAGATAACTTTATATTTTTATAGAAGAGAGGGAACAACAAAATGTCAAACGCGAGATTGAAGTTGAAAAATTTGAGTTTCAACGTTTGGTTTTGAAAAACCAGTTGTTGTAAGTTAAAATAAAAATAAAATGGCGTGAGGGAGGCTTGACTGTTTTTTTAAACGCATATCAACAACTATTTGTTTACAAACTGTTTTACTTCTTTTAACTATCTAAATTCTAGGCTACATACTAGTAAATAGCTATTAATATGAGATAAAATCACAACGATCATGTAATCTTTAAGGCTTTTATTCTAACGACAAGTAGTACTAATTTTTTACATATTGATTAAATTGAATGCGTGACTTCAATGATATTGATATTTTTTCTTACAGATATATTGATTGAAATCACAACGGTCATGTATTCTTTAGATTTATATATTAAAATCACAACGGTCATGTATTAAATTATTAAATTGATTGATTGATTTCAATGCGTGATATATATATATATATATATATATATATATCCCATATTTATAGCTATTTCCTAGTATGTAGCCTATAATTTCGATAGTTAAGTGAAGAAATCAAACGTAAATAGCTATAAATATGGGATATATATATATATATATATGTTGTTTAATTTATTAAATTTAATTATGAATTAACTAAATAAAAATACGATTAGGTTTCGTCTCTAAACTATCGAAATTCTAAGCTACATACTAGAGAAATAGATAAAGATATGGGATACAACAACTTTTGTTATAAAACCAGTCGTTATATCACAAAATTTAACGTCAATTTTATAAAACAGACGTTAAACGTTCGCTTTTAACGTCAATTTTTAAAGAAATGGACATTAAAGGTAAGCAGAAAATTACAACAATGCCACCACTTACTTTTTAACGTTCATTTTGTGTAAAATAGTCTTTGAATATTCTCGCCAAAATTTCAAAAATGCCACCTCGTTTTCTTTGTCTGTTTTCATTTAATCGATTGTTAAATGGGAGGTTTGTCTGTTTTCATTTAATCGATTGTTAAATGGGAGTCGTTAAATCTACCACTACCAAAAAAAAAAAAAAGACTTTCGGTGGCGACAAAAGTTGCCACTGAAAGTGTCAAAAAGTCGTCATTGAAGGGTTTTCGGCGCGACAAATTGTCATCGCCTATGCTAATACTTTTCGCTAATACTTTATACAATCAGCGGCAACATTTTGTATATCAGAAGCTACCAAGACCAATGTCACTGCTGAAAATGGCGATACAACCGTCGCCACCGATGCTTGTATTAGCGGCGACGCTTATGTCGCCACTGATACATGTTTCAACGGCTACAACTATATCGCCAAAAGTCAATATTTTTAGCAGCGACTCTGTTGTCGTCGCTGAATGTTAGACTTTCAGCGGCGACATTAAAAGTCACCGTCAAATGTTACCACTAAAAATCCTTTTGAAAATCCATTTTTTTTTAGTGTACTCTTTGTAGTAGTGTGGATGTAAACCACGGATCTTTCTAGTTCTCTTATACGCTCTTGAAGTTTTGCTTATGTATGTGATAGCTTCGTCCAGTATAGTCAATTTGTCCAACTATATACACACAAATAATTCACAGTAAACGATACATTAATTAAGACAAAACTTCCCTAAAAGAGAAGGCTTACTACTCAGAGTTTGATTTCCCCCAACAATTCTAGTATTTTTTAGACAAATAAATTATATAAATCTCATGAAAATATGGTGAACATAAAAATAAAGATTGTTTATTGAAACAAATTAAACTAACCTTCTTCAAGCCGGGAATAGTTGCAGAAAGTGCAATAAACTTTTCTGTAATTTGTTGTCTCCGTCTTCTCTCTGCCATTATATGATCCTCTACTTCCTCCAAAGACCTTCTTTTCTTCTTACTCGTCGGTTCAGCGTTATGCCTCGCTCTAATTCTTTTTGACAAACAATGATGTTTCAATGTAGTATGTTCTTCTTGTTTCGTTTTGATTGGTTTTACCTTCGAGTTATCAAATGACAAAACGAATGCCCTAGGAGACATCACGTGGTCGTTATTTTCAGTTTCATCTCTCTGAGAAGATGATATAATTTCTGACCTGACAGGATCTGGTTTCTCCACGATGTTCCTGAGAAACTCTTCGTCTACTTCCTCTTCCAAATTCATCATTGTAACATCTCAAATTTTGGGATAATAAGTTTAGGAATAAGATTGAGATGAATAGGCTGCTAAGCCACTAAGAGTCAATAGTCTTAAACTTATTTTGAGGAAAATGTTAAACAAAAATATTTTTGGACCTTGAAAATTTAGAATTGATATTTTATGGTCTAGATAAGCTAATTGAGGAAGAAAAATCCTTATATGGAATTAAGGATTAATTTCTAGCACTTATCCAATATTTACAACTAAATAAATAAAGGACCAAATTATAAATAAAAATCTTGTAGAGGAATAAATGAGATTATTTTGTGGAGTTGACCCCACAAACACATACACCCTCTTCCTCTTCCTCTTCCATAGGATGAACACCACATCACCTCCTATTTTAATTTCAGCCACGTACTCCCCCCCTTTCAGGACACTTGGACCCACATGCATCACCACATTCTCATTTCTTCAATTAAACCAATTGACCATTTCGGACAGCACTTACAGAACCCATTCTCGTCCCACTTCTATACTTATTCATTTTTTCATCTCATTGTCTTCGGCCAGAAAAACACAGAGAGAGAGAGAGAGAGAGAGAGAGAGAGAGAGAGAGAGAGAGAGAGAGAGAGAGAGAGAGAGAGAGAGAGAGA
Source organism: Acacia melanoxylon (assembly GCA_019022615.1). NCBI lineage: Eukaryota > Viridiplantae > Streptophyta > Magnoliopsida > Fabales > Fabaceae > Acacia > Acacia melanoxylon. The sequence continues at coordinate 3,461,566 of JAFJYJ010000055.1, forward strand.
GAGAGAGAGAGAGAGAGAGAGAGAGAGAGAGAGAGAGAGAGAGAGAAGAGAGAGAGAAGAAGAAGAAGAAGGAAGAAGGAGGTGTTGGAATCCACATGCAAGCTTGGTTTTGGGTTTAGGTAAGCCTCTTCATTCCCTCCCCATCTTCATTTTCTGCTTTTGGTTGTGGTTTGAGGAAGAAGATGATGACTGGAATTTTCAGAAAGCTAACGAACAAGTGAAATGTTAATTGCCAGGCATAGATTGAAGTTCCTATAGATGATTTAGTGCATTGCATGTGGTCATTGAGCTTACAGGTTGGAAATCGAAATTTTTAAAAGCTCAAAAACAGAACGCAAGCCATTGTTTTAATATCATAGTAGAGGCTGGAATTTTCTGAATTTCTGGAAAACACTCAAATGCTGTCATAAAAGGGTGTTTAAATGCTAGAATCTTGAGATTGATACATATGTATGTGATTCATGGTTCTATTTTTGGTGATAATCGAACCTAAGCCCCTGTTTTGTTGAAGTTTATATAAGTTTATCTTACAAAAAAAGGAAAAGAGCAAGAATAAGGTATAGGTGTTCTAAGTTGATAACTTTTGCAAATGAGATACTTAATCGCTCCTTTAGTTGTGAATTGTAGGAATTTAGTTAAGTTCAGCAATTATTTCATATACCCCTATTCGACCAGCCCTGTATAAGCATGAAAGAGATGAGCTTTTCTAAATTCAAGGTTTCCAATGGATTTAGAAGGGAGCATAGGTAAGTGAATAGCCTCCCTAATTTTTATATAGGGTTAAGGTGTAAAAATACACATGTGCTTTTCTCGAGTGAGCGCCAAAAGAAGTGTAAAGTCTTTTTTATGTGCAAAAGTACCCACGTGGTTACAAATTAGGTGTAAAAATACCGTTTTGACCGTTAAGTTTGACTTTTTTTTGCTTTATAGACGATGACGTGGGATTTCAAATGTGCAAAAATACACATGTGGTTTGTCAAGAATAGCGCCCAACACCAATTTTTTTAATAATTTTACTTCAATTAAAATTATTTTAGGATCTTGAAAAAATATTTCAGGTATTGATTTAAGTACTAAAAGAATACCGATAATGAAAAAATTATTTCAGGGTACTGAATGGTATAGAAAAATACTTTCAGGATACTGATTGGTACAAAAAAAATACTTCATAATTTTGAAAAAATATTTTAGGTATTGACCGGTACTAAAAGGATATTAAGCGATCGAAAAAAAAATTCAGAGTACCGACTAGTACTAAAAAGTACTTTCAAGATACTAATTGGTACAAAAAAATACTTCATAATTTTGAAAAGTTATTTTAGGATCTTAAAAAAATATTTCAGGTATTGACTGGTACTAAAAGGATCTTCGATCGATATCTTGAAAAAAATATTTTGAAGTACCGATTGGTACTAAAAAGTACTTTCGGGATACCGACTAGTACGTTTAAAAAATACTTCATAATCTTGAAAAATTATTTTAGGATCTTGAAAAAATATTTCAAGCTATTGACCAAGATACTAAAGGATCTCGACGGTACTAAAAAATACTTCATGATCTTGAAAAATTATATTAAGATCATGAAAAAATATTTCAAAGTATCTTTTTAGTACCGTAAGACTCGAAATATTTTTTCAAATCTTAAAATAGTTTTTCATGATCATGAAGTAATTTTTTGATGCAGTCATTATCTTGAATATCTTTTTAGTACCGGTAGTAATTAAAAAAATTATTAAATTAAAAAATAATAATTTGGTGTTCGACGCTCTTGTTGACAAACCACATGTGTATTTTTGCACATTTGAAATGCCACATCATCGTCCAGTAAGTAAAAAAAAATCAAACTTAACGGTCAAAGTCAAACTTAACGGTCAAACGGTATTTTTGCACCTAATTTATAACCCATAGTCACTTTTACTCCTAAAAAAAACACTTGCTATTGGACGCTCCTCGGAGAAAAGCACATGTGTATTTTTGCACCTTAACCCTTTTATATATGATATTTTTATTGTTGAACTTTTATGCTTATTTCCATACTTAAAAGTATGATTTTTTCTAAAGGAATATTTGTTGATAGTATATGAGTAAAGAATGGTGATTTTATTGTTATTATGTATTTTCTTCCAATTGTTTCAAAGCATAATTCATGCTTATGTAGTTAAATGAAAATGAGACTTTTGAGATATTTTTCATAAATTTTATATTGAAATGATAATTGGATTTTGGAAAGTTTATAAGCTAGAATTTATTATTTAAAATGGAATGTTTTACGCGAGTTCTTGTTGTTTTAGAAGGATTTTATTGGTAGATTGAATTTGAAGGAAAGGTTTGAAAATTTATTTTTAAAACTCCATATTGAGGAATTTGATTATGAAGAATTAGATATGAGATGTTATTATCTTGAAAGAATAATTTTTTATTGTTTTGATAATTTGGCCCCAAACATGCTTGAAAATGTTTTGGAGAGAACTAAATACAGAATGCTGGTTACTAACAGCAGTATTGTTAGTTCTTGGTGCACCATGGTTAACCTCGAGCTCGCTTGATATTCATGGGATTTGTTCTCATGCTTGTTTCATGGATTGTGTGTCCATGCTTGTTTCATGGCCTTGAGTCATGCTTGGTTAGTTATCTTCATAGACTTTGTGTTCATACTTGTTGCATGGACTGTGTGTATTTTCGCTTGTTTCATGGCCTTGAGTCATGCTTAGTTAATTAGTTACCCTCGTGGACTGTATGGTCACACTTGACATCCGTTCTATAAGAAGTTCTATGGAAAGATGAGGTTTGAGGATTATGTTTTAGATCGATTACATTAAATCAAAGGTTTTACTACATACTTGAAATTATTTGATTAAAGATATTTTACATAAAGTTCTATTTTATTTATGATTTACTGTTTTAAACCAATTTTGTCAAACAAAATAATTTATTTTGTATTTCAAGGTAATTGATTGATGATCCAATATATATATATATATATATATAGTTTTATTTTTATTCATGATCGTGTGATATAGAGATCAAAATTTATTGATATATTGTTATTGTCAAAAGATAAATATGTTTAAATTATTTACTCTTGTATTTTATTAAATTATGAGAATGAGACGTTATTCACCGGAAAAAATTGTTTTGGTTCAGGTGATATTGTTGACCATGTATCTCCTGCTGAGCGGTGAAGAGCCTCTTTAATGATGTAGAGATTGTTGATCCATCATGAAGTGCTAGTAGTTGATGTAATATAATCATAGCCCTAGACTTTTGTATTATTATTTAAAGTTAGATGCTCTATGTAATTTATAGGTAGGATCTATGTATTTTGAAACATATGTTTCTAAGATTAAGGTTTAAAGAATGTGAGTTCACTCATATTTCGTGCCAGTTGGGGTGTGATGCGACAACCTCGGAATTCTTGAGCATCCATATCCTGCGATCATAATTGAAATATATTAATTAACATGCATCAAGTAAAGGGATTATGAGTCTAGGTCTTAGTTATATTTACAGGATACTGAGAAAAACCAGTTTCCTATGGAGTCCACATTAGGTGTCCAAAACTTGTGTGCTCCTTATGTGCTCATATCTCTTTTAGAGGGATAGACATATATTTTTTTTTTAAATTTTATATATATTGTATTTATTTAGATTTAAATTATATGCTGCTTTCTGAAATATTTTTTGCACCCAATATCTAAAATTAATTAGTTTTCAGTCCTGCATTTAGAAATATTTGTCTGTAACACTAAATCATGGAAACAAATTAATTTGAGATACCAAGTGAAAAAATATTTCAGAAAGCAGCATATAATTTAAATTTAATTAATAAAAAAAATGTCCATCCTTTTAATAGAGGTATGAGCACATAAGAGGCACCTAATGTTTGGACACCTAACGTGGACTCATTTCCAATGACTCCTCCATTAGACAAATTCTTTCCTAAGAGATCATAACATGCATTGAATTTTGATGGAAAGAGTGCGAGAAAAGGAAGAAGCTAAGAATATAGTAGAAGCAAAAGCTAGAATAGATAAAGGACAAGCAAAGACTTATCTTGGCTGTATATCGTCCATACATATTTTCTCAACGAGAAAGTGATACTACCTTTTTAATTCATTAATATATATTTTTTGTTTTATAGTTTTGCGTGCGGTTATCACCTCCGTCGTCGGTATCCTTTACAGCCACTGAGCATGCTGAAGATTTCTTGGCTTTCTTTCTTCCTTTTTTCCCCTTCATACTAAAGCTTACAAATGATAAATTAAAATACAACTAAAGATGTTCTCATACTTGAGGGCAATTATTCTCAATTCTAAACGTGAGATACACCATGAAACTGATAGATCAAAATGACCCTAACAAAGATCCCAAAAGCATATGTTTTGAAACTTCAATTGATAGTTTGAGTAGCATGCACCATTTAATATCTAAAGCTTACAAATGATAAATTAAAATACAACTAAAGATGTTCTCATACTTGAGGGCAATTATTCTCAATTCTAAACGTGAGATACACCATGAAACTGATAGATCAAAATGACCCTAACAAAGATCCCAAAAGCATATGTTTTGAAACTTCAATTGATAGTTTGAGTAGCATGCACCATTTAATATCTGATGAGATGAGATTCCTGTCTATGGGTGTATGTTAACAACTCTCCATAATCCGTCTGACAGTTCTTTTGCTGAGTATCCCTCTTCTAAAAGAATTAAAAGAATATTAACTTATTTTAGTAACAATAAATAATTTATATATTTATAATATAAAGGTAAAGTTAATTTAACTTCAAAAAATATCAGCTCATTGTAAGTGATAGCAAATGTCTTCAATCCTACCGTGTGATGGATCCTCTGCTGCACTTGGCTCCTAATGTTTCTCCGAGAAAGAGCCTAACCAGAAGATACAAAATATTAACATAATTTAAAAAATATGAATTATTACGAAATTTATAAATCTTAAAAAATTTACCTGTCCCTCTTGGCTCCTCTTATATTGGACAAAAATCACCCAATTAAGCAGTGGGATGCCGTCTAGCTCGCTCTCAATCAATTCTGCAAAGGAATCATCTCATCCTTATTCATCATGTGGTAGAGACGACCCCTGCGGTTCTTCTAGCCATCCCCATCTTGATCAATGAGTACATCTTCCTATTGTCGCGGACGACAAACTTATCCTGTATCACAATTGAATAAATAATAATTAATTAATTAATGAAAAAATCCATAAATTATAACTATTTACGTCTATAATATAATTAAATACAATTACTTACCTTCACAGCCTTTCGGCTCACGCTTTGTTCTTTGAAACATTCTTCTAAGTCTTGAAGTGGATGGGGAACCACAACCAATTTGAGCCGAGCTCGTTCAAATAGCGGTTGAAGAGGTTACCACCATTTTTGATTGGTTGGTGTGTGGCCTTATTCCACAAAACTATGACACGTGGCCCCTCCATCTTATTGACACCTGCCACGTCTAGCCTCCGATGGCGATGTTCCCTGTTGATCTACACAAATGACCACATTTTTTATTAAATTTAAATCCACTTTTAATGGAATTTAAATATTAAATTTATTAAAACAATAATTAAATTTACCTTTGACTTTTAATGGAAATATAAAAAGAATAGATAGGTGGAAATAATAAGGTAAGGCATGAAATAATTGAAGAACAAAATGGAATGGGCGCGACATTCATAAAATTTTTGGGTTTAAACTTTCAACTTTCAACAATTGGTTTTTCTAAACCAGTCCTTGTAACCAAAAGTAAAATAAAAAAATTAACGACTGATTTTTCTAAACAAGTCTTTATAACCCAAAAAAAAAAAAGGATACAGGGTCAGGGAGGCTCAAACAAGTGACCTCAGTTATTATTATTATTATTAATTATTGCTCAAAAGGTATTTGTATTAATACTGTAAAGCGATACACTACATGAAAATAAACTAAATATAGAACACAAACAAAGTCAAAACAAATACAACAGAACAAACCAAATACAAGGAAAAGCAATCACTACCCATTGCATAGATCGGAATAGAAGTAGCTAGAATTATTGACTACACCGGCCTCCTAGACATCCAATGTTAGAACTTAGAAGTGACATGCATGAAAGAAGGTATTCGTTGCAAAACCCACCCTATAAGGCACACCTCCTTATAAGCAACAACTGCAATTAGAGTAGCTAAACAGTTGCCTCGTCTTTAGGTAAAGATCATAGAAAACACTACACTAGAAGAAAGAAGACCCATGATATTATGAAGAACACTTTTGCTCCTCTCTTCAAACAAATCTAGTGACGTTGACCCCACACACCGAATAACACCTCTTGATGCTGCCTATGGCTGAGGAAAAGCTCGCCCTAGAGGCGAGAGAAGACCACAATGACACGTGATGGACTAGTACGGATCAACCTCATGATGGCATAACAGAATTTGTCGTAGGTTTTTCACCACTTCATTCACTGGCGTATTGTACTCATCACCCACCTGCATTATATATAGTCACCAAATTTCAAGATCACAAATTGAATATAATTTTCCAAAAGCACAAATGATCATAATATTACGAGTTGTGTTCAATATAATTATTGATACGTCACCTGAGCAATAATGGTAATCCCAAGAGTGGATTTTCCAAATGGCAAGACGCTACTACTAGTGACACAGAGATGAAAGTTCTCAAGCAAGCTCAATATTTTGATCTCAGTTCCCTTCTGTTTCTCACAATAGATTCCCATAAACATTTTCTTCTCCGAAACTCTAACTTCAATCTTAGGCAGTGCTTCATTCACTTCATAAAAGTTGTCGTCATTCTCATAAAACTCAATTCTCTTTATGGATGCCAATGACGTATCTTTCTCTAGTACTCTTACACGGTCCTGAAGTTGTTTCACGTACTTGAGAGCTTCATCCAGTATAGTCACCTTGTCCAACTATATATGTACACACCCACAATTCACAATAAACGACACATTGAGACGAAGCCTAAAAAAGGCTTCCTGTGGCATGGAATTATATAGAGTTTGTTGGAAAAAAGTTTATTTAACTCTAGTACTCATAGAGTTAGATTTCCACCCAACAATTCTATTTTCTGCAAACAAATAAATTATATAAATTTAAACCTCCCAAACGCAAATTTTTTGAACATAAAATAAAGTGATGGTTTACTGGAATTCAGTTAAATATTGCCATATACTCCCTCAGATCCTAAGTATAAGATATATTTGAAAAGTTTATCTTAGTCATAATATAAGACATAGTTATCAAATTTGTCAATATTTTCCTAATTTACCCCTATTGATACCCCTTCAACAATAATTAAGGAGGAGAGGAAATTAAGGAAGGTGACTAGGGTGTTTCACAAAATATATGTCACATTAACTAACTCAGCTAACTTTTTTAATTTAATCAAATTAGTTAAATATGCTTTATATTAAGTAGCAAAGGAATATTTTTTAGTTTCAAAAAAAGCATTAATTAATTAGGGTTGAAGGAAGATTGTATCCCACCAAATAAAAAGAGGAAGGTCAACATAGGTCTTCACCTCACTAAGTGTTTAGGGTTTGTTTCTTTCATTATGAATAGATTAGCCACTAGTGAACTGACCTTCTTCAAGCCGGGAATAGTTGCAGAAAGTGCAATGAACTTTTCTGTAATCCTTTGTCTTCTTCTCCTCTCCGCCATTATATGATCCTCCACTTCCTCGGAACACCGCCTTTTATTCTTTCTCCCTTCAACATTTTGCCCCGTCGTTCTGCTCCTTTTAATCGGCGAACTCCGTTTCAATGTATCATTTTCTTCTTCCTGTTTCGTTATGATTGGATTTACGGCGGAGCTATCAAATGAAAGGACGTAAGCCCTAGGAGATAGCATGTTGTCGCTGGAATTAGTAGTTCCGTTATTTTCAGTTTCATCTCTTTGATGACAAGATGGCATAATCTCCGACCAGACAGGATCCAAATCCGTTGAAGAATATTGACCATCTGCTCTCTGCACAATGTTCCTCAGAAATTCTTCCTCTTCCTCGCCCAAATTCATCATCGTGTGGCAATCTTGGAATTCTTGAGCCTCATCCATTTCCTGCCCATCATAAGTGAAACATATTAATTAACGTCAAAATATATAAAGAGGACTACGATATATATATGTATATATATAATATGAGGGAGTCTTGGTCTTAATTATATTACTGGATATTGAGTAAAATCAGTCTCCCATGAATCCTCCATCCCAGACGAATTCTTTCCTGAGAGATCAGTATATGTATGTGAAGAGTGTTGATGATGGGTGTTCTCGACACTATCATCTATCTATTTTTCTGTGTATGTGTGTGTGTATTGGCTCGTGCCTGCACGAAATTATGGTGAAAATGGAAACAGATGAGGCCCACTTAGGAAAAGGGAGCATGAGAAAATTAAATGAAGAAGAATATATTAGAAGCTGAAACAATTCACAGAAAAAGGACAAGCAGAGATCGGTAATTCGGTATGCGTGCTTTCCTTCATATTATATATTGTCTGCATATCTTGATTAATATAAAATAAGATAATAGAGAGAAAATATGAGAATGAAATTGGATGCATTTATTCACTAAGAGGGAACCTATAAATAGGCAAATACATTATAGATTAACTAATAAAATAATAACCCACTACTAAAATAGATAAGACACGGTTTACATTACTCAATGGAACTACATAAAGTTCTTGAATGTGTGGAGAGAAAATCCAGGGAAAGTTAAACCAAACTAAATAAACATGCGATAATGAAATTTCAAAATTCAAATTGGAAATAATTTACATAAATGTTTAGAGTGGCCACCAAGGCAACCACATGGCATCATCAGAATTTTTCCAACATATATTTTCTCATTGAGAAAGTGATAATGCCTTTTTATTAATACTTTTCTTGTTTATTACCACCAGGGGTTGATCCTAATGAAAGGGACTTTAGCCGCTTAAGTATAAGGTCTTGTGTTCAAGTTTGTATAAACGTAGAAAATGTCTTTGGGAAAGATGCCAACCAATTGGGTTTTATAATGCTCGAATATGATCCCATCAAATTAAAAAATACTTTTCTTGTTCTGTCGTGTGGCGTGCTCCGAATATTTCTTTCTTTCTAGCGTAGGTTGTTTTTTGTTTTCTTTGACACAAAAACTTTACAGAGGATAAATTAAAATGCAACTAAAGATCGATCTCTCCAGAAGTGAGGTCGTTAGGGTGATTTTTATGTACATCCTAAACGTGAGAAATAGGACGAAACTGATAGAAAATGACCTCTACAAAGCTTCCAAAATCATGCCAATGACATTTCAATAAAGAGTCAACCCCACCACGTAGTTTCTGACAAGAGGTTCGTGGTTTGTAAACGTCTTCTCTGCAACATTTATAAATTCAATTTCTTATCTGTTGATTTTAGCCAGTAAGCGTTTTAAACATTTTGTCCCAAACCTGGATCCGGATCGAAAGAAGAGGGCTGCGTTAATTTGACTCTCTAAGTAAAATTCTATCGAATCCCTCGTGACATCGATCGGCGAAAGCAGAAATTGTATTGGTTTCAACATACATGTGCATCTGTCTTCAATGTCCTAGCTCGCTAAATCATTTCTGAATCATTGTGTTGGCTGACCTTGTTAATTATCTGATCTAGACTTGTTTCCTGTGTTAAGTCATAACCTAGCTAGCGAGCCCTTTATTTCTTTTTTCAGGAGTAGCCTTTTACTTTTCTAGCGGTAGTACTCCTTATTAATAATCCAGTTTTTTCCTTAAAAAAGGGTTTTATACTAAAAAAAAAAAAGTAAATTAGCCACAGAATTCCATCATTAATTTGAATTATCCACAGAAATTCATCACTAATTAATTAGTGAGAGTCTATTTAATGACAAAATCGTACAATTCCGTCGTTAATCCTCTTTTTATGTTTTGGTAGTACAGGAAGGATGAAAATACAAAACTAGGGAGGGGAAGGAATTGAAGAAGAGAGAAGATGGAGAGATCAAGGATTAGAGAGAAGAGAGAAGATGTGTTAAGGCCTATAATTTATAGAGCCGTAACCCTAATCTCATCATTAAATTAAAAGAATATTTTAAATTTTAAGTAAAATTTAGTAAAAATATTCTATAACAATCTTAAAGATGATTACTCTTGTTCTTATTATAAGACGCATGTCAAGGATTAGAGAGGAGAGAAGATGTGTTAAGGCCTATAATTTATAGAGCCGTAACCCTAATCTCATCATTAAATTAAAAGAAAATATTTTAAATTTTTGTAAAATTTAGTAAAAATGTTCTATAACAATCTTAAAGATGATCCAGTACACTCTCTTGTTCTTATTATAAGATGCATGCAATTAATTCACACGAATCAAAAAATGATAATTAACTTGTTACATCTCTCTTAATTTAATAATTTTTTTTAGCTTTTCCTCTATTGGTGAGGTAAGTGCCGCATTTAAGAATCAATCACAAAATAGAGAAAGATGCCTTATATTAGAGACAAAAGCTACATTTACTCAAATCAAACACTAATCTAAATCTAAGAAATAATTCTAGTAAAACACAATTCTTAAATCTAAGTAATCCTGTATACCATCAACATCAAAGTTTTAACTTGTTCGGCCTTTTTCTTAAAATGTCTAAGCATATATTCCCGTATAAATAAAGCTGAAAGAAGGGTACCACCATGTTTTCAACACATGCAAAGGATCACTCAAACCAACCTTATTAAAATTGTAATGATCTTAAAAGTGAGCATAATTATATTATTGAGTTATAAACAATTGTTACTGATTATTTATCATATGATTTAAATTTATGTATAACGATTTTTCCTTTAACCTTGCATATAGGCTTCATGATAGCTTGAGGTGCTAAAAAGTAAACATTTAAGGAAAATAAGTGCAAAGATTTTTATTTATTTTTTTAAGCATCCGATAACCTGAACCTACTTCTTTTTAATTCAAAGGGTTTATTGGGGGTTCAAATTAACCACCAAGTATTTAATACTAGGGAAAATCATTTTCAAGTCCTTTTTGGAGAAAAAATCCCAAAAAAGGCCCTCATAATATGACAATTCCAGAAATTTCTGAAATTTTCAGAATCTTGCGTGAGTTGTTAACGGGGCTAATAAATTTGTTAACGGGTAGGTCATTAACAACTAAATCAGCACAATTAACAACAATTTTCTAACAACTCAATCAGCCTCATTAACAACTATATCAGTACCCCGTTAACAACTATAAGCTTCGTTATCAACTCACGCAAGATTCTGAAAATATGAGGGCTTTTTTTAGAATTTTTTCTTCAAAAAGGGCCTTGAAAGTGATTTTCCCTTAATACTACTGCATCTTCAAAGCTTAAAATTAAGACTTAAGAACTTTGATTAAGTTCCTACAACCTCTTACCAATTAAATCATGTAATCGGCGGGTTTAAGTGGAAAGAAACTTAAATGGAGCATAATACTACTATGAGTCAATTAGTTTTGGCCTTGATAATTTGGAAGCACGCCTGATTCTCTGTCTGTTCAGATTTTGTCCTTGTGCCTGTTAACTGACTCTTCGATGCAGAAACCAGAACCTCGGCTGAATTATTGCTCCGTTTCTCCTTGACAGTATATCTAACAAGGAACAATTGAGTTGGTATTGATATTGTAAGAGATATTTATCGTACATATGAGCTTTTTCTAAATAATTCATTGATATTTTCTTAACGATAATTAAATATAAGAATAATTTAATAATGCATACATGCATTTTGTAAAGTAAATAATGTGTTTGTTACCTGGAGAAATTTAATAACACCACATATAGAAAAATTATAATTTTTTAAAATTTTAAGCATTTTTAAAATATTTTCATGTAGGCGGTACTCATTCAAAGTAATTGGATTTTTCCTCCAAAAAATAATCCAATAAAATATCAATAAAATCACACCTTTAGAATTTTAAGAAAACAAAATATCAATATCATTATTTTTTTGGCTATAAAAACATAAGCTTCATTTTTGTTTTACCCAACTGAATAGATGTTTACAATTCCCCTAATAAAGATTCATCTCTGGAAAAAAACCAAGAAAAGAATTAAAAAAAATGTAAACATTAAAAATTCATCTTAAATACATAAACTACTCTATCCGTCCCTATTTATAAATTCTTATTTTTTTTAATTGATTTATCTTCTTTTATAAATTTCTTTTTGGTGTTTAATTTGGAGAGTTGTCTGAGCATTAAATGTATTTTTACTAATGTTACCTGAAATTAATTTTCCCCATACACTTTTTTTCATCATTTTTTAAGTATTAATCTCTATCATTTACTTACTCATAAATAAGGGTATATTGGGAAAAAAATTAAGTATATTCCCTTCAAATTTATTACTTTTAACTTATTTTAATTATTTTCTTGAATAACGTAATTCAATGAACCTTATAAATAAGGGCGGAGGGAAGAACATCTAATTATGGTAGAATAAAATCATTTTGAATCCATATGACCATATCTATAAACTACTGTCAAAACATGATCATTTACAACTTTGAAAAATTTAGTTTTTTTTTTTTAAAGGTATTTTAGAAAAAAAAAATTTATATATATTATAATTTATTAACTTAACTATCTAATCAAATTAGTTAAAAGATTCTGATATGTTACTCCTCTCCTAAGATATAATTTGTAATATAAATTATAGAGTAAATACCTTTTTTGGTCCCTGAAAAAAAAACACGAACCCCATTTTGGTCTCAAGAAATGCCCTTTTAGCCCCTAAAAAGGACGAATAAGGGTCGATTTGTGAATATTTTATCCTCATAAAATTTCCAAAAAGCCTTTTTAGTCCATAAAAAAATCTCATTTTAGTCCTTAAAGACAAAAATGGCACGTGCGTGTTTTTTGTAACCCAAAAAAATATTTATAAATTATGTCATATATTTAAAACCGAAATTATAGTAAGCATTGTTGGAAGAGTACAGACAAACTTTTTCATTTATGATTTCGTGTGTAATCCTGTAAAGAATTCAGAACCCATTTGGTGATAGTGCAAGAGAGAATGGTAATAGTAATAAGAGGCTTATTAATTACTACACTGGCAAGAATAATGATTACTGTTTATGGGACGTGTGATTGCAGAAGAGGACGATGCTAGCCCCCACTTACGGGGACAAGCTTCAAAAGTTCAGGGAACCACGTGAGTACTTGACCCATATCACATCCACTGTGAACTACAGTAAAAGACGTTGGGACTTGGGTCTCCAATTATTTTAAGAAAAAATCTCATATAAATATCATATGAATTTACAAAACTTCTAAATATTTGTTGAATTTGTTAAAGAACTTAAAAGTACCAAGAAATATGGGGATTTACAAATTCGGGTGAATTTTCCTTTTGACCTTAGTTTTAAATAAATTTAAAAATTAAAAATGACCCTCGTCGGAGAGCCACCGCAGGTGAAATTCCGGCTATGGTTTTTTTTGGTTGGGGGGAGGTGGATTTTTTTAAAATAAGTAATAATTCATTGAAAGTGAGGGAGGTGGGGTTTGAACCCCCCACCTCATAACGCCCGCTTTACTTTGCCATTTAATATATATATATATATATATATATATATATATATTAACATTTTTCCATCAACAAATACTTATAAATCTCATTATTAAACTTGTAAATGTCATTGAAGAATTGGTAATTGCTATTGAAATATTTGTTATAATTTCACTTTTTTTTTATTTCATAAAAGTGGATTATTACAATCTTTCAATGGCATTTACAAATCTTTCAATGGCATTTACAAATCTTTCAATAGCATTTACAAAATTTTCAATTGCATTTACAACTTTTTTTTTTTAAGTTGACCTTTTTTGCCTCCGAGGGGAAAAAAATGCATTATCACAAATCTTTCAACGGCAGTTACAAATCTTTTAATGGCATTTACGACTTTTTTTTTAGTTGACATTTTTTACTTCTGAGAGAAAAAATGCATTATTACAAATCTTTCAATGGTATTTATAAAATTTTCAATGGCATTTACAACTTTTTTTTAGGTTTAGCTTTTTTGCCTCTGAGAGAAAAAAATAATGCATTATCACAAATCTTTTAACGGTAGTTACAAATATTTCAATGGCATTTACGACTTTTTTTAGGTTTACCTTTTTTGCCTCCGAGGGAAAAAATGCATTATCACAATTTTTTTAACGCAGTTACAAATTTTTCAATGACATTTATAAATTTTTTACTTGGTAGTTACGAGTTGTTTTTTGATGTTTTCCATTTTTGTCTCTGAAGGAACAACAACAAAAAGTAGATTATTACAAATCTTTCAATGACATTTACAAATTCTTCAATGACACTTACAAGTTTAGAAATGAGATTTATAAGAATGTTTGTTGATAGAAAAATGTTAAGAAGAATATATATATATATATCAATCAAAGGAACCAAGTGGCCAGTGGTTAGGCCACTTGGCATACGAGGTGTGGGGTGGGGGTTCGAACCCCACCTCTCTTACTTTCAATGAATCATTTTTTTTTTTTTCTTTTTTTTTTTTTCTTAAAAAAAATCTCCACCCAAAAAAATACCATCGCCAAAATTCCACCGCCGATGGTCGCCGGTTCTGGCCATTTGTGCCTACGGTGGCCTTTGGGCGAAAGTCATTTTTTTTTTTTAAATTTATTTAAAACTATGAACAAAAGGGTAAATTCACATGAATTTGTAAAACTCCATATGGTCCTTAGTACCTTTTAGTCCTTTAACAAATTCAACAGACATTTAAAGGCTTTACAAATTCATATGGTATTTATATGAGATTTTCCCTTATTTTAACTCCCGCTTGCCTTGCTTGGATGAAATAAATTTTTACAGAGGCCAAAGTTAGGAGGGTTTTTTTTACAGGGGGAAGATGAGAGATGATTTTTTTGGGAAAATTATTGTAAAACCTAATATCAAGAATTAATAAAGTAATGACGATACTTAATAAACAATTCACAACTTATTTTATGATAAATACTTAATTTAAAATTTTGTAATTTTAAAGTTTTTCTTGTTATTCTTCCTTTTTTTTTATCACTATATTAATCTTAATAAATAAATATGATTCCTCTCGTTCAGGTTTAAATACAACACCCCAATAATATACTCCATTTACGGTTAAAAATTGTCTCCCCATCTTCTCCCTCATATTTTATCAAATCATTAATGTTAATCAAAATATAACTTATTAATAGCGTAGCCTACAAAGAAAGACAAAAATATATCATCCAACAATAAATTCCAGATATAGCCTACCATAAAAAACAAAATTATATAAACCACGAAGAGGAATTGACCAGAGAAGATGGGAAGCAAGATAATATGCTATCATGCCGAGCAACTACTGTTTTCCCCCTCTCCTCCTCTTTTCTCGTATTCTTTTTCTAACCATAATATCACAATTTAAATTGTAAAAATGTAGTCTTATATAATTTTTTTTTCTTTTTTTTTATTAATTTATTTATTCATATCAAAATTTAAAATTTTGAATTTAATTAATTATTTTTTATAATTTAAAATTTCAAGGGTTAATTTTATAAAAAAACATGTGCTTTAGTCGAAAGTGCGCCCCCAAGAACAAGTGCTTTTTTTAGGTGCAAAAGTGACTATGTGGTTATAAAATAAGTACAAAAGTCACATATCACCGTTAAGGTTAGATAACTGCCGTTACTTTTTATAATTCTTGCCAGATGAGGTGCACGTGTCACTCCTTTTTTGAATGGCTAGGGACGTCGCAGCTGGGCAATGATCTTGGCAATGGAGTCAATTAAATTCGAAGCCTACCCCTAAACCGATATTCATTCCCTTCCCCGTATCACTTTTCCTTCAACCTCAACTCCATCCACGAACACTGCTCACTCATGAAAGAGAAAACCCATTTCGTGTGTCTGCGAATCGCAAGATAGTGTGAGTGATCGTGAGGATGAAACAGAGTCTCAGAACCTATCGACTTCACAAACCTGTGTCTGCGATCAGGAGGGAACGACATTTCCGAAGCTGGTTTATGATTTTGTGGAGGAAAGTGGAAGAGAGAAGCGAGAAGAAGAATAGAGTGGAAGTGGCGGGAAGGGTATGGATTCCAGAGATATTGGGTCAGGAGGAGCTGTTGAAGGATTGGACTGATTGCTCGGCTTTTGATGCTCCTTTCGTTCCAAGCAGGATCATGACGGCGCGTGGGGGCTGTAGGTTTTTCACCTGGCACCCGAATCTCTTACCTTTCTTCTCAATCTAACCTTTACCTTTCTCTCTTTCCTCTTTTATAAGCATCTCTTTCCTTTTCCTTCTCATCTCATTTTTAGGCATTTGTCTTGGCTCTTGAAGTTGTTGTTTTTCGAAATCTCAAAAGTGACGGTTGTGGATAATGAAACCAAAGCTTTA
Source organism: Acacia melanoxylon (assembly GCA_019022615.1). Taxonomy (NCBI): domain Eukaryota; kingdom Viridiplantae; phylum Streptophyta; class Magnoliopsida; order Fabales; family Fabaceae; genus Acacia; species Acacia melanoxylon. The sequence goes on from JAFJYJ010000055.1 coordinate 3,477,960, forward strand.
CAATATTTGGGATTGGACGGAGTGGAGAACTCCATTGGGTTTAATGTAAGTATTTCGATTTTGGAAGGCAAATTTACATTTACGGCGTTATTAGTAATTGGATTTGAGGCTTAGCTTGTTGCCCGAACCGAATTTCTTAACTAGTTTGATTTCGCGTAAACTCTTGCGAGGCACCCACCCGTCGCCGCCTCCGTCACATCCATGGCCACCCACATCCATCGCCACCCTCATCGTTGTCGTCGACACTGTCTCTCCTCCGATTCTCTCTATACTCTCTCCAGGATCTTTCACCGATTCTCTCAATACTCCTGCCCCAGCTGCCACGTCCATAGCCATTCATAGAAGGAGTGACACATGGACACCATCTGGCAAGAATTTTAAAAATTAACGGCAGTTATCTAACCTTAACGGTGATATGTGACTTTTGCTCTTATTTTGTAACCACATAGTCACTTTTGCACCTAAAAAAAGCATTTGCTACTGGGCGCTCATTTGACTAAAGCACATGTGCATTTTTGCACCTTAACCCAAATTTCAATAATAATTTTATAAAAAATTAAATATAAATCATTGAAATATTGTTCTACTGGTTATAAAGCGAGAAGGGATATAAGATGAGCACATAAGAAGCACCTAATTATTGAGCACCTAATGTGGACTCAGTTTTATTTAACTTGTTCGCCCTTTTTCTTAAAATGTCTAAGCATATATTCCCGTATAAATAAAGCTGAAAGAAGGGTACTACCATGTTTTCAACACATGCAAAGGATCACTCAAAAGTGAGCATAATTATATTATTGAGTTATAAACAATTGTTACTGATTATTTATCGTATGATGTAAACTTATGTATAACTAGATTTTTCCTTTAACCTTGCATATAGGCTTCATGATAGCTTGATGTGCTAAAAAGTAAACAATTAAGGAAAATAAGTGCAAAGATTTTTTTTTTTTTTTTTGGAGCATCCGGTAACCTAAACCTACTTTTTTTTTTAATTCGGAGGATTTATTGGAGTTTCAAACTAATCACCAAGTATTTAATACTGTTGCATCTCCAAAGTTTAAAATTAAGACCTTTGACTAAGTTGCTACAACCTCTTACCAATTAAATCATATACGCCGCGGGTTTAAGTGCAAAGAAAGTTAAATGGAGCATAATACTACTATGAGTCTGACACGGATTCCGTTCACACAATTAATTAGTTTTGGCCTTGTTATTGTCGGCCCAAAAAGGAAAGTTTTGGCCTTGATAATTTGGAAGCAAGCCTGATTCTCTGTCTGTTCAGATTCTGCCCATATGCATGTAAATTGACTCTTCGATCCAGAAAGGCATGCAGAAACCACAACCTCAGCTGAATTATTGCTCCCTTTCTCCTTGACAGTATGTCTAACAAGTGAGTTGGTATTGATATTGTAAAAGATACATATTAGCTTTTTTTCTAAATAATTTATTGATATTTTCTTGACGATAATTAAATATAAGAATAATTTAATAATGCATACATGCATTTTATAAAATAAATAATGTTTGTTACTGTGGAGAAATTCAATAAACATATAGAAAAATTATAATTTTTTAAATTTTAAGCATTTTTAAAATATTTTCATGTAGGCGGTACTCATTCAAAGTAATTGGATTTTTCCTCCAAAAAATAATCCAATAAAACTATCTAATCAAATTAGTTTTTGATTCCATATGACCATATCTATAAACTAGTGTCAAAACATGATCATTTAAAACTTTGAGAAAATTAGTTTTTTTTTTTTTTTTTTAAAAGGCATTTTAGAAAAAATATATTATATTTATTATAATTTACTAACTTAACTATCTAATCAAACTAGATAAAAGATTCTTATATGTTACTCTTTCAGGTCCTAAATATAAGACATAGTTTGAATGCAAATTACATTACAAACTATTCCTTCTCAGTCCTTATTATAAGACATCAACTAACAATTCTCACAAGCCAATAAAAACAGTTAAAGTCAATAAAGCTATCCTACAATTGAAGTAACTTCTAATATTACCCATATTAATTGCATTAAACTATAATATTATGTTAATTATTCTTCTCACTCACTACTCTTATTAATTAAGGGCATACATGAAAAAAAAATTAATACTTCTTAGGAACAAGTAAGTGTCTTATAAAAAAGACTAAATACACTTATCAATTGGTGTTTTATAATAAGAATCAGAAAAAATATATCTTATATTTAGGATCTGAATTATAGTAAACATTGTTGGAGGAGGAAAAAGAAACTTTTTCATTTATGATTTCGTGTGTAATCCTGCAAAGAATTCAGAAGTCAGAACCCATTTGGTGATATGCAAGAGAGCATAGTGATGGTAATAAGCGGCTTATTAATTACTACACTGGTAAGAATAATGATTACTGTTTATGGGGATGGTGTGATTGCAAAAGAGGACGATGCTAGCCCCCACTTACGGGGACAAGCTTCAAAAGTTCAGGGCGTGAGTACTTGACCCATATCACATCCACTGGGAACTAAAAGACAACTTCTTTCGTTGGATCTCACATTATTGAGTCCGCATTATATGTATATAATTATGTTTCTTATGTGCTATATTTTTTATATTGTATTTATTTAGATTTAAATTAAATGTTGTTTTTTACATGTTTTTTGTCTTTCAATATCTCAAATTAATTAAGTTTCCATAATACCTGGTGTTACAGACGATTTAATACAAAACTAAAAATTAATTAATTTGAGATATTGAGTGCAAGAAACATAAAAAAAACATATAATTTAATTCTAAATAAATACAATATATATAAAAAAAATTAAAAAATATGCTCATATCTCTAATAGATATATGAGCACATAAGAAACATATAATTATATGCACAAAATGTGGACTCATATTATTTTTAAAGAGGCCAAAGTTAGGACGGTTTTTTTTTTTAATAGAGGGGAAGGTAAGAGATAATTTTTTTGGGAAAATTATTGTAAAACCTAAAATCAAATTCGTTATTAAGAATTAATAAAGTAATGATGATACTTGATAAACAATTTACAACTTATTTTGTGATAAATACTTAATTTAAAATTTTGTAATTTTAAAGTTTCTTTTCTTATTCTTCCTTTTTTCACTATATTAATCTTAATAAGATTGTTACGGACCTGATCCACGGCCCAATAAGGGGGCGGCCCATCAAGAGATCTGTCAAATATCTCGGGTTCCCCTTACAATCATGGAATATCTATCATATCTATAATCAAGGGATATGATAGATCAAGCAGTTAGGATACCAGGTGAAGCCCTATAAATACAGGGGTCAAGTCCTAAGGTGTACACGTTCTAACTCAAGCTATTTACTTTCTGCATCTCACAGCACAACCCCACTGAACACATACCCCCTTCTCCTGGGCGAAAGCCTTGTGTCCAGTGATTCATCGCTTTTCGGGATATCTCACTCTCATAGATATTCCGGCATAAGCTCTTCGATCCAAGATAAAAGCACCAGCCTACTGGGCTGGACATCTGTGTTCCACACCGGAACAAAGATAAATATGATTCCTCTCTTATCCTTCAAGTTTAAATATAACACCCCAATAATATACTCCATTTACGGTTAACAACTGTCTCCCCAGCTTCTCCTTCATATTTTATCAAATCATTAATATTAATCAAAATATAACTTATTAATAGCGTAGCCTACAAAGAAAGACAAAAATATATCATCCAACAATAAATTCCAGATATAGCCTACCATAAAAAACAAAATTATATAAACCACGAAGAGGAATGGACCAGAGAAGATGGGAAGCAATATAATATGCTATCATGAGAGCAACTACTCTTTTCCCCCTTTCCTCCTCTTTTCTCGTATTCTTTTTCTAACCATAATATCACAATTTAAATTGTAAAAATGTAGTCTTATATAATTTTTTTTATTAATTTATTTATTCGTATCAAAATTTAAAATTTTGAATTTAATTAATTATTTTTTATAATTTAAAATTTCAATAATAATTTTATAAAAAAATTAAATATAAATCATTGAAATATTGTTCTACTGGTTATAAAAAGAAAAGGGATATAAGCCAGATAGATGGATGGCATTGAGGCGCTGCTCCTGCAAATTTATGCGTTTGGGAAGACTTGTCAGTGATGAGAGAGAACTGTAGGAGAATACATTCAGCAATGAGAAAAAGAAGTAGCGGGATAGAACTAAAGAGAGACGAAGAGTATCAACGCCTAGGTGGTAGTCGCTTACTCGCTTAGTTACCATATTAACTAGGTTTCTACCCATAGTATGAGGGTGCAATCGAGATGGCCTCTCTATAGTGAGTCTTAATTAATTCGAATTTGGTACAATTGAAGTGACAAAAACAAGTTAATAGCAATGGAAATTGATCTGTCAAAGCTTTTGAACTAAAACAAATCCAACAGCTGATATTATATTTATGCGTTTTCTAGTTGTTTAAGCGAGCAAGAGTAGGTGAACTTGAATGTAATGAATGCTAACAAACCACTAGAATTGATTCTCAAACCTTCCCTAATTGCTCAAATTTAATTATGAAATCACCAAGTCAAATTGTAATTCAAAATACCATTTCAATTGAGTATGATGATCGAGTGATCTCAATTGTAATAAATGAACACTAAAGAACAAGAAATATCCGAAGATATTAAATGAGTTTAATGAAACAGTTGATCGCAATAATACAAAATTGAATGCGCAGAGTTTCGGTAGGTGGCGAAATTGAATGTGGTGAGCTTTTATAGCGTTCGTCCATTAATGCCGTTATGAGACTTTGAATATAGCCATTGAGTTGAGTCTCTTCATAAATCCGTTAGGCACAAATGATCTCCGTTGAATTTAATCGATCATTACTTCATTAAATGCTTCGACGTCGTTTGTACTTGTGCAGAGAGTGACTCAGAATGATAGTCGGAATAAGTATGCCTCGACGGAATGTTTTTCGTCTGTCACGAACTTTAATTTTGATTGTTGCTCTGTTTTCTGAGGCGCATTTAATGCTACTGACACGTAGGATTACTTTTCGGCCAATCTTGAATTAAACAGGATTAATCAACTGCAACTCACTCAAAAAGATGATTAAATATAATATGAGCGAGTTTTGAGTATGATTAAAGAAGAATGGATAATGACCCAGAGATTTGTAAAGAGTGATTTAACGATACAGAGAGAGTGACAATAAGCTAAGAACATATTCTCGAGAATTGCTCATATCATTCTCGAGTATCCCTTAAAGAAAAGCTTTACAAGTGTCATCTCTCGATAATACTCGAGAGTCAAAATATGTATACTTGAGAATGATACGTTCAGAGAGCTTTTAATCATAAATGTTTAAGCATTCTCGAGAATCATTTTTCTAATACTTGAGATTCATATCAACATATCAATACTTAAGAATAATATACCCAGAGAGCTTTCACCGCGCATTCTCAAGAATTAACTTACTCATTCTCGAGAATTGTTCTAATAAGAACAGGAATGATGAAAGTGAACAAGTTCTATTCTCGAGAATCAAGAGTTCATTCTCGAGAATCATATCAGAGAAAGCGTGCTATAATGGTTCTGTCAAAGCATTCTCGAGAACTATTCTCGAGAATCACTTACCCATTCTCTGAGAGTTATTCTGATGAGAAGAGAAATGTTGTAGGTGAACAAGATCCATTCTTGAGAATCAGGAGTTCATTCTCGAGAGTCATATCAGAACAAGCCTTGCCTTGATTACTCCTCCAAAGATCCCGACGAAACAGCATCTGGGGACCAAGATGCTTACTGCCGTCGGTTACCTCCTGCTCGGCCATCGGAGCTTCCTCCTCCATGGTGTGCATCCGACCATCTCCACCCTCTACCGCCATGGAAGTCCTCTCAGGTGCATTCCCTTCACTTGATTCATGTTTCTTTCGATCAGAACCACAAGCCATTGTCGTCTTCCCGTCACTCTATTTTTGATCCTCCACCTTCTATTTTTGAGCTTGTCTCTGATTTTCACTGCGTGTTGTTGGCTTCCTATTTACACCATCATCAGCCATCGGATTATGAGGGCACCGTTCACGTTCATGGCCATACAACCCACAACCAAAGCAAACCGAGTGCAAACCTTCATATACCAACTGCATATCTTCTCCAAACGTAGTAAAAGCTAGCAATAAAAGTTGTTGTAGATAGATTTCGACGCAAATTCATGCAAAATCTCCCTTGTCATACACGGATGTTGACCGGTCAATCTTGATCATCTTCCCTATCATATTCCCAATAATACCGAAGGACTCCACCGTGCAAAATTCCATCGGAAATCTGGGATCCTCACCCAAACCGCAATCCTCCGTTTGTGATCCACTTTCCATGGACTAAAGTTTGGTCGCCACTATTGGACTAGGAGATAATGATCGTCGACCATCCATGGACCTTCATACAATGCACAGTCTCTGTCATCCATGGTTGAAAACGACACTATGTAGTATTCATTACTCAATGGTACCACTTTCAATGGCTGTCGTGGTTTCCACATCCGCCTAACTCGGTCAATAAGGACATGCTTTGGCACTAATAATCCCAGCAACTTGATAATCAGATAATTCATCCATGGCTGGCACCATGTGGTATACTGTTCCGACGTGACAGAGTTTGAGATGCTACAGCTTAGAGTAATGTGGAACGGAGAGCATGCATTAATGCTTGGACAATGAGTAACTAATATAAAATGCCCAGGCATAAGCTAGTAAATTAAATATCTCAAAGGAATATTTGTGTGATACAATAATACAGAACTTGTATAATTAAAACTCTTAACATAGTAATTATACAATCTTACATCAAGCCTAGACTTGTGGCTTGGAACCCAATACAGTTAATCAAACTCATTGGCCAGGCCGGGTAAAGTCTAGTAGAAGTCTCCCCGTCTTTCACGGCGACTTATGACTGAACCACAAAGGTCAACCCTTTCTTAGTTTAAGCACCAAATGGTTTGAAACAACTCTATCGAATTTATGCTAGAAACTAGTCCCTATTGTCTTTCTTCGACTCTCGTCTCGACTGGTGCCTCTTCACGGCTCCGTCCATGTCGCCTTCTTAGATTCAGGTTCCTTTCCTGAACTTTTAGTCAACACTACAAAAAAAACTGTGTTTTACGGCGAAAAAATTCCCTCGCAAAACTGGTTTGCAACGGACTTTGCGGAGGATTAAGGTCCGTTGCAAATTATGTCATCGCAAACCATTTTCTGCGGTGATAAATAGTTTTTTCCTCCGCTTAAAAAATTTGCGGCGAGAAAAATATTTTGGCCGCAAATTCCCAATTTTGCATCGAAAAATAAATTCCACCGCAAATTTCAAACTTTGCGGCGAAAAGAAATGTCCGTCGCAAATTTCATTTTTGCGGCGGAATGTTTATTCCGCCGCAAATTTTGTGACGGAATGTATTTTCTGGCGCAAAATTGGGAATTTGCAGCAAAATACAACATCTGCCGCAAATTATATTGTTTGCGGCGGAGAAATTTGCCGCCACAACATTGGAAATTTGCGGCCCAAATAAGTTTCCGCAAAGCAAAATTCATTTAATTTTTTTAAAAAATAAAAATTCAAAAAAAAAAATTCATAAAAAATTACGAAATAAAAAAAGAGTTGTTTATCATAAAAATATATTGTAACAATCATAAAAGTTTACATAGTAAAAACAAAATATAAATAAATAATGTTGCAACCACACACACAAAAAAAGTCTAACTTGCAGCAGCATGGTTATCATCATCACCAGTATGGTCATCATCACTAGGAGGCGGTCCCGTACCCTTGCTCTTCAAAAGGGACTGGAGTAGTTCCTTCATCTCCCTAATCATTGCTCGTTGCTCATTCAACTGATCTGCTTGCTGACTCACCACCTGTTCTAACGCCTTCACCCTCTTATCATTTGCAAAACCAACATTATGAAGTTAGTTTATGTTTTGTACTTCATTTAAATGGACGAGGAAATAAAATGTTTGATAGCAAAAGTATTACGTTTACCTGCAGAAACACCTCCAACATGGCTTGATGAGCGCTTCGTAGACGGCTTCAATCTGCTAGCAGAGGCACCCATCTCGAAGACTCTCCTTACTTGTCAAATCCGCCTGTAGCCCTAATGAAGAGACTCTCGTTATCGGACTGAGAGGATGTCGGGTCGTTCTCAATCTGCGAGTCTCTCTCCTGCGACAGCTGCTGATATTTTTCCTACAAGCACAAAAATACATCTCAAATAAGACATGTAAAATGAAAAAATATTTTACCATTTGAAATAAATAATAAATGTAATTAATGTCTCATCGCGAATTGTTGGGGCTTCGCGTTAATCCAGCGCCTCCTACCTTCGGTTTCACGGGAATGAGTCCGCTCAAAGGTAGCCCAATCAACCGATTCTCGGCAGAACTTCCCGTGACGCCCCGCAAACACAAATGATGACCATTAATTACTTACCTCAAAGTACAAAATATTGAATGCTAAAATAGAAAATAACGTATACTTACAATTTTTCGTCGATGCTCGCTATATGGAATGGAGCCGCTAGCATATGATGGTCCTTACATGTGGGCCCTATTTAATTTATTTTGCTCACTTGCCTTTAAAAATTTCTCATCGGTGGCCCATCTTTGAAGTAACTGTTCTGCCGTTTCAGGTTAAATCCAAGTTTTCTTGCCTTTATCATGTCTCAATTTATAAAACTTATCAGACAACCACTTGCTTCCCTTGAAGTTATAAGTTTTTTTTAAAAAAATCTGATCCTCAGACAACCACTTAAACTTTTTCTGAAAATCAATAATAAACAATTAGTGCTCCAAATTATAAAAGAAGTTAATCAATTTGCAAAGATGAGAAGAAATTAATAACCATAAATCATATAACTTACCAAGAACTCATTAAACCAAGCGTCTCGATCTTCCTGAGGAATCTCTGTCCAACTGGCCCAAGGCTGAGTGTAATTACGGAATATTTGATCCTCGATGAAATCTGTCACCTGATTATAAGGATCAAACCTAAACACATAGGAAATGTTGTAAATATTTTCATACAAACTAAAGGTAAAACATAATAACATTATGAGTAACTTTACATGACATACTCGGTGGTGCCGATAGGATGGATCCACCTCAGTCCTATCGCATGATCAATCGTACCCCAGATTGGTGCATCCGAGGAACTAGCTTCCCCGACCTGGCTCTGAGGCGACGCAGTGTGCTGAAGACAAAAGTATTGAAAATGTTAGTAAATAAATGCTTAAAGAAAACAAAACATATGTAAATCAATCAGAAATCATAAACTAAACCTGCTTTGCCACTTGCTGTGGATAAGTCGGAGAGACAGGCACACCCGTACTGCCCAAAACGGAGTCGGTAGTAGACGGTTAAGATGACATATGTAGTGGTGGAAACTCTGGGGAAGAGCGAAGCCCTCTACCTACAGAGGGGGCAGATGATGTCGCCCTACCCCCTCTAACAGGACGGGGCCGAGCTCTACCACCACCACAACCACTACCTGAAAGCCCTTCTGAATTCTCCATATCTAAGCACTTATAAACATTATGTCAAATTATATATTCATATAAGAAATATACTTAATATGTCAATAGCAAAATAACAGAGTATCTAGTATAATAAATTGACATAAAAAAAACTAACACAAATCAACCGAACGATTCTTGTTCTTCGACCTCTTCTTGAACACCTTCCTCCGGTGTCTCATAGTTGTCGAATTCAGATTCACTATCAGAGTAAATCTCTTGTGCCTCATCGTCTGATTCCTCATTGTCAATATGGATTGGAATCAATTCTAACTCCGCAGCGGAATCAAAGAGATTGCTTGGCAGATCGTCCTCGGCCATACTGACGGCAAGTACATGTTCCACATCAGCTTGGAACGGTTCAGTCATATCGTCATTTGTTTTGGACTCTTTCGACTTCGGTATAATATTTCGTGCTTTGGTTTTGATAACTCCCATCCACCCTTGGCAGGATGTGGGGTATGATCTATAATAAACTTGTTATGCCTGTTGAGCAAGAATAAATGGGTCATAACTAACTGTATATCTCCTTGACGAGTGGATCTCAACATGTCCATATTTGTCCACTTTTGTCCCACGCAGAGTGTTATCAAACCACTCACATTTAAATATAGTCACCAACTTGTCCCACTTGTAATCCAACTGAATTATGTCAATTAACTTCCCGTAGTAGTTGCCCTCGACCCCGTCAACTTGGCCACCTCGACAACATACACCGTAATTGCAACTTTTCGTATTTTCGTTCGCTTCAAAAGTTGCAAACTGATACCCATTGATTACATATTTTTGGATCCGGGTAATAGTTGTTGCAGATCCGTAAGATAAACTCCACGCAACATCCTGGGGAGCTGATGGGTTGTGCACAAAGTAGGATCGTAACCAATTAGAAGACTCAGCATTCATAAATTGATCAACTTCGGAATCCGAAATCCAAGGATTTGTCAATCGGACCGAATTAGAGAAGTGGTTGTAATAAAAAAGTGAAATTAACACTTTAATACTTACCGTAACAGTAACAAAAGAGGAAATCTTACTTTAAGTACGGGGTAGCCTCTTCACAGTTGTTTAGAATGTACCACTCCGCTACTTTCTTATCACTTCCTTCCAGAGTTAACCTACAATGTTTTCCCACGACTCGGCCAGGATAATTAAATATTGATATCTGACCGTTTGTTTCACCGCCATCATCGTTACGAGGTACCGCTTTCCATCTTGATATAACTTCGGGGGGATAGTAGTAAACAGAAAATTTAGTGGCCTCTTCGACTAGATACACTTCAGCGATAGATCCATCAACGTACCTTGGATTTTTGATCTTGTACTTAAGTGTGCGTAAAAACCTACAATGGACAATCACAGGGTATTTATAAACCATAGTACAATGTGTTTCTATTAATCACAGAAAGAAGAAATATATATTACATTTCAAACGGATACATCCACTTATATTATTGCGGACCTCCTACCTTTGCTTCGTAGGCCAAGTGAACAGGCAAATGTTCCATTGAGTCAAACAAGCTAGGAGGAAACATCATCTCTAACTTGCATAAAATTATCGGCATGCTCTCCTCCAACTGCCTTAACTTATCAACATTAAGCTTAGACACACAAATTTCTCTAAAAAAACATGAAAAATTCTGTCAGAATACTCCATATATGCTTCAGTAGTGCTTTGAAGGCCCACGGCAACAATCTCTGAAAAAAAAACATGACTCTTCATCCCAGATAACTTCCCCTCATGCAAGTCGACACATCTTAAGAAGTTTGATGCATAACCGTCCGGTAGTTTCACACCTTTACCCCATCGCAACAATTGTAAATTCTGCTCTTTGGTCAATGTGTACAGCACTCTAAGTTTGGAAGTCCGACCCATGGCATTCTCCACCAAATACAAAGCAGGCCTTCTGCAAATCTACTCTATGTCACGTCTTGCATTGACTGTATCCTTCGTCTTACCCTTGGTGTCAATATTGCAAAACACATTTCTCTCAATATGCATGACATCGAGGTTGTGTCTTAACAATTGATCTTTCCAATATGGTAATTCCTAGAAAATGCTGCGTTTGTTCCAATGATGTTGAACGCCATATTCCTCAGGTTTGCTGGAAGCAGCTCTCTCTTCAACACTTTGAATGTGCTTCACCCTCTCCCATATTTCTTGGCCACTTAAACGGCGAGGGATATCTGATTGTTCAACCACATTCCGCTTGAAGTCTTTTTTATTTTTCCTAAGCGGATGATCGATAGGCAAGAATTGCTAGTGCATGTCAAACCAACAGACCTTTTGACTGTAATGCAAGCTAAAACCCACGTTTTGTTCAAGACATACTGGACATGCAAGCTTCCCCGACGTTTGCCAGCCACTCAACATCTCATATGCAGGGAAATCATTTATCGTCTATATTAAGGCAGCCCGCATGGTGAAATTCTGGCTCAATGATACATCGTACGTAAGAACCCCTTCACTCCACAACATCTTCAACTCTTCTATCAAAGGCCTAAGGTATACATCTATTTTCTTTTTTGGGTTGGATGGCCCAGGGATTAACGCGTTGAGGAACAAAAACTCTTTTCTCATGCACAGGGAAGGTGGGAGGTTATACAGAGTCACAATCACAGGCCAACAAGAATAATTCCTGCTCGTCTAGTTGAAAGGAGCGAACCCATCCGAACATAAACCAAGAAGAACATTACGGGGATCCATAGCAAACAAAGGATTCGCCTTGTCAAATTTAAGCCAAGCTTCGGCATCGGATGGATGCGTCACAAATTTGTCATCCCTACGATGCTCCTGGTGCCATCTCATGTGAGCAGCTGTTTGTTCTGATGAATACAATCTCTGAAGTCTGGGCACGAGAGGAAAGTACCACATCTTGCTTAATGATTGAAAGGTCGTTTTCTTTCCATTCCTCACAACTTTGTACCTGTCATGTTCACAGAATTTACAAGTAGTCCGCTCAACATCATCCTTGTAATAGATCATACATCCTCTGGGGCAGTAATGAATTTTTTCACATCTAAGCCCAAGCTCTTTCACCTTTTTCTTTGCTTGGTAAAAATCTTTCGGCAAGTTATTGTCATTGGGAACAACCTTACACATGATCTGCATCATTTCATTGTAATTCTTCTGACTTATATGGTGATCAGTCTTCAAGCTTAGTGTTGCTACGGTAGCGGCTAACGATGAATATTCACTATTTTCAATGTGTTCGCAACCTTCCCATAATGGACGTTGCGCATCTTGAAGCACTTTATAGAACCTGTCGGCTTCTGGATTAGGATCCTCTCCCATGTATGATGGTTGAGTATGTGCACCGGTCTCCTCTCCCATGTATGATGGTTCACCATGAGTAATGGGATCAAAATATTGGTCTATCGACGGTCCCACGACATCCATTAAGGTTGTCTCGATGAGTACTGTCTCCATAATAACCACTTGGTATCTGTCGGACTTCCCCATGAAATTCCCAACATTCGTCATGAATCCTTTTTTACACAAATGGATTTTGACCGTGCTTGGATCTTGAAATTGCAAACACCTACATTTCACACACGGACAACTAATCGCGGTACTTGAATTAGTTGCGTGTGCCAAAGCAAATTGGATGAACTCTTCCAAACCCTTCAAGAATACTCGAGTAAGTTGTTTTTCCCGAGTTAGACGATTGTAAATCCAACTCCTATCACGATCGCCTTCCATACTTCCTCAACCCAACCCTACACAAAGACTTTTGGAACAAACATAGTAATACAAACTAATTCAGCTACTAACCTAAGCAGCAAACACAACTGGCCGCTTATACCAACCAATTGCCACTTAATGAAGAAAGTGGCAAACAAACACATGCAGTGAACAAAGAAAAGATCCAGCAAGCAACCAGAGAATGGGGATAGTACACTAGAAGATGGGGATATGCATGTTGACGGACCACAAAAAGAATGATAAAGTACAGGTGACAATAGGAACATATTACATTTTTTTTGGAAAACATATATACTATTATTTTATCACAATGCAAACACACAATTACATCAGGGTTGTAGTTTGTTTACCTCAATTCCAGCAACTGATTGCAGAAAACAAAACAAAACAAACAAGATTACCCTATTTATTCATTCATTCATACACTCACAAGCTTAACACACATGTCAAGTATTGTGAAATACAATAAATTAAAAAATTTATTGCATTTATATATCAATGCCTAGTTACCATTATTAACTACTATATTTATATATCAATGCCTAGTTACCATTTTAAAATTTAAAAATTTTTGTCCACCATATAAATAAGTTATTGTGTATTTTTTAAAATAAAATTATCAATCACATCCCTTATGTTTTAATTTTGTTTTTCATATGAATACAAATATATGTGAAATACAATAAAAAAAATTATCACTTATTGTCTAAAGTTATATATTAGGGTTAAATGCCTAATTTGCCTTGGAAGTTTTGCTAAGGGGCGCTCAACACCCGGAAGTTTTTTTGGTACCAAATTTACTCTGGAAGTATGAAAAAGGTACCAAATTTGCCCCGTAAATATGAAAAATGTAGAAAATTTGCCCCTCCGCTAATTTTCACCGTTAAGTTTAACTGAGTGTACACGTGGCATGCCACCTCATCAACCCAATAAGAGTTAAGTATCATTTTTTGCCCCGGAAGTTTTCATTGAGGAGCAATTTTGCCCGGAAGTTTTCATTAAGGAGCAATTTTACCCGGAAGTTTACAAAAGTAGCAATCTTGCCCTTCTTTCTCCCAATATTAAATTTGACTATTAAATCAGTGAAAGACCACACATGTCATGCCTTGAAAATGTCAAACTTAGAGTCAGAGAAAGAGATCCTTGAGATGTTGAGCTCAAGGCGGCCAGAATTTGTGAAGCCGAACTGGTCACAGGAAGCATCACTTATGATCTAAGCAAATGATCAGTCTATACAAACGTAAATATTATCACTATTGATTTGTTATACGAACCAATTTTGGAACAATTCATTTCTCGTTTTGCGTTTCATTTGCTTAGATTATAAGTGATGCTTCCTTCCGGGTTTTGCGACGTAACCTTTCGGTCCACGTTAGAGCCGGGAAATCGGGCCGAGCCCGTCGAGTCGGCTGTTTAAGCCCAGCCCGGGGCTCGGGCTTGAAAAATATGCCAAAAATTTGAAATTGGCCCTGCAGGCCCATTTAACTGTAGTTTTTTTTAAAAAAATAATAATAATAATTACTTAGACTTCCACTTAATGAATGTGTTTATTTGTAATTACTTAGATTTTTTTTAGTTTAAACTAGAACCTTTTTTTATGTTTATTATTATTCGTATTAAAACACATAATTAGTTTTTAAAGAAGGGATGTTTTCATATTAAATAAACACATGCTTTGGTATTATAATATTATATAAGTAATAAATTATAAATATATTTGGTGTAAAATAAGTATAATTATTCAGGCCTTGGCCCTGGTACTATCGGGCCGGGCTTTGAAAAACATATGTTTTCCTTACTCCAAGCTCTATAGGGCCGGCCCGACCCTAATTCCCAGCTCTAGTCCCTGTGACCAGTTCGGCTTTACAAATTCTTGCCGTCTTGAGCTCAACATCTCAAGGATCTCATTCTCTGACTCCAAGTTCGACCTTTTCAAGGCATGACATGTGTGGTCTTTGCCTGATTTAATAGTCAAATTTAATATTTGGAGAAAGAAGGCAAAATTGCTACTTTTGTAAACTTCCGGGGCAAAATTGCTCATCAATGAAAACTTCAAGGGTAAAAATGATATTTTTGATTGATGAGGTGGCATGCCACATGTGATGAGGTGGCACATTTTAACGATCTACGTGGACTTCCGTCACTTTTGGGTAAATTTGATACCTTTTTAATACTTCCGGGGCAAATTTGGTACTAAAAAAACTTCCGGGTGCTGAGCGCCCCTTTAGCAAAACTTCCGGGGCAAATTAGGCATTTAACCCTATATATTATGCTGTTTCCTAAACTTTCCACTTGGTAATTTTTTTGATTTCTTAAAATTTATTTAAATTTTGCAAGGAGAATGGCAATTAAAAACCTACAAGGGAATGGATATAAAATCAGGAACTATTTAATTATAACTAAATTTATAAATGAATATTTATCTTTACAATTTGAAAGTCCGCATTTTATGACAATATATAAGATTCAAAATTTTGAACTATTTACTCCTAATGTTGTATTCTTACGTTTGAAAGACATTTTGCAACTTTTGGAAGTATAAACAATATCTTAGAAAGTTAAAACAAACAATATCTTTAGAGTGTAAATTATTAAGAGTTGATTAAATTACACAAAACTTCCCCTAAACTTTAGTTTTAGGTTGTACAAATAACTCCCTTAATCTTTAAAACTTAATAATGAAACTTTAATTTTTTTTTCCCTAATAATTCACTTAATCTTTGAAACTTAGTAATGAAAGCCTTAAACTTTCAAATCTTCACTACCCACAATCCTAATCATAAACCATACCCCCTCAAATCTTGTTTTTATGCCTACATGACTTTCTCAAGTTGTAAAAAAATATACGAATAGCCCCATCTCGGTCCTCCGAATTTAATTATGTACTCACTCAACTCTTAATATATCTCAAGTTTGCACATGCTTAATCCTGTTTTAAAAACTTAATTATTCCCTATGTCTCTACAAGTATGGCTAGTTCTTAAAGATACGACTGCAACAACAAATCCTTCTTAGGCATAGGCAAAGTAAACATCAACCCGAATATTCAGGGACTCACAATCAATAGAAGCAATTCAAGTCCAGAGAATGCTCACTCAGAATACTTTCAAAAAAATAATCAAATGAATGAAATTCAGTTCAAAATAGTAATTACTCACTCAAATCAGACTGCAACAAATAGGGAGTGAGATTTTGATTTAGTAGCCTAAAGGCTTAGTGATGATGCAATTTTAATTACTTATGTGCATATAAGTAATGAACAACAGTCCACAAAATATGTGCCGAATATATATATATATATATATATGAGTAAATACCCTTTTGGGTCCCTGGAAAAAAACACGGACCCCATTTTGGTCCCTCACACAAAGAAATGCCCTTTTTAATCCCTGAAAAGGACGAATAAGTGTCGTTTGATGAACATTTTGGTCCCTCGTAAATTTCCAAAAAGCCCTTTTTAGTCCATAAAAAAGTCTCATTTTAGTCCCTAGGGTCTGTGTTTTTTGTCGGGGACCCAAAAGGGTATTTACTCTATATATATATATATATGCTAATGTACAGAGAGGCCGTCGAACGTTGAGAGAAGAGGAGAGGAGGGCCGGAGCTGCGAAACCGCAGAGCAAGGAGGAGGGGAGGACCGATAGTGCGCTGAAAGGAGGAGGAAAGGGCCGGTGGTTCGCGATGCCAGAGTAGGGGACAGATTCGAAGGAAGAGTGGTGGATCGGGGGGAGGAGTAGAGGAGGTCGATGGCGGTTGCTCACGAACAAACTCGCGGTAGCCTGACGGGGAAGAAGCGGCGGATCAAGGGAAAGAGACGCGGACTTGAAAATGGCTGATGCGAGGGCTTGAAAATGGCGAACGTGAGGGAGGGAATAAAGACTTTTTGCAGCGGAAAAACGCTTCCCTCCCAAATTTAAGTAAATTTGCAAGGGAAACAAGGTTCCGCCTCAAAAAGTAAGCCTTTTGCGGCATAACCGTAGGTCCGTCGCAAAAGGAAGTGTCCGCGGCCAAATGGCCGCCCGGATTGCGAGGGAACCGAAGTTTCACCACAAAAGGCAAGCCTAAAAGGAGGAAACCGGCGGCCAAATGGCCGCCAGATTTTGACGGAACAAAGATTCCGCCACAAAAAGCTGGGAAATGGCGACCATTTGGCTGCCGGATTGCGAGGGAACTATAGTTCCGCCGCAAAAAAATAGTCCTTTTTGCAGCGGAACATTAGTTCCCTCTTAAAAAGGAGGCATCCGGTGGCCAAATGGCCACAGAATTGCGATGGAACTAAGTTTCCGTCGCAAAAAGCTTTCTTTTTGCGGTGGAATACTTTTTTCCTCACAAAATTCCTTTATATGCTAGGGATTTTCTTTTCCTCGCAACTTCCATCGCAATTTCAACTTTTTCTAGTAGTGCAAAGGCTGAGATTCAATCGAATTGAATCTCGGGTAACAATTAATCTCTATAGCGAGATATAACAATATATGACAGATATTTATTACATATCAGCATCAACCATACATAGCACACACCAGATGTAAGGTTACAACAATACATAGCACACAACAGATGTAATGTTAACAACACAACAATACATAGCACACAACACATGTAATGTTAACAACGTTTGCACTCACCAGTGCCACAACCCCTCGTGTCCTCAGCGCTAGGAAAACAATCCTACGGTATTATCATGACTATAACCCGCACAAAGTTGAATGTATGTAAACATGTGACCTAAGCCTCATAACTTAGTCACGGTGCATGGCCCAAGACCTAGTTTTGTTCATCACTTCATGAATCATTCTACCATATAAAGACATACAAGATATAGGTGATTAAAGTTACTAGTACGCGAATGTACCTTTCACCGCGTAGTTACCAAAACGCCCGTCCTTTGAATCCGACTCCGGACTTCCCGGATATCCTAACATATCACTTAGAATAATATCCTAAGATATATTTTCGCCACTATTGACATTTCTACTCTTGGTGGATTTGTTATTCCACTTTTACCCTTACATGTTATTAAAAACGTAGATTTCAGCATTTTGCCCAGATTTTTCAATAACTTTGAAAAATCATAATTAATTCTACAAAAATCATTTTTGAGTGCTTCAAAATTCCTCATGACCCTTGACATGTCTAGTTTCAAGGAACAATATTCCCAGAAGCTAGAACATCAAGAATCATTCTCATTTTCTAAGTTTTCAAACACTATTCAGATTTAAATTCCAAAAATGTGACCCAACTTCAAGAATTTTTATCTCCTTGTCCAAAGCTTAAAACGTTACAAATTTTATATTAATGGAAAGCTCTACATGTCTACTTTATGCCGGAAAAATTTCATGATTTTAAAGCTCATTTCATACATAAAACAATAGCCTCACCGTCATTCGCGCAAAGACAGGATTTACACTACTAGAAAATGTCAAATTTGCGACGGAATTAGCGAGGGAAACAAATTCCGTCGCAAATTTTGTCAAATTTGTGAGGGAAATAATTTTCCCTCGCAAAAAGGTGATTTTTGCGAGGGAAAATTATTTCCCTCGCAAATTATGACCATTTTGCTAGGGAAATAGGGTTCCCTCGCAAAATCGGGAGAAATTTCCCCCAATTTTGCGAGGGAACAAGGTTTCCCTCGCAAAATGGTCATATTTTGCGAGGAAAATATTTACCTTCACAAAAATGGTGTTTTTTGCGAGGGAAAAATTGTTCCTCGCAAAATTGATGGAAATTGGGGGAAAATTCACCAATTTTTCCCCATTTTGCGAGGAAAAATTGTTCCCTCACAAAATTGACTGAAATTAGGGTGAAATTTCCCCATTTTGTGAGGGAACTAAATTTCCCAAAAAAAGGTCATATTTTGCGAGAGAAATAGGTTTCCCTCACAAAATTTCCCTCAATTTTTCCTAATTTTGCGAGGGAGTATGGTTCCCTCGCAAGATAACCTATTTTTGCGAGGGAAAGTTGAGTTCCCTCGCAAAATCACTACGCTAAAACACGGATTTGTCTCACCCACTGGAAGTCGAACATCTCCATACCTGGCGTCCTCGGCGATTTCTCCGTGCCTCTCCCACCATCACACAGTTGAGCTCCCCTGCGCTCACCCCTCTCTCTCAACCCTGTTCCCCTGCTCTCGACCCTGTTAAGCAAAATTTTAGATCCAAGCAAAAATGCCGCCGTTGATTTTAGATTTCTGGGCCAGCGATGAACGAGTCACAGGATTTCGCCCTTGGGAACGCTACAACAGCAAAAAGCCACTGTCGATTTCAGATCTGTTATCCATGGAACCCCAAGTAGTCTGGACACTGTCTCTCGTCTCGAGTCTAATCCCCCATTTTTATCCATACCGCAAGCTCAACCAGTTCATTATAGGTTTTGTTCCTATCCTCAGAAAATGGCTCTTCCGCCCATAGAGTGTATATACGTAACAGACGACTGTGTTCGGGAATGGAGGAGTGGCAACCCCGCTCCTAGCCTGTCCCATTGCTTCGCTTCCTCTATGAGCTTTGCTGGACTGTGGTGGGTGATTTCTCTAAGCTGTACTATGAATAATGCATATGTTCACGTTATATTGAAAATGTTTGATTGGGGATGCGTTTAAGAAAGTACAATTTCTTCAATTTTGGGATTAAGGACTGGTTTTTGGTTTTGGGTTGCTCTCAGATTCGAGGTGAATTACCATTTCAGAAGTGTAAAGTAGCATTGGATTCTGTCATCTTCTCGGATAAATCTTCGGCCGAAAAAGTAGCTTCAAATCTCGCGGATATAGTAACCCAAATGGCACGGGACGTGAGTTACTGCTCCCTTGAATATATATATATATATATATATATATATTTTCCCGAGCAATGTTCTCTTTTCTGTTTCTAAATCCAAAATTAATTATTGTTTATACCTCAAATCTGTCATGCTGCTTCCCTAGTTTCTGATAGGATTACTTTGATTCCTAGTAACATAAACGTTCCTCTTAGATGGTTTTCCAAACTCCAATTGCTTCTTTGTAATTCGAAGATAATAGTTAGACTATTATGTAAAACTCACTATCTCTATTATAATTTGTTGGAGCTAGCACACAAGTTAGGTAATTTTATTGTTCTAGGTCTTAAATCTAAGCCATAATTGTGAACCAGAGAATCCAACTTCATTTTCCCTTCATTTCAAATAGTTGCGTTGTACTTCTGGTTGGTAAATGCAATGCACTTTTTATTTGGTAATAACCATGGCTGCATATGAATGAGACTAATTTTGTTGAAGATGCTGACTATCTTCTTTGTTAGCTTCTTGTATCCTTTATTTATTATTTTGATTCTTCTAACAGGGCTACCTACAAGGGGTTTGCTTATACAATCCGATTGCTTCTATTCCGGGATGCATGCCAAGGGAGACAAGATAAAGATGGTATGCCAAGCAGATCTTAGGTCTCTGGTCATCTCTCTAATTTCTCAATCAAATGTTATGCACATTGTATGCCTCTTTCTTGTAGTTTTTAGTTTTTGGTGAAGTCCGATTTGATGCTGAGGTGAGCTATCACCTACCAGGGCAGATTTGTCTGTGGTCAATATTTTATAATGTGTACTAGATAAACCTTACAATAATAACAGTATCAAAAGTAGAATCATTTTATAATTTGGTACTCTAAAAATTTCTAATGTATTCTGTCACTTTTATCTACTGATGCATCTGTTTTATCATAATTCTTGTGTTGGGACTATGGTTTTGTATTTCAAAATGCAGTAGGAACACTTTCTGTTCCTAGATTTCTTTTTATAATGCACGTGAATTTTTATAATTTCGTTCACTTTTATATTTGATGAAGACTGTTTTATATGAGTTTGAATGCTAAAATGATACACTTGGTTTTGCAGAACTATGATCACAATGGTTAAAATGGAATGAGTGAGTCTCTAGTCTGAATCTGAAGTTTCTTCTGTAATATCAATGGCTGCTCCTTATGGATTTAGATAGGAATTGGAATACTTTCTTTAGAATTGTTCCTTGTCCTGAAAAAAATTTGGACTATCTGGATTGGGATTGTGGGAATTGAAGAGCCAATTGATTTGATGATTGAGCAAATATATAAAATCATGACTTTCTTGAATGAGTTTGCAAATCATTTTAAGTTATTGTTAGGAGACATCAACAACTGATATATGTCTACACTAGCTATTGAAAGGGAAGCAATGCTTCCTTTCTGTGGGGGGTGGTTCTATAGTGTAGTTTTGTTTGTATTGAGACATGTTTGAATTTCTATTCTATTGATGCATATCACATTGGTACCAATCTTGGAGTGTAGCCGTCTTGGTGCTTCTGCTTCTGGTTTTGCTTTGGTACCAATCTTCATTTCAATCAAAGTGGTTTGGCTTCTGAAGGTCAGTCAGATTAATTACCATAGACAGAAGATATACATAGAATTCTAGTACATCGTGGTAACTTCAGAACCTTGTTTCTTAGCTTTTTCCTAGGTTGTTTTCTGCTCATGTTCTCATCTATATTGTGTAACACACCGCTGCATTATATTTTTTGTCATTAAAAAAAAATGCTTAGTTGCTTACTTCTGAAGGTGAACACACCGCTGCATTATATCATTTGGCATAAGCCTCATCTTTTCTGATTTTATTTCTCTTTGGGGGTGAATTTTGAGTCCAGACAAGAGCAACATTCGGATTTTATTACTGTTATTCTGGAGAGAGACAATGAGGTCATTGACATGACCACTGCATAATTCAGTAGGGAAGCAATGTCGGGGCTGAAACATGGGATGCATTTGACATACTTGGAAATGGCTAGTAGGAAGTTGGCCTCTTCACTTTGTATAAAGTGTCGCATTTCGTTTGTCCCTGCTTCCCATGAATCATATATTTTCAAAGAAACTCCAAAGGAAGCAAAGTTGTTGTTTCTATTTTAATTGTTAGCCGGCATGATTACTACTTCATTACAATTTGTAATATTTTGTTTTTGTTATGTAAACTATTGTTACAATTTATTTTTATGATATACAAATCTTTTTATTTTCTAATTTTTAATATTTTTTATGTAATTATTTTATTTTTTATATTTTTTTAAAAATTAATTTCCATTGATTTTGCGAGGGAAAAGTGTTCCCTCGCAATTTTCAAATTTTGCGAGGAAAAGTGTTCCTCGCAAATCCAAAATTTTGCGGGGAAAAGTTTCCCTCGCAAATTATTGGATTTTGCGAGGGAACATCCTTCCCTCGCAAAATTTGAAAATTTTGTGAGGAACATGCTTCCCTCGCAAAATTTGAAACTTTTGCGAGGAAAGGATTTTCCTCGCAAAATCTCAAACTTACGAGGGAAAATTCTTCCCTCGCAAAGTTATGATTTTGCGAGGAAAAAGGCTTTTTTGCGACGGAAAATCGTTTTGAGAGAATTTTTTTTTTTTTGCGACGGAAGGTTTTCCGTCGCAAATTCCGCCATAAGTCGGTTTGCGAGGAAAATGTCGTTTTGCGAGGAATTTTTCCGCCGCAAAAAACTGTTTTTTTGTAGTGTTAAAACCGAAAATTCTACAATTTTTCACAATCTTGTTCCATTAATATCTAAAATTATTTTTGAAAGGGATTTGCCGTGTCTTTTAAAATAACCAGATTTAGTAAAAGATTTGCAGTAATAGTGAACCTGGATCGTTTTCCCAATGAATTCGCAGTGGGTTTGATTGGATTTGTACAAAGTGAATATAAACAATAAAAATGGGGGGTTTTGATTCAAACGAAAATAAACAGAAACAGATTAAAATCGATCAACCCAACATTCAGATTCCAGAGACTTCCATCATTGAACAAAGTATGAACGAACTCGCGTTTGGTTCTGGACGAACCGAAATCTTTGTGTTTGTCCAAAAATTCTCTCGACTAGACGATCGCCTAGCATTTGTCCGAACAGTGGCGTCTCACTGTGCAATCGCACAGTAACACTGAAACCTAGTTCGAACTCAGTCCTTGGGATGAACCAAACCGAATATTAAATCTAATATTTGAACTATTTCTAGAAATCGAATCCGATAAGATGAAAACAGAAACGAGTAAGATTACCGATTAAGCACAAGCTCTCTGGACGAATCATGGAATCCTCAATGTTGGGTTAATCACAGAAGCTCAGCCAAGCATAGCTGGAAAAAATGAAGAACAGACGAAGAACGCGAAGAACACGAAGAACATTGTAGAGAAAATGAAACTTCTGTGTTTAATCCAAAAATGTGTAAAAAGGTTAATGACAAAAGTGTTTGTGACTGCCATCTAACTTAACCTAAAATGGCAAAAACGAAATGGGGCTCCGATCCACAATTCAATTCAGGCCCAAAACGAAAAAGAAATAAAAATGGGCTTAAGTTGCAAAATTCGAGCCCAATTAAAAATCCAGAAATATACATCGACTTCGGCTCCAAAATAGACCGCCCTCTTGTCTGAATTTGTCCTTCATGTCTTCATAACAATTGTAGCTCTTTGAATCATATGAAATATGAAACAAGAATGAGGCAAATCCGATGTCTAGTTCAAGAGTTATGGTAAAAATAGTGAAGCAATGTAAAACTGAAATTTTATCATTTAAATGACTAAAATCTAATGAAAGGTCCAAAGCCCAAATAAGCATAAAAGTCATTATTTATTAACTAAAAAGTCCTAAATTATTAATCAAGAGTACTAAAGAAGTGTATAGAATATTCAATTATCAATTTTCCTAACTTGTTTTTACCGCATTCGGCATTTTAAATGCAATGGAGGCCTAAAAACATGTAAAGGAATTTATTCCCCCAATTTTTTAGATTAAACCTAAGCTTTACCAAGAACTAGAAACTTGAACTCAAAAACTCACCTTTGGATCTTGAATTCTTTCCTCTCTTTGCTTCAACTTTCGCCTCTCACTCTCACTACTCTATAATAGATTGCCTTTGGTGTGAAGAAATGAAGAGATGAGCCTCCTATTTATAGGAGAATTCTAAGGGCTAGGTAATTCACAAGGCAATCCATTTTTCCTTCTTTCTTCACAACCATTGGATGAAAAGCACTTTCACATATTTAATGTCCTCCATTCCCTTGATGGTCGACATGCAGCCTTTCTTTAACCATTTAATGTTTTTTTTTATTAAAAACATATTGATTATTTCATGGTTTTTCATTGGTTTTCAACTCTAAGCTTATATGATTATATGATAAATCATCTCTCCCTTGTTTCATGGTCGACATGCAACCCCTTCCGTAGCCTTTAGATGAGTCTTTCATGTGTCATTAATTCAATGTTTATATGAATTATGAAAATTAGGGTATTACAAAAATTTACATTATGACTTTGTTTTTTCTTTTTGGTTCTTAAGACGTGAGTGAGATTTTCCTAATTAAATTAGAGTATTGGTACTACGTGATATAAAATTTTCCTAGTACCAATACTTTCTGTGTAAAAAAAAATTATTAATTTTTCAATTTTCCCTTAAATTTATTAGATATGGAATTCTTTTAATAATATAATAGTAATAGGTTTTGAAAAGACATGTAAATATTTGTCGCATGTGAACTGCTCCCGTAGCCTAGAGGCAAAAACTCACGGACTTTTCCACTTGGCTTTTCCTTTTTTTGGCCAACCTTTTTCCATTTACTTTTTTGATGCATTAACATTTAACAGTTTCATAAATGGCAATAATGGCCGTGTGAAGACACTGATCCTTCTCGTAGTCTCAGACAAGTTTTGTCCTTCTTATTTGGAAGCATCCCTGCTTGCTTCTCTGCCTATTTCAGATTTTATCTTATTAAGTGATCGACACTTTTGTCTCGGGAACATCACCTCTGCCGTCAATTTTTACAAATTTAAAGTAACTCTGCACATAAATTGGTAAAGGGGATCGCATTATGAACCAACTTGTGTGATAAGAATGGGAGGATATACTATCGTTAACCCTTAATATAGTATAAAAGTAAGATAATATAAGTTCACCTGAGTTTAGAAGACCTCAATTCATCTTGCTTTCTAAAATTATAACTTTTTCCCAACATTTATGTTACCCTAAGGGTGTGCATGGTTTGAGGGAATGGGAGGGAAAGGGAGAGAAAAAACAAACAGCTTTTTGGCCAAAAGCTCATTTACTGTACCTTTTGTCCAACCATCCATCCCCCTCCCCCGAAAAAAACTGACTTTTTGGGGCCAACTACAGTTTGGGGCATTCAAGAGCCTTGAGATTTGCCAAAGCCATCACAGAAGGGGGCCACCACCTTCGATTTTTTAGTCTATGTTCAAACGGACCGCATTATTTGCACGTAATTTATATATTCATCACATCAGTACTATGAGATCATGGTAAATTATACATATATATTGTTTGAATTTTGATAAAATTATACAGATATCTATCCTATGTTCAAAAACTTAAAAAAAAAAAAAAAAAAAAAAAAAAAAAAAAAAAAAACTTATCTAGGAGATTGAAGTTTGAACCTGCATCTTCTCCCCCTATATTACAAGAGCAAGTATGTCATTATTATGGCACTTGGGTTGGCCTCAAATTTTGTAGGAACTACATGAATCTCCATTCTATTTTTAAAACCAACACAGATCTAGCTTCCTTATCATTACGTCAAATCTCTAAGGAGTCATAATGAGATTGATTACTTTGTAGGAAAATCATTTTCTGAATTACTGAAATACAAACATACATTTTTAATTACAAGGGCAGGCATTAACACAATTTGAGGTTACAAACAGAATTAAATCTTTGACCTTCCATTATTCATACGGGAGCTCTCATACCTACAAGGTCATTAGTGAAATATATAGACATTCGCTTTGTCTTGTACATAAGCATGGATCATGATACGCTAGTACGGATCAACCTCGTGATCATGCGACTTTAGTAGAATTTGTCTAATGTTTTTCATCATTTCATTCATTGGCATCCTATATTCATCAGCCATCTGCATTATATAGTCACAAAAATTCAATATTTCAGATTTAGTTCCCAAACACAAGTCATCGTTGAAATTAAATGATATTTATGAGTGATACTATCTTCTATATAATTATAAATCACCTCATGTCTTAAATATAAGATCTAGATTGCATTAAAAAATATGATATTATATTAAGGACTGGAAGTAGTATAACATTAAATCACGTACCTGAGCAATAATGTTAATGCCAAGAGTGGAATTCCCAAATGGCAAGACGCTGCTACTGGAGACACAAAGATGAATATTCTCTAGTAAATTCAGTATTTTGAACTCGATGCCCTTTTGCTTCTTGCAATGGATTCCCAGAAGCACTTGCTTCTCTGAAACTCTGACTTGAATCTTAGGAAGTTCTTCAATTACTTCCCAGAAATCGTCATTCTTCTCACAAATCTCAGTTTTCTTTTTGGATAACATTGATGTCTCTTTCTCTAGTTCTATTACACGCTCTTGAAGTTGTTTCACGTATTTAATAGCTTCGTCCAGTACAGTCGCTTTGTCCACCTATATGACATAGGAATGTTTAAATCAAATTCATCTCTTGAATTTTTTCTAAATTTACACACACTCCACACATCTGTTTATTGTAGAACCTGCGCAAGCCACTGTTGGGGAGGCATTTTTAATTTATTTTTCGTTTTTGGAGGAGATTTGATTGTGAGTTTTGGAAAACGTAAAATGGTTTATGCAAATTTTCAAATAATTCACAATCCAAGTTCTTAAAATGAAAGCAAAAAAGAAAATCGAATAAGTCTTTTCGGAAGTCTAAGAAAATTGCGTATTATTTTTTTGTTTGACAACTTTTTTTATCTTTACATTCTATATATTATAAAAATCTCCATTGTGATTCATTTTTTCTCAAAAGATAAAGTCAGATAACTTTCCACAGCATACAATATTATTATGTTGACATCAATTAATAATACGCGTTTGCGATAACATTTTAATATTATAGGCGTTTGCAAATATTTTAATACAATTGCAAGTAAAATTCATGAACTTTAAACAGATATATTATTTAATACCATAATTATATTGTAGAAAAGAGAGAGAGAAGTATAAAGGTAATTTAACCTTATGAGTTACTACCTCCTATCCTAAAAATTGTTCTAAAAATAGGGTAAAATTTGTAGTACAAATTGCACTATAATTTTTATCCTATATTTAGAGCTAGAGATAGTATTATGAATAGAGCTGGCCCCACCTATGAGGCTAATAATTGACCCATCACATCCATTATGAAAAGACAACTTTTTTTGCCGTTGCCATTTTTGAACATGAAAAGCAAAGCAATAATCATAATTGAGAGGTATCAATAAATCTCTCAACTCAATAATACGGTGAACTATTTGACAATGCACCACAAAATATTGACAAAATATAATAATAAAGATAAAATTTCAAATATTCAAATCATGATAATCTTATTTTCTTAGGTTGAAATTAAGTATAATTGGCCAATGGCAAACTCACTTGTAAGTGGTAACTAGTTTGATCATACTTATAATCTCATGGCGTTAGTGTATACCCCTTAAATTCTAAAACTAGTACTATTTTTGTCTTTAATGTGATATATATTTATATAATTTAAATAGATTTTAAAAAATTTTAAAAATTATTTAATTATAACATGTGGTATAATCTTTTAAAAATGCTTGTACGTATATAACATTAGATTTTATTTTATTTTTTTGCCTGAAGATAACATTAGATTATATTATAGCTTCAGCCCTTAATAAAATATCTTGTTTGTGAACGACCTAGGGCTTGTATTAATAATCAGAAGTAGTATATTAGTTTATAAGTTCGTCAATTTAATTTGAAAAAAATGATATATATATATATATATAAAAACAATAATATGAAAAAAAAAAAAAAAAAGAGAGAGAGAGAGACTAAAATCCACTTCCAAACTAGATTCTACGTTTCTATAGAACATGAGAGTAGTATTCTTTCATGGAAATAAAACACAAACTAACCTTCTTCAAGTCCGGAATAATTGCAGAAAGTGCAATGAACCTTTCTGCAATTTGTTGTCTCCGTTTCCTCTCTGCCATTATATGATCCACTACTTTCTCCGAAGACCTAATTATTTTCCTCTTACTCGGTTCAGCGTTACGCCTCGCTCTGATTCTTTTCGACGAACATTGTTTCTTAGATTCTTGTTGTTTTGAGATTATTGGTTGCATGTCATGGGTATCAAATGACAGAACGTATGCCCTGGGAGACACCACGACGACGTCGTTTTCATCCTTCGAACCATGCTTTCTGAAACTGTCGTTATTCTCAGTTTCTGTTTGAGAAGGCTGATAATGACGACCAGCTGGTTGCTGCATAATGCTTCTCAGAAACTCTTCCTCCTCCTCATCCAAACACATCATTTCATTGTACTGCTCGTGGAAATCTACTTCAGCGCCTTCCATATCCTGCCATAATTCAAATATGTTAACATCAAATTCAAGTACTCGGAATAAAAAGATTATCTTTGTGATGAGTCTCTATTATATATTACAACAAAATGTGGAGAAGAAAGAAGACACGTGTACAAATCACACTGTTAAATATAAGTAAGCAACCTCTTGAACTTATAAATCACATTTTTCTTAATTATAAGGTTCCCCGCCAGCAGGGGACTCATGACGTTTATCTTAATGGATCTTTTGAATGTTTGGAAATAGTTTTAGGAGAGACTTGCAATGTACTCATAAGACAAACATTATATAGGGACAAATATTAATTATGTGAAGTGTATGGTCTTACAAGAGGTGGAGGAAAACTAGTCTGCCATGGCTCCTCCATTAGACTTCTGTGAGAGAGAAGGGTATTGATCGATATGAGTTCTCTCGAAGTAACTCTAGTTTTTCTAGTGCTTATTAACAGCGTCTGGTTTTCTATATTTATGATGGGATATGAATGAATAGGACGAGGAACATTTCTGGCACGCGAACGTTTTCAATAATTGATGGTAAAAATTATAAAATGATGAATAACTTTTAGGTGTTGGGCCCTACATCTGTTATAAATTTTCCCACTGAGAAAGTGATTGATGAGCTAATAATATCAATATATACGGGTCTGAATGATTTGTAAGACGTGGAATACAACTTTAGGTTTAGATTTTATAATCATTTCATATTTATCAATTTTCACGCCGCAAACTGATCCCCACGATTGGGATTGGGATTGGGATCTGCGGTGTGATGTACGTAGTGACTTTTAAATTTTCCCCGCAACTTTATATGCAAAAAGATAAAGTTTTAAATCTAATGTTAAAAAAACAAGATTTTTTTTTTTTTGGAAAGTTACGAAGATTTAGGGACAGCAGAAGGGGCAAATCCGATTGATTGACAAGAACCTCAAATAGTTCGGGTCTAGCACCCTCCAACAATCAAATCATGCATCTTCACATTTGTACCCTTCTTCATAATGGCATTAATGGTTTTAGATATCTATTATATATATACTCTCTTCCCTAATATACAAGTCACCCGAAAATTATCTTGTTTGCTACAGAAGGGAAAGGTACGCCTGTTTGTTACAGGAAAGGTTAAGTTTGAGGAGAAAAAGGAAGGGAATGAAAGATTTTAAGAGATGAAAGAAAATAGGTTGTTTAGTAGAAAGAAAATGGAGGGGCGTAACAATTGTTAAAGAATCATGAAATATATATTTTACCTTTAAAAGTAATTAATTTAAAATAAAAAGAAACAATGTATTTTGTTCATAATTCGAATTTACTCACATACAATGACGAATGATTTATTTTGAAAAAAATGAATTTATGGGTTAAATTCAAATTTTATGACGAAGCATTTATTTCAAAAAAAAAATTGAATTTGTATAAAATATTCTCCCACCAAATTTGAGCTTATCGCATAAATTCAAATTTAATCATATTTTCTTACCTTATAAAAAATAAATATTTTATGAGCGTAAATATGTCTAAAAGCATTATTGTTTATGAGGGAACATGAGTTCCTACCAATTTTGGTGGGAATTTATCTTCCTATACCTTTAAAATAAGATTTGTGGGCCCCTGAACTTAAGTTTGTGAAAAGATTGGATGCAAAAAGTGTATCAAACAAAGGAATTTGTTTATCTTTCTCTCTTTCCACTTGTTTCGCGTACCAAACAAACCTTTATTCAGTGATATAAGACACTTAGAGTGTAATTAATACTTATTTGTCAGTTTTTCCTTATAACTAATACTTGAACCTAGCTACCCTGTTAAAAGTCTTTTAAAATACTCAAATCCTAAACCAAGTTCCTAAACTAAAAAAATATAAATTAGACCAGTCATATCATCATCATCAATATATCCCTCTAAACCTCCTAGCCTTACAGTTATTGGTCCACATGTTTCACTATGATAGGTGCCACGTCATCACAACTTACTGCAATCAATTTCTCCATTCACGTTTTCCCTCCCTCCATTTTTTCAAATTCAAATTTCAAATTTTATCCTCTCCCTATAAAATCACCTCAAACATAAAAAACCAGTCACCATTTAACCTCTCCGAATTAGGGTTTGCGCTTTGCAAAGAGACTCAACACATACCCTGCCCCCGGCGGCATTGAGATCCTTTGCGCTGCATCCATCCTTCGCTGCAACAATGGCGACTCAGATGAGCAAGAAGAGAAAGGGGAGTACTTCATTTCCTTGGGTTTGTTTAAACCTCAATCTCTGACTTCTGTTCGTGTCTGACTCTCTTTTCTTTTTTACTGTGGATTAGCAAGCCATACTCTTTCTTCATTTGTTTTGACCATGTACATCTGCTTCCGGTTAGAGCATTTCTTCTTATTCCTTCCAAAAAATAACACTCCAACTTCACAACGATCAGCACCTGTGGATTTGTAAGTGGGAGGAACCTTCCAAAAAATTGGTCCTTCTTCATATTCTTTCTTCATTTGTTTTGACCATGTGTAGGACAAATAGCTGGGAAACATCATCATCACACCTGCTTCCGGTTAGAGCATCATTTCTTAACCATGTGCAGGACAAATAGCTGGGTATGATCGTTCAGCTTCACTCTCTACGTCGCTGATTCTTCCATCCAACGTTCAGAACACGATCAAGAACTGAAAACACAACCCCCGGTCCGCCATCACGCTCTACGTCGCTGATTCGTCCATGCCAGATTTTACTTCTTCATATCCTTATACATGGTTAAGAACGTTGGAGAAAGCAATGCACCCTATGATGATCCGGTCCGTTCTCATCTGCGGCGCTGTGAAGAAGAAGAGAAGAAGGATCTGGTCCGTTCTCATCTGCGGCGCTGTGAAGAAGAAGAGAAGAAGGATCCTGTCTGTTCTCATCTGTGGTGCTGTGAAGAAGAAGAGAATGAAGTGAGAGGAATGAGAAATGAGAGAGAAATCCAAATGAGAGAGAAATCCAATTGTGTCCGTTCTCATCTACTGGCGGGATTAATGATGAAACCACTTTGAGTAAAAAAAATATCACTTTCTGATTTTTTTTGACTTTTTTGCCTTGCTTTTATCTTTTTTAATTCCTTTTTGTGTTGGTCATATCGCCCATTATTACTATATGTTAGGTGAGGTTTAGTTTCCAAATTGAATGGGAAATGTTTAATACTGGCGGGATTAATGATGAAACCACTCTGAGAAAAAAAAATATCACTTTATATTCTATTATATTTTGTTTTAATACTTAAAGATCTAGTGAAATGATATTTTTTTTTTCCAAACTTCACTCCTCTATGTTGCTGAAGACAAGGAGCAGTGGAGCGTGATTGATGCTGTCATGAAATGCTGCATCCACTTCTGATTATAATAGTATAATGATAAGGTAATACAATAATATATAAAGCACCCTCCATTCCCACTTTGTGAATATTTGTAATGCTTGTCCACTACTTTTCCACAATCATTCCTGCAATCTGGCTGCTACTCCCATTTTTGATCATATGCTCTTAACTTTTACATTTAATATAGTATTTCCATTATACTATATTATAACAAAATAGTATTCTTTTCTACAGAAGCAAATTGTTTTGTCGTGGGACAGCCATGAACATTTTAATAGTATTTTAATGAAGCAAATTGAAAAATTGTCGTTGCTACTCCCATTTTTGATCATATGCTCTTAAAGCAAATTGTTTTGGCGTGGGTCCCATGTGCTAATTTTTCAAAACTCACGCGTGCGCTATTTGAAGAAAGAAATTATTTTGCTGCATCCTAATTCTAAGAATGAAGTGGCCGACAAAGCAATGCACCCTATGATGATTGAAAAGTTTGCAGTTACCCAAGCTGCATGCGTAACGTCGGAATCAGTCCAGTTTACAAGCAAAATCCATCTGTCCATATTGAATAGTATTTAGATCAAAGTTCAAAAAATCAAATTAACAGAGAGTTTGTGACTTTATCATCACATTTGCATAAATCAAAATATAATAAAGATGGACAAACAGATTAAAAGACTAGGAAAACTATTCGAACTGCATGGATTCCAATAAATACAAAGTGTCTTGAAAAAGGGAAATCAAAACATATTCTCAAAACAAATACACCGCCAGAAATTTGAGCTGATCTTTTTTTTTTTGGTCAAGGAAATTTGATATGTTTAAATTTTGAATAATACAGTTGATGAATTAATTAGAAGCAAACCACAAACTACTAAATCTCCTAGCCTCCAAGTTATTGGTCCATCTGTACCTGCCACATGTGCATTTCCCCTTCATTCATTGGTAGTTTGTTTTTTAATTTAACACGGTGTCATTCCTAACCTCCAAGCAATGGGGTCAGTTCTGAGCAAAAAAAAAAAAAGCAATGGGGTCAGTTTAGAAACAATGGGCCAAGTGCATTTTGGAAATCCGATGGAAACATGGGAATCTAAAAATATATTATATATGTATGGGACAAATGCACCTAATTAGACTTTTGAGGTAGGTCGTGTGGTTTGATTCTTATTTTTATTATATATGTGTCTATGTTCCCTTCCTTCCTTATTATATTATATATGTATTGGACAAATGCCCCAACGTGTATCCGCTTTCGTGCTCCAAGAGATTGCTGCCAATTTTAAAACCTTGTAATATACACCCGGAGACAGGAGACTCGCGCAATAAGAGAGTGGGGAGAGTTGAGAAATCTTATTTTATATAGGCATGGGGTGTGAAAAGAATAAGTCTACACTCTTCGAAAAATGACGGGAGACAAACACAACCCTTAAGAAAGTGCAGAGACAAGAAATGAGCTTATGGGTCTTTCTTTCCAACATAACCCCTTGTGCGTACGGTGAGGGAGACCGAGTGTGTAGAGTGAAATTGAGGGATGAATATTGTACTGCCAATGCTTTGTCTGCACCAATGCTTTGTCTGCCGCCTCGTAGCTATTTAATTCTTGCATATTTCCCATCAAATATGCTTTCACCCATCCTTATTTTTCTCCCTTTGTCCACACCCATCCTTATTTTTCTCTTAGTAATTAAATACAGTTTTGCTTACCATAAGGAAGCCAGCATCTTTCAAGCACTCTAAAACTGCGTAAGTTTTCTAAAAAAGGTAACAGGAATGACCAAGGCGTACTTATCTCAAGTCGATGATACCAAGGACACATGGTCGGTTGTTGCAAAAGTTCTACGCAAGTGGGTTGTTAGGAAGAAGGCTGCACCATACCAGATATGGAAGATAGGGATGATACTTGCTGATGAAATGGTAAGTTCTTCTACAAATTTATACATCTATGTAATGCCCGGATTTCGCAATGCACGTAAATAGTTCATTTTTTGGAGCCATTATTTTGCTTTTTGTTTTGGTATATGTGTTAGGAATCAAGAATGGAAGTTTCGGCGACACACAAAAATGTCATTCCAAAATTTCTCGACATTCCGAAGGAAGGGAAGGTGTACAACTTCCAAAACTTTGAGGTAGTTGAGAATGATGATAAGTATAGAGCAACTACAAACCCCTGGAGATTGAACTTCCATACTTATACGTTTATTGAAGAATCTGACGTTGTCATTAACCAACAAGCTTATAACTTCAAGTCCATTGTAGACATCAAACATGGAATCATCCCTGAGACAGGGTTAATAGGTTTGTCTAATCTAGACCCATTTTGTTCAATCAATTAAAAAAAAATTCTCTAAGATCCCATGCATTCCAATGTTTCGATTTCTAACGTGAATAAAAACAACCGCAGACGTAATTGGCTTTTTGCAAGCTTTCGGACGTTTGCAGGATCAAAGAAGAGAAAGTGATATTACCAAGAGGCTGAACTTTAGCATCGCTGATGAAAAGTAATGTTTTCATCTATCTTTGTAACTCATTAAACATTTAGTGTACCATTTTTTACATCAGAAGTATATTAAAAAAAAGTGCTTCTTAAATTATTTATATTTGTGTCTTAGTGAAAACATTATAAATATCACTCTTTGGGGTGAATGTGCTGAGGAGACCTATGCAAAGAAACATGAGGACATGGAACCTCCTATTATTGTTCTCGTGCGTTTCGCGGAACAAATAGGAATACGGGTTTTGGTTTCTTTATTTCTTTTTAAACATATTGGTTCAATACTTAATAGTTAATAGTTAATGATTTTTTCTTTATTAATATATTGTCAAATACATCTCAATTTCAGAGTACGGTCAACTGAGTAACGCATTTAATGCAACTACAGTGACTCTTAATCCAAATATACATGAGGCATCATTGTTGAAGGAAAGGTTAGACATTCATTTTTTGACATCTTAAATCCTTTGATTGTTTTTTCCCTTATAGCAATCATTCATATGCACAATCTACGGCTTAGCCAAGATTCGGGCTCCAGTCAACTATTTAGTCAGATTTCAAGTGTCGAATATCCAACCTACTCAGCTGAATCACTGCTTAGTTTCCGCACAAGAATTCCATTGTCTGATGTTTCTAAGTTAGATCAAGTACTTTTTAACACCCTAATTTATATTATTTTTCTTTTGCTATTTAATTTATTCCTTATTCTATAATTTTATAAAAATGTTTACATGTATTTAACTTGTACATAAAATAATATTATGTGACTTGCAATGTTTAGGAGTGTGATGTTGTCTCAAAGGTCACGATTCAAAAATGTGAAACACTGTATGGGTGGTTTTATGATGCATGTCCTTGTGACAAAAAACCCGAGTATATGTCTAATGGCACTCTTAGATGCACCAAGTGTGAAAAGGATGTACTTATGACTGTCCCCAAGTATGTTTTCAGACTTAACCACTACATAATGATACATTATTTTATATATTATCCTAACAAAATTACTTTATATATATTTTGGTAGGTTTAAAGTTCACTACAAAGTTTTTGACAATTTTGGAAAATGTTCAATCATGTTGTTTGATCGTCATGCAAGCGAGTTGTTGGGTAAATCGCATCAAGGATAAAAGAGGATATGCACAAGGTAGTCATTATCTTATATACTCATTTGCATATTACGAGGCTTTATGAAATAACTTCTTATGCATGACTTGTATGTTTTAAATTACCATAGAAGGGAAGAATTAATACAATTCCTAAAGAGTTGGATGAAATAGTGAAAAGGTATTAATTGTCAAGCTACGGATTAGGAGCCATAATATCAAACATAGGACAAGTAGCATTGGAGTCAGTCAGTTGTGCGCAGATACACACTTGGTACAACAATTCCAGTATTCAAATGTGGAGGTTAAATTTCTTTAAATCTTGCATATAATTTTTTTAAAAGAAACTGCCAGTAAATTTTTTAAACTAACTCTATTTACATGTTTTACTTGCAGAAACACACAATGTCCATGACAGAGATAGTATGGCTATCACCTTCATCTTTTGTTATTGTTTTTTTTTTTAAAAAAAAAACATGGAATAAAGATACATTATTTATTAACTTGCTTTACCTTTTTGTAGGAGTCAACTGCTTCAAGGGAAACTTGTCATACATCTTCACAAATTAATGTCATTGAAGATGACATTAATAACATCTCCCAACTTACAACCCCACGACTCCAACACAAAAAGGAAGAATATTGCAGGTGATGTTCCAATTGGGTGTGAAGACCTAGGCCTTGCAGAGATGTGCACACCACAACCGAGCACTACCAAACCTCTTAAAATTATCAAGAAGGAGAAGACCCTTTCATAAATTCTACCTTTTTTTTTTATGTATGCCCAGTGAAATACATATGATAAATTCTATTTACAAGTGCTGGTAAATGGGCATATGATTTTTTTTTTGGTCAAAGGAAATGGGCATATGATTAACTACTATATAAAGTTTACCTTTATGAAATGATGCTTTTATAATGTTTTAAACATTCTCTTGACTGTTTTATCAACTATCATTTTAGCATAAGTCATTGTTGTTTTCTTAATCAATTACATTTGCTGGGGTGTTCTACTTAACTCGAACACATTGATAGCTTAACTAAATCTTTATAAGGCATACATCAAATATGTTTTCAAACAAAATTTACACAAGATTGATAAATTCTACCTAATTGATTAAAAGTTCTACATTGTTTAATATATTACAGAAAAAGCACGACATTAATTGTACAAAAAAGGGTCTAGACAATTTTTACTTAAGGAAAACAATGAAAATTACATGTTTAAAGAGTAGTTCACAAACCTCCTAGAAGCACGATAGTAAAGCACGATAGACGATGTTGTTCACAATTTTGCAAAAATTACATGTTTAAAAGTTGTCAAAACAATTTCTTATTAAGTAAAAAAGTAAGATTGAGGCAACTTTTTCTTCGGCAATAGAAAGAAATACATGTTCAATGCTTCCAGCAGCTAACTTCTCCCAATGTGTATTATGCAGAAAAGCAAAAATATCATGCAGAAACTAGCTTAACATATCTCGTGCGCTGTGCAGTAAGCTTCCTTTTTTCAATGACATTCATTTGTGAAGTGTCTTTAATTCCAAGGACCTTTCAATACACCTTTGTACAACTGCGCCTGCATATATTTAAAACCGAACTTGGTAGAACATTTAGTTCACAAGTTATATCATCTCTATCGTACTCTTACACAATAGGGGATGAAGAAAATGAGGAAAAAACAAGCATGTGAAACAACAAGTCTACATGTTGAAGGAATAGGTCAGTGTTCTTTAATCCTTTATGATTTGAAGATTTGACATTTGTAATATATTACATTGTCATAATTATACCTGTATATATAAAAGTTCTATCAAATATACATAAAAGTTCTATCATGATTATACCTGAATATATTATTCTGTGCAATTTGGAATCTTCCTTCCATGTACTGTATACATTTGACAATTTACCGTCATAGGCCATCATAATTGAACCGTCATGTAGCAATAGAGTTTTGCAGTTAATACAATGTCATTATTCTGTGCAATTTGGAATCTTCCTTCCATGTATGTATTGCTTAACGTGATAGAATGGAATACGTCTTGGTACATGCTTATACCTGTAAAAGTTATTGTGCAAAACATTAGAGATTTCCTTCCCTGAAGTATATAAATTAAATTACATTTTTCTTCAAGTTATTTTATGTTGTCTGATTCGTTAACTCAGCTCATTCTCATCGCGTATGTATACCTCTCAAATGTAATGCTAACTCATTTAATAGGAATCACACCATGTACGATCGTGAACCAACTATCACAAAATCAAAGCCAACATGTTATGCCAGATATCACAAACCGAACAGGCAAGTATCATAAACGACATAGTAGAACTATCATTTCATACGTTTCGAAGTTACTTGCATACTGTATATTGTACTTCCAAAGTGATGCCAGTATATTATAATCTAATTTTTTGTTCATTTCTCTGAATTTTAATACAAATTTGAATGTAGGAAAGCGATCGTGTTCGGAAAATTATAATCCAACGAACTATGCTGGGATGAATATTGACATGCAATCACCGCAATCTATAATTGTAAACTCATCAACAGATAATCGAAATATGTCTGTTCTGTCTGATATAAGTAACCACCAAGGGTATTCAAATTCTAATAATACCCATACTAGTGGATTGACGGACACCACCACAAAGTATCTAAGGTTCCATCTGCTAACCCCTGTTCAAGTATCGGTTAACCAACATAAGCGTAAAAAGAGGTCCTTCAATAAAATATGTGAAGTCGCAAATGACTTAGCCAAGAGACTTGATCAACCAATCAATGCATGTAAGTTTCTGTCAATCTTTATTTTATAACATGGACTCTGTCATGGATTGTGAGTACTTAATTTTCATTTCAATTTGATGCAGACCAATCGGATGTGAATAGGGATGAAAGTGTTAATGGATATGATCTTCAACATGATCAGTCAATTTCCAAACGATCATTCCAATCCAGATACTTAGATGATGGTGATGCTAGCCACGAATGTCATTCATGTCATTCAAGAGAAATAACACACCACAGTTTGGGTTGTGTTGTTGTCATGGGAAGATAATTGTGCCTCTACTTAAGAGAGCCCCTGAAGAACTTGAAGACTTATTTTTCAACAAGCGGTCAACATATTCAAAGAATTTTTTGAAAAATATTCGCTCATATAACAACATGTTTTGCTTCACATCGATGGGTGGTAAAATTGACCATTCTATAAACTCAAGAGGAGGTGGGCCTTATTCTTTTGTCCTTTCAGGCCAAAACCACCATCTAATAGGGAGCTTATTGCCCCTCAAGGAAATCCTCGATATACGCCCAATTTGTATATTTATGATACTTGATAATGAAGTTTCAAATAGAATTTCGTCGGTGAGGTTAGTTTTACTTGTCATTTATTTTTCATTCACACTTCCATATGGTTTTTACAATATAACAATCTTCATGAAATAATAAAGCTTTATTCGGTATCTTTACAAAACCGTCATGTTAATGCTCGAATTTGGACCCCTCGATTGTTCAAATTTTGAAGAATTGCCTTGATAAGCACAATTGTATAGTAAAAAATTATAGAAAAGCTGCGGAGACATCATCAAGGATAATGTTGTCTCCCGATATTAGCATAAGGCTAATAAAAAATAGCAATTCAAATGTGCTATCTAGGCAATATAATATGCCAACAACTTCCGAACTTAAAGATTAATTGTTGGTGATTTTGACAAGTCATACACCAAGAGAGACATCATTGTCAAACGTCGAGTGGACATTTACAACGAATTGATGAGCTACACATATCTTATCTACCACTTCAATATCCTTTGTTATTTCCCTATGGTGACAATGGATACAATTCATCAAATCAACATGCAAATAAATCATTGTCAACAACAAAGAAGAAGCGAAAACTAACGCCTAGGGAGTACTTGGCGTTCTGTCTAATGAGAAGGAATTTGGAGCGGTCTCTTATTTTGCAAGGCCAAAAATTACTTCAACAGTTTGTTGTTGATGGATATTCCATGGTAGAAAGTGATAGGCTCGACTACATCAGAAAACATCAAAAGGAATTAAGAGTTGATCTTTACAGTGGACTTTCAGATGCTGTTACAAGAGGAGAGACAGATCCGACATCAACTGGAAGACGAGTTATTCTACCTTCTTCTTTCACTGGGGGTGCACGATACATGCTTCAAAATTATCAGGATGCTATGGCCATTTGTTCTGGGTTGGTTATCCCGATATCTTTATAACATTTACATGCAACCCTATGTGGCCGAGATATCACGTCATTGTAACAAAGATGGTTTGAAACCAAGTGATAGACCGTAAATATTGAGAGAATATTCCACATTAAGCTAAGGAGGTTGATGCGCACTTTGAAGGACGATAAGATTTTTGGTTCGGTAAAGCGGTATGTTTTACAAAAAGATATAACCTAACATTTGATTCTTTATCTTTATTTAATGTTGTCATGAATTTTATATTTGTTTCTATATCAAAGTTTATTAAGAACGGTTTGATCAAAAACAAAATTGGAAGAATGATTATTTAGCCATATAACGGGTTAAAAAAACTTAGGAATATTAATATCTTATTTATGCATCAAAATATTATTTTTGTGTTTGCAGATGTTTACACTATAGAGTTTCAAAAAAGAGGTCTACCACACGCGCACATCATATTATGGTTGTCAGATGGGGACAAAATAAAAACAACATTCGAGGTTGATAGCTTAATATCAGCAGAGATTCCTGACAAAGATTTAGACCCTGAATTATATGAATTAGTTGGAAGTTATATGGTTCATGGTCCATGCGGTCGATCATCAAACAATGCACCCACCGCATGAAGGATGGTAAATGTTCCAAGTACTTTCCTAAAAGGTATAACGCATGTACTACCTTGGATGAAAATGGATATCCAACATATCGAAGGAGAAATGATGGACGTAAGGTGTTTAGGAAGGGTGTTCATCTAGATAAAGATCACGTTGTCCCTTACAATGCTTGGTTGCTAAAGCTATTTTCTGCTCATTTGAACATTGAGAAGACAAATCAATCACGAGCTGTGAAATACCTATTCAAATACATAAGCAAAGGCAATGACCGTGTAATTGCAGGAATATATAGCAACAACAATACTCCAGGGTCTCAACAATCATTTGATGAAATTTCTCACTATCTCAATTGTAGGTACATATCTTCATGTGAGGCATCGTGGAGAATTTTTGGCTTTGATATACACCATAGACAACCACCGGTTGAGAGACTAAGTTTTCATCTTCATGAACAACAAGCAGTTTATTACTCTCAAACTCAAACGATGTCATCCCTTGTCAACAATCCTAGAGTTAAAGAATCAATGTTCCTTGCTTGGTTTGAAAAGAATAAGGATGACCCTTTTGCAAGAACTCTAACTTATTCTCAATTCCCTAACTACTTTACATTTGTTAGGGAAAAAGAATTTGGAAGCATCGTGAACGTGGTTTTTCCGTTGGAAGACTTGGTCATCGTACACCTACTCAAGGAGAGCTATATTACCTTCGTTTGCTTTTGACCAAAGTTCGAGGTCCAAAGAATTATGAAGATATTAGATTTGTTAATAATGTTGTCTACCCGACATTCGGGAAGCATGTTACACACTTGGATTGTTAGACGATGACAATGAGTATATCGATGCAATTAAAGAAGCATCATTGTGGGCATCGAGGCAATTACCTCCGTCAATTTTTCACAAGTATGTTATTAAGTTATTCCTTGTCAGAACCGGGTATTGTTTGGGAACGGACTAAAGATATCATATGTGAAGATTTGTTGTACATCACACGGAGCAATCAGTTTTTTACAGGTACGTTTCCATATTATGTGTTTATTTTAATATGAAGATTTCATTGGTTTAACAAATACCAAAAAAGTTGCTGGTGAAATAATTAAACCTTACCTTTCATGTTCCGCATTTGTATTTTTCAAGTGACAATAAAGAAGTCTTTGATTTGTTGGAAATTGAACAACATTTGTTACGCAACGGTAAAAGCCTCAATGACTATCCATCAATGCCCAAACCAAATGAAGGAAACATGATCGACATGTCTAACCAACTAATACTTCAGGAGTTAAACTACAATAAAGAAAGAGAAACGGATGAAGCTATTAGGTTGCAAAATTTGATGGTGATGAGCAAAAGAAAGTATTCCATGAGATAGTTTCCTCTGTTTCTTCACATAAAGGAGGATACTTTTTTTTGCATGGATTTGGTGGTAGTGGAAAAACCTTCATATGGAACGCATTGACAGCTTCCATACGTTCTAAGGGGGGTATCATACTAAACGTAGCATCCAGTGGAATTGCAGCTACTTTACTACCATCGGCGGGCTTTGTACATTCAAGGTTTTTAATTCCTATAGACATTAATGAAGATTCTATTTGTTCAATCAGTCAAAATTCACCAACTGCAAACTTGATCAAGGCTGCTAATCTAATTGTTTGGGATGAAGCTCCAATGATGAAGAGACATTGTGTTGAGGCTTTTGGCCGATCCTTAAGGGACCTAATGAAGACCAATAGTATATTTGGAGGAAATGTCGTCATGGGAGGTGATTTTAGGCAATTCTTCCGGTCATTCCTAAAAGTGGATGAATTTGAGATTGTAGATGCATCTATTAATGCTTCTCCTCTTTGGAATGAATGTCGTTATTGCAATTAACCAAGAATATGAGACTCAAGTCTTCCACAAATCCAGTGAGCAAGAGAAAATCAAAGCATTTTCCGAATGGCTGCTTGTAGGAGAGGGTGTTATTGGATTACCACACGATGGTATAGCAAACATAGCATTACCATCGATCTGTTACTTCATGATGATGAAAATCCAATAAGGTGTATTGTTGAATCTACCTACCCAAATTTAGTTGGGAGTTTGTTCGACGAAGATTACCTAAACAACAGTCAATACTAACACCAACTACGGAGCATGTTGATTCCTTGAATGACTACATTTGTTCTTTGTTGCCGGGAGATGAAGTAGAATACTTCAAAGGTCTTGACTCTATAAATGGTATAGATCATGCAAATGAAAGTATCGATGATCCGTACGATCTGAGTTTCTAAATTCAATTAAATGTTCTCGGGATTCCTCATCATAAATTGATTTTGAAGGTGGGAGTGTCGTTATGTTAATAAGGAACATTGACCAAGCATCGGGATTATGCAATGGTACGAGGCTTCAAATTACACAACTAGGTAAGAACGTTATTAAGGCAAAGGCTTTGAATGGAACTAGCGCAGTCAAGACATCTTGATACATAGGATGGACATGAATCCATGTCAATCTAAACTTCCATTCAAGATGACTAGAAGACAATTTTCAATCATCATTTCATTCGCCATGACAATTAACAAAAGTCAAGGACAATCAATGTCAAATGTAGGTCTTTACCTACCAAGTCCAAGTCGTCTTCTCATGGACAACTTTATGTTGCTTTATCTAGGGTAAAGAGTTTTCAAGGTTTAAAAATACTGATTTTGGATGAATTTAATAAATGTATTGACAACACAATTAATGTGGTCTACAGAGAAGTTTTCCAAAACATTATACCACATTAATAGTTGTTAAGGGAAAATTTGTACCATTTAGTCATTGTTGTGCTTTCAATTCCATTGTAATATCGTTCTATCATGTTGTTAGTGTCAATTGTGTGTTTTTTATAACGGTCTACAATTTATATATTTATTAATAAAACTTTATTGTTGTTTCATTTATGCCTTAACGTCCATATTTAAAAATAAAAATAATTGAACCCTCCGTGCAACGCACGGGTGCATAGTCTTGTTTATTTAAGATTTTAGAATTCGGTGAATTAATCTATATACGCTTTTGCTCACTCCCTCTCTGTCTCATTCTCCCCCATCCCTCTCCTCTTCTCTCCCCCTTCAAGTTCCATTGGTATCTAGAGCTGAAAATCAAAATTGGCTCTTGAAAAGACAGGGCCTAAAAGAGTCGGCCCTTTTAGGCCCAGGGTAAGAAAAACATATGTTTTTCAAAACCCAGCCCGAAAGCATACGAGCCAAGGCTGGCCTTACAGGGCCAGAAGCTATTTTTTCTAAATTTTAACTATTTTTTTCGTTTTTTTTAAGAAATATAATTAGTAAATTACAACAAGTTCTAATTTATCAAATAAATGTTGTCAACATTAAATAAATTAGAGTCATGTGAAATAAATTAAGTGAAATATTTTTTTTTGGGCCATTAACCAACCAAACCATATTAACTACCCCCTCTGATCCTACATATAAGACAAAATTGACTTTTTGGAAAAGATTAAGGAAGCTAATTAAATTATTTTAAAGTATTTATTTTTTTCTCCAACCTAATTAGTTTGACTAATAAACTTATATAATCTAAAGATATACAATATATAATATGATTAAATAACTTATTTAGCTTCCTTAATCTTTCCAAAAAAAAATCAACTATGTCTTATATTTAGGACTAGAGAGAGTATTAACTAGTAATAATACTAGAAATGACAACATATATATAATAGTCTAGTCTTCAACATGTTTCAATAAGAGGTTTCTTTAAGCACCTAACCCTTCCATAACATAAATAAATAAAAGCAAATTATGCAGCAGCAACTTCTTAAACATAACGTAACTAAGAATTTAGCAATAAAAAAAAATATAAATGGACCTAATGGGCCGGCTCTTTTAAGCCCTCGGCTCTACAGGGCTCGCCTTTTTAGGCCTAACTTCATTTAAAGATTCCATCTTATAAGCTTGGCCCTTGAAGGATTGAGGCCTAAACCGGCCGGCCCGATTTCCCAACTCTAAATCAATCTCCAGTTCTCTTATTCAAATTCACAGTGGGGATCAAATTCTTCGCTAATAATTGCTGTTTAAAAAAAAAATAGCAAGCCCTAAAAAAATGGTTGCTTTCAAGTTTCAAGTATGAAAAATATATATATCATTAATAAAGGGAGGATCATCAATGACCGCTAACTCAGATCAAAAATTGTTCTAAGCATGTTTGGGATTCAAACCAGAGATCTTGTGAAGATATATACGCTTTGGATCC
This sequence comes from Acacia melanoxylon, assembly GCA_019022615.1. Classification (NCBI taxonomy): domain Eukaryota; kingdom Viridiplantae; phylum Streptophyta; class Magnoliopsida; order Fabales; family Fabaceae; genus Acacia; species Acacia melanoxylon. Next base: position 3,522,538 of record JAFJYJ010000055.1, read on the forward strand.
TCTTGCTTTTTTTTTCTTTGGATTCCATGGTGAAGAGGGGGAATATTGTAAAATCTAGAAAGCTTTGTTGACAGAGAAGTCAGGACGTGTTAACTCTTAAAATTAACTTCTCAAATTGGTTCGTGTTTTGTTCGTTCAATAATAAACACAAATTACAATGTTGTTTGAGTTATTAATTTTTGCGTTGTTAGCAACAATTTCTCATGGGCTTGCTATGTTTTAAAAAAAACAATAATTATTCATGAAGAATTTGCACATCTCCTCTCTGTGAATTTGAATGGGAGACCGGAGAGATCCAATAAAACTTGAAGGAGGAGAGGGATGAAGGAGAATTAAACATAGATAAAAGACAGTGAAGGAGGGAGCAAAATGATATAAAGGTAAAATCACTCAATTCTAAAATCGTAAATTAAGATGTTTGACGACCCATTTTAGATTTTGTTATGTTTAAGAGCCTCACTTATGATTTGAGTATTTTAAAAGGATTTTCCCTATATTTTTCTCTTTCCTCCAAAAATTTATTTGATAAGATTAAAGGGGATGAATATTTTTTTTAAATTTAAGAAAAAATTAATGAGTTGACCGCTCTTCCTTAATTAATTTTGGTAAAATAGTTAAAAGTGACTTGTATTTTGAATTGAATTGAATATATTTTCCTCTTTTTTAAAAAACTTGCCTTGTGTTTGCCTCATGTAATTTCGCAAGGTTTTCTGTCTGTCTCAACATTACCATGTAACTCACCGAGTATTTTATGGTATCGTACTGGCTTTATCCCATACCGAAAATATGCTACTCAATAATTTTACGAGAAATTAAAAGATCTTTCAATTTCAGTTCAACCTATTTGTCTATGTGTTATGGATTCATATAAGAGGCTCATTCATCATGAGGCCCAACAAGGGCAAAGCACACCAGGATCTGCCAATAAAGGGAGATCCTAATCAGCCTATAATCAAGGCTACAATCAAGGGATTAACTTGCAGGTGAGGCGGCATAAACATGGGATGAGAGGCGCACAAAGCCCAAGGTCCAAACCCTAAGGTAATCTCTATAAATAGGAGGTTAACCTAAAAGGTACACATTCTCTATTCATCATATTTTCTATTCAGCCTCAATATGCACACACCTCACCCCCTTTTTGGCTAAACGCCATATTCGTGCACAGTGATCCATTGCTCTCTTCGATATCTGCCTTGTAGATATCTTGGAGAGCCATTTGATATTTTTCTTTGGTATCTACCTTATAAATATCTTGGAGAATCCTTTTGATCCAATATAAACTCGCTAGTCCATTGAGGCTAGACATCGTGTTCTACACCAGAACACTATACATTATCAATATTATATAGATGATTTCCATGCTTGCTTGGAGAGTTTTATAAGCTACCTCCATCTTTTAACACTGATGGGTCCACATGGTTTTGGGCTATTGGCCCCACCACACACTACTACAAAAAGAGGTTTTTACTTCCCTAAAAGGCATCCTTTTTTATAAAAATAAAATAAAAAATAAAGTTGTTGGCATTTTTGTAATTATATCTGAGAAAAGTTGACTTTTAGCATCAAAGTTTTGAAATTAGACGCCAAAAGTAATGCTTTTGGCGTCTAAGTTTATATTTCCAAAAGCGTCACTTTTGGCGTCTAATTTCAAAACTTAAACGCCAAAAGCAGTGGTTTTTGGTTTGTGCCTTCAGTTCCCGTGACTCTCATTCTCATTTCATCATCAGTTTTTCTTTCTCTCTTCTTCCCTCTCTTAGCTCTCGACCCTCTTCTCTGCCTCAAATCTTGCCTTCAGTTCATGCATCTCTGCGTCGCTGCCGCCGATCTACTCCCTTTCGCGTCGCCACAGATCTGCACCATCTTCGCTTAGATCTCCGATCTCCCTCACCGACGGAGATGGATGAACTATGCCGCCGCCGCGTCGTCGCAGATCTGCACCTTCTTTGCTCAGATTTTCAATCTCCCTCACCAACGGCAATGGACGAACCACACCACCAGGTTTGTGCCTTCAGTTCGACGGTTTATGAGTGTTTGTAGATCTCTAATTTTTTGTTTTGATTTTTGTCTTGTGATTTTTGTGTTTGTAGATCTTTGATTTGAATCCATCTCGCTCATATTTGTATATTACAGATTCGATTATTTCATATTTAGTTTGATTTTTTCGATTTGATTTTTATGTTGGTTATTGGATTTGAGTTCGGATTTGTAATATTCCAGATTTAAACCTTATAGCATCCTAAATTATTTAGGACACTGTATCATGAAGTTTATTACGCCCCCTGGATAGACGTCTCCTTGTTTTTTGGACGTTAAAAGGCTAAAAAAAAACAAACGTTAAATGCAATATCTGTAATAGTGACAACCACATTCTCCACCAACGACAGCACCAGGAGCAGCTTTTTTTGGAGCTAGATGAGAAAAGAGCGAACAAAGGTCTTGCCCATTTTTGAAATCAAGATTATCATATGTGTGCATGTCTCTAAGGTAGTCCATAGTTTCTGCGGGAGATCATAGCTAAAGGGGAAAAAGTAGCTCATATCATAAAGTTAGAGAGAGAGGGGGGCTAAATTTAGGGGTGAGCAAAATCAAACCGAACCCAATTCAGTTTTTTCGGTTTTTTATTTCGATTTCGATGCGTTTTTTTTTTAAAAAACAAAATCTGTTAAAACCAAATCACAGAAGTTATCAACGTTTTTTTTTTACTCCTAAATAAAAAAGTATCAACCTTCTTTCATTTTTTTTCACACAAAAGTTAAAGACTTAAAGGCCCATTTCATTATTCATTCGGTCCAAGTCCAACTTCTTACTTCCAAGTCTAACCTAATTCCTCCTCATAGCCTTTTAGAACACTTATACTTCCTCCTTCATCCTTCCTCCAGTCCTCCTAGTCCTCTCCTCTCAACTCTATGCAACTCTCTTTGCCCTAACCCTCAACGTCACCTAACAATTTGTGGAAGTGTCGCCGTTCTCCATTCTGATCGTCTGCGCCGCCTTGCTCCTTAGAAATGAGAGCCCTTGTGATTTTTCCTTCTTCCCAGGCTTGAAATGGAAAAAAGCGAGGATAGTAATCACAACATCGCTCTTTGAGGTCCTCAACTTAATGTTCAAACTACCATTTTCACTACAATTACAAGGCTGCAATTTTGTTGTTGAAATACTGGTTTGAATTAATTATTTTTGTTTTTAGAATTTTTCCTTGGTTGCAGTTTTTTTGCATTGGATAGGCTTGCAGCAGAAAAAAGCCAAATAACCAAACTACGCCAAAAAATGAACCGAAATTAGTCGATTGTTTTGTTTCGGTTATTTCAACACTTTGGTTTCGGTTCAATCATTAAAATGCCTTATATTCGATTGTTTGGTTTTTACCGAAAACCGAATGCTCACCCCTAGATAAAGTAGCATATCTCACAAGGTTTGTGGTTGTTAGATTGGCTGACATTGATTCAATTTAAAAACATCAAAAGTTGAAATTGCATCAGCACGAACAAGATTACAACACTAAAACTTTTGTTTGATTATGTATATGATTGTATGTTTTAATACTATGTACAACACCAATTCTAAATAACAGACCCAATTGATTTTTTTTTTGGAAGATTAAGGAAGCTAATTAAATTACTATAAAGTATATATATTTATCATTTTTTCTCCAAATTAATTTATTAGATTTATAAACAGATATATAATTTAATCATACACAACATTTGATATGATTAAGTAACTTATTTAGCTTCCTTAATCTCTACAAAAAAATTAACTAAGTCTTATATTTAAGACTGAAGGTAGTACTAATGGAGTAAAATATTATGAATTTATGTTTTTAATACCACTTTGAATTTTTTTTTATAATACTACGGGTATCTTCTTATTAAAAGCAATCTTATTCAAGATTTTATAAGGCACTAAATGTGAACGCCTTGATGAGTAGAATTCAAACCTTTTGATTCACCATACTGTGAGAGAATAACCTCTTCTACTAAACCTACCCCGTTGTTACTACCACTTTGAGTTTGTCTAACATGAACCGTGTGAGTTTGATAGTACAACATTTGATCCTTAATATAAGACCTACTTAACTAATTTGGATAAATTAAAAAAATTAATTAAATTAGTTATTTATTAAAAATGTGTGTTGGTTTTCCTAAAATGTATTTTTAAATCATTTGCCCATTGAAACTACCCTTTAATTGAAACTCTCTTAACATGTGCCATTAATAGGAATAGTTTAAAAAAAGAAATTATTAATGTAGCATGGGGGCAAAGTGGATTGAGGTACTACTCCCTCTGGTTTAAATATAAGACATAGTAAATTTTTTTGGAGATATTAAGAAATCTAATTAAATTATTTTAAAATATTTATATTTCTCTCTTTTTTTCTCAAAATTATGTTGCGTAACTTATAAACCGATATATAATCTAAGGATACAATATATAATATGATTAAGTAACTTATATAGCTTTCTCAATATCTCTAAAAAAAAATCAATTTTATCTTATATTTAGAATCAGGGGGATATATTTTGGACCAAATATAACTATCAACTAACTCTTATATTAAGGATTTTAGTAGTATTATTTAATGTATAAATTTGTGAGAACAATAAGTAATCCTTAGTTTGAATGAGAAGAAAATTAGAGAGGAAAAAATACTAAGAGGTTTTCCTTCTAGGTATTTCCTTCCTATAGTCTCGTCTCACTTTTTTTAGTAGGCCCGGGGTATCTATCGCCAGTAGCAATAACTAATCCCCTCGCACAATAGACTTCCTAAAGGGACTTTAGTTGTAACACCCTCAAATTTCTAACAATTATAATAACTTAAACTGCGATAATATTTAAGATTAATTATTGAAAGTCAAAATAAACTACTTTGGGAAGTGTTACCGCCGTACTTGTACTGGGACAAATGCAAGGCTAATTTATTACATTAACATAAATCCGAACTTAAATAAATGTGTTTTATTCAGAACAAAGAAAATAAAAATAAAATAAAAACTAGCTAGAATCACTGAACGTTCTTCCTCACTTCTCACTGCTAGCCCCAACTCTTGGCACCTGTTTCACTGAAATTCTACTCTCCCGAAGGATCATTGCAGCCCATGAACACAAACAAAAATTAGCAAAGCTGGTAATCCTAATAAAATACAATTTAAATGGCTCATTATATTAATCAAAACAAACATATATAATCATATGGTAATTGCATCAAACATTATTTTTATCTTTTTAAATTTATTTAGACCTAGGAAACTCTGTCAATCTATTTAGTGGGAGGAGAACCATGGTAGACCCGGGAAACCCTACCAGTCTACCCTATGACCCGGGAAACCCTGCCAGTCACAATTAATCAAATTGGCTATAAAATACTTCTTCCTAGTGTGCACCTCTTCCCAAAGTTGCTATTAGTGTCCGGGAAACCACGCGACAAAGACTTTGGGAAGAACGGATATTATCGTTTCACATCAAATAATATATCGGGGCATAAAGTCTAAGGGTTGTGTTCATGCAGTAACATCCCAAATTTTTGGACTAGAAGATTGGAAATAAACGTGATAAAAAAGGCTTCTTGAGGTAGAGTCCAAAAGTCTTAAGCTTATTGTGAGGAAAAGTTTAAGATAATTATTAAAATTATTTTGGACCTTGAAAATTTGGGAAGATTATGAAATAATATTTTGAGAATATAGAAATATTATGGTGAAAGTAATTATGATTTTTTTTTTTTTGCAAAAGATAAAATGTTGATAAAAGCTCCACATGTGGCAAATGTGTGTGCCTGTGACCCGGGAAACCCTGCCAGTCACAATTAATCAAATTGGCTATAAAATACTTCTTCCTAGTGTGCACACCTCTTCCCAAAGTTGCTATTAGTGTCCCGGGAAACCCTGCCAGACAGCACTTTGGGAAGAACGGATATTATCGTTTCACATCAAATAATATATCAGGGCATAAAGTCTAAGGGTTGTGTTCATCTGTAACATCCCAAATTTTTGGACTAGAAGATTGGAAATAAAACTGTGATAAAAAAGGCTTCTAGCCAGTAGAGTCCAAAAGTCTTAAGCTTATTGTGAGGAAAAGTTTAAGATAATTATTAAAATTATTTTGGACCTTGAAAATTTGGGAAGATTATGAAATAATATTTTGAGAATATAGAAATATTATGGTGAAAGTAATTATGAATTTTTTTTTGCAAAAGATAAAATGTTGATAAAAGCTCCACATGTGTGTGTGTGTGTGTGTGTGTGTGTGTGTGTGTGTGTGTGTGTGTGTGTGTGTGTGTGTGTGTGTGTGTGTGTGTGTGTGTGTGTGTGTGTGTGTGTGTGTGTGTGTGTGTGTGTGTGTGTGTGTGTGTGTGTGTGTGTGAGTGAGGATAGCAAAACTGATTGCCATACATCCATTCGGCCCAATACAATACTCTTTCTCATTTATTCAGTTTATATTCACACAGCAGCCCATACCCTTCGGCTAGACCAAATAACCAGTGTGTATTCATTAATACCTACTGCAACATGTTAAGTAGAATCACTACACAGGGTCAGCGTATCACTTTCGGCCTCCACTGTTCACGCAAGATCAGGAGGTCCAGCAACGCCCATGCCTCTTGAGCCCCACAAACTGATCATGCTTTCTCCTCTGTGTATTCCCTTTCGAACCGGACCCTTAACTTCTGATTTAAATGCTGCTCCTTGGCTTTCACTCACTCACCTTACTTCATCCAAAGTTGAGTCAGAGAGAGAGAGTGAGTGAGAGTTTCAGTTGGGCGAGCCAGAAAACATAGTGATACCGAGAAGCCAAGAACAAGAGTCACAGCCCCCAGCTGATCTTCAACCTAAGAAACCAAAAAGCAGAGTGTGACCGAGACTGAGACATAGAACACAGAAACAGAAAAACGTAACGTAGAGAACGAGAGACGGAGAAAGAGTGTGAGAAGTCGGAAGGACCAAACGTGCATGCAAGCTTAAGGAACGACCAAGGTGAGTTCTTTGAGCCTCTTCCTCTTTGTTTCCATGGCTTTTACACGTTGGGTTTGCTGTATGGGTTGAGAGAAAAACGAAAACCGAAATCACCTCTGTTTTTCGGATCAAAAACAGACCAAGCTTGTGTGCTTCTGTTTCTATTGAAAATGCTTGATTTTTTGAACGAATTTTTTATGGGAGATATTAGACTCAATAAGGTTTACAATGAGCTTTGGATCACCTTAAACGGAGGTCTATAGCTCGAGTTATGATTTTCCAAAGTTGAGCCAAAATCTGGAACGTTTTCTGCACCTCCGGTGAACAGTGATTTTCGGGCTTGATTTTGAAATGGAAAAAATCTGCTTTTTCCCTTGAAACTTTTCCAGTAAATAGTAGACATCTCAAGCTTTCCAAAAAGCTAAAGAACACCTAAAACGGATGTGTAGAAAGGGAGATATGATTTTTGGAAGTTGAGTCATAATTTTAGAAGGTTTTCTGGAAAATTTTGAACATTGTTTATGTTTTTTTGAAAGTGGGGAACTTTCTCAGTCAAAAATCAACCTGGTGACTTTAATTTATGAAAATAGACTTATCAAGGTTTAAGTAGAAATTGGAATCACTCCATTTGGAGTCGGTCCAGTTATAAATTTTCTAAATTATTAGAAGTTAAAGGCTGAAATTTTGATAAGTCTTAAAATAGTCACGCAAGTTATTGATTATACATAACCTTCAAAGTAAAGGTTTTTATCTTTTGGATAACTTGTCTATTAAGAGATTATAAAGACTCTAAAGAGACAAGGACAAACATTCTTAACATTTTTAAAGGACATAACTCTTAATAAAATAGATAAATAAATAATAATAAATATTATTATTATTTATTAAGAAGGGTATTATTAGTAAGGGAATTATTAATTAGTAAAAAGGAATAAATAATAAAGGGAGTTATTAATTAATAATAAATAAAAGAGTGTTATTATTAATTAATAATAATAAAAAAATGGTATAAATGGAATAACAAATCCACCAGGGGTAAAAAGGTCAATAGTAGCAATGACATCTCTTAGGATATTATTTATGAGGGAAATAATGCGGTGATACTATTATAGGATATCCGGGAGAGTCAGGAATCAGTACCGAAAGGTGACCGTACCGCTAGCTACGCAAATTAAGGTACGGACGCGTACTGTAACTCTAACTCTAACTCTTATGTTGTCTTGTATGCTTATATGTGATTAGATGATTCATAAAGCCATGGACAAAACTAGGTCTTGGGTCATGCACTGTGGTTAAGACTCGATCTTAGGTCACCAGTTTACATACATTTAGTTTTGTGCGGGTTATAGCCATGATAATGCCGTATGTATGTTTTCCTAACGCTGAGGACACGTAGGGGTGTGGCACTGGTGAGTGCAAACGTTGTGAACATTACATTTGCTGTGTGCTATATATTGTTGTGCTGTGAACTTTACATTGGTTGTGTGCTATGTATGGTTAATGCTGAAATGTAATGAATATCTATCATACATATATTGTTTATACTTGAGCATGAGGTTAATTGTTACCTGAGATTCAATGGGTATTGAATCTCAGAATTTACCCTAGCTTCAGGATCGGGAGCTGGAGACAAGGGTAAGCAGCACGCATGAGGACTCATCCGGAGTTTTATTTTGGGATAGTATTATGTATAATTTTTGAATAGTCGGATAATTGTACCACTAACGTGCCGACCGGATACACCACAAAGAATTTAAGTTGTATCACGCTTATATTCCTCCGAGAATTTTAATTAACCAGCATATGTCTGGGCATATGTTATCAGTCACTCATTCGTCCAAACGTTAAGCATGCTCTCTGTTGTGACTTACTCTGATCTGTTAATGCCTTCACTCTGATAACTTCACACCAATTAGTCTAATAAGGAATTTAGGACATAAATGGACATCATAATGGACATAGGAATTAGGGCGTTACATCATCACTTTAGGAGGTACCATCCCAAAACTATCCTCCCATTGTTAAATTATTTTAAATACACATATAATAATTTCTCATGAGTTCCTATAAGGTTGTCATAAGAAATTTCCATGACCATCATTTAAACCCTTGGCTCTACTCATTATCCATTTTACTCATGGGTTCCTATAAGGTTGTCAAGAGAAATTCTCATGACCATCATTTAAATCCCTGACTCTACTCATTATCCATTTTACTCATGGGTTCCTATAAGGTTGTCATAAGAAATTCTCATGACCATCATTTAAATCCATGGTTCTATCCTACTCGTTAACCCTTTTTGGCTTTATTTCCTACAAGGTTATCATGAGAACTCAGAACCCATAACTTTTTTGGTCAATTAAAACCCATATATAAAACAATACTCATGAGTTCCTATACGGTTATCATAAGAACCCATCATAAATGGTACATTCAATGGTATTACATATATTAATGAAAGGATGTATATATAAATATAAATAAATATATATATATATATATATATATTAATTTCAAAGTCAAGGCACCCAAAACCAACTACGTACCGCTATAATCAATGGCAAATAGTTTGGCAAAGAAGGTTATCACGGAAGCCAAGAAAGGAGAAATATATATGTATGCAATTCGATTATAAAACTGAAGCACCCAAAACCAATTACGTACAGGTATATTAAATGATAAATAGTTTTGCAAAGGAAGTTGATCACACAAGCCAAGAATGGAGAAATATATATGTATGCGGGGGTGAGGCGTTTTGTTTTTTCTTTTTTTAAAAAAAATAATTCGTTATAGGAATTAGGATTACCTAGTCTCTGTTTTGCTAACCTCCTAAAAAAACTCACACAAAGTACGAAAAGAGGATGCAGTAGCAGAGAAGAAAAGTATTGAGCGTTCGCTAGGTTTAGATAACTAGACCTAAGCTTATAATTAAAAATTAGGGTTTAGCTACTATAGGCTGGGCTCTTTAACTATTGTCAATTAATAAATTATAAAACAATACAAACATTATTAAATTCTAAATTTTTATTATTACTATATTATTGTTATTATTATTATCATTATTATTAATAATAATCTGGGTATTACATTAGTTCTTGCCATGAGACCCTCTTTACACAAAGCATCAGAATCAAACCTCTGAGTAGATGTTTAAAGAACTTAACTAAGTGCTAACTGTGTTAGGCCTTATAATTTTCTCATCTCATTTTTCCCTACATCCAAACATGACCAAAATGAAATTACCTAGCCTACAAAATCCATCACAGGATTTGGAAGCGGAGTCGTTACTCGTTCCTCAACCCGTTGGGCCTTAGAGACACCGTGTATGTTACCACTTAGCTCGTCACATTAGACTCTTATGTAGCTTCTCTTTTTGTTTTTTTCGCCTATTAAAATTCCAGGTTTGGGCCTATATATTTGGACTTGGCTTCTCTCCGCTGCTGTGTTTGTCTGCTGCCTACCTTTTCTTGGAACGACACCGTTTAAAATGTGAAGGCCATCAACAATTATGAATGCTTCCCAAGGTGTGTGGTATTAATTAAAAAAAAAAAAAAAGAATTCTTCCCCACGATGGACTCTGCTGCACGGATCCCAGAGCGAGTATTTTTCTTTTTGGTATAAACCAAAGCTAGTGTCTGAACTTTACAAAAATTAATATTTTAAAATTCTTTTTTAATATGAAAGCTGATAATTAAATTAAGAGGAAAAATCCACACTATTTATAATTATTATTATTTTCCAGAACACACTATTTATAATTTCAGAATAGTGTTTTTTTTTTTTCCTTTTGCTTGGTGCATAATTCATTTAGTGATATTAAATAGATAATTTCAACTATAGCCCTTCAAGAACCACTCTCATATGTTTTTTAGTTTTTTAATGGAGTGGGTATAAATAAAAAATTAAACTAATTGCAATAAAATCTTACGATCCAATTTATAAGGTTGAGAGATAAAGTTTTTTTTGTCCTATTTATAATTCATGTTATTAATTTTTTTATATAAACGTACAATTTTACTCATAATTTATAACTATTTAAAATTTTTTTTTATGGAGGTATAATATATATTATCAAATAAGAATAAAGTTAGAGAGTTGTTACATTTTAAGGCATAATTAAGGATGTTTAAGGTATTTTTTGATTTTGGCTAAGTATATTGGAAGCAACTTATAAATAAGATTAAAAAATATAATATCAAATATAAGTTGTTAGGATCTTTTTGGGTAAACTGAGTTTTTATTTATACCCACTCCATTAAAAAACTAAAAAACATATGAGAGTGGTTCTTGAAGGGCTATAGTTGAAATTATTCTATTTAATATCACTAAATGAATTATGCACCAAGCAAAAGGAAAAAAGAAAATTACACTATTCTGAAATTATAAATAGTGTGTTCTGGCAAAAAAAACAAAACAAAACTTATAAATAGTGTGGATTTTTCCTCTTAATTTAATTATCAGCTTTCATATTTAAAAAATAATTTTAAAATATTAATTTTTGTAAAGTTCAGACACTAGCTTTGGTTTATACCACCAAAAAGAAAAATACTCGCTCTGGGATCCGTGCAGCAGAGTTCACCGTGGGGAAGATATATATATATATATATATATATATATTTTAAATTATTAATACAACACCTTGGGAAGCATTCATAATTGTTGACAACCTTCACATTTTAAACGGTGTCGTTCCAAGAAAAGGTGGGCAACGGACAAACACAGCAGCTGAGAGAAGCCAAGTCCTATTAATTTAACTACAGTTTCAAACCAAAATATTTTAAATTTTCAGTAAAAAAAAAAAAGGTTTTAATAGCTTGATTGTTAAAAGATGGAAGATGAAATGCATACAATAAGAAGTAATAAGTTACAAAAAATGCGTGCAAATCCTTTTTTGATAAAACGTACGTGTTAAATCCTTACCATCATTATACATATATTAAACAAGTTTTTTAATCTTTCATATTAAAAGTTTAAATATTGATTGCAAAATTTTCTTATACTAACGTTAAATCTATATAATTTACTGTAATATTTCTCATATATATATATATATTCAATTTTTTTTTGTCTTTTTTAATTCAATGTTTTATGTGAAAAATTTTAGAATATGAGTTAACAATTTTTTATTAACTAAGATTAAGATGTTAACATTGATGGATCAAACAAACAAAAAACACTTTGTAAATTTAAGATATTAAATTAGGGGGAATATAGAAAAAGAATTTTGAAATTGCAAAATCCTAATTTAGGATTTTTACAAAACAGAAAATTGATAAGTGAATGACGAAATTTGATAAAGAATTCACACTTAACTTTTCAAAAAATATATTATTTGAAATTTTACAAATTTAAAATTATTTTTCTATCTACTTTTTCTATTAAGTTAAAATTAGGTTAATGGGCACCCACAAGATAAAAGGTTAGAGCATGATAAGAGGGATTGCTTTTCTAAGGATGAATTATGATCATGAACTATTTTTTAAAATACACCCAACACCTTAAATTATTTAACAATATAATTTTACTTCTGGTCAGGGCCCTTTAAAAAAAAAATTTATAAATCAATGAATGGGAAAGAACGTTGGCAGCCCTTTACTGTCATATTTCTTTGACACATTTTGATTTGGTGCCAGGTCTATTATTTTGATCGGGCCTACTCGGATACTTAGGCCCATCTTACTATGTCATAGAAAAGAATGGATCATCATTAAGTTTATACTACATCTCTCATAAACTAGGGGGCCCAAATTGCTAACCCAAGGGTAGGTATGTCCATGAACCAGACCAGACCGGGTTGGGGGTCAACCCGGGGTCTGGTCCAGGAGGGACCTCGGACTGGACAATCCAGCCCGAGGTCAGTGCGGTCTGAAATCATTACCGGCCCGGGTTGGACGATCGGTCAAGGACCAATTTTTTTTTTTAGGACCATTTTTTTTTTCTTTTCCCACTTCCAAAACAATAATTAAATCAATGAAAACACCGGGGACAATAAATAAACATGCAAACATCTTAAATCCAATCTTAAACCCATAATAATCTCCAACAACATGTCATTGAACAAGAATACAATATAAAATAGAGGCATGATTTTATAAAGTCAAATAAATTTTATAAGCCAAACCACAAATCAATACTTTGGAGTGAAAGGGAGTGAAGTCACAAATTTGGTAGGGTCTTGCGATGAAAGATTGATGCAATGGATTATTTTTATAAAAAAAAAAATACACTTTCGGGAGGCCGGACGGTCAAATAGGATTTGAACCCGCGGGCCAAGTCGGAGTCCGTCCGGCGAGCGGACTGCACTGTGCCCTCTGAATGAATGGCCTCAGACCGACCGGGTTGACGCCACCCTGGATCACCGGGTTTTTTGGACATCCCTACCCACAGGGTTTAGATATGGTAGTGAAGATGAAGGACTTTCGGTTTATAAAATAGTTTGCAATTATTATTTTCTTTGGATGAAAAATAGTTTGCAATTAAGGACAAATGAGTTTTGTTTTGTCTTGTTTTTTTGGGTTTTCTTTTAACTTTGAAAAGGGCCACCCGTAGAGTCTACCAACATTTAGGGTTTAGGGTTCATAAAATAGGATTATATGATTAGTATTTTAAGAATTTTTAAGGCCAATTTAAATATAAACAGATATAGTATTTTTTATTTTATCCATTGTCATTAAAATTCTTGACTCCATCAGTGTTTCTAATATAGTAAAAATAGAGCAATCATACTGGAAGCTAACGTAGCCTTAACACATTTGGCAGGAGAAATGAAAAATTATCCTTCCTGAATTTCTTCCTATCTTGATCGCAATTTTCGATTCCCCTAGTGGCACACCCATTATCGGTAGTGTTTTTTTAAGACTCAAGAAATGTAATCAATCCATTCAATTTAGAATATGGAAGATCGTTCCTACATGAACTCAAATGTGGTTGCGCCAACTTCGAAAATGGTTATCATTTGAGAATGAGAGATCAAATTCAAAAAATGAGTATGGCGTGTTTGGTTTGAGGGAGAGGGAGAAGGAAAGGGAGGGAGTGGGAGGGGAGGGAGAAATTTTTTACCCTCCTCTTTATTAAATTGTCTATGGAAACTTTTCAATATTTCTAAAATATACTCTCAACAAAAAGGAATATTCTTTTTATTAATGGCAATTTGGTCAATTTACTCCTTTTCGCTCTCTTCCTCCCACTCCCTCCCCTCAAACCAAACATAAGAATCTTCCTTCCCCCAATTTCATGAAATAGGTGGCGGGTTGCCCCTAGACAAATTCGACACCATAAAATTATCTGAGTTAATTTTTTGGTACGAAATTTTAACTGAATTGAAGTCCCATGATCAAGAGGTCATTCCTCAAATTAGAATATTTTTAACAGTATATGAATACGTAAATTCAATGAAAAATCTGATTCAGAGCCCAAATTTTTTTTAAAAAATTTCTAGCGTAGATTTCTCTATTAAAAAAAAAAAGCCCTTAAAGATCCCAGTAATATAGATTCCAAATGTAAAACTTACCTTACTTTATTGACATGTGTATGTAACTATATTGACATATCATGGAGCAACAATTAACAAACTCATATATACCTAAAAGACATATACAATGATATGGGAACTATATTAATTAAAAACAAACTTATTGACAAATTATATAGGCATTACAAACATTTCTATAAACAGTTTGGATTCTTTCTTATTTTTACTTTAAAAGATCTTTTAAAATTTAAAAAAAGAGTGTATGTATTGGTGATTATATAAATTTTTTAGTTTAAAAATTACGTTCCCATCTATATTAATTAAAACACAATTGTATATCACTTATTGACAAATTATAAAATAGGCATTACAAACATTTCTATATTAACTAGATTAGATCTTATTAACAAATATATATAATTATATTAACAAGAAGTCTATTATGTTACTGAGTTCCTAAAGACTCTTTTAATACCAATTTTTTCATAGAGTAATCTGATTAGGCTGTGGTAGAGGAAAGAAATACAGAGATAGTTAGAGAAGCGAAATTGTTCAAAAAAAAAAAAAAAGAGAGGCGAAGCCTTATCTGCCCCAGCCTGCCTCCGTTGAATGGAGCTTCCTGCATTTACCAGCTTCGAGGCTATTTCTAAGGTTTCATTTTCCCCATTTTCTTCCAAACAAGTTTTGTATGGAAACAATACTGTTCGTTGCCGGAACATTGGGTTCCTATGGTGTAGAAATTCAAAATCTTTTGCTGGAATCGCCATGAGTTCAGATGAAGATTCCTTATCAAATGATTATGCACTAAGTCAGAGCCTTGGAACTAAATCTGGAGTTATCGACGTGATTGGCATTGGCAGCAGGAAGGATGCGGTTCTAGATTTCTGCTTAAAGTCGCCTTTTCAGTTATCCTCGCTGCGATTTTGGTAACCCTTTATTTTTCTTTACTTTTTTTGAATCATCTTCTGTTTTTCCTTTCTTTTGGAGTTGTGAAGTTGGTGTGGTGTTTGGCAAAAATAAAAAAAAAAAAAGTTTGTGCGTGCAAAATCTATCTGTGCCTTGAACTAGTACATCAATTTTTGGAGAAGGTCCTCCCTCTACCTCATGGTTCAAATATCCTTGATGGTAGTACATGATATTCTATGATCTTAACATGTAAAGTAGTTACCGTATATATGTGGATGGCTATATAGAAATGCAGAAAAGCATTAGGTCACTGCTATATGTAGTCTAAATTAGTCAAGTGACTAGCGTTTTTAGTTCTTTTATTCTGCCATTTATCAATGAATAAACCATCCAGTTGGCCAAAGAAAATGTTAACTAATTTTAGCGTGTCAAATATTTTTGCTAGTTCTGATAAAAAGATGTGATCTATCTGTGCCTTGAATTTACTTTTAGGTGTGACGATGAGCTTTGGTTTGTCCAGCCTCTTTGGACCATTTCTTAACAATCTGGTTTAGAGGCATTATTTGCAATAAATAAGAGTAAAATGTAAAATTCATTTGGAAGTGTGCTATTTTTGCATCTTTGTGGCTGTTGTTTATTCTTCTTCAGGTGAATCTATGGATTTCCTGGGGGATTGGTGACCTGTTTTCTTTAGCAGAGTTTTTCCCCCCCTTGTATGTTAGTTACTGGAGTATTTTGTATCCTGTTTTGTACTTCATTTTCTCTTCATACTTATAAAAAATGGATTTTTTAATTCAATGAATGTCAATCTTTTGCAGGAATATTCTTGTAAAGGAATCTGAAGAGGTTCAATTACAACTAAGGTCTTATGGAGAAGGTTTTGCTCTATATCAGTATTGCTGCTATTCTTTTTGTCCCATATATTTTAAGCTGTCTAATCTTATATAGATAATGATATATGTATTTTCATTTCCATGCTGTCTAAGTAGGTATAAATTTGTAATTTTGTTTCATCCTATGCTATGCAAATGAAGCTTATACTAGATAATAACTTATGCTCATCCTAACTTTTCAAGAAAGAAATTACAGAATAGGACATCTTGAATGGCTTTATTTAATTGAATTTCAGTTCTCTCAAACTCTTTACATTTGGCATTTTGTTCTCTATGGGTATTGGACTGAAATGTTGATGTACTTCTGCAGATTCTCTTCCAACAATTGTCAAAGCTCCATTATTTGTGAAGTCATGCTCAACGACTATTATTCTTGTTTGTACATTCCTTACCTTAACTCTTGTAGTATGAGTCTGAGTTGTGATAATGTTAAATTTAATCTATTAAGCTGCCATCACAAGGACTATTATCTGTTAATTGAAGCGATATTATCCTCCCTAACATCTATAGTTGTAGAGTTGTAGGCCATGAGCAGCTGCATGCTTCAAGCCTACAACATATATCTCTTTCCCTTGCTCTAAAGTTTCTATTTTTTTATTGAAAATAATGGAGGGGTACTTATTTATATGAATGATATATGAGCTTTTCCTTTTTTTAGTTTCAAGATCACTATTTGTCAAATTCCTCTTTTTCTCTGTGATACTTTCTCCTTATTTGTATACATATCTTTACTTTTGTGCATAAAATTAATTGTCGAAATATCATTTATTATTATTATTTGTCATTAAGTAGAATACCTACAAGTGTGTTATAGTGTTCTTTCTTTAATTTGTCAAAGTGGTTTATATGGCCTTTTTTCCTCACTGGAAATTATTTACTGACAACATTCTGTTTCCTGTTATGAAGTTTTCCTTATTTTTATTTTCTAGGTAGCTAGTGCAGGATATGGATCAGACCACTCCGTTGCAATTGATGTTTTCAAAACAATAAAGTCATCAAATGGATTAACTGTTGCTATTATCTTGAAGCCTTTTGTCTTTGAAGGGTTGAGGCGACGAGATGAGGTATTATCTATGCCTAATATAACAAACTTATTGACATCATGGACTCTCTGAAATCGTGCTGAGTATTTTTCACCTGAGCCATATTCACATCAGCATTACTTGGAACCATAGTTTTTGGGAATCTTGCTAACCAAGTTGCCTCTGCCATGGTCGCATAATAATGACATTGCCAAAATATTTAATTGGTGACCATAATCTTACATGGCCACATTTAACACACTCAGCCAAGAGCGAGCAACTGCATACCTTATTGATCATTGAATGGATGTCCAATACAGCATTTGGCTATTTATAGATTTTAATCTAATTCTGTTACAAAATCAACAAACCACAATTGACTAATATTCGAACATGCATTTCTACTAATGTGTTTGCTTATTCTGTCTTTTTTCATCCTTCTGCTTTGTTCTTTGCTTATCAATGCATGTTTATATTTTTATTTGTCATAACTTGATTTACAGGTAAAAAATTTGGTAGAGAGACTAAAGGAGAACACAGATTTACTTATTGGTGAGTTATGGATCGTATGTTTGTTTAGTTGATCATGATCATGTCCGCGCTTTTTTAGTTCACTTTACACCAATATTATAAATTGACATATAATGAACCTGTCTATTTTGTCGGTGACCCTGTTCACTTTATTCTATTAACTCCTCACCTTTTTTACCTTCTCTGCTTACAATAGGAAAACAAATAATAGTCGCTCAAGAGTTTATTAATAGGCAGGGATTATGAGAGTGGATACTTTTCCGATTGCCAGAGCTTGGCAGGTCTGTTGTAGGAATAAAGACGTCTAGGTAGAATGTGAGTCTAGATGCTTCAATAGTTTCCACAGAAGCTTCTGGTCGAGGATGGTAATAATAGGTCTGAAATGGTTGGAGTGTATCGATAGAGGGCGAGTAAAGTGAGCTAGAAGGGCATCACAAAGTCTTGAGGACAAGAAGAAGGAAGCTTTTAGGGAGTTCAGCAGGAATTGTAGAGTGGGAAAGAATCATAACATGGTTGGTTTTATGGACGAAAACAACAGGCCTTATTCCACTAGGTGGGCTAAGGCTTGGGTGATTATGTAATGTAAATTAAAATTTATGAAGATTTAAATGACCCTTTGTTTATGGGATTAACTGACCAAGGATTGAAATTGTTCATTTAGACTATTAGTCAATGACATGGTGTTTGTCATTATTGCAAGTTGATGAAAAATAATTTGAGGTAAATAGAGAGAGAAAAGTATAATTGCATTCTCAGATTGCCAAAATGCCTGTAAAATTTCTGACCACTTACTCATCACTATTGATTTGTGGTACACAGAAATTGATATTGATTCACTACTTAAAAAGGACTTGGTGACTCTAGATGAAGCTATAAAAACTGCAAATGATGCAGTTTTGTTGGCCATTAATGCCATATCTGTTCTCAAATCAGTAAGTTTTCATGGTTCTTATTTTTTCTGGCTGTCAGTTTTTAGAAAATTTCATATGGTTCCATCTTGGACATCTCCAGGAGATGCACAGGAAACTTATAGATGGCTTGCACGGTGGTGGCATGAAAGAAGTCAGTAATTTGGAAATTAATAAAGTAAGATTCTAAGATCATTTACCATTGTTTTGGACCTTTACTCCCATACACGTTAGCATCTTTATTGTAGCATTGTTACACACCAGAAACAGAACCAAAATTCAAATTTTACTAGTTTTCCCTTTTCTAGAACTAAGTAATATTTTCTGTTGTTTCTGTTTGCAGCTATTTAAAAGCTATAAGGAAGCTAGAATTGGATTTGGAGCAGCTTACAACATGAAAACTTCTATTCTACAGTCTTTATTTGACTGTTCTTTCCTTGGTGTTAGTTTGAAGGTATAACCCAGCTTCATAACGTGAATTAATTGGTAAATTTTCTTTATTGATGTGTCATGATGGTACTCAAAAGTTTTGTTTCTTCCAATATTGTCTTTCTAATTATATTCTTGGTACAAATAAAATCATTTCATGACTAGTACATCAATTTTCTGACATTTTGCCTTCTACCATTTGTTCAGTGTTTTCATTTTAGTGGTTTATCATATGATTCTATTATAATTTTATTCTTGAAGTCATATTTTAAGTATGATTCTGTTGTGTGTGCGTGTGTGTGTTGTTTTACTGTTAATTTGTTGCTATTTAATTAAATAATATGTGCACCTCACTTCAATGTTACAATGCGCCACCATGCCTTACGGCACTAGGAGCGTCTATTAATCAGTTGTGCGCTACACATTATCAGCAACTATGCTCAATATTAATTTTATGTTTGCCTGCTTGCTTTCTTCTTCTACTACTAAATTTGTTGATTATTATGATCCATATTATTTGTTTAGGACTCAAATAGCATGGTTATATGCAATCTCACAAGTTCAGCTCCTATCAATGAGAATGATATCGCCGCCTTTCTGCATACTTTCCGTCAAGCAACAGGATACACAAAGGAAATAATAATATCTACAGATCATGAGCCTAATCTTGAGCCAAACCTGCTAATCACTACTGTTCTAACACTGGGGTAAGTATATTACTTAGCGGTTTGAACTTTTATTGCAGCACAGAACATAAGCCTTTTGAGAAGCCAGTACTCTCCCAAACTTGCTTCACTAACCAAAAGACTGAACTCTGTCCAAAATGGAGGATTTAAAACAAAACAGTTACAGCACACACTGCCTACACTCTAGCTAAAACCTACTTATTCAAACCTACTCATGTTGAGAAGCCACCATGCTCATTCATGTTGTGAATTTCAACTCTATCATTATCTCACAGTAAATATTTTTCTTCATACAAATTATACTGAGTGCATGTGAAAGTATGTGAACCTCCCAATTCAGCACATTCATGTTTTTATCTTGCATAGTACAGACATATTTGCTCACTGAGTTAAAAATGGATATAATCCTGAAATTTCTGTTCTATATAACATATCTTTGTGGTGATTCAGATGTGAACCCTATATACATTAGCGTTTTATAAATTGGCCCTTTTGAATTGGCTTCACCCGTCAAACCTGTTTTAGTGAGTCACTTCCGGCTCAAACCTGACCTAAATCTTTCTAACATTTTAATGTTTTTCAATCTGTATGTTAATTATTTTTTTTAATGCACATGGCTTTTGTGACCATTTCTGCAAGGTCATTGATCACTGTAACATGTATGACACTGCTGCTAATTTAAGGATGATGTTGATGGGAATCATTAATCAAGTGTATCAATAGCATAACTGTTGCTGTTTTGCTGTATTTCTGTTTGTGCTGCCAAGTTTCTGACTAGGCAAAGGTGATCTGATTTGTTCCATTTGATTAGCAGCATAAATATGCAACAGTTTTCCCAGAGTGGTGGCATGCTTTCTAGACTTGCCCAGCATTTTCCTCTTCTTTTCAGCTTCTGGGGGAAACGTCGACATCAACCAGCTGACACTGGGAAAAAGAATTCAACTGAAAGTATATCTCATTCTCAAGTAACTGAATCATACGAATTAAATGATGGGGGTAGAAGTGCTTCTGACATGATAGATGACAAGTTCTATAAGAATTTTGAATCTTTGGAGCCACTTGTGAGTAATAAAACTATGAAGTCAAATGAATCAAGGTTTCTTCTCTCTCTAGTTTGCTTGTTCTTTTTGTTTTTGTCGACTGATAATGGTGCCTGTCAATGAATGGATCTTTGTTTTCCTCTCCCATTTTGGCTAATGTTAGGTGTTCTGAACAAAACAAAGAACAACAACTCGACAAAAGTTCTGAGTTGTCCAGCCTTTATGATGAAACTATTAGAGGTAACTATGAGACACTGAAATATGTTATTGCTTTGTATCTGAGCACTGGAAACGAGTGCTTGTTTTCCTTCCCTTTTATTAAACTTACATTATATCAGGCGACTCTACTTGCCGAAGGGAGAAACTCATAAATTGGAATCTTGGTCCTGGATATGAGGTTGCACAGGAGTGGGCCAAACAAAGGGCAGCTGATGCTACTAATACAATAGCTGATAATGTTAGCATCTTCAACCTTCCTGTTGGTGTAAGATCTTCAGAACAGTTAAAAGACAGTTCAGAAGTCTCCATGGCACAAGAGCCCGCGACTGAAAATGATGTCAAAGCACCGAATAAAAGCATGTCTTGGAGTGCATTGACTGATGCAGGTCTGGAAGCAGTGGTGGATTTTACATCTACGCTCTTAAATGGAAAGTATGCAGACAAATCAAACAAGCAAGGGGTTCTTTCAGTTCGAGCAGCATCCATGCTGGAAGCAGAACGTGATTCATCGAAAAAATGGATCCCAATTGTGGAAATGCAATATAGAGGAGGTCAATACAAGGGAAGATGCCAAGGAGGTCTCCCTGAAGGGAAGGGGCGACTTGTCCTTGGAGATGGAAGTATATATGATGGCACATGGCGTTACGGTAAGAGATCAGGTCCTGGCACACTGTATTTCATCAACGGGGATGTGTTCCAAGGATCGTGGAGGGACGATGTTATGCATGGCAAAGGTTGGTTTTATTTTCACACAGGGGATAGGTGGTTTGCAAACTTTTGGAAGGGAAAGGCAAATGGTGAAGGCCGTTTCTACACAAAGAATGGGGATGCCTTCTTTGGCACTTTCAAAGATGGATGGCGACACGGGCAGTTTCTATGCATTAATGCTAAAGGAAGAAGGTACATTGAGATTTGGGAATATGGTGTAATTGTAGAAAGCAAGCATTTAGACAAAGATGATGGAGAAGAATGAATGCTACTGTATCTAAAATTACGTGACTAGTTTGATATCTATTGGCTTGTCTTTGCTGGTCCTGTGATTTTTCTCCCCATTTTGTAAATCAGTAGTTAGTAAGTCCCCATGAGTTTGGGTGTAGTAGCGGATCTACCCGATTTTTCTTTGGGAAAATTTCAATTAAATACTATTTGAATTTGTAAACCCCCGGAAATTATAAATTTGTAAAAAGACTTAGAGATAGATACCAATGACCTATGAGGGATATGCAAATTTGGGTGAAATCATCTTTTTTTTCCTTAGTTTTAAATAAATAAATAAATAATACCCTCGCCGGCCGCTGGCCGGGGCGCCTAATGCGAGTGGGGGTGGGGTTTTTTTTTTTTTTTGGGGGGGGGGTTTAGGGTTTTTCTTTTAAAAAAATGTTTTCATTTGAAAGTGTGGGCGGTGAGATTCTAACCCTCACACATCCATGGGCCATACATTAACAAATATATATTCTTTTTAATATTTTTTTAATGGTATTTACAAATTCCATAATGCGATTTCAAATTCAATAACGTCAATTACAAATCTCATAACGCCATTTACAACTCTTTTTGGAGGTTTGCACTTTTCACTTCTTTTCTTGCCTCGATTTAAAAAAAATGCACTTTTCAAATTCCATAACGTGATTTACAAATTCCATAACACTAATTACAAATCTCACAACGCCATTTATAACGTTTTTGAAAGTTTACATTTTTTACAAAAGTTTTAATTGGCGTTATGAGATTTGTAATTGGTGTTATGGAATTTGTGAAAGTGCATTTTTTTCTTAATTGACCCCGTGGATGTGTGGGGGGTTGGGGGTTCGAACCCCACCCCACACTTTCAATGAAAACAATTTTTTTTTTTTTTTTTTTTAAAAAAAAAACCTAAACCCCAAACAAAACCCCCCCCTCGCCGGTGGCCGGCATGCACTAACCACCACCGGCCGATGGCAAGCGGCCTCCGGCGAGGGTATTTTTATTTTTATTTAAAACTAGAAATGAAAGGGTAATTTCACCCGAATTTGATATCTCATAGGTCTTTGGATCTCTCGTCTTTTTATAAATTCGAAAAACTTGGGGTTTTTTACAAATTCAAATGGTATTTAATTGGAATTTTCCCTTTTTCATTCTTTTTTTTGTTTTTGTTTTTTAACTTCCTTAGTATATTCTTGTTCTCTGATCAAAGTGACCAGCAAGTCAGAATTTTTGTATGAAATATGAACCTATTTTCGAGCATTATTAAATATTAGTACATACATGTACTGTGGCATTGTTATTATACGATATCTTCCTCTTCATCTCAATTGCTTTATTTGATTACATATCAGAAAGCGTAGTCGGCCGAAAGCAATAGATAAGGCCATAAAAAATCACCGATAATATCCTTGTTAATTATACCATGCTTTACAAGTTCATTCATATATTATTTGTGGTTAGAATGTGGAAATTGTTTCTCTATGTATTGCTGTTGATTCGTTCAATCTCATCACCTTGCTACACTACACTGATCTCATCTTAGTTATATGCTTTTTGGTGCTTTGATCAGATTTCAATCACATCTTAGTGACATGAATGACTTGTAATCTTATAGAAAGGTGATTAAGAAAGATTATTAGGGTGTTTTAGAAAATGCATGTTACATTTACTAACTTAACCAATTTCCTTAATCTAATCAAATTAGGTAAATATGTTTTATTTTAAACACTAGAGGAGTAGTTTTTAAGATGTTGAAACTAAAGATGATCAATATCAATAGCATGCTGTATTGACAGTATATAGGCTCAATTAACCCCATCTTGCCTAGCCCCATGATCAGTGACGAGTAATTCGCGAACAAAACAATGTGAAAATAACACAAAAAGAATGTGACAAGAGATGATCAATGAAGAGGACCACCGGAATAGAAGAATGAAGTATTATTTTTATCAGGGGACTATTTAATTACTTTCAAAACGACTAGTAATATAACATGAAATACAAAGTAAATATGTAACAAGTTATATAATTCATAAATTGTACTCCCTCCGGTCCTAATTATAGGACAACATTTGAGATTTTGTTTTGATCCTAATTATAAGACAACATTATAATTTTTGTCAATTATTTCCTAAAATACCCCTATTGATATGAATAAGGGAGTATGTGAAATCAACAAGCTAAGGTAGTTGAAGTATAAAATTTATATAAAGGCATTTTAGAAAAATGAGTAAAATAAACTAATTTAACCTCTATCTTTAATCCCTCCAAAATCGGTTAAATATGTCTTATAATTATGACCGGAGGGAGTATATGGGATCACTAAATTGTGAAGGCTATTAATGAATGAGATTTAAATATGAACTTAATTGTTTTATTATAAAAAGGAGCCTTTCATATGGCTGGGGTATAGTATACTCTCCTGATTGTTTCTCTCTCGCAAACTTCACACACACACAGTACACCATGACCATTTTACTTTGCTCTTTATCTCACAAAAAAAGAAACGTAAAGACGAGTTAGAATTTACAATTCTTGCTTGTTACAAGCAACCGAAATTCCATCTAATCTGAATACCACACGAGGGAAAAAAAATCTATTCGCTTTCAATTCGTCCTAAATATAAGGTTAATTATAGCAGCATTGAAAAAAAAAAAGGTATATAAGTTGGTTAATTGTAATTAATATGTAGAATTTATGACACTTTTTCAAAAATAACCCTATCATTTGAGATTAAAATTAGTCTGGGACATGAGAAACTGAAACCTTTTATTTAAGACTAAACCAAAACCCTTAAATGAATCTTACATTTCTTTTTTATATAGTTATATATAGTTCCAGGTATTCCTCTAACAATTATTTTTGAAACATTACAGCATTAAATAAGGGCACATCTTCTGGCAAGGATTCAAACCTCAGTTTGGTATATTGTGAGGGATTAACCCAATCCGCTAATATTTTATTTAGAATGTTTGACAAAAATCAATCAATAAATACCAATATATATATATATATATATAAATAGCGTTGTATGAAGAAGTTGACATACATAGTTAAGACTGTACCAATATTCATTGAGGAAGACTATGATCCGATCCATTGGTTCTTGAAGTTCTTGTAACTTCTATGGATACTCCATCTTATAAGAGAGAGATGACTTAATTATACCAATTGAACTAAATTATTTCAAAGATTCGTAAAGCAATATAATATTTGTACAAAATGATTTGTTGATCAATTACTCCGAAGTCCAACAATATGTATACTCGTAGCTAATGTGTTTTTATTCCCTATATAATTTGTTAAATCATAACTGTGAGATTGTTTCCACCTTTTTTGTGATCAAAATTATTAACATAGTACACCTTAACTTAATAAATTAAATTGTGCTATTTTTTAAGTTTTTTGGATTGGTAAACTGCCAAACTTTTTTTTTTTTTGCTTCATAACTGAATTTTCTATTATGCAGAGTATTACTCATTTTTCAAACTAAATCTAACATATGAGTAAGTGACAAGAAACCTTTTTACGCAAAAATTAAAAGTTTTCAAAAGCCAGATATGCGTTATTGCCTATGGAAACAGAGACAAATATGGAATCTATTAATATGCTGAGAAATCACAAATAATGAAAACGAATGGAAGCATATGCATTGCCTCCAAACATTTATTTGGAGCGTTACAATGAATAAATATATTTCCTAGTTAAATTAAAGTTCAAAAATATATCATACCAATGACTACAATCATCTAGGTTGAAGAAACTCATCTAAGAGAATGGTGAATTGAATTTGATGAGGTGACGAGAGATGCATCATATAATATATCTCTTATCATCGGAAGAATTTTATTTGGAGATATATATACTACGTACATTTATGTTTTCTCCATTTCATACTTCACCCAAAACGATATGATCAATCGATGATATATCTGTGAATTAAGATGCTGCATTAATTAATTTTTGCCTGAACAATCCTTGAGAGTTGAGCCAGCGCAATATCAACTGCATCTTTAAAGCCAACGTTACTTGCATTGGGATGAGCATATGTCAGCCTTGGGATCATCTTTATCACATTTTCACGCATTCTCTTCACTTCATCGCTCGGAATCTTCATAAGTTCCTCCTCTATCATCTTGCTTTCTTCACCTTTCTCATCCATGTACACCGAGTACACCTCTTTCTCCTCCGCCGGCATGTACCACGCGTACTGACTGTACGCCGTGTGCTGCGAGAAGAACACCGGAATGCAGCCGGCCAGCACGGAGTCGAACGTCGAACGCCGCGTGAACGAGTCGCCCGGCGCCTGCAGGCAGAACTCAGACTTGGTCATCACGTCAAGCACCACACTTGGCTCATGACACCTGACTCCTCCAGCGTCCCCGCCGCATTTCAAGAGCTTGCACCGTGTTGACTCGTCGCACTGCCGGAGAATCTCCCCTCGGATTGCCGCCTTTTCCAAGCCTTTCCTGGGACCACCGACAAAGGAAAACAGATACGGTCGCTCCGATTCCGTCACCGTCCTCTGCCATCTTTCAAGCTCTGAGACTGTCGTCGGATGAAAATAAGAAGGGTAAGGAATCCCATATTGGTTTGACCCTTTCCAAGGTTGTCTCTCCACGGTCAACACCGACATGTTCTGGACAGGTGGTAGGTTCAGGAGGATGTTGGCGCCAAAGTCAGGTACATCTTCTGTTCTCATGAAATCCCATGCGGTTCTCCCCAGGGCAAGAAAATGGTCCTTACCATTGTGCTTCTGCCACGAGGGCTGAACCTGTAGGTACTGGACGAGATCAACGACTAGTTCATCGCGGACTGTGTGGTTGGCCTCGCGGAACATGCTGGAGGCGTGGAGCCCACCGTAAAAGGGGACGTAGAAGAGGTTAGCTTTGGCTGGGTCCCGCGTGCGGCAAGGGTGATTCTCCACGCGCGCGTGGATAATCATCTCGGCGATGAACTGGTGGGTGGCGAACCAGGTGGCGGTGGCGGAGGAGAGAGACATGTAATTGGGAATTGGCTGGCCGAGGCCGTGATTGGCTACATGCGGGCACATGTTAGTGTATATGTTGAGGTTTCGACAGTGAGTGAGGAGGCCAAGGTGGAAGCGAGGAGGTAAGTTGTAGACATAAACTGATACAGTGCCGTCACATTGAGCTTTCGGAGGTAAGAACTTTCTGGCGGCGGAGGAGGAGGGTGGTGTGAACCAGAAGAGAAGGAGGAACCAAGAAGCAAGGAAGAGAGAGAGGAGAAGAGTGTACCTTGAGTTAGGAGTGAGAATGAGAGAGCTCTGGTGGTGCTCTCTGAATTTGCGGAAGCTCTCTGATTTGAAGGTCCATGGCCGATCAACTGAAACTGGTGCTGGCTTTCTGGAAAACATGAAGAAGAGAGAGGTCAGAGAGGAGAAGGGTGTGTGATGTGATATCCAGCTGGAGAAGAGAAGACTAATTTTGCTCACGAGAAGGAGAAGGGGAATGCATCAACTTATTTGGGACAATTAATACAAAACGTTAGACAATTAATGCAAAAATAACAATAATATATAGGTGAAGAGACGATTTTATGGAAGGCATAAGCATCTGGCTTATATATATTCCTAATATAAGACATATTTATCTAATTAATTTGATTAGATTAAGAAAACTAGTTAAGTTTGTTGGATATAAGCATGTATTTTTTAAAACACCATAATAATCTTTTTTAATTTTTCATTCCTTATCATTATTGTTGAAGAAATATCATTATTAAATTATGAAAATATTGATAAATATTAAAGCTATGTCTTATATTTAGCATTAAAATTAACTCTTAAAATATGTATTATATTAAGAAAGAAGGGATCAAAGTATTTGTTTTCTGGTTTTTTTCTTAATTAAAAAGTTATATTTGTTCCATGTAATGTATTAAATGAAAGAGAGAATAATATATATGAAGACTAATTAATAAAAAGGAAGGTGAGATAAAGTCAAGGAAGGGTAGGTTGAATGAGAACAAGTTGAAAGCCGGAGAAAGATTCAAAATAGAGAGCAAGCACATGGAATAGGCTTAGGTGTCAAAAGTCTACAATTAAGTTGCACCAATTACAACCCAATATAATCATGGCTTGTTATATGTACTATAACGGTAGGTGGTTGGATGGTCATGTATATATAAACAAATATAATAAAAAAGGAAAATGATGTATTGACCAACATCATACGACGAATCAAATGTGGACAGATCGAGGAGGAATATGTTACAGCTAAGAATTATGGGGACAGGAATACCTCATCATGTATATCATTATTCTCTCAATCATATGAAATATATATATATATATATAAACTTGGCAATAAGTTAATTTTTCAAGGGGAAAAAGGAAGTTAATATATAAATTCCTCACATGCACACATGCATTCATCATAATGTATTATTGGTCCCAAAAAAGGACAATTCAATATTTTGTATATTTTTTTGTAGCATTAATTTGAGTGAATCAATGTAGGGATTTGTAGAGTATATATAGAGGGGATGGATATATTTTGGGTAGTATATATATGCAATTGTATGTATAAAGTGGAAAGTAACAAAATGGGAAGATACAGAAGTGAGTTATGGAGGGAGGCAAAAAGGAAGTTTGTGGTGTACGGTGGTGACCCTTTTTTTTTTTTTTTTTTTTTTTTTTTTTTTTTGGGGTAAAATACGGTGGTGAGTTGTGACCTTTTATTTGCTTTAGATTATATAATCATATAAATGGGTCCGTTTGACCAAAATATATATATATATAAATGGGTCCGTTGGGAAAAAAAGGAGGAGTGTCGGCAGTATTTTTCCACACATTTTTTGCGAGCCATACACAAATAGGATGTGTACATGTAGCAGTGACAGGCACCGTTCAACGCAGGTGGGCCAAACCACGAATTGTTCCCACAACCTCTCTAATTAATAATACATAGAGGGAGTAAAATAACATTCAACAATATTATATTACCAACAAAATAATAATAATAACATTGAACAATTAATCCGTCCATATCAATGCCAATATATTATTGGAAAATTGTAACCTGGTCTCCCTTTAACATACTTAAAAAGATAACTAAATTTTTTGAAATCACCAAATTGTAGGAAGTCCTAAATGATGTAATTAATTCCAAACGTGAAAATACAATTTTACCTTTTATTGAATTTGAAAAAAAAAACCAGAATTTTTAGGGCTCAATTGTGTTCAAAAAAGTCAAACTCTTCTTTCCAACCTCACCATGCTTGCGCCTCACACTGTCGGGGAGTGAGGGAGATGATATTGGGCTTGTTTTGAGTGCAGCATTAGGAGCGTTAGGAGCTCTAATTTTGAAAAAAAGTTAATTAACGTTCAAATTTTAATTTTGGATGCATGTTTGGGTTGAACTTTAAGTTTTTTGACAAAAGTTTCATAAAAAGCCCGTTAAGGAAAAAGGCTTGCAGAGAGCTTTTTCCAAAAAGCTCTTAGTTTGTTGACATGGGCCCCGCGACTTCTACCACCATCAATCCAAACACAAATCATTATCTATAACCTGACTTTTTTCCTACCGAGCTTTTTTTGTAAAGTCAAATAGCTTTTAAGCCATCGCTCCTACCGCCAACCCAAACAGGCCCATTGGCTTTTTCAAACACGCTGAGCCCAAAAAATTCAGCCATTTTTTCTCAAATTTAATAAAGAGTGAAATTCTATTTTCACATTTGAAATTAATTGCACTCAGGTTTTTTAAAACTTTATGGTAATTTGATGATTTTAAATGATCTGATTTCCATCAAGAATGTTAATTGGGACTTGATTGTAATTTTTTGTATATTATAGAATATTCAAATGTGTTATGTAGTATAACACAGATGTCTAGCTCCAGTGAGCTAGGAACGATTAATGTTGGATCAATGAGCCTTCCACTGATCGAGTGTCAATGAAGGGCACTGGCTCGATAATATCTATGGGGAAGATATCGTCGAGAGCTCGAGATCACAATGCAAACTGTGCGGAGTAAGGCCTTTCGCCAAAGGGGGTGTGTGTGTGCGGTGCGAATGGTAAGTAATTCAAATAGAGAGAGTTCAGAGTGCACCTGGTGGGTAATCTCCTATTTATAGGGATTACCTAGGGTTTCACTCTCATGCAAATGCTCCCATCCCTCAGCCACTATGCACTTCCCACGTTCTCCAGACCTCTGCTCCACTACATGTACGGTCCTACACATAACAGACACGATGGAGTAGTGGCGGACCATTTACCTGGTTCCCAATTTACCTGGGTAAAAGGGGGTTTCACTACGGGTTCCCTTACTGGGCCGGGAACCTGTCTGGCCCAATATATTGGTCCATAACAGTTGCCCCCAAGCTTGGTACGGCAGGCTTCTGGCGTGCCGAGGTTAAACCGGTCTTTTCTCATTCGAGTTCAGGCAGGGAGAGAGTCCTCCGGGGTTCTCGTCCTATTAGTCTTGTTTTGTCGTTGTCTATCTCAAATGACGAGTTCACCCTTGGGGGCACTCCATAATTCTTTCGGCCTTCGTTGTTATAACCTCGGTCATAACCGGTTATGAGCTCCCGCCCTTAGCTATTGTCGTTGCTATGACATCGGTCATAACCAGATATGAACTCCACGCCGCCTTACCGACTTCCTTCTGACTTCAAATGTCACGGCGATATATGACGCCACTGATGCATATTTGATGAATCTGTAGCTATCTTCTTATGATAACCGAGATTGATGTCATTAGTTATTACGCCTGTCTGGCTCCGTAAGTGGAGTGACAGTTTGCTGCCACGTGTTGCCCCCAATCTGGGTTGTCATAAAGGAGATATTGGTAGGTGTGACTCACCTTGACCTTATCTTTCTAGGGATACGGTTTTCGTTCCTTTTGACAACAATCCCTTTCGATATCTGTGCGTAATTAATGTACGCGCCTCTTCCCGAGCTGGCCATCGTTACATTTTCCTGTGAGGAAGCATTTATTACCGCCGGCGCTTGCGCTTCCCAACAAAGAGGGAATTTATTGCCTTCGACGGTTGCACCCTTTCATTTAAGAAAATACTGGCAGTTTTTGGGATTTCAAACATCAGAGAAGAAAAGCAATAAGTGTCCATGATGTCCTTGTCGTCCATATAAGGGCTCGGTCTTTCAACCTATTTGCCTTACTTCGCATGGTTGAAACTTTAGATCTTTCCTTCCTCTGTTGAATCTTGAAAATAAAGGTCTGTTTTAGACAAGCAGAAGTGTGGATGCCTTTTAAATCAGGCTGTGGCCCTACGTCTTTCCCTTTAAAGATTCTTCCGATGAGAGGGCGGAAAGTCGGAAGAAAAAACTAACATTCGTCAAGATGCCGGCGGTCCTCTCCATCGGCGATTTTCAGATGCATTTGCCAGTCTTCATCCATATCCTCCGACGAGCCTCTGAGATTCCAAATCTATTTTCCAGTCTTCATATGCTTGGCAAAATATTTCTGCTTGGATCCCAGCTAAGCTCCGTTGGTTACTGGCGGGGATCTTTGTGTGGAGCGGCCTGGACTCGGAACCATAATACCATGGGTATGCCACGGTTAGGGTTCTATGGGCCATCGACGGATCAATAGGTCCACCGTATCCAAATATCCCATAAGGGTCTCCGCCGATGCGTTTCTGGGAGCTCTCTCCGCCGCGGAGAGTTCTTCATCCCTATCTTCTGCACATGACGACGAGCCTCTTGTTTCAAGACTTTGTGTCTTTCCTTTTATCAGTGCAAACTCTATTTATTTTCCTGTATGAATGTTATGTAAACAATTCACTTATCAATGGAAAATATCTTTTGTTTTATGCTGGTTTCTCCTTTATTCATTTTGCATTCCATTTGTTCCTTGTTTTCGAATCATGGATGTTTGCATGTGGACACGCCATCTAGTCCGATTTTAGAGCCCGTAAAACTTCTTAAAATTAATGCCCCCTTACTTTTAAAATTAACTAAGCTAAAATTAATCGTCCTCCGTAACGGATTGTCTTTGGAGCAAAACGACCTCAATCCTGGACTAAGCTAAAACTAACCGCCCTTCGTAACGGATTGTCTTTGGAGCAAAGTGCCCTCCAATCCGGCTAAGTTAAAACTAACCGCCCTCCGTAACGGATTGTCTTTGAGCGAGCGCCCTCCAATTGTTAAAACTAACCGCCTTCGAACGGATTGTCTTTGGAGCAAAGCGCCCTCCAATCCGGGCTAAGTTAAAACTAACCGCCCTCCAGAACGGATTGTCTTTGAGCAAAGCGCCCTCCAATCCGGGCTAAGTTAAAACTAACCGCCCTCCAGAACGAAGTGTCTTTGAGCAGAGCGCCCTCCAATCCGGGCTAAGTTAAAACTAACCGCCCTCCAGAATGGACTGTCTTTGAGCAGAGCGCCCTCCAATATGGGCTAAGCTAAAATTAACCGCCCTCCAGAACGGATTGTCTTTGAGCAGAACGCCCTCCAATCCGGGCTAAGTTAAAACTAACCGGAACTCGAAAGATTTCAATAGGGCCAGATCCACGAGCCACGTTTTCTGACACCCCTCTAGTACTCAACCGTCATCTTTGCGGATTGGCTGCTATTGCAGCCTTTGGTTTTCGTGCGCATTTAATGCTCACGCCGTTTCCCTTGAAAAGTTCTCTTGGACCGCCACTTGTCCTAGGGTTTCTAACTTCATTAGAAGAAATTAACGACGTCGCGACCCTTGGCCTTTCAAATTCCAAACGTCTATATATATTTCTCTCTCAAAAACTGTCAGTCTTATTTGACATTTTCGACTATTCTTCGGCCTGAGGAGTTTGCTTTGCGTCCAAGCTAGCGCCTTCCATCGCCAATCTTGCTGCATTTTCTCCTTTCACCAGGTATTATCATTTACCCTGTATTTGCTTGTTCTTTGACTTCATTTCGAGGCTTATAGCATGTTTGTGGTTTTCTCTAGGTGCTTTTTTTGGGTTTGTTGTGCTTCTGGGTTTCTATCGTGCTTTTGGGTTTTACTGTATTTCTGGGCTCTGTTGGGTGGGTTCTTAGTTTCTGCTCCCCTTTTCTAGGTATCCAAAATGGCCCGAGCCTTTCCGTATGTTTCCAAAACCAAAGATTCACCCAGACAAACAGGGGTCCTATCCCAGGACGTTCCCTTAGGCACCGATAGTAACCCCTCTTTACCAAGAGTTTTCAAACCCACGAAGGTTTCCTTCTGGGAATTGTCTTCTGACAAAGGAAGAATACTGTCACCCCTGGAGTTCCTCACCGTTCCTCCTTCAATTCCCGTCGTAACCACAAGTCTATGTTTTAAAGAGAACCGTCCTAGACCCGGAAAACAAACTCTGGGTCCCACACCTTGCGACGAGTGCTGCCACCAAAGTATCGAACTAGCCCAAGTAGGACGGGATCGGGATGCCGATCTATTGCTAGACAAATGCCGATGCAACCTAGTTTCTTTACCTACCCCGGCTAGTCCCCGCCGTCACTATCCCGACCAAACGCCTTTGTCCGTCCATCAGGACAGTTATGCTACGCCAGGTATATGTCATTCTCTGATCATTACCTTTTATTTTATTCTTAGGTATTCATGGCTTCATCACACCAACCCGGCCAATCCCCGACCGATGAGTCCGGTCTTACGCCTCGTCTCAAGTTCCATTTGATTTGACTCCATTGTGAGTAGTGTCGTTACACAAGTAAAGAACTCCTTGACCGCCACTGATCTCTGTCAACTCGGGGTTGGAGATGGGGAGGGATATACCGTCTGATTGCCACTAAAGCGTGAATCAGTAGATTCCTGTCGGGTGCAGGAAAAAGATCCAAATTTCTTTTTCCTTTACCGAGATGTGATCACCCTCCTAGGAGTGAAATTTCCCTTCACCGATTTTCAGATCCAACTGCTGAGTCACTTGCACCTCGTTCCCTCACAACTTCATCCCAATGGTTGGGCTTTTGCGGTTGCTTTTGAGATCTTTGCGGGGATTCGGATCTCGTACGTAGCGTTCCGACCTTCATGTCTTTCTTTGCCCCGCTAGAAACGAACGTCTCCACCACGGCTTCAACGAAGTGGTTTGGTTGGACTACGCTTCGAAGTATCCGCGACCGGAAGCTCTTCAGATCTTTTCGTGAATCGTGGAAAAACTTCAAGTCAGCTTTTATAAAAGTTGAAGCCCTTCTCGGCCAGGCACCTTGGTTTTTGCGAAGGACCGACAGTGGGGAGACTAAGAGAGGTTTCCTCTATATTGGTCTACACACCATCATACCCTTAGACCCGAGGATTATATTCCGCAAGCCAAAAGTTTTTCTGCTGACAAGGAGGATACCTTGGTGGAACTTGTGCAACTTGCCGGCACTCTAGAGGATCCCATGGATCCGGCCGAGTTAATAGCCACGCCCCTAATTAGGTGGCGCTCGTCAAGTAGTATGACATTGCTCGCGTGTGTTGATTTCTTCTTTGTATTTTATCTTGTACTGATATCGCTTGTTGTTTCGTAGGTCGAGCTATGGGAAGGCCGGGGTTCATGAAGGTATTAAAGAATCGCTCTGGGAATATCGAGGAAGCTCCTGCCAACCCGGCCAATGCTCTCCCCGTTCCCTCAACCGGGACTGCTTCAACCAGGATCGCTTCTAAAAAATGCTCTGCACCCCCAGATGTCCATGAAGATCTTGCCGTAAAAAGGCCAAAGGCAAGTAGGCCGTGGTAGGGCAAGCTGCTTTGAGCATAGAACTCTGTGCCACGCCGGCCATAGAAGGCTTGCCCAATCCATCCGGGTCTTCTCCCGCGCGAACAACCTCGGCTCCCATCGGATCTCTGGATTAACTTATGGTAGCCGACCTTCCTGAGGGCATCCTGTGGGAGAAAGGATTAACAAAAGAAGTATTAGACATAACCCGCGCTCCTGCTTATTTGCATGATGCTGCAGGGCTATCTGAGCCTGCTAAGAAGAGGTTGGCCGTGATGGAAGTAGAGGGTTATAGGGCCATCTCTTTACTACGACCTTACGCCCTCCTCAAGGTGAAATTCTGGTTGGCCTATGCTCAGATATGTTCATTGAAGAAGGAATTTGCTGCCTTGAAACAAGATGCCGAGGCGAGCAAAATTACCAAGGAGAGGACTCGAGTCTCTGCTGAGTTGAACGCCCTGGCCGCGGTACACTCCCAACTGCA
Source organism: Acacia melanoxylon (assembly GCA_019022615.1). Classification (NCBI taxonomy): domain Eukaryota; kingdom Viridiplantae; phylum Streptophyta; class Magnoliopsida; order Fabales; family Fabaceae; genus Acacia; species Acacia melanoxylon. Next base: position 3,557,670 of record JAFJYJ010000055.1, read on the forward strand.
GAAGGATTTCCGGTCCTACGAGCCAAATCGGATGAACAGCGGAGGAAATACGATCCCTCACAGCCAAGGAAGAAGGCGCGAAAGAAGAGCGGGCGGCCTCCGGCCGACTTATCCAAGGTCGAGTCGAAATTGGTTACGCCCGGACTAGATATCAATCGTCGGAAGATCTTCGTGCCAACGACGTCATAGCTATGGATAAGGCGCATGCCGATGTCGATCACTATAAGGTTCTGCTTGAGGCAAAAGAAGGTGAACTCGCTGAAGCCAAGTCAAAACTTACCGAATGTGCGGATGCGGCCGTGGGTTCCTTTAATAATGCTGTGGCGCATATTCACGCTCTCAATCTTGGCATTGCTCTCAACATGTTCGGGCTGGATCTTATGTCTTATGTCAACAAGAAGGGACAGTTGATTCCGCCAGATGTTGATGAAGATGACGGGGAAGGAGAGCAGGTCCCACCCCCGCCTTCCTGAGCTTTAGCGGGATCTTAGTCATGTATTTTGTTTTGCTGCCGTGGTCATGACCCGGCTGTCTTTGTAAATGTGATTGTATGAGTCTTTATCAACATTGCTGTTTACTTCTATGAACTTACCTTGAGCAGAATATCTTTGTACCAGGGAGGACACCGTGCATTCGTTCCAAGTGAATATGTCGTTTGAACGCTGGTTTCCTGATTATGAACGCTTTTGCACTTTGTTGCCAACGATGTTTTATTAGAATCGGGTTTCAATACCTCGATTCTTACATGTTTTAATTGGAACATTGTCTTTGGAACCGGGCTAGCATGCCTCTGTTTCCTACATGTTTTAATTGGAACATGGTTTTCGGAGACGGGTTTATATACCTCGTACTCCTACATGTTTTAATTGGAACACGGTCTTTGGAACCGGGCTAGAATGCCTCTGATTCCTACATGTTTTAATTGGAACATGGTCTTTGGAGACGAGTTTATATACCTCGGACTCCTACATGTTTTAATTGGAACATGATTTTTGGAAACGGGTTTGTATACCTCTGTTTCCTACATGTTTTAACCAGAACATGGTCTTTGGAGACGGGTTTATATACCTCGAACTCCTACATGTTTTAATTGGAACATGATTTTTGGAAACGGGTTTGTATACCTCGGTTTCCTACTTGTTTTAACCGGAACATGGTCTTTGGAGACGGGTTTATATACCTCGGACTCCTACATGTTTTAATTGGAACATGATTTTTGGAAACGGGTTTGTATACCTCGGTTTCCTACATGTTTTAATTGGAACATGATTTTTGGAAACGGGTTTGTATACCTCGGTTTCCTACATGTTTTAACCGGAACATGGTCTTTGGAGACGGGTTTATATACCTCGGACTCCTACATGTTTTAATTGGAACATGATTTTTGGAAATGAGTTCCTCGACCCAAAATTTATTAACAGATTTGATGTAAAAGCCATCAGTACACCCATAGGAAGACATCAGATGAAGCAAACAAGAATTATGCTAACTATAATAAGTCTTGAGCTTGTCGGCGTTCCATGTCCGCTTTATGGGTTTGTTTTTCAGTGTTTCCAGCTTGTAGGCTCCTTTGCCCAAGTTTTCCGTTACTCGGTATGGGCCTTCCCAATTTGCGGCGAGTTTACCTTGGCCGGCGTTCTTGTTTCCTATATCAGCGCGACGAAGGACGAGATCTCCTTTGGCAAAAGTTCGAGGTATAACCTTCTTGTTATACCGATTGGCGATGAGTTTTTTAGCAGCCAATTCTTGACAATATGCCTTTATTCTGACCTCGTCCACCAGATCCAGTTCTACAGCGATACATCGGTTATTTTCCTCTTCTTCGTGTAGAGCCTTGATTCTCCGCCACGATGGTTCACCGATCTCGACCAGGATCATTGCCTCGCATCCATATGTTAGCCTGAATGGGGTCTCGTGGGTTGCCGATTGAATGGTGGTGCGGTGCCCCCATAGGACTGGATACAGTTGCTCTACCCAATTTGATTCGGCATTCTCCATTCTCTTCTTCAACCCGTCCAAGATGACCTTGTTGGCCGATTCGGCTTGCCCATTAGACTGCGGATGCTCTATCGAGGCAAAATGCTGCCGAATATGGAGGTCGGCCACCATTTCGCGAAAACCCTTATTGTAATGACCCAAAAAAAAAAACTATTTTAAGTTTCGAGGGCGAAACTTATTTTAAGGAGGGTAGAATGTAATACCCCAGATTATTATGAATAATAATGCATTTAAATAATAAAATATAATAGTAAAAGTAATAGATTTATATAATAATAAAAATAATGATAATGATATAATAATATATAGCAAAATCTAAAAATTTATAATGGTTGTATTATTAATTAGGAATAATTAAAGGGCTGACCCGAGCTAAAACCCTAAAATTTAAATTATAAATATAAGTTAGCCGCTCAAACCTAACCTAGAAAAACACTCGTTACTTTTTTCTGCCGTCTTTCATCAATTACTCTCCTAGGAATACCGAGTCGGGTTCTTCTCCTACCCGTATCGAATAGAACATCTTGAGCCAAATCTTCTTCATGTAAAACCCGCTTTATTTATATCGGTAAAATCATACGGTTTTATGAAACCATGTGCTATTGCTCGAATCCGTAGTCAATCCTATTTCCGATAGGAGCGGTTGACAATGGTTAGCAAAACGGAGACCAGGTAATTCTAATCCCCATATCAATAAAAATCATTTGTTCATAGGATTGTATTTCCTTTAATCCTAAACCACTAATATGTTTTTATGAGTAGATCGTGAAATTTCCCCTGAACATGACAATCCTAAACCACTAATATGTTTTTATGAGTAGATGTGGGAATTTCGCATGAACATGACAATCCTAATCCCATGAGTCTTAGGTAAATTTTATATGAATCTTGATAGGTAATTCTAATTCCCATGAGTTTAGGTTAATTTTTGATCTTGATAGGTAATTCTAATCCCTATGAGTCTTAGGTTAGTTTTATATAAATTTTGATAGAGTTCTTATACATGAAATATATTATATGTAATCTATTCTCGTGAGTAACTTTGCAATCGGTTTCTCGAATGCCACGAAGTATGAATTGAATACACTTGACAATTGTTTTATTGTTTCGCCTCGATCTTTGTGCTTGAATCATATAATCCTTTCATTCATTGACAGTACCCAATTTCGGATGACTTGAGCATATCTGGACGTCTTCTATTTTTGTTTTCCTTCTTTTGCCTTGGATGCCTCGGCCTTCGTGTTGGGAATTATATATATATACACCTTCTACGTCTCATGCTTTTTGTGATTGAACCTCCGGGTTTCTAGATTTTATCAATTATAATATATTATGATCATGAGTTTAAAGAGTGATAATGAGTAGAGCCATGGGTTTAAAAGGAATAATGAGTAGAGTCATGGGTTTAAAAATGGACAATGGGTAGAGCCATGAGTTTAAAAAGGGATAATGAGTAAAACCATGATAGTCATGAGAATTTCTCATGACAACCTTTTAGAAACTTGTGAGAATTTACTTTATACTTTAATTTGAAAATCCATTTTGTGTTATATATATATATATATATATATGCATGTTGTTGGTTGTTGGTTGTATCAACACAACAATTGTATGTTGTGTTGATTACAATACAAGTGTTTCAAACACATATTAGAAATAATTTGGGATTAATTATATGTGTACTTAAAATAACTTAACAGTGGGAGGATAGCTTTGGGATGGTACCTCCCAAGGTGATGAACACAATTAGGCTTTATGCCTCCGATATAAATTTTGATGTGAACAGATAGTATCCGTTCTTCCCAAGGTGGTGTCCGCGGGTTTTAGGGACACTAGTAGCAACCTTGGGAAGAGGTGTGCACACTAGGAAGATATTTTATATGGCCAACTTGATGATTGTGGTGGCGGGTTTCGGGTCACGCGAGGGTAGACCGGTGTTTCCGGGTCACCATGGTTCTCTTCCCACTTAACTAAATAGGCGCGGGGTTTCCGGGTCTAAAGTAAATTTAAGAAGAAAAAAGAGAGAAGATAATGATTAATGTTTGATGAGATTACCACATGATGATATATTTACTTTGGTTAATATATATATATTTGTGCTATTTAAATTGTGTTTTATTAGGATTACCAAAGAATTGCCGATGTTTGTGTTCATGGTCGCGATGATCCTTCGGGGAGCAGAGTTTCACAGCGGGTACCAAGAGTTGGGGCAAGCGGTGAGTAGTGAGGAAGAACATCCAAGGCCTCTAGCTAGTTTCATTTTGTCTTTATTTTTATTTTCTTAAATAAGTCACATTTAATTGAGTTTGAATTTTCATTATTGTAATAAGTAGCCTTGCACTTGTCCCAGTACAAGTGCGGCGGTAACACTCCCCAAGGTTGTTTAATTCGAAATTTCAGGATTCATTTATAAAATCATTTAAATTTTATATTAAGATAATTGTTAGAAATTGGGGTGTTACACTTATCGATGAACTGGGTTCCGTTGTCTGTTACGATCTCAGCGGGTATTCCAAACCGTGATATGATGTTTCGATTGAGAAATTTCTGTACCCGCGCCGAAGTAATTGTTGCCAATGGCTCTGCTTCTATCCATTTGGTGAAGTAATCCACCGCCACCATAAGCCAGCGCAACTGTCCGGGGGATCTCTTAAACGGGCCCAGTAGATCCATGCCCCATTTATAGAAGGAGCCGAAATACCCGTTAACTCAAATGGGGGGTATGAATGATGTTGGCATGCTTCTGGCAATTGTTACATCGGCGAACGTGTTCCTTGGAATCCTCAGCCATAGTGGGCCAAAAGTATCCGGCCCTGACCGCCTTCCGCGCTAATGCTCTGGCACCAATGTGGTGTCCATTTATTCCCTCATGTATCTCGGATAGCACGTATTCGGCTTTAGCCGAATCGAGACATTTCATCAACGGGGAATGAGTGCCTTTTCGGTACAATTCGTCGTCTATCATGGTAAATGAAGCTGACGTTCTTATTATTTTCCTTGCATTTGCAGCGTCTTCTGGAAGGATTCCCCCTCCAGGTAATCGGCGATCGGCTTCCGCCAGTCACCAGCTTATGAGATTATCATGACACAACTTGGTTGCGGAAGGTTCTGTTGAACCACCGTACGATGATTCCCGGGGTTCTTGGTACTTGCTAGCTTCGACAGAACATCTTCCCTGATGTTTTCTCCCCTTGGGATATGCACCACCGTTACGTCATCAAAGTCTGCCATTAGCTGTCTGACCTTTCCCAGGTATTTGACCATTAAGGGGCCTTTGGCCTAGTAACTACCCTCTATTTGGGATGCAACCAACTGGGAATCGGTGGATATATGAACTCTCTTGGCTCCATTTTCGCTGGCCTGTAGCAATCCAGCGATGAGTGCCTCGTATTCTGCTTGGTTATTCGAGGTTGAGAAATCAAAATGGAGGGAATGCTCCCAGGAGACTCCTTCGGGACTTTCGATAATAATCCCTGCCCCGCTTCCCCTTTCATTCGATGATCCATCTACAAACAACTTCCAAGTTGTGTTGCCTTCATGGTCCCCATCCATATCCGGATTTTTCACGGGGGTTAACTCCATTATGAAATCAGCTAAAGCCTGGGATTTTATGGCATGCCGGGCCTCATAAACTATGTCGAATTCGGACAGCTCTATCGCCCAGCTAGCCATCCGACCTGCCAAGTCTGGCTTATGGAGAATTTTTCGGATTTGTTGATTTGTGCATACTACCACGGTATGGCTCTGGAAGTACGGGCGCAACCGTCTTGCTGCCACAAGTAGGGCGAAGGCCATTTTTTTTCCAGTTTTTGATATCTCAACTCGGATCCCTGTAAAGCTCGGCTTACAAAGTATACCAGATTTTGTCTCATCTCTTCTTCATTAACTAATGCGGCACTGACGACCTCTTCTCCCACAGCCAAATACAAAATCAAATTCGCCCCTGGCTTTGGACGAGATAGAACTGGTGGAGCCGATAGACATTCTTTGATCTTTGTAAAAGCTTCTTGGCATTCGGTGTTCCATTCACCCGATGTTTCCTTCTTTAACAATTTGAAGAATGGGAGAGAGTTTTCGGCTGACCTTGGTAAAAACCTTGTTAGAGCCGCCAGCCTCCCCGTTAACTGCTGCACCTCCTTCTTGTTTCTTGGCGGTTGCATGTCTAAGACGGCCTGACATTTATCTGGGTTGGCCTTGATTCCCCTATGCGTAAGCAGGAAACCCAAGAATTTCCCTATAGGCACCCCCAAAAGCACATTTCGTCGGGTTGAGCCGCAACCGATGTTCTCTCAGCTTGTCGAACGTTTGTTGTAGGTCTTGGATGTGGTCTGCCACTTGGGAAGATTTGACAATCATATCGTCAATATAGACCTCGACATTTTTGCCCAACTGATCTTCGAATACTCGGTTCATCATTCTCTGGTATGTGGCCCCTGCATTCTTCAGTCCAAAAGGCATGAAGGATAGCATCTTGAAACCAGATGAGCTGTCAACCAACTGGTCTATGCTTGGCATGGGAAAAGAATCTTTCGGACAAACCTTGTTGAACGACGGGGGAGTTGTTATCTCCACAATGTCCTTCTTGAATCGTCTTAGGAATGTTGAACGACGGGGGAGTTGTTCCTTTTGTTCGAGATAGGCTGACTTCAGCGAGTCTATGGACGTCCCCGTCCACTCCAGTGGCCGTCATGTCACTAGTCCGGCTAGGTTTTCCGGTATCCGGGCAAGTAGGTCGGGTAGGGTCTTCTAATATCCTTATTCGTTCCTTTAGGAGCGAAATCTCCCGTTGCTCTTCCTCAGGGATTTTATCTCGGTCATGATCAACTATCTTTTCTTCCTCACAGTCTTTGCTACGTTCTTCCTCGATATGAACCGAGGTCGAGGTCATGACCCGACTTGTACCAGCATCATCTCGATTCGCAGTCTCCACTTGTTTCCCCTTTTGACCGACACGCTCTACCCATTCCTGGCGTATCCGCTTTTGTTCTTCTTGCCGCCAAATGGCATTTCAGCGGTCCAGGTTCTCCTGGATAAGTCGGATATCTTCCTCTCTTTGTAGTCGTTGACGAGTTTCCATATTTTCCATTCGCTGGAACAGTGACTCCATCGTCCTATTCAACACCCTAGTATCGGGGTGCTCCTCCTGGAGTTCATGTGTCGGGGGTGGAAGGTTTAAACGTTGAACCCGGTGCTGTCCTTGCTGGGCAATTAGACTCGGATGCGGAGAGTGTGCTGTATCCTCTGTTTCGCCTTCGGTTACCACCGTTACGTGATTTGGATCAGGAGCGACCGAGTCTGAGTACTGGATTATACGCTCCTGTCGTGACCGCTGTTGAGGTTCATCCGGTGGTTGGCCTTGTCGAGGTGCCTGACAACGGCTTCTGGTGCTCGCGACTATGCTCAGTGGTCGATGGTGCTTTTGTTTGGTCTGGGAATCGAAGTTTACGGTCCCCACGGTCGGTGCCAATGTTCTGTAGTAGAACACAAATGTCTAGCTCCAGTGAGCTAGGAACGATTAATGTTGGATCAATGAGCCTTCCACTGATCGAGTGTCAATGAAGGGCACTGGCTCGATAATATCTATGGGGAAGATATCGTCGAGAGAGCTCAGATCACAATGCAACACAGGTAATGCGTTTCGCCAAAGGGGGTGGTGTGTGTGCAGTGTGACTGAATGGTAAGTAATTCAAATAGAGAGAGTTCAGAGTGCACCTGGTGGGTAATCTCCTATTTATAGGGATTACCTAGGGTTTCACTCTCATGCAAATGCTCCCATCCCTCGCCCACTATGCACTTTCTCCGGGGCCTCGCTCCACTACCTGTACGGTCCTGCACATAACAGACACGATGGAGTAGTGGAGGACCATTTACCTCCCAATTTACCTGGGTAAAAGGGGTTTCACTGCGGGTTTCCCTTACTGGGCCGGGAACCTGTCTGGCCCAATATATTGGTCCATAACAAAATGAATTATTTTTAAAAAAATTTCGCGTGTGAATTGAAGTGAGAGTTAAAATTAATTTACGTCAAAATAGAATATAACCAAACATGTGTGATTGGTGCAAAAATAAGAAAGTTCTGATTAGTTTTACCACAAATAATACTCCCTCCAATCTTAATTATAGGACAAAGTTAATAATGCAATTTGTACTACAAACTTTGTCTATATTTAGGATCATGAGTAATAGCATTAAAGACTTTAATTGCCTACACATAGACTCGATAACATGGACAGAAATACTGCAAAACAGTTACATTTACCTTCTTTACCTTTGAATCAAGTTATGACAAATACAAATATAATTATAAACATAAACATTCACACAACAAACATAATTATTTTATTAGCTAAAATGACCAATAAAAATTGTAAACATAGAATTTTCATCGATTTTCTATTTATTTTTTTCAAAATAATTATTTTATTTTATTTGTAATTCCCTGGGCGAGAGTTTAAATTAGTTTACTTCAAAATAGAATGACTAAACACACACACATGTGGCAGTGTGATTGGTGTAAGAATTTTCACAATATAATACGATAATTAATTCCTAAAAATACAAATAAATAAGAGTGTCTGATCAGAAACTTGGCGGCATGCATGGACGAAATACTATATATTTGATTAATGAATCCCATGAATACTATAATATAAATATATTAATAACAGAAGAGTCACATTACAGTAAATCAATGGCTTCGTAGAAATGGTTATGAAAACTTACACTAAGAAGAAGTAATCAATAGCTTTAAACTCTGGGCAAAAAAAAAAAAAAAGCTTTAAACTTATTTATTTAATTTCTTAATTTAATCTTTTTAAATCAATTAATTAAGTACTACTCCCTCCGGTCCTAATTATAAGAGTTAGTTGACTTTTTTGAAAAGATTAAGGAAGCTAATTAAATTAGTTTAGAGTATTTTTATTTTTATTTTTTTCTTCCAACTAAATGGTTTGACCAATAAACTAATATATAATCTAAGAAAACACAACATATAAAATGATTAAGTAACTTATTTAGCATCCTTAATCTCTCCGAAAAAAGTCAACTAGCTCTTATAATTACGACCGGAGGTAGTACTATATAATACCAACTGGCCTCTCTAATTTCAATACCTTTCACTTTACACCAAAAGACAACACAGGCTTGATCACTACCACATCTGTGTTTCCTCTCACTACTTGCAAATTTAATTTGTTAATATTGAACCCCTGGCCAACAAAGATTCATCATCAACCTGATGATTAATTCTGTGGGCTAATAACCTTCTTTATTTTCATCGGAAAATTACATACAGGTGGACCATAAATAATTACAAAAAAGTCCCTTGAAATCACCAAATTACACAGAAGTCCCAAGAGATTTTTTTGATATTATTTGTATTAATAACAAGAAAAGCCATATTTACAACAGAAAAATGCCCATATTTTACACATGTGGTTATATTTTACAACAAATAAGAAGAAACGAGGTGGAAAATAATTTTTTTTTTTACAACAACATTTAAACACTTGACTATTTACTATTTACAACAACATTTAAACACTTGACTATTTACAACAGAAAAAGTCATATTTACAACAGAAAGTGTCATATTTACAACAACATTTAAACACCTGGATTTTGAACGTAGAGAGATCATTTACAACAGAAAAAAGGTTAGATTTACAATAAGAAATGTTATATTTAAAACAAAATTTAAAATCTGGCCATTTACAACAGAAAAAGCCATATTTACAACAAAAAAAGTCATATTTACAACAACTTTTAAAATCCTAGATTTTTTCCATATAAATAATATCAAAAAAGTCCCTTGGGACTTTTGTGTAATTTGGTGATTTCAAGGGACTTTTTTGTAATTATTTCTGTTCTTTGGGACCTGTATGTAATTTTCCCTATTTTCATAGGCTTCTTTTCTTTTTGGGAGCTGGACTCTTACTCTAATTAACAATATTAATGTGCATGTGCAACTTTTTTATCTCGTCATTAATTAATACACACTCTAGAGAAATTTAAAAAAAGCTTGACAATGTTTTTCTTTTTCTTTTTTTGATAAAAAAGACAAAATGATATTACTTTAAATAAAAAAAAGTTTACAAAGTACCAAAGCAATTGCAACAAAAAAAATTGACAAAAATAAGTAAAAAAAATAGACTGTGAATAGGCTGCATATAAAAATCTTTTGAGAGCCAATAATCCAATATTTACGTGCCATGTGATGCTATATGTCAAAGAATGATCTGGTGTAATCACCAAGAATGCTTTGTTTACACATGTTATAACCAAATGATGACGCGTCCAAATGTTTCATGAAGCTAAGAGTTGATAATCCAGAGTAGAGCTGCTCTCAAACATCTAGGGTGAAAAGAAGAACATGGATTCCTGTATTCTTCCATAAGAATTCCCTGGTAGGATCAACACAGACTGATCAAGCATACTAGTTATACCACTGGACTCGAGCTGTCTGCTACCTCAATATAGAGTTGTTGATCTTGCAAATCTAGTAGTTGGAATTCTCATATGCATGGGACCTTATAATTTGTTGGTTTCACCTTGTGGCACAATATTTCCAGTCGCTTGATTTGCAATCAACAGCTCAGAACATATGGGGCAGTGGACACCCGAACCCTTCTTGCATCGCATAAAGAGCTCAGAATAAAAGAGAGTGAGCAGCCTAAAGTAGTTAGCTAGCTATCAAGAAGCTAGAGTTGATACAAATACTAATGGAGATGTGTAAGACATAATTAAGGAACTAATATTGGGTGTAAATATAAGATAAATTTATCAATTTTTTTTTAAATTTAATATACCATTGTTGATGATGATCCATTAATAATAATCGAGAGAAAGAGTTGAAAATAATTAAAAAAGATAATTAGGGTGTGTTTTAGAAAAAAAAAAACATGTCATATTAACTAATTTAATTAACTTTCAAAATATAACTAAATTAGGTAAATATATTTTTCATTAAACACTAGAAAGAGTAATAACTGGATAGTTTGAAAGTATAAAGCGGTACTTTCCCTATTCATATCTGATAATCTTGAGTCTTGACCAGTTTTAAAATTTTGAGGGAAGCCTCTTGATCATCCAATGGTGATGAAAAAAAAAAGGAAAAAAATTACGTACGGAATACTTGTAAAGTAATAATATTAGATGACAAATTTGATTTATTTGAAGAATAACCGTTACAAAGAATAACAAAAATAAAAATAAAAAATGACTTTCATAATAAATTTTGTAGTTATTCAAATAAAATAACATTAACATGGTAAAATGATAACTTTAAAAATATAAGAATAACAAAAAATTGAACATGAATTATTGAATTGCGCTTAATTTTAATCTAGACAAATAACGAGCATCCCACTTCCTCCCTGCATGAAATTTATTTTGGCGGTTATTATGTTAAACTTCATGCAAATCTTTACGCTTTGATTTAGGAAGAAAAGTTGGCAAAAAAAAAAAAAAAAAAGATTTAGGAAGAAAAACAAAATTGCATCGAGTCCTGAAACTGGGTCCAATAAAAATTATTTTTAGGAAAATTGCACTCGGGTGTCACGGCGGGGACAAAAATGTCACTATGACATTCATGTCATCTTCTTGCGGGGCTCCATTGCCGATCTGAAGATCCCAGCGAATCTCACAAGTGAGCGAGACAGCGACAACGAGCTTCTCCGACAGCAACAATGGCATCGGCCTTTATCAAGCTGGACGACTCCCCCATGTTTCAGAAGCAGGTAACCTGGCTGTGCAAGATTCATTGTCGTGTCTGTTTCCAATTCCATTTTTTGATCACTCTTTGGATTCTGTATCATCCTCATTAAGCATCACTTTTCGTTCTAGTTTTTATACCATGAACAAAAAAAAATCACTTTTTCATCCGTTTTGTGACACTGGGATTCTGTGACGCACAAGCGTGGCCTTTTTATTACTTGAAGCTCCATGAGAGTTTGCAAATTGCAATAGTAGCGAGGATGCTTGATATATACCCCTCATTACTTCTCATGATTCTCAGACCTCTCGAAGTTTCAATTTTATTTTCGTTAAATATTATTTCATGGCAAACCATAAGGATGCAGGCCCTCGTTCTTCGTTTGAGCTAGAATTGCTTGGCAAGTAATTGTGATTAAGTAAATACCTCGTGGTTCCGGAGTTGGAAAAGAGATTTAGGACTGGATCTGCAATAAGTCTTTGACATTGTGGTGTATTTTTATTCATTTCTGAAAACAAAAGCCTAGACCGGACTCGAGTTCTCTTTGCAAGATCAAAGTTGCATGTTTTAAACTATGGTAGGTCATAATTTCCAACCAAGTTGTAAAAAGACATTTGCACTTAAACCAATGTGGTGTATGAAATAAACATAAATGCATAGATGCTGACATCTGTTCCTAACTACTTTAAAATCCTGGCAAAATGATGACCAAAAAAAAAAAAAATATATCTGAGCCAAGAACTTTGAGCTTTGTTTCATGCTTTTATTTGTTGCCAAAGTTATACGGGTTCCTGTTATGGAGTTCAAAGAGCTCTAAATTGAAATGTTTTAGATCGTTGTAAACCAAAGACATTTTACAGGAAGATGAAATGAGAACTGATTACGTTAATACTGAAGATAATTGAAGTTTGCTAAAATTCTAATTAAATTCCAGCCGGAGATAGTTAAATAGAACTTCACTACTACCTCCTTATCCACTGCAGAGCTTAAACGAGAATAAAGCCCTCACTTGGTTGGCTTGTATTCATTTGGGATTGTTGTGGATCTGTAAACCAATCATTCAACTAACTCCGAGAAAGATATGGAAAAGCAGTGAGTAAAGCTGTGTTGCCTGTTTCTAGCTTGAGTATCATATGGTTAAGGGGGAGTTTAAGTTTATTTCAAGAAAGTGTCTTAAGCAGATTTCATAACAGTAAAGTGTAGCTGCTTAAATTTATTGTAGTAGCCTGAGAAGCTCATTTGAAAAGTTTAAGCTGACATAATTTGTTCATCTAAGTGGGAATGTTTTGTCCTTTAGAATTTCCATTCAATCATTCATAAGCCAAAAAGGTTGGTCTCAAAGTCTTTTTTTCTTTTCTTCTCATATACTATTGATGGCTATGTTAACATTGAATGATCATTGAAAAAAATCCTCCTCAAATAATCGTAAGGATGAACAAAATTTTAATCCCCTAAACCAGCCTTGAGTTGAATCCGAGGAGAATTGAAAAAGTAGCTCTCTTCTAAAGACAGTATGTAGCGAAAAATTTTGGTTAAGGGTTCTTGCAATTCTTTCCTGCCAAAATTACCAGATTGCCAAAGGATCTCTATTAATGGCCAAACCTTCAAAATTCAAACTGAATTGCTAAAAAAATGAACTAGAGAAGCTAGGAAAAACCACTGCCCATAAAAAAATCCCAAAAAAATTAATCTGACATTTGCCATGTTATGTCACTGCACAAGACATGTTTATATTTATTTTGGTGCTGCTATAACACATTCAGTGTGATAACACTGGGGGAAAAGTAGTAATGTCCAATTTGTGATGCTAGTGGTAACGTTTGTATTCCTTTTGGATCTCCTAAAACTCATAGCGTAAGCATAACAAAGCTTTACTAGGATTATTAGTTTGAAGCATATAATTTGTGTTGATTCTATTCTATAGATCTATGCTATCCGAACAAAACTTTTGACCTTATAGTTAACATTGAGCTTTCATAAAGCACCATTATAAGTAGGAAAATTGAGGAAGGATTTGGAGGAACGTAAAATGAGATATTGCAAAGATCATATATTTTCATCTAGCAGAGTTGGAAGAGTGGATTCACCAAGGATATGAATAACAAAACTATATCATGAAAAACACTGTTAAGGTTATGAGGTGCGGAAATTCCAATTATAATGGACCCTTGTTATATTAGAAATTTCAAAGATGGTGCTTGACTTAAAGCTGATAGACAATAAAGTTGGGGGAAATCTCAGGAAAAACTGAAGAACCAATCCACTGGTCCTTCAATAGCCTAAACCTAAAACCATTGGAGAGTACTAATTACTATAGAGCAGTTGCATGCTTCATTTCACCATGATGAGCCTATATTTGTTGTTCTGCTGAGTGGATCTGGTTGATGCTGGAAAAGTTATGCTTATGAGGTGAGGATGTGCATTGCTTGTAATATTTTGGTGCCTGGTAGAGAAATGCCAAACTATTTGAGGATAAATATTCGTTTTTGCCCCTTCTATTGGCTGCTTTTGTGTTTTTTAAAAATTTAATTGTCTCTGATCAGATTTATAAATATTATTATCAATAATAGTTTCTTTCTTTTCCTTGTGACAGATATGTTCTCTTGAAGAAACGACTGAGGAATTAGCAGATCGCTGCCAGAAACTATACAAAGGGTGCAAGAAATTTATGTAAGCTTTTGATATTTTTTTGGGTAAAGTAATGGATCTATTGTTGTGTTAGCTAAGTCAATCCCTCGAATTGTCATATTTTAATTTTTTGATGGTCTATATATTTAATCTTGCGCATTAATTTATGTTTTAATGATGATTATGTGCTTCTCTCACCTCTCATCTAAAGATCACTCTCTGCTGATATGCTCCCATATACATTATGTATATTTTTATGTATGTGTTTGTATTGTTAGGCCATTTTCTTTTCTCCATATCTTTTGTGCTTCTATTTGCTAATGAAGGTAGACTTTAAGATTTTTTTGTTGTTTTCGAATTAATGGCATCCATATTTTTTACATTTATTATTTGCGAGTTGCACTTATTTGATGCTGGGTGTGTATGAAGTGTCATGAATGGAAGATCTTTCTATTTTAGTTGGTTAAATTAAATGGAAAAAAGGAGTTTGGCCTTTCATCTTACTTGAATTTCTGTCTGATTTTAGTAATGAAGATTCTAGGTAAATGACTGTGGTGGCTAGAACTGTATTTTCTTAGTCTGTTACACCAATCAAACTACATGTTGGAGCGACACAAAGGTGTTAATTCTTTGTTCTATTTATCATCAGGGCAGCTGTAGGAGAAGCTTATAATGGAGACATCGCCTTCGCTGACGCTTTAGAATTATTTGGCGGTGGGCGGGATGATCCTGTTAGTGTATCAATTGGAGGTTGTTGGGAATGCGTTATCGTATATCCTTTTATTTCTCTTTTGTATGAAAGAAAAAGAAACCAAAAAGGTGTTTCTCTCATGAAGTAATTAAATAGCTGTACTATACTATTAATCCCATTAGTTACTTTGTTTGATATCTTGTCTATACCAAGTTTCAGTGGTGAGCACTTTTTTTTTTTTTAAAGAAAACAAAGAAAGATGTGAATGTATGTGCATGCACTTTTTTGCTGTGAACACATTATTAGGCAGTAGCTCTTATCAACCATTATACATGGATACAACAATGGTCCGTATGCAAGTTGGTTGTGATATGCTTTTGACTGTGTTCTTTCTTCCAGGACCTGTCATATCTAAATTTATTAGTGCACTTCATGAGCTTGCATCTTTTAAAGAGCTTCTCCGGTCACAGGTGAGTCCCAGATTCCACATGCTGTGTTCTCTCTAGATTGTAATATGTTAACAATGATTGAGGCAAGTCTTGCTTTGGGTATGTTTTACCTGTGGCAGACAAAATGATTTTTCTCTTGAATGGAATATTATATTCTCTCTTTATTCAGCTATCCCACGTCTAGCTTCTGCCAATACTTCTCTAGAATATTGTAGTATTGAGTGCTTTTCTATTTCACTCATTTTAAGTTGGATGTCCCTTAATTTGGAACAAGGCTACTGTAGTGTTCACTGTTGAGTATGATCTCTTCACAGCATTGCACGCATCCTTTTCAATCTGGCAGAGGAGAAAATTATCTCCCATTTCAGGATCCATTAAATTTACCAGCCATGATTTGATCATATCGGTCTTTGCTCTCCATACTATAGTTTTTTGGGGCATGAAAGTTTTGTTTCAATGGTTTCACCAGTGATGTTTTCCACCTTGCCTTTTCTATGGTGAACGTGCCAACTCCCTGGGACCATTAGAGATGACTTGTTTCATTGAACCTATGATTGTATTCAATAGAGTAGTGCTGGTGCTCGTGGAACCAGAATCAGTTAGAATGACAGGTGTTTTGAGGTGCTGGATGCTTCTGAGTCAGGGTCCAGAGTCCCTCTGAATGGCTCTCATTGAGGTGCATGTGATCATCTTAGCGTTGCTAAACACCATGTATGAAATCAGAGAGAAAAGATGAAGGAAAACCAGAGAAAATGTTTGTGTTTTTTATTCGCTCAGAAGGTGCAGACTGCAGAGACATTCAGGGAATTAGTGGGATAGGCTGGCCGCAAACCAGCCACTCAAATCCCAAAATGATAGGATAGTTAAAATAACAAAACAACCTTTGTCTAATCTCTACACAGACAAGGACAGACAAGTGACGTTTGAAAGACTTGTATCATAGAAAGTGTATGTTGAAAGTAATTGCTGGCTCAAGAAATTAGCATCAAGAAATTGGAAACGAGAGAATTTTAACCCCTCCATTGCAACTTTTACACCTTTCGTAGGTCCCTCTCTCAGAACCTGTAGCCAATACATGATTCAGGACGTCAATAACCATGGTGAACAAAAATAAGCTGAGAGGATCTTCTTGCTTTGCTCCATGTTGCTCTTCAAAACAAGAGTTAGTTCTCTATTGCAATGACAGAAAAATACTAGTAGAAAACCAGTCTTGAATCCATCTTTTCCATCTAACTCCAAGCTCCTTTATCATATTTCTATGTTTCTCCATTTGCTATATTGGGAAAATACTTAGAACTCTCACCCTCCCCCTCCCCTATGTGATCCTACTTTTCTATTACTGGCTAGTCCCTCCTTACTAACTTATTTCTTAAGGTTAGCCTTGGTGCTTGATCTTCCAACAAACCACTCTCATCTCAAGCACATCCAAAGATCTGATTCGTGAATAACATTACTCTTTTTACTCATGGTATCCCCAAGAACCTCCCTATTCCAACTTTTCAGCTTCTCTTGTACAAGCTTCAGCTGTTGCATCAACTTGGATCCTTCCTTAGCAATGACAGAGCACGTTTCCCACTAGATTTTAATTTGATTGAAAAAAATAGGTCATGCTAAATCCAGTTATTGGATTTTATTCCTATTTATGGCTGCCTAAGTGTCCAAAGGCCAAAATGTTTTTTTTTTTTAAATATGGATTTCTTATGTCTATTATTAGTTGACAGAATTTTGCTTCAGGTGGAGCATGTGTTGATCGATCGGTTGGTGCAGTTTATGAATGTTGATTTACAAGATGCAAAGGTGCGTTTTCTTTTCTATGTAGTTCACTTACCACTCTGGTCCTATTTATAAATCCCTTTTGACCAAAAAATTTGGTTTTATTTATAAGTTCATTTTCAGGGTAGTAAATGAGATTGTGACAATTTTGTCCATATTAATTATGCCAATGAAAATAGAGAGAGAAGAAAGAGTTGAAAAATATCGCTTCATAAATGAGGGCAAAGTTGGAAAGTCACCCCATAATTATTGAGTTAATTACCTCTCCTTGGTATGTGTGATTTAGTTAAAATGGACTTATAAATAGGACCAAAGTGGTACTATGTTAGCATGTTTTTGTTCAAGTGCGAGTCATACTTTTGTAAGAGCTATACCTTTTGATCTGTTCTTGTTTTTGGTTGCCTTTTGTAACTGCAAGTCATTTATACACCACAGCAATGGTTTTGGATAAACCTTGCTTATTTTCAAGTTTTAAATGCATAAAATGGGTGGTTGAAATTGAACACTCAAAAGGTGATGATACTTTTGCTTTTCTTGAGTTCGTTTCTTTTGACAATTATTTATTTGCTAAAAATCATGACTGTTTTCATTGTGCTCACTCATTTTCACCCTTCTTTTCTTGCTTGTTTTAGGATTCTCGTACTCGTTTTGACAAAGCTGCACATTCTTATGATCAGGTATCAAAAATATTCTTTTGTAAAATGCTTTAATACAATTAATTTTATTGGTGTTTATAATGTAAAGTATAATCCACAGAACTTGGTCATGCAAATTCATAATTCATACGATCTTGTTTGTTCCTTCGATGTTCAGATATTCTCAAAGTTGTGCTCTTGTGTGGTATACTGGCTAGATATGGATTATTTCCTCTTTTTCCTTCTTACATATTCATAATAAGATGTAAATTCATCCTTTTAAGTTTACTTTTAAGGCGCTTTGTTATTTTCCTCTTTGCAGAATCCCTCTGAAAGGGTTCACAAGAATTTTTAAATGACCATTTCTGAGTCAATTGTCTTGTTTATTTCAGTTCCTAGACATTTTGATGGTAAATCTAAATGATCAGGCATGTTTTGTTAGGGTCACTCACTTTTTCACCTCTTGATCTGTTGTCATTAATTTCTTAGTGAGTCCCGCTATGATGAGAGCCCTAATTATCTCCAGTGATAACTGATAGTGATCCTTGACAGGCCCTAATTTACTCCAGTTAGAACTAATGGCGGTCCTTGTTTTTTTTTAAAGGGCAGATTTTTTTTTTCCGAAGAATATGTGACTGCCAAATAATCAATACAAGTGTTCGCTTAAGCATCAAGTTAAGCTTGCTTAATTTTACTGTTGTTTATGCATCTAAGTTCTCATTTCAACTAGCATGGAAAGTTGTGCTTATAGAAGCAGGTCATTTTCCCACTTAAATGGCTCTACTTGAAAGCCTTGGTTTGCTAAGTCCTCTGTTATAGATCATGCACTTATGGTTACTTGTAGTTCGATGCACAATTCAGAATGGCAACTTATTATGGTTTCTTACAGTGTTCACTCATCTATTTTCTCCAGGCACGAGAAAAATTTGTGTCTTTGAAGAAGAATACACGTGAAGACATTGTTGCTGGATTAGAAGAGGTTTTTGAATTGATTTTTAAAGATTAGTAGTTTTTCTTTTTCTTATCTCTTTCTTTATTTTCAGATTAGACATTATTTAATATTTTATTATTTCTTTTTCTTTCTTTCTTTCTTTTAAATCAATATTATTTCTTTTATGCTATATGAATTTTCTTTTGTACTTAATCTAATTTACAATCATAAAAGCAAATTTTGCATAGCACATATCACAACTGTAAATTAAGAGAAGAAGAGAATTTGGGAAAATTAGTCAGTGTATATTGATCTACTAGGCTGTCTTATGTATATTCATTTGTGCAAGACAAGTAATTAATGCCAATGAACACAAATAAATGCAAATCTTATCTACCTACTCAAAGTCTAGTCAGTCCTAATCATATACAATAAATACTAAATCAGAACTTATTCTCAAAATGAGTCAGTTTTGAGATTTGGAGTCTATAATAGATATTTTAGTATCACAGAACCCTAATATCTATATTAATTTCAAGCCTGAAAAGTGTGACTAATCTCTAATCTGAAAGGACACACAATCTGTAACATTGATACTGGAAAGTATACGATTATATAACGTGTCTATCCTGATTTCCGGTGACAGGCTCCTCATTTTGTAAAGCCTTTATGATAAAATGGTCTGCTGGCGTGGTGCAAACTTTGTCTCATAGTTTTAGGGATTTTTAACATATTTATCAAATATTCTTAACAATATCATTGTTGATGTTAATTCCTGGCTAGCTATGGCTAATTAATCAGATTGTGATCTAGTTCATTATTTCTTCTTTTTTAGTTGCTTCATTTTCTCTTGTTAATATCTCGGTGACTCACATTATGTAGATTAATATTTTCTCTACTTCATATCTATGACAGGGTCTTCAAAATTCAAAGTCAGCATTCGAGAAAAGTCGCTTTAATCTAGTATGCCTTCTACCTTTGTTGTTCTTTTATGTCTTTAGATCAAATTTTTCCTTATCTTATGAACCTTCCTGTGGTATTTTAAGGACTGCAGGTAAACTCACTCATGAACGTTGAAGTGAAAAAGAAGTATGAATTCTTGGAGTCCTTTAGTGCAATAATGGATGCTCATCTTAGATACTTCAAGCTGGTGTGTTTATTAATTGCTAACTTCTTTATTTGGAGATTTCCATTTTGTGGTGCTGTACTTAACCAGTTGGGTTCAAAACGCTACAGGGTTATGACTTACTGAGCCAAATGGAACCTTATATTCACCAGGTATATATATGGTTTAGGTTTACTTTTTTTGTTCAACAGTTTCAAAATTGGGTTGATGACTAGCGGACTAGGCTCTTTCTAGTTGTACTGCCATTGTACTTTATCATTAGAACTGGACAAAGAGAGATAGTATTAAGTCCATGAATTCTAGCCTCTGATGACATTTTATTTATAGAGATGTTGTAGAAGAATTGCGTTAAGGTGATTGTACAATCTGTGTACAGCTAGCATACTGTTAGTAGAACAGATGTTATTTATGTTAATAATGTCTAACATATGGTATAAGTAGAGGGCCGGAAGCATTATGTTTTTCATTTTAGTGGGTTTTTTAACACACTTTGATAAATAGGCAATCCTTGACTAAATTTTACTTTTGCTTAACTTAGCCAGTGCTAAGGAGTAGAAAGCAGTGTGAATGGGATTCTTATCTTGCGAATTTTGGTTCCCTGTTAATCTATTGGTAATTACTCCCTCTATTCCTTTTCATACCACAAAATTACCTACCTTGCACATACCGAAAAAACAGTTTTAACTAATTTATGTCTTAAAATTTATTCCATCTTTCCACTCTCTGCTCTCAATTAATACTCAGCATTTTCACTACTTGGGAAAGGCCGCATATATTGTTACTCCAAAGTGGGTCAAGTCTTTTTATTAATTGATTAGGGGCAGTTTAGGAAAAAAGATTCATTACTCCTAAAATTTTGTTAATTGTCGTCTTGTATACAGGAATACCTCCCACCCCAAATGTTGTCGTATAATTAGGAGGGGGGGAGTATAAAATTAGGTCAAGTAAACTATAATAGAACTAGAATATGTATAGGTCACTTGTTAACACATTAATTAAACCAGCCATCACACTTCTAACAATTTTATCACGATCAATGTTGAAGTAATTTATTTTTCCACATTTGGTAATGGCAGCCGTTATGATTTGAAGTTTGATAGCTCCATGGAGATGATCTATTAATTTTCTTATTGTTCTGAGTTAAGGTATTGACATATGCACAACAATCTAAGGAGCTGGCCAATGCTGAACAAGATAAGCTTGCACAACGAATACAGGAATATAGAACACAAGCTGAGCTGGACAACTTACGAGCTTCTAGTAATGCTGATACTGTATCTGGTGTTGACAGCAGCCGCGTTGTTGGTTTGAATTCATATAAGAACTTTGAATTAGGGATTCAGTCTGTGCCCCAAGGAGAGGTAAGTAAATCTGCTGTTGTAGGGTTTATGATTTATTAGCCAACTGGGTAGTTGTCATCAGTCAGCTCTCCTGCTTGTCTTGACTATTTTGGTTTTGCTCTTATTATCATGGCTTGTAACTGTTTTACTTTTTTGTTAGTAGAATCAAACAATTAAGCAAGGCTATCTGCTAAAACGATCGTCAAGATTGCGAGGAGATTGGAAGCGGAGGTTCTTTGTGCTTGACAACCACGGGAGTTTATATTACTATAGAGGGAAGGGAGCCAAGGCAATGGTGATTACCTCCCCTCCTCACTAGTTATTCTGTTGACTGTTGAATTGTTTGGGCATTGATTGAGTTGAATTTGTTTTAGAACCACCATACACAAAAATCTACAAATTCCCAAATATCCTTGGCGGTAATACAATGTAAGCATGAATTTCTTGATAGAATTAACCATAAGTTCTGGAATTTGCTGATGCTTCTGTAGTCTGTACCCATATTTTTATTTCCTTTCACTTGGAGGGCTAGCTTTTATCTGAGGTTTATCTTTTTCCATTCAGCCAAAACTTATCCACACCATATTTTTCCTCTCTAGGAAGTTATTTTCGTCTTCATCTAACTTCTTGTATACATAGTTTTGGATGTGTTAACAGTATCTTCAGACACAAATGTCTTATTTTCCAGATCTATAACATAATCAAAGTACCCAATGCACATTACAGTCCTAAAATCCTCTCAGAATAAACGTACCACACCCAAACATCAAATAGACGCTGGAAAATACTTCAAAGAATCATCACTTGATCTAAACAAGTTTTAAGGGGAAAAACTGCTTCTGCATTGATCCAAAACGAGTTTGTACAATTCTAATCCAAACACAATCAATCAACTACTTCAAGATGATGTATTTATCAAGTCAAATTTGTAGTTTTTATATTTGGAGTTATTCTAATTTTTCTCCTCCAAATTTGACTCCAGGGCTCTCAATCATATAATTTTATTAGATCAACTGAACAAAACAGTGGCATGTTTGGTAGATTCCGCGCTAGGCACAACAGAGCAGCATCACTTAATGAGGAAATTCTGAGTTTCCGTGGTTGATCTGTGCACATCAACTATAAAGATGGATGCAGATGATTCAGATCTACGACTTTGCTTTCGCATAATTTCCCCATCCAAAACATACACACTGCAGGTAATTTATTTGATCCTGGTTGACTTCTGATTTAATATATTTGAATGCTTCATAAAATAAGTTTCTATTATGCTTTATTTTATTTTGGGATAACTCGCCTGTTTTATGTAAAAATAACCATTTGATTCTACACTATGTGGTGGAGTGGAAGCTTTGGAACGACTCAATTTTTAGAGAGCTTTGGCTCTGTCTCACTACCTTCAAAATTATCCTGTTTTTATGATTTGGAATAAGTAAGGAGTGAAAAGCTGCAATTGGCCTTTACATAAGCTAGAATTAAAATTGCTTTCATCCATGGATATCTTCAAGGAGAGGTTTACATGGAGCAACCTGCTTGGTGCATGTTGTAACAAGCTTGGTGCATATGACATGTATACTCCAGTTTGACGGGAGCATTTTAGAATGGTATATTGTTTAGATTATGTACAATATATTAGTCTCTATTCGAACTGTATTACATATTGGTCACTGTATTAGCTGTCCTGAAGATGTAGTAAATCCTAGATAGCTCTATAAATAAGATAGGAGTTGCCCATTATGTATCCCAAGCAATTGGGTCTTATTTCTTCCTAAATTGTGTGTGTGTGTGTTTTTTTTTTGTTATAGTGAACAGGGGCATAACTTAGTCAGTTTCTTGAACTTGCGATGTTGCAGCATTTAGATTGAATACCTTGACTGATGTTGTAGAAAGTTTGGTTTTCTGATCTATTTTAATTCTAGTTTGTCTTATTGTTAGTGGATCCGCTAACTTCATTTTGATCAGGCTGAAAATGAAGCTGATAGGATGGACTGGGTAAATAAAATCACTGGAGCTATTACATCGCTTTTCAACTCTCAGTTTCTTCAACAGGTTCTCTTCCAAAATGTTAGAAACCATGACTATGTGCATGAATGAATATATTAGATGTTAATGTGAAAGTCTTTCATTGTGATTTCTGCAGCCTAATCGGGGTGGACTGCATCAAGAAAATGATAAATCAGCCATTGTTGCTTCATGCTATAGTCAATCGCAGCATAGCCATGGATCTTTGACTGAAGACATATATTCCAATGAAGTGGAGAGTGTCTCTAAGATTTTATGGGGAATTCCTGGAAATAATAGGTGTGCTGAGTGTAGTGCAACTGAACCAGACTGGGCATCTCTTAACCTTGGGATATTGCTGTGTATTGAATGCTCTGGTGTTCATCGAAATCTTGGAGTTCACATATCAAAGGTTTCTTCTTTCAGAAAGACTTGCAAATTATTTATTCCTTTACTGTTTTTTATTTTTTATTTTTTTGTCAACCGCATTTTAGGAATAGTTATTTTCCATATAGTTTTGTTACTTGTACTGAGCAAACTTTTCTCAATAATATGATCTCTGTTTTGATATCAGCAATCTAGTATCATTAAGATGTTTTGTATCTGTTTCTGCCAACTGCAGGTGAGATCTATAACATTAGACGTCAAGGTTTGGGAACCTACTGTTCTGGACTTATTCCGGAACTTGGGTAATGCATATTGTAATTCTATATGGGAGGGTTTGCTACATGACAATGAAAGGTAAATATTTTGCTTTCTTTAGGGGGAAAAATGCAGAAATTTCTGTATTAGTTCCGAACACTTAACTATAGTTGTGACTTGGTAAATGCCTTGCTCTGTAAGAGTTATTCATCCTTGAATGCTAATGTGGATGGTGCTTTGACATTGAAACCGGTAAGAAGTGCCAT
Organism: Acacia melanoxylon; assembly: GCA_019022615.1. Lineage (NCBI taxonomy): Eukaryota > Viridiplantae > Streptophyta > Magnoliopsida > Fabales > Fabaceae > Acacia > Acacia melanoxylon. The sequence goes on from JAFJYJ010000055.1 coordinate 3,581,862, forward strand.
TTTCTGTATTCATGTGGTGATTATAAGTTTATAACTAAGTATTGGAATCAGGGATAGGTTAGTGGGCCGGAGACGGTGAGTCACTATAGCTTCCAAATAATCATTACCTCAGGTAATGTTAGGCTTGAACTGGGATCATCGATGTTTCTTACTGATGCCGGTGTCCATCACTGGCTCCAAAGATGTTCCCAAATTCATGGACGCAATAGTAGGACCAAAAATGTTGCGATCTACAGCATCAATCCCCTTTCCTTCTGCTTTGCTTATTTACTTTACCTCAAGGTGGCTACACCAATGAAGATGGAAGGAAAAGTGTCAAGCAAGTTGTTGAATGCTGCCTTGAAGGATGTGAAGCTGAATCCTAGCAGCAGATTCAGTTAGCTCGACAACTTTATGGATGTTGAGATTGAGAGATGTGTAAATACAATGAAGAAGATTGGTAGCATGTTGACGATGTTGACGAGAGGATGGATCAATGTTGATACAGAACGGGTAAATGTGCTGCGTAAGGGTGAGCCCTGTGCACTGACACTTAGAGGCCTGGTTTATTATGAATATTGATTGCATCATCCAAGAAATATATGTGCACGCCTGGTACAACAGGAAGGTGGGCCCTTTAACAATCTTATAGCTGGACATATTGAAGGTGAATAGGAGGAGATAAATTGGGAAAAAATTGGAAATTGTTTTCTATTTATTATTCTGTCAATAGGCACCAATATAAATAGGACAAAAGGATACATGTAATCCCCTTAATCCTTTTCTGATTCCAGACAGAGTTTTTAGTTAAGTCAAAGGTGCCATCACACTGTAATAAAAGGACAGAAAGTAAGGACAATTTAAAGGGAATGGAAAAAATATCCTCAGTCAACTGAGGAGAGAAAGAAGCTGTTAAGGCTTTTTAAAGAGGCCAATCACGTATCGTGTCTTATCACATCATTAAGTGATCAGTGCAACTTATGGTGACTGTGCTAAGGTTATCAGCTGCGCAGTGTGGGATTTAAGCATCTGTATTAAGAAGTTTTAGCTCTGATCCTTAAGTATTATGGGTTGGGTACGAAGTGGAGGGTGACCCTTTCTAGTATTTACAGTCTTAACTGTGCTCTATTACTTCCTTACCGCCTTTCTATACTACTCCTAGCATGTGCATTTACTGGGCAATAATATTCATTACCCCTTAGTTACTGAATTGACTGAGATTTGAGAATTGTTATTGTTTTTCCCTTTTGTCCCTTTCCAGTAGTATCATTGACTTACAAATGATCCTTTTTCATCCGAACAACTATCTGTAGGAAAAATGAACCAAATGCCTTTCCGATTAAACCATGCCCTACAGATGCCTTTCAAGAGAAGGAAAAGTACATCCATGCGAAGGTTAGTACTGGTACTTTAATTTCATGGTGTGTGTGCATGGATCTCTGATTGGCTATGAAAGAGATAGCTTTACATGTTAGACATGTGGCTGCTTCTTTCAATGAGTGAGAAAGCATATTGTTGATTTATTTTCATTTCTATTCTTAAGAATCGTAGTTCATCCATTCAATGACTTCCAATCATAGAAAGCTTATTGTTGATATTCCAAATATCCGTATTTAAACAATCCTAATAAAATAATCCTAAATGTCTGAAATAATCTTAATTATATCTTGTCCCATATTCCATCAGAATCTTTCATTTCAACCATACAAAAATTAGTTTACTTTTTTTCCCTCCTCACTCCTAGTTATTCCATCCTCCCAGACAAGCCTTGTAGAGTTTATTTGCTAAGAATTTGATTGTAAGCATATAATATGAAATATGATTATCATTTTTAATCTCTACGAGAATTTGAATGGAATACTTGGTGTTTATTTTTATGGAAAAATCGGACATGAAATTTTTCTGAGTAATTTCATCAGATTTCTAACCTGGGTAAACCTTTTTTTTTTTTTTTGGTTGAAAAAAGTCTCAAATGGCAATTTTTTCTAGTAGCACATCAAGTTTTCATGCTGCCACCTATGTTCTGTGCAACTGCATGTCTGATTTTGAAGTCTAGTTGTCTCCACAACTGTTTCTGGTTTCTAAATATCATATTATTTTATGTTCTTACTGTAAACAGTACATAGAGAAGTCACTAATCAATAAAGAGACTTTACCCGGGAACCCTTCTTTTGCCTTAAGAATATGGCAAGCAGTTCAGGCTTTGAACGTACGGGAAGTGTATCGCCTCATTGTCACTTCAGATACAACTCTGGTAAACACTAAATATGATGATGCGGCTCACCATGCTGAGGCAGAAAATTTGGATTTAAGATGTAGCACAACTGAAAGCCAGCAAGATCCTGATAATCCTGTGAGCTGTGTCCAAGGTTGTTCACTGTTGCATCTGGCATGTTATTCTAGCAGTGAACTAATGGTTGAGTTGTTGCTTCAATTTGGTGCGGATATAAATGTGCGCGACTCCCATGGAAAGACTCCCTTGCATCATTGCATTTCTAGAGGAAAAAATCCTTTGGCAAAGCTTCTACTTCGAAGGTAATACTATCAAGTTCAGCATCTTGTCTGGTCTTCATTGTTTTGGCTTGATTTATAAATTAAATCTTATATTAACGACAAGAGGTAGTATTTCATAAAATATCAGAGACCATTGCATAGCTTTTCTTGGGGTGCATGCTTTCTGAGAAAACATGAAATAACGTGTTTATAAATCAGGGGTGCAAGACCTTCCATTAAAGATGGTGATGGATTCACTGCACTTGAAAGAGCAATGGAGATGGGAGCAATAACTGATGAAGAGCTATTTATTTTGCTGGCTGAATCCGCTTGAAAATGGAAATGGTAGGTAATGTGTTAAAGCAAGTTTGGCAGTTTGCTGTTCAATTCATCGAGAATCACAAGTGGGGAATCTAATTTTCATTGGGTTTCGATTTATTTAGTTGCGTACTTGTCTTGGATCATTGGATTTGATTTAATATATATATCAAGAAAAGAAAATCACCTGGCCTTGTTCACCTTCAGTGAAACTGATCTAGGTTGGGTCGTTTCATTTATATATAGTTGTTGAAAACTTGTAAATCACATGCTGCTTTCGGCTTATTCATATCGATCAGCAACTCAAGGGTATTGGTTGATCAATATTACTTTGGTTTGTTTATGTTATAATACGTAAACTTGCAAGAAAAATTGTAACCTGTATTGCATTATTTTTTATGGTGAGCCATGTTATATGATTCGAAACCGTCTTAATAGCTCAACAAATTTTTCAACGTATTTAACATATAAATCATACCAACACAATTGGTCTAGCGTATAATGCTATACTAGATCCTTCTGAGTCTTGAGTTTGAGTCTCAGAAGATACACTTGTGTTGAACGGAGCAATCACTACTCTCAAACCAGATACCAAATGATAATATTAAAAAAAAAAATATAAATCATACTTATAATTGAATATATATATATATATATGTGTGTGTGTGTGTGGGGTAAACTGAATCCATAATGATGTTAGTCTACAATAGAGCCGGGAAATCGGGCCGAGCCCATCGGACCGGCCCATTTAAGCCCTAGCCTTGCAGGGCTTGGGCTTAAAAAATAGGCCACGAATTTGAAATTAACCCTGCAGGCCCGTTTAATCGTAAAATTAATTAATTAGACTTCCACTTAATGAATGTGTTTATTTGTAATTATTTATATTTTTATAGTTTAAACTATAACCCTTTTTTATGTTTATTATTATTACGTATTAAAACACATAATTAGTTATTATAAATTTTAAAGAAGGGATGTTTTCATATTAAATAAACACATACTTTGGTATTACAATATTATATAAGTAATAAATTATAAATATATTTTGTGTAAAATAAGTATAATTATTTTTACCTGTCAGTAAAATCATGCATGAACCAAAGGAATCTGCAGACACACACAAAATTACGAGAGGAAAAGACGTTTTTGTCGCATACATACATAAAGAATTCATTTGTTTAATATTTTTTGAAAAAAAAAGGAAAAAACATATTCTTTGTGTTTATTTGTTTTTTATTACGAATTAATGAATGTGTTTATTTGTTGAATGATTTATATTGTTTAGATATTAATGTTGATAACATTTATTTGATAGATTAGAACTTTAATGATTGCAATTTACTAATTATATTTCTTTGAAAAAAGCGAAGGAAAAATAGTTAAAATTTGGAATAGTAATTTTCGGTCCAGTAGATGGCCGGTCTAGCCCTGCAGATTATCGGACGGGCTTTGAAAAAACAGATGTTTCCTTACCCCAGGCGCCCCGCAGGCCGACTGACCGTTAGGCCCTAGCCCTAGGGCCAGGGCCAGACCCTGTCGGGCCGGGCCGGCCCTGATTCCTAGCTCTAGTCTACAATATCAGTAATGAATTCTATTTACCTAAAAAGATATCCATGAATTTTGAACATTTTATAATTTATTGTACATGAAAATAAAGTCTATAAGACTCTAATTGAGTTCTATCTGTATTAGTATTTAATTAAAATGTGTGAAATAGGTTGAATATAAATTTTTGTTTAGGAAATAAATTATATTATAATTATTTTTATATATTAGAAAGTAAAATTTTCATAAACTTAATAGAGAAGCTTTTTTAGTGGTAGCTTTTTACTCGAGCAAATTCATACCTTTTTTGACCTCAACGAAACAGTTCTTTCCTGATCCAACCGATTAAGGTCTTTATTAGTCATTTGACAGATACAATATGGTGCAAATATGCATCATGTATGTATGTATAGGTCCCCGTCTGTAAAAATTCAAAATGTGTGTGAGATAATGAACAATATAAGCAACTTTGACTATTGATCATGTTTGTCAAAAGCTTAATGTAGTAAATATATGTTTTTTTTTTTGGGGTCAAAATTTACCCTAAAGTATTTGATTGTTCCATCATGAGTAGTTCTGATGTACATGTTTAAAAATGATGTTTTTGGGAAACCAACGCTTTTGTTATCAATGACTAATTTTTGTAACATCCTCAGTTTAGGTAGTACTTATACCTGAGTGTTTGTTTTCCACGTTTTTCATTATAGTTCATTTCCAAGACTAGCGAGCTTAAATCCATGATTTAGCGGCTGGACGAAGGAGGGGGGAAATCCATATAAAGGTTAAGGCCTTCTCGCACCAAACAAAATTATGCACTAACGAACAAGTTTCAATGCTTCGAACAAGACATGTATCATCTTACATTAAGGAAATCTTGATCACTCAACTAGGATTTGTGACATTCCCTTCAAATTCTCGGACTCTTACAACTTCCACCTGTAATGTTTATCTCCAAGAAGCTTTGCTGCAAATGGCCCTTCTGGGCCCTCAAATCAAGTTCGAAGGTTACAACGCCATCTTGAATGAGTGTGTGAACCACAGGGCCATTAGAGAAGGACAGAGGGTGCATGCCCACATGATCAAAACTGATTATTTGCCTTCTGTATACCTCAGAACAAGGTTGATCGTCTTGTACACGAAGTGTGAGACATTGGGTGATGCACGGCGAGTGCTCGATGAAATGCCTGAACGAAATGTGGTGTCTTGGACGGCTATGATTTCTGCTTATTCTCAGAAGGGTTATGCTTCCGAGGCTCTTACTCTCTTTTTGCACATGTTAAGATTAGGTATGCCTGGTTTCCACTTGTTATCTTACCTTGGCACCTAAAAAAAGTACAAAATCATAAGATTTTTTTTTTTTCCTTTAAGAAAAAAAGAAGAAGATCCATATCCAAATATATGGACAAAGAAATGAAAACGAGATATCTCAAGCCGTTTTTTTTGGGTGGTTAGATATCATAAGCTTATAATAACCAGGGGGGAACTCAGTCATGGCACACATTTTAATCTAAAAAAAACCTTGCTACCTCAATGTTTTCCCTATACCGATGGTAACTATGCATTCCCTTTGGCAGGAACCAAACCCAATGAATTCACTTTTGCGACTGTACTTACTTCATGCACAGGTTCTCCTGGTTTTGTCTTAGGAAGACAAATCCACTCACTCATAATTAAATCTGATTATGAATCTCATGTCTTTGTTGGAAGCTCACTTCTCGACATGTATGCCAAAGCCGGAAAAATTCATGAAGCTCATGATGTATTCAAATGCATGCCAGAAAGGGATGTAGTTTCTTGTACAGCTATAATCTCTGGCTATGCTCAACTGGGTTTTGATGAAGAGGCATTGCGACTATTTCGCCAGCTTCAAAAGGAAGGAATGGAATCAAATTATGTTACTTATGCTAGTGTTTTAACTGCACTTTCTGGGCTTGCTGCTCTAGAACATGGTAAACAAGTTCATAATCATGTTCTTCGCTCTGAAATCCCCTCATTTGTTGTCCTTCAGAACTCTTTGATTGACATGTACTCAAAATGTGGAAACCTCACTTACTCGAGGAGGATCTTCAATACCATGCCAGTGAGGACGGTTATATCTTGGAATGCAATGCTTGTGGGGTATAGCAAACATGGAATGGGCAGAGAAGTGCTTGATCTTTTCACTTTAATGAGAGAAGAAAACAAAATCAAGCCTGACAGTGTCACAATTTTGGCTGTGTTATCTGGTTGCAGTCACGGAGGCCTGGAAGACAGGGGGCTGGATATCTTCAACGATATGGCTAGTGGTAAACTTGGAGTTGAACCAGAGATTGAGCATTATGGTTGTGTTGTTGACTTGCTTGGTCGTGCTGGTCGAGTGGAAGAGGCTTTTAAATTCATCAATGAAACGCCTTTTGAGCCAACAGCTGCTATATGGGGTTCCCTTTTAGGTGCCTGCAGGGTTCATTCGAATGTTGATATAGGTGAAATTGTGGGCCGTCGACTTCTAGAAGTTGAACCTGGAAATGCTGGGAATTATGTTATTCTTTCTAATCTATATGCTTCAGTAGGAAGATGGGAAGATGTAAGATCACTGAGAGATCTGATGTTGAAGAAGGCTGTAATAAAAGAGCCCGGGAGAAGCTGGATTGAGCTTGATCAAATACTCCACACTTTCCATGCGAGTGATCGTTGCCATCCAAGAAGAGAGGAGATATTTGCAAAGGTGAAGGAGTTATCAATCAAGTTCAAAGAAGTTGGTTATGTACCTGATTTGAGTTGTGTCCTGTATGACGTGGATGATGAGCAGAAGGAGAAGATACTTCAAGGCCACAGTGAGAAATTGGCTTTGACTTTTGGCTTAATCGCCACCCCAGAAGGAGTGCCAATCCGCATTATAAAAAACCTCCGAATTTGTGTTGATTGCCACAATTTCGCTAAATTGATCTCAAAGATCTATGGAAGAGAAGTGTCTTTAAGGGACAAAAATCGTTTTCATCAAATCATCGGAGGGAGATGTACTTGTGGAGATTATTGGTAACAAGATCTTGTCGCTAAAAGTGATGATGAGTGGCGAAATGAATTCCCACCAACAAGTGGAAAGCAAAGGAAACTGAGCAAGACTACAGGTTAAAGGTCTACAACCGACTTTTTTTATGGCCCAAAAAAAAAATGCTAGCAATAAAGTTGATTGTGGAGTTCAAAATTATTGATCAACATGGGAGGATCTAGTGGTGACTGTAACACATGGAACGAATTGGGGGAATCTACTTGCACGCTTGCCTCAGGTAATTTAACTTACGTTTGGAGACTGATTTAAAAGGATCTATGGAGAGAATTTGTATATGGATGTGGAAGCGAGTAGTGGGATGAAAGTTGGGTATACACTTAGGATGAAATGTTTTCACGACACCAGCAATACATATTTGTCTTGAATCTGCATTATGTTATTTAGTACGTCAAGTCAAGAATACGAGTGCTTAAAGAAGAACCCGATTATGTAATATTGAAGTGAGATCGAATTACTTAGTTCCTAAATGATTAGTCATTCGAGTTTTGAGCACTGCAGATGGGTAAACTTATGCATGTTTTGAAGATCTTGCAGACAGCTATTTATCATCATCATTCGGAATCTTTGATTGGTTCTTGCAAAACGTCATTGCTGGCATGTTTAATGGCAATATGACTTATTCTTGTAATGTATTGGTAGCTCTGATTCTGTATCATGTATTTTCAGATGAAGTGCATAGATTGTCTCTGTAGTCTGAATGTTTTCCAATAAGAATATTGTAAACACATGATGTTCTTGCAAGAGCTCAGTGCTGGCCTGTTTACCTTAATGGTAACACGAATTATTCTTGTAATATAGTTATAGCACTAATTCCTTATCGTGCATTTTAAAGAAAATTTAGACTCATGGAATGAGAATGGGGTGATCATTAATAATTTAGAACCAATCCAGATAATTTTTAAGAAAAATCTACTTTTTCTTTAAAGTCATATTTTAAATAGTTTTACATTAATAAATATAATGTTTAAAATAAAGATCATCTTCTGATTATTATTTTTAAACATTTTTATTAAAAAAATTAAAATTAAATCATATCTTCGCATATCGCCACGTTAAATTTTCGCGCTGCGGCAGGTGGTCATCATAAACCGTTGCCCTCGTGAGAAGGGTCCTTCTCGATACGACGTTGGGGTTGTTCTTCGAACTGAAAACGGTGAACCTTTGGTCCGTGAGTTCTGTGTGATAAAATTCCTGATTAGATCATTCAATTGATTGAATCAACCAATTTCGAGTCTTTTTAGCTTTTGGAATTTTTCTCGCGAAGGGTACCTCGAAAATGCTTCTGATCCTTATCGATGGGGATGTGTGATAATCGTAATTCGGAGAAAGAAATTATCAGAGATACCTCTGAAAATGCAAGTAAACGGAATTTACCATCATGGATGCTGCCGAAGGTTGCAGCCGCTACCACCCCTGTGCGCAATTCTGTCGGTGCTGAAAAAAATTGCAATTCAGAGAAAGAAGCTCCAGCTGAAGCTCCTCACTTGACGGAAAATGCTGAAATTGCACTGAAGAAAGCAGGAGCAGGTCTTAAGAGGAAAACTTCAAGGAGGAAGTCATACTCTAATGCAGAATGCAAAGTTAAGAGAAGAAGAAATTTAAATGAAGAGGATGCAAGCAGCAACGGTAATGCTACACAAAAGGACAAGAAGAAAAAGGATAGTTCTAAGGTCAGATCTCTGAAGAGTTCTTCAAAGAAGAGCCAAATTGTCGAAGACCCTAACTGTGGGGATATTGATGCAAATTCAGTTCAATGTTTTAATGATGGTGACATAGAGCTAACGATTGAGGATCTGATGATCATTGCGGAGGAGGTAATTTAAATTCTTATAATGTTTCAAAGGAAAATTATGACACATGGTTTCGTTTGAGCAATGTGAATGTAAATATGTTTATTATTTCTAATTATATGCTTGACTGCATAAAGAATATATATAGTGCCATGGTTGCAAATCTAAAAGTAGTTGAGGTTCAATACTAATTCCTAGTTTTACATCTACAGTAGAATTAAGTCATTTTCACGTTTGCCGGTATGAATTTCTTATTTCTACCTGCAGTATGTCAAAGATTATGAGAAGAAGAAACAAAGAGAAGCATCAAATAGCCAGTGTGAATCAGTAAGGAAATTTCCAAAGACAGGTGAATATGGAAACTCTCTTGATTCACATTGTGAGAGGAAAAGATCGTCTACTCCTGAAAGGGGTGGTCTATACAGTTCCACTTCAAATAAAACCGGTGAATTGGTTCCCACTAGAACTTCTCGAGCTGGTGATCCTGCTCAAGAGATGCTGGAGCTTTTGTTGGGTCCCTTGCCGAAACCCCTTGAGAACAAGAACAAGTTTATTATAGATAGTGTGAAGTTCACCCAGGAGCCCCCTGGGAAAAGCGAAGTGCAATTTTCTGGAGAAGATAAAGTTCCCTTGACGAAGAGAAAATGTAGTTTGAAAGACAAAGTAGCATTGTTTCTTGACTAAGGTATGTGGATCCATTGAAAGCATAAGCATTACATATCTCGTGGCAAAGCAGAAAATCAAGTTTTTGTGTGACTTAGGGTAAGTGCGCGTGTATATCATTCTTTAATTGCTGTCTCATCCTCGTCAAAGCATGTCAGTATAAAATCTATGGATAAAATTCTTATACAGTGAAATTGAAATTCAATAAGAAGGATTCAGCACCTTTTCAATCCAACAAAGAAAGCATCGGCGTTTGGCATCCAACAGGAATGGTGAGTAAAATATGAGTATGTTGCAATGAAAGAGCCCGCCTTTGGTGCTGATTATACAATGCTGGAATAAGGCGAGCGAGCATGTAACCAAGGATATGAACTTCTGCATTTGAGATTTTTTTATTTATTTATTTATTTATATTTTTTCCTATTGACCGTGTATTTAAAATTAAAAGGAATAATTTTAAATCTCTCTTCAATTTAGGAATTTTGCTTTTTGGAATGTAAATAGGCTGTATAATTGAACATATGTAACATATTTTTTATTCTATAAGCAGTATTAGATGAAAAATAGGATATTATTCTGTAAATACCAGACTTTATTCACTTGTATTATCTGCTATAAATACAGAGCTTCATGTGGATAATAACTACATTTCGCTCAAGGGTTTTCTTCCCCTCTTATCTCTATATCTTACCGTGATTGGGAATTAGCAATTAGTGATCGGTTGTTAAACTTTCCTACTACTTAATTGAGTTAGGATTAGTTAAATAAGTTAAGATTTAGAGCGAATTGGGATTATTAGGATATCTAAACATCGCACTTTTGCATCTTCAGTTTTATATTTTATTAATGAAATGAAACTGAGTTTGCTCATTGTCTTCCAAGTGTAATGTGTTGTGTGTCATATATGCATGTGAGCAGCATATATGCTTCTTTTTGTGTTTGCTTCTGTATATTGAATATTTGGGTTTCCTGAGCAAAAAAAATATATATATATATTTAGGTTTTTACTGAAATAGTTCACATCTAAACTACTTGTACAGTTGTGCATGAAGACAGTAAAAGCTGAAAGGAAAAGAGGGAAAACATATAATGAACAAAGAAATGGCTTTTTATTTTGGTGTACTTTATATATGCGTTACTTGATTACAAGACTCTTTTCACTCATATATGTTATATCTTTGGACTCCTCTGAAGATATATAAATATGAAGGAAATTTAATAAAAAAACAAAAGAAAAGGTATTGGAACCACCTGTTTGTCCATATCTACCAAGGGATTACAGTATTAATCCCACTAAATTAGTATGATAATGTTCAATCTTTATTCATTTCAATGGATCGGTTTCTTGAAGAAATCTTGATAATCCAAGTTTGTGTCCAAATTTTTTGACATCATCCTGAATTTGGTTTCTGTATTCTCCAAAGGTGAATTTCCTATATATTGAAGGCTCTGCGCAGCTCCCTATCAAAGTATCGTAAGATGGGCATAGAAAGTATGCTATGGAGTACCTCTCCATTTCGTTATTTGCCATGACCTTGTGCTCCACACTTTTATACTCATCATTGCTCCATGCCTGTATTTGGGTTTTGCCAAGAAAAGAACTTGTTAGTAAATTAATCTGTTAGTAATTGATGTATTATAGTTTATCTGATTCCTGCTGCTTATCTTTTACTTCTGTTTTAGTGGTACCATTTGACAATATCGGTGCCTCAGGCTTTAAATTAATCATTTTCAATTGACTACACTTGTGTAACCTAGTGTTAACTATCTAGTTCCTCAATAAAACCGTAACATGTAGAACAGCTCAAAAAATAATAATCCAGTATCAAGCTATATATCTTCTCAAAAGGATTCTTGGTGAAAAATAGATTTGTGCAGAAATTAATCGCATGATGTTGAACTGGTAAAATTATTTACTCTGTTCTACTATTACTGGAAAACTTGTTGAACTGGTAAAATTATTTACTCTGTTCTACTATTACTGGAAAACTTGACAGCAAACGTCTAAAAGTTGAACTGCACTTATGTTTTGTTCTTGATTTGGGGAGCTGGATGACACATCATTCTTAATGAATTGTATTTCAACTGGTCTAGTTGTGTATTAGCATGCTAGTTTTCTATGGCAATTTTATGAAGAAAATATCAAGTTTTACCTGGAAAAGGTCTCCAATGTTAACAATGAGAGCGTCTGGGTTTGGTTTGACGGCCACCCATTTGGCATCTTTCATGAGTTGGAGTCCTCCCACATGATCTTGATAGAGGATTGTTAGGAAATCGCTGTCAGTGTGAGGCACTAGTCCAAAAGTTTCTTCTTCGGATTTTGGGCGTGCGAGGTAGTGATTTAGTCTCAGAAAACATGTGCTTTCATCGCAAACTTCCTCAGCTGCGTCCTTAGGATTCCCCAAATTCTTTACCAGAACACCTGCTAATAACCTTGATAGTCTTAACATTGCTGTTGCAAATTCATTTATCACTTCCCTGTAGTAGCCGCAGTTGGAAACCCAGTTAAATTTAATTGTATTCATAACTCCAAATGCTTCTCATTCACAGAAACATAAATGAATTTGTTAGGACTCAACATCAAGAACAACCAAAAAAGCTCTTATTTGTATGTATATGCATTTAATTCATTGTTGTTTGTAATATTTTATTCATCTATTGATCTCCTTCCCGTATAGAAAATTTCTCAAGAATAAAAGAAAGTTGGACAAAGAATATTCTTTTGAAAAAAAAAACATTTTAATAGCAGTAGGCAAATAAACCATCAAGGCTCTGAGCTCACAGTCCTGACTTTCATAACAAAGCTCCAAATACTTCTTAGTCACAAAAGAATAAAAGAAAAGATGACGTTGTGGGGTCGGCATCAATAACAGCCGAAAAAGCTGTGATTTGTCTGTAAGCGCCTTTAGTTTATTCTTGTTTGTAATTTATTCTTGTATTGGTTTTCTTCCTTCATATGAAAGTTTATGATTAAAAAAGAGTTGGACCAAAAAGATTAATAAACAATTAAGGGCAGTAAGAAAACAAAGGCATATGGCTCTCATGACAAAGCTCCAAATACATCTCAGCCACAGAAGAAAAGTAAAAGATATTGGCTGTGAGGGTGGCGTTGACAAGACAACCAAAAAGCTCTTATTTGTTTACAAGAGCATCTAATTTATCCCTGTTTATACTTCCTTTATGTGTTTTTTGATCTCCCTTGATATGAAAAAGAAGATAGATCTTGAAGGAAAACATAAAGCATTGAGATTGCTATGGATATAGGACGTGAAACACGAAGACAAGCTAAGATGTTTAGACTTCAAATTGCTGTTTGAGCGTAATGTTGAAACTGATGAGTATAATGTTAAATTATGATGCTTTTTTTATAGGGAGGGATGGATTTCAACTAAAGTAGATCAAAGGCGTAGGGTCTTGATACCTTAAAGAGCTGAATTCACCCCAGCAAGCTGGTTCTGAAATCTTGGCAAGAGAAATGTGGAAAGCTTCTGACCATGAGAACTGACTTGGACGTGTAGCTGTTGGTGTCCCCCACCTGTATGAGTTATTCAGAAGCCCACATGTTGCCTTCTTCTCAAAAGGCAAATCAAACAACTTCACTTGCTCTCTCCTCATCTTTCTCAATAGCTCAGGGTCTATTCCATGGTTGATAACTTGGAAGAATCCCCATTCTGATGCTGCCCTGCATATTGCTGCAGAGCATGCTAGCCTCTCTCTTTCATCACAGCTCGTAAGACTTTCAAGGTCTATCAATGGCAGCTCACATTCCTTTATTACAGGATGATGATGATGATGAGTATGATCATAGAAGCAACTTCTATTCTGGTGATGGCCTTTACCTGATTCTTGTAAAAGCCTGCCATAATGTTGCTGGAGGGGTGGATTTGATTCTATCATTTTGCAGGCTGGTTGTTTTGATCAGAACCTGGTCTGAAAGATGGTTCTGCATTTAGGACTGTGAAAATGTTTCATGTATTTATAGGTGTGTAAGTAGAACCCATGTCATAGTCCTCTTCTAATATATTTAATCATTATATTCCCAGGAGCAAGGGACGTGCAGGACACAGTTTAGAAGTGGACAATCGGTGAAGACAAAGACAAATACATGGGGCTTTTCAGGCCATGACATTTGTAAGAGACATAATGAGATTGAACTATCCTTACGCTGTCTTATGGTCAGCTGGGGAAGTTAGCAAATGAGAACAAAAGAGGATTCAGAGTTCAAACCTAATTTTATCTTTTTCCCTTGTATGCGGCATAACAAGGTTGATTCTGCCGCACGTTGGAGAGAATCCTTCCAATCAAATGATGTGTCCTTGATGACGGGATATTGGATTTTAAATTGATTTGTTTAATCCTTGGGCTATTATGTTTAGGAGTAGCATAAGGAATCGAACGTGGAGAACAGTTATACGTTCTGGTTCTTGAAATTTATTTTTCAATTTGATGTTTCATTTTTTACATGACTATTTGATTGGATATCATCCTTCATAATCTCTAAATTATGTCCGTTTAATCAATCTAAAAAGTCACAATACTACTTTGATTTTTCCCTCCTCTTCTCAATCAATGGTCTAGATGGACTTATGAGGGATGATGAGAAAAAGAGCTGATGAGAGGATTACTGGAACTCAAACTTCAAATGTTGTGCTTAAATGGTCAAAACCCCCTTAGGTTAGAATTAACGCCTATTATGAGGGCAATAGACGGTTCGCCCTGCCCAACATCGGTATCACTTAGGAGGAAGGGAGATTTCGCTCTACCCTTAGATCGTGGATGAACCCAACTCTTTTCTTAAAATTTGTTTTTTTTTTAAAAAAAAAAAAAGAATTAACGCCTATTAGCTTGATACAGTTAGTAGGCTTGGGGAGATAATCATTAAAATATATATTTAAAGTTTATATGGCCCAAGAGTTTTTTTTTTTTTTTTTTTTTTTTAAAAAAAAGTGAAATGATACCTAATAATATTGGAAGTACTCAATTTGAATTTGAGATGGTCAAATCTTCTAAAATAGTTGGCCTTTCTAATAATATATAATCCCCATGCCTGCTGCGAAAATTGTTTCCATCTAAATGGCACGGTTATCTAAATTTGTCTTTGTTCATTAAAGTCCTATGAATGCCAATATGACCAATAAATGAACAATATTATGATGCTTGCGCCTCCGGCCTTTGCTGCATAATCTATATTAAGTTATTGGCAATTGGTTTAAGATCCAAAAAGGAAAATACATAAAGTCTATTCAATATTTGCAAAATATATTATTATTATTTATTATATTAGTAAAATAAATTGATAGATCTTAAATCCATGTCAGTAAAAATTATTCAAGAATAAGAATCTGAAGTTCTTGACCCAAATACATGATCAATAATATATTCATTCATAATCTTTGTCATTATCTTACATGAGATATATAGGCAGAACACAAAATAGATAAGATAACTGATAATAACTTCCTAAAGATAAGACACACATAACTTCCTAAGAATAAGACATAACTTCCTTAAGGATAAAACATATCCGACAAACTTCTATAAATTAATTAGCCTTATTCACATGCCTTCTTCTTGAATAAACAAGAAGAGGTCGTTGTGAATTCCTATCATTACCCTCCCATTGAAAATGAGCCTTGTCCTCAAGGCTGAAATGAGGGAACTGGGTTGCAATGAGATCATATGACTCCCAATTAGCTTCTTCAAGAGGGCGATTCTTCCATTGAATGAGCATATGAACATCTAGAGAAGAGTCTGTATGCAGAACCTTAGAATCCAAGACTTGAGCAAGCTCAAGCAGCAACTCCCATTCATCCGAAATAGGTAGAGGAGGCAAAGGTGTAGAAGTATCATAGCCATAAGCAACACGTAAGAGGGAAACATAGAAAATAGGATGTACGAGTAATTTGAGTTCATAGGTCACAAAACCAATCTTGAGTTGAATAGGATAAGGGTCAAAATAGCTAGGTGACAGTTTATGAAACTTGCATTGAGATAGGGACCTCTGTCTATATTGCAGGATTTTAAGAAACATTAAATCACCCACTGTAAAATTAATGTCCTTGCAATGAGAATCAGCTTGTAGCTTCATCTGATTCTGAGTTGAGACTAGATTGGCTTTGATCAAATCAAGAACATCTCTTTCCTCAAAAAATAAGTCCTTAATACGAGTACCACCTTGAACAAAAGGCAGCAAGGATGAGGGATCTTTACCATAAACCACTTTAAAAGGACTATAGCCTGAAGAGGAATGAAAACCAGTAATGTAGGAAAATTAAGCCCAATGCAGAAAATGGATCCAATGCTTTGGAACGTTTTTCAGGATAGGCAAAAAACTCATTGAAACGTAAGAGCTGGAATATGATATTTAAATGAGTAATGTGATATGCAAAATCCCTATTGTATACCAAAATGTCATCAAAGAACACTAAGATAAACTTTCTGAGGTATGGCCTAAATAAATAATTCATAATGGCTTGAAAAGTTGATGGAGCATTTGTAAGGCCAAATAGCATAACAACAATCTCGTAATGCCTGGAGTGAGTACAAAAAGCATTCTTTGGTATATCCATAGAATGAACTCGAATTTGGTGATACCGAGAACGAAGATCAATCTTAGAGAAATACATGGCACCATGAAGCCCATAAATGAGTTCATCTATAGTTGGAATTGGGTACTTGTCTGGTATAGTAATCTTATTCAATTCTCTATAATCAACACACAGATGCCAAGTAGAATTCTTTTTGGGTACTAATAGCATAGGGCTGGCAAATGAACTAACACTAGGTTAAATAAAACCCTTTTGAAGCATACCAGCAACTTGTTTTTCAATTTCATCTTTTTGAGGATGTGGATACCTGTAGGGTCGAATGATAAGAGGAGTGGACATGGATAGTATGACTCTTACCTCGAACAAGAGGAAGGCATTGTAGTTCCAGAAAAACATCAGCAAATTGCTATAATAAATCCTGCAGAACTTCGAACTGTCGTACAATTTCCATACCATCATAACTGCGTAATGAAATCTGAGAAGAAGGTTTAGGGATTCCTTGCAACTTATAATGTTTGCCATCCACCCAGAAAATCATAAATAATTTCTACCAATTAGCCTCCACGGTATTAAGAGAAGCAAGCCATTTTATTTACAAAACCATATCCTCACTACCAAGTTTTAAAGGAAAGAATTCTTCTGTGATAGTCAAGCTTTGAACTTGGATGTTCAGATTTTTGCAACTAGAGTTGCAAGCAGCCATAGAGCCATCACCTATTTGAACCCCAAAGTGTGGCAAACGTTCTATTGGCAACCCAAGTTCTGCCACCAACTTGCTAGAAATAAAGTTATGCGTTGAGCCAGAGTCAATGAGTATTAACACAGATTTTGTTTGGAGTGTCCTCTGACCTTCATCATTGTAGATGACGATTTGCCCAGAAAAGCATGTAATGATCTTGGCAAAAGTGTTCTGTCTCATGTCCTCTTCCTTGTTTGCTGGTTCTTCAATTTCATCGGTTAGCTCCATTATTCTCAGAGAAGACGTGTCATAGCGGTGACCCGGAGAGAACTTTTCTCCACAACGATAGCATAGTCCTTTGTTCCATCAAATTTGCCTCTCAGTTTCAGAAATTCCTGATGATCGTAGTGCCTTGATTATGTGGAGAGCCCATCGTGATTTGCAGTTTGTTATAATTGGAATTAGCCAAATTGGAGTAATTATTAAATCCTCAATTATGTCTTGGTCCTTGGTATCTCGGGTTGTGCCAATTATTTTTGGGACCCTTAATTTGCGCACTCCTAAGATTGGATTGTAGCGGCATATATTTGGCTTCAAATTCAAGGGCGAGACTTCCAGCTTTGTATACGGTTCTCGGTTTTTGAATCTTCACGTCTGATTTTAAATCTTCATGCAAATTGTTGATGAACAACGCTAAGAGGCAATGCTCCGGCCAACCTTGCACACACACTAATCGATGCACAAACTCCTTTTGGTACTCCTCAACAGACCCGGTTTATTTTCTATCACACAATTAGATAGCAGGATTCTGAAACTCCGTTGGTCCAAATTGTTCTTGAAAAATCTAAATCAGTTCCTCCCAATAACATATTGTACGGCTTGAAGAAACCCAGGTAAATACATCAAGTGCTTCTCCTTTCAAATACATAGCAGCCACCTCTATTTTCAAATCTTCAGGAGTTTGATAATACCTGAAATGTTTTTTTGCCTTCATCACCCAACCTCTCGGATCTCCACCTTCAAACTTAGGAAACTTGACTTTGGGATGAGGTCGACTGTTTGGTTTTTTGCTCCA